>CM053029.1:487549239-488149239 GCA_028564925.1 Lithobates sylvaticus | reverse complement strand
AAGTGATAATGTAGGTCCCTGGCGCTACTATGAGTAATTGGGGTCAATAAGTGGTTATATAATAATGGCGGGTAGGTAATTTGCAGCAAAATGAGTAGTGTTCACAAAATACACAAATAAGCAATAGAATAGGTAAGGAATTTCACGCAAATAGGGATAAATAACAGTAAAGTCGACCAGTGCAATGATTTCTAGCTGATTGTAACACTAATGGAGGTTAATGATCTGGAGGTAATAAATAAATACAGTCCTAAGTAGGTGTAAAAATAAATACTATCCTAAATAGATGTAAGGATCAGAAATGCATATAAATATCACAAAATGGATGTAAAAATCGCATACAAATATAAAAATTGCATAGAAAAATTAGTGGATGTTGTATCGCAAGTAAATCGCATAAAAGATAAAAATCACGTGGGTAAAATCAACAATGGTGACAATTGGCTAAAGTTGTGAGTGCCCAGTGCTAAAAGTAGCTACAAAGTGAATCGCATGAGTAGCATAATTAATAAGCAAATTATCAAATAAAGTATCTAAAAGTGCATAAAATGCATCAGTTATAATGCTATTGATAATAGTGAATAATGTGATAAAGAAGAGTGATAAATCAATGAATAGATGGTGTGATAAATAAATGAGTAAAAAAGTAAATAGATGAATCAACGGTGTGATGAAAATAAATAAATAGATGAATCCACTAAGGGCATAAAAACAGATAATATTGATATCAATAGTAGTCCAATATTGCTCCAGAGTGCTGTCAGATATTTCCGAGCATAAATTCTATGCGTTTGGCTATGTGGATAAAGCAATTGGGTTTCATCTATTTGTGGGGTATCCTTGACTGGTCTCTCTAGCCTCTCACCTCAGGTCTGATTAACATACGCCTTTCTGGTGTGTCCTGTATCCCCAATATAGCGGTATCTGGAGATTTGCAGAGCCTCACGCCTGTTGGGTATAGGGGTATCTCCTGTCCGCACTGCTGGGGTATCCAAAGTCTGCAGAGTCTAGTGAATGCTCCGGTCAGGTCCTTCTCCCTTTAATGCCTCTGTGCTAAGTACCTACAGTGCTTGATGTCACTGGCTCAAAAATGAAATAACACCAGGGGAGGTAGAAAGGGGAACAGAGAAGCCTTCACTAGTGTAGTAAGTTTGTAAACAATTAGTTGAATTTATTTAAATAGCCGTAGGCAAACCAACAGTGAACAGGACGCGAGGAGGCGCTGAGAACGCCGATGATGTTCAAAAATTTTAACTCTTCATGCCATGTTTTAATTTCTTTAATGTACGAGTACATCTTACTATTGCATCTTATTTATTTATTTTCATCACACCGTTGATTCATCTATTTACTTTTTTACTCATTTATTTATCACACCATCTATGCATTGATTTATCACTTTATCTCTTCCTTAAATTAGGTGGATGAACATAGGGCGATTGGGTAACAATTATTAAATACTTTGCTGAAAAGCCACAAAACACCTTAACCACTAAACATGAATACATAGCGGGTTGAGAAATCAATCTGTTTAATCCTAAGTCTAACCATTTTTTAGAGGTGTTCAAATTCATGGTTGAGCAGAATATTGGATTAATCAAAACCAAGAGGTAAAGGTAACATCCAAAAAGGATTAGAGGCATTGGAGAAAAGAAACCTAGCTATCCGATCGGCAGATAAAGGTGGGGGTATTGTGGTTTTAAAGAGGATTACATTAAAGAATTAAATAGGTTGGTGGGTGACCCCACTAAACTCAATGCCTCTTTAAAAGGAATTGTAATAGTGGCCAAAGAAAAGGGTATTGCTACTAAAAAAAGCAAGGTGCCTTATTCCTGAAGCTCCAAAGCGTCATGTTTGTTACAGAAAATGCATAAAAATTCTGAATATCCACCGGGTAGACCAATTATCAGTGGTATAAATTCAGTCTTTTCTAGGATGGGCGACCGCCAACTATTTCCTACAGCCTATTGTCCCAACATACCCCTTCTATCTAAGAGATCGCAAACTTCTTATGCATTTAAAAGATGTTCCAATACATGATGGTAAATTGTTACTATTGATGTTGACTCTATACCAATCTTATAGACAGGATGTTTTATCAACCACCAAAAGAGCCTTGGAGGTTAAATCTGATCTTAAAGAACAAAAACGGTTCCTGGTTGAGGCCTTAGAGCTAGCCATGTCGAACAATTATTTTTGGCATGAGGGATCATGCTTTAAAAAGGTCAAAAAAGTGGCCATGGAGCAAATGCTCCCAGTGTAGCAAATATAATACTAATGAGTCAATGTGAAAAGCAGAGCATCTTTGGGGTCCCCATACCTGAAATTTCTCTATACAAAAGGTACATTGATATTATTCTATGGGGTGGTACAGTAGATGCATTGGAAATATACCTGATGGATTTTAATAAAATTTGTTATGGACTAAAACTTTGGAGAAGATAATTTTAAAATGTTAACCATTACTTCTGAGGGATAAAACATTCTCAATTGTTATGCAATCGCCCTAGGTTCATCTCACTGACACCTAATTTAAGGAACAGATTGGCCCCAATGTGTTTGACCCCATCCAAAGAAAATAAGCACTTTCTTGCATGTAACAGGGTTTGATTACTGTAAAAATGTAAAGCATGCAAATAAACGAGAGGATGCTAAAAAGTAACACAATTTGTATCGTTCAGTACAGGAAATTTAGAATTGATAGATTTATCACATGTACATCGACCCATGTAACTTGCCTCCTTATTTGCCCGTGTGGGACGCACTAAAAGGAATTTATGTACCTGCATTAATGAACATTTAAATATCAAATATGGGTTTCCAAATTGGCATCTCTAACCACTTCACTATACATCATAAGAAGGACCCCAGTTCAGCTACATTTTTTGGGATTGACAAAATAGACCCAGACTAAAGAGAAAGTTACATGATCCAGAAAATATCAAACTGGATCTACAAATGAAATACTCCCACAGGAATAAACGTAGATATAGACTTGTTTATTCAATTAGGGATTTACTAGATGTTTACATCTTACGCAATGGTTATTTGCAATATTGTAAAAAAATTCCAAATTATTTGAATTCAGTCTATCATTCGCCACTAGATGGCTCAATTGGTAATTCTTTTTCTCAAAATATATTTTTAATTGCCATCTGGTTTTTGTCCACAAGATGCAGCATTTAAAGTAAATATTTTTTTAGTTTTCAAAACCAATCAATATAACCTTCTTTATATTTTATTGTCTTATATAATGAGATTTGAACACTAGGCAAGGATTGAACTGGCTATCCTTGGCGGACCAGTATAAATTAGGAAGCAACTTATCTGGTCACATGACCCCTGATGTCAGAGCGTGCTGACAAAACACGTAGGATGCCTTGAGCATGATGTGTCACTTCTGCCCCTTGCAAGGCAGCTGGAGCGCAAACGGCATTTCCTTACACATAAATGTTTTGCTGTTATAGATATTTATTCCAAAGTTTAAGAGGTAAAAACATAATGATATACTTCACCATGGGAGCCCTTTTCTTTTCATATCTCCTACAATGATTGTACGTCTGTCTGGTAAGGCTAACAAACTTTAAAATGGTGGACTATTGTGTTTCCTGTTGCAGGAAGCAGCCCATCTCTCCCTGCCTAGTCAGGAGTAAGGACCTAGTTTCTGGCTGGGATCTCTGTTCATGGCAATTTTTTAGTTTTTTAAGCTAGTTTTTTTCTTTTCTCAGATTTTTCTTTTTTTTTTTCCCCTGCGAGATCTACAATCATCTGCCGGACTGGGCGACGGGCTGGATACGAAGATCCAGTGGTCTCCCCAGTCTGGCCAGCAAGCACTTGCAGACTACAGCTATGTGATAGGTCGACCGCGAAATAGCCCCCTGGATGGAGGCTGGCACTGCGGGTTAAACATCTTGCGAGGTCGCATATGACTGGGTCTTGGCCTGTGTCGCATCGTTCCTCATGGCCGACAGCCCCCCCCCACTTTGGTGGCGGGGAGGATCTGTCTGGGAGCGTTACCCGTGCACTTTCTGTAGCGGTAAGTAAGGGACCACCACCTTCCCTGGAGTGGTGTGGGGCGTGGGTACTCCCTGGGGTGGCTGGGTCCTCTGGGGTTCTCCTCCACATCCCCCCCCTTTCCTGGGTGAGGCCCAGGCCTTTGGCTTAGGTGCTCCAGGGTTGTCACTATGGGGGGTACACTTTGGCACCTGATAAATGGGTGACCAGGCATTTGCAGATCTGCGCCCCCCTGCCGCGGTCCTCCACTGATTTAGGCCGCGGCTTTGTGGCCCACTGAGCACTCGTGGTGGGCGGCTGACAATTTAGGCTGCAGCTTTTGCGGCCTACTGACCGAGCGAGGCGGCCCTAGAGTGGGCGGTGGAAGTCGCTGCTCTCCGTTGCAGCAATCTGTTCTCCTTCCTAGACTCTAGCCTGGTCCGGTTCCCCGCAGACCTGTGCACTTGCGGCCGAAAATTTAGGACACAGCCTACTAGGCCGCTCCCTGCTTGTCTGCACGGCAAAGCTGGATGCCTTCTTGAGAGGGACGGCACTGTGGGGGCTCTGAAGGCGACCCCTCTTTTGGGGCGGTGTTTAAATGGGCCCTCCGTAGGTGCCCCCTGTGAGGAGGGAGGGCCTTGGTGGGTGCCCCCTGTGAGGGGGGGCGGTGCCCCCTGAGTCTCAGCCAGTGCCCCTGTTAGGGTTGTTGGCCGGTGCTCTTTGTGAGGAGTCTGGGTCAGCCCCCCCGTCATCGGTCTTGACTGATCCTATATCTGGCTCTGCTGTCGTGGATGTGGCCCACCTTGCGGGTTTGGAGGTCACACTCCTTGTCCTGTCAGTGAGGTTATTCCTCCACAACTGCAGTGGCGCACAAGAAGGGTTCTGGTTATCTCCCTTATTACGTCTGTGCAGTAAACTTTAAAGATGCAGGCTGCAGCTGTGGCGGAGGTGCCAGTCCCCTTCTCCCTCCTATTTTTGGATATTTGTTCATAAAGACTGGGAGTGTCCAAAGGGTCCCTTTGTGGTTCCAAAGACGCTTTGCTGTGAGGTACCCCTTTGTGGGGTCCTTCCTTAAGGAGTGGACTGTTCCACCAGTAGTGGATTCCCCCTGTCTCTAGGGTGCGCAAGTCTCCGGCTGATATACCTGGAGGGGGAGCAGTTTCTGCTTCCGCTGAGTTGGTAGACTAGTTGGTCTGGGGGCTGCCCTGGATGACAGTTACGAGTCTCACTGGAGGGAAGTGTAAATGTCTTCCACAGTCTGAAATGGGGGGAAGGGCAGAAGCCTTGTTCTGGCCCTCTGCCGTATGCATTCTAGGAGTGGAAAATGGCAAAAATGACAGGCAGTTCCCTCAGTCGGCTAGTGGTGTTCCACCGGGTGGTCCCTTCACCAGGACATGTTTCATCAGATATGTCTCAGATGGGGCACTCCCGAGGTAGACTCGTTGATGTCCCGGCTTAACGGAACGGTACTGAGGTTTCTGGCAAGGTCACATGCTCCTCTGATGGACAGTGCAGACGCTCTGGTGGGGCCGGTATAGTCGGATCTATGGCTCTCCTCCGAGATTCTGCTGCGGCTTTTGAGCAGAATCGAGGCCGAAGGGATTCCGGCCAGTCTAGTGGGCCTGGGTGGTCTTGTCGGTCTTGGTATGCCGGCCTGGTGTGCTTGGTCGCTGACCGTCTCTCAGGGAGGTTCTACTGTCCCAAAGGGCTGATCTTCAATCCTGCTTCAGTCGCTATTTTTTGAAGGCCTGGCTGTAATGAGCCAAGTGCTGAAATTATGACGCTGCTGAAGGCTAGGAGGCCTTCCTCTGGGAAGATTTACCGCCGGACATGGATAGCATACATATCCTGGTGTGAGTCGATTGCCGTTTACCCTCATTCTTTCTCTGTGGCTCAGATTTTGACCTTCATTCACAGGGGGGGGGGGGGGGGTTGAGCAGAACTTGACCTGGAGTACTATCAAGGGCCAGGTGTTGGCCTTGGTGGTTTTCTTGGGTGTCCCCTGGTCTTGCACTCCCTGATGCATACGCTTAATCCAAGAGGGTCGACATCTGCCTCCACTGGTGCAGTCGCTTCTACCACCGTGGGATCTACTCTTGGTGCGTTCGGTTCTACAGGATCCTTGAAAAATATTCGGGAGGTTCTTCTGCTTGCTGTGTCCCAGAACGTGGCTTTTTTGAATGCTATCACCTCTGCTTTGAGAGTGTTAGAATTGTAGGCATTACCATGTCATACTTGGTGATCCACGAAGATGAAGTGGTTCTTCGCCCTTGTCCGGGGTCCCCCCCCCCCCCCCCCCGATTCCTTTTGATTAAGGAAGTTGTATTGCCTTCCCTGTGTCCCAGGTCAAAATGTCCTAAGGGTTTTACCTTGCATGCCCTGGATGTGTTCAGGGGATTCGGGTGTATTTGGCAGTCACAGGGTCTTTTCGGAGATCACTCAATGTTTGGCCATAAAGGGGCTTTCTGCTTCTTCTGCGACCTTTTGTAGATGGCTCAGACAGGTCTATTCTATCAGGGGTTGTGTTCCTCCTTTCCCTGTTACGGCACATTCTGCTTGGCTGCTTATTGCTTCTGGGGCCTTCCATCAGGCGTCAGCTGCGCTGGTTTGCAAGGAGGCCACTTGCTCATCAGTGTACTTTCACAAAATTCTATGTGGCTGCGCTGGCATCTGAGGATGCTTCTTTTGGCCGCAAGGTGTTGCAGGCTGCTTTTGAGAGGGTCTATTCCCTCTTCAAGGGGTATTGTTCAGGTTGGGCTCCAGTTTTTCTGTGTTAAGCTCCTGTTACCTGGTTTGCTCTTGTTAGTCTTGGGATTTTTCGTTGTCCCACCCACTCAGGTTTGGCACCGCTTTGGGACGTCCCTATGGTTCTGAATAAGGAAGCGCTGTCAATAAACGAGTGAGAAAATTGGATTTTTGACTTGCTGTAAAATCAGGTTCTGAGTTCATTGATAGCACCCACCCCCTCTATGGAGTTTTTAATGCTTCTGACACTGCTTGGGACAAAACTGAAGGCCTATAGCAGAGAGGGGGGTGCATATCACCTAGGACTGCCCATGGGAGTAGCCAAGTCTTTTTTCTGCCTAATGTCCTACTCCTGTAGAAGCGCTGTCTGTCAATGAACTCAGAGAAACTGCTTTTACGGTAAGTCAAAAATCCTATTTTTTTTCAAAATTTACTTTTTTTGTTTATAGCGCAAAAAATTTAAACCGCAGAGGTGATCAAATGCCAAAGTGTGGGGGGAAAAAAATAAATTGTATTTGGGTACAACGTCACACGATCTCAATTGCCAGTTAGTGGCGCAGTGCCATATTGCAAAAATGGCCTGGTCATTAAGGGGGTGAATCCTTCCAGGGCTGAAGTGGTTAAATACTATGGGACTCGTCACACCACTGCGCCAGGTGTGGTCTGTTTTTGAGTCTTGCATGTTGCATCTTTTTGGTTTTCAAACCCACACCAAAAATGCAGATCCCTATTGAATTACAAAATGCACCAGAGTTTTTTGGTGCACATTTTCAGTCACATGGTCAAGTTTCACAAGTGCATGTTGGGTAATATCCCCCATGAAAACACTCTGGAAATTCATCAAAAAGCATATGCATTTTTACCATGTCTGCAACGGAGCCGTGTGAAAGCAGCCAAAATGTAGCAAGCAGGACTTTTAAAAACGCAAGACTGGTTTGAAGGGTTCCATAGAATTTAACCACTTGCCTACCAGGCACGAACACCTCCTTCCTGACCAAGTCATTTTTCAGCTTTCAGCGCTGTCGCAATTTGAATGACAATTGCGCGGTCATGCAACGCTGTACCAAAATACATTTTTTATAATTTTTCCCCCACAGATAGAGCTTTATTTTGGTGGTATTTGATCACCTCTGCAGTTTTTATTTCTTGTGCTATAAACAAGAGGGACAAGTTTGAAAAAACATAATATTTTTTACTTTTTATTATAATATCCAATTTTTTTTTTTTTTTAAACAAATTTTTTCCTCAGTTTAGGCCGATGCGTATTCTTCTACATATTTTTGGTAAAAAAAATCGCAATAAGCGTATATTGATTGGTTTGCGCAAAAGTTATAGCGTCTTCAAAATAAGGGATAGATTTATAGCATTTTTTTTTTTTTTTTTTTTTTACTAGTAATGGCGGCAATCTGCGATTTTTATCATGACTGCGACATTGCGGCGGACATATCGGACACTTTTGACACATTTTTGGGACCATTTACACAGCGATCCGTGCTATAAAAATGCATTGGTTACTGTATAAATGTGACTGGCAGGGGAGGGGTTAACACTAGGGGGCGCTGCAGGGGTTAATATGTTCCCTATGTTAGTGATTCTGACTGTGGGGGGAGGGGACTGACTGGGGAGGGGACCGATCGGTGTCCCTATGTACAAGGGACACACCATCGGTCTCCTCTCCAGTGACAAAACGTGGAGGCAATCGCGGGTGCCCGGCGGACATCGCGGCCGCCGGGCACGCGCATCGGGTCCCCAGCGACGCGGCGGGCACGCGCGCCCCCTAGTGGCCAAAATGTAGACGGCGTCATATGACGGCGTCCCGCCACGAGCCGCACCGATCCGCCGTCAATTGGCAGTGGGCGGTCGGCTACTAGTTAAAGATGCATTTTTCTTGTCAAATTTGTTTGATTTTGAAAATATAAACATTAATACAATTAACAAAATACTGATTACATTAAATGGTAGCATTAGTTGAATTTACATGTCGGATCTTAGTATTTATTGTAGTTACCAGCATTTAAAGATTTAAGTAGGTTATATGTTTTTAGAAAGACTAAGGTGTTACTATCAATTTTAACAATTGTATAATCAAGAGCAAAAAAAATTAAAAAGTCGTTAAACTTTTAGAGATGCATTTTTTATGCATTTGTTTTCTTGCCCCCCCCCCCCCCCCCTTCAAAGTCCCAGTTGATCTTGGCTGCTAATGCATCTGATTGTGTGACAACATTTTTGCACTGCTCCTGAATTCAGGAGGCACCACAGTAGAATGGGAATGTTGAAGTGGGCATGTATACTGGCCTGGCTAAACATAGCCCTTCCTACTGCTTACTGGTTTGGCAGCACAGTCTATTGAAACTGTAGGCTGTATGTTAAAGGATTTGTCTCACTCAGGGAAGGTGAAGGAAGTTTGTGTAGCTTGTTATACAGGAGCCTTTAGATGTACTTGGCCCTGCAGGAATAAAGGCTTTATTGTCACCTTGTGAAAATATTGATCTTGACATCTCTGATTTGCAGTCCAGAGCATAACAGGCTGGCAGAACTGGAAGAGCAAGCAAGAGCTGCAAAGAAAGGCGTATGGAGTGAAGGAACTGGCTCCCACACAGTCAGGGACTTGAAATACACAATTGAAAACACCAGACATTTTGTGGACTCCATGCATCAGAAACCAGTTAATGGTAAGGGATAAGAATGGATTACTGATTTCCTGAATAATATAAACCACAATGGGGATGTATATCTACGAACGGGACATTCTTGCCTAAAACAAATGTTTCCTTTATTTTCAAACTGCATAATGTTTGCTGTAGGACACCAGAATTTAACACTTAAGTGCTGTACTTGGTATTTGCGATAAAATTCTTCTGAAATGCTTATTCAGATGACTGGCTTCACTGTACCTTGGATTAAGACCTGTATTCAATGTTTTGAAGTGCCAAACTAAAATAAGCTTTACTAAATCCTTTGAGCCTTAGCATTGCATTGCCTGTAGCTATCAGACAACATGCATTTGAGCACTGAATAGCTTCCAGTGGTAGCCTGAGTGTTTTCTGAGAATTGTATAGGTGGATCCTCTATCCATTTTTTTCTAAACTTTTGTTTATAGTATTTATGAACAGTTTGAGCATTTAGATGAATGGGAAACAAATTCTAATGTTTTTAAATGCTGTTCTGTAAGGTGTGTATTTTTGCAACATGAAGGGAAAGCATAGCAAAACAAACTTTTTTTTATTTGATCAAATAGGTTTTTACTAAAGATTTTGTAGGTTTATAATAAAATACAATAAAAAAAACTAAAGACAGCGCCATACATTCCCACCTCAAACTAGCCATGAGCAGCATCCACAAACCTAATCATTTAGTACAGTGATTACAATTGTGATGGACCGCCTGGGTGCTTCTGTCAAGACGCAGCTTCCTCCACTCTAGTTCTTGGGTACAATGCTCAGCTATAACTTGCTCCAGGTTCCAGACACTAGCTTGCTGCAAACTGGGACTCTTTATTGAAAACTCACCCAGAATTTATACCACAGAAAATCAGATAAGAGTCTGATCACAATGTCCTAAACAATTCAAGCTTAAAACCGTAATATCAGTACATCTAATGAACAGCTAACAAAACATCCCACAATAGTTTGGTAACAAGATGTGATGGACGCAATACTAGCAGACAAACAATAGGTGATGCAATTAAGAATGGTGATTCGCACCTAGAAGGCACACAATGGGAAATTACAATGAGACCCCTTAATAAACAGATTACACATAGCAGGAGACTCCAGCATCAGGTTGTTGGAAGAAGATTATAATCTCCTGCTTAGAATCTGAGTCTAGGAGTGGCGTTAAAGACATCAATGCTGGTTTGGGCACAGAGAATCTAAATCTGTATCCAGGTCCTAGGTTCTCAGAGTCTGTTTTTGGGAGACATGGACCCAAATCTGAATCAAAACCACTCCAAAGGTCTCCCAGGCACACACCTCCCAAAGAATAGCTCTCCCAAAAGCCAGGGCCCATAGTCAGTAGGGAAAGATGCTACTCTGCAGTCCCTTCCAAAAGTCCTTGTCCCAGTTGGGTCTGTCGTAACAATGGAAATGATAATAACAATAATGAAAAGTTAATCCAGGAGAAGTTTTGTTTTATAAAAAAAAAAAAAGTGTTAGATCCCAGCCTCCCAAGCTCAAGGAAATGTACTGCAAACAATGAGTTTTAAAGTGTATATTAGAGAAACTCGTATATAAGTGTCAAGGTTTTACAAAATAGATGCTTTGCATGTCACCTGTATCTAACAGATTCCCTTTACTCTTGAGGGGACAGTATGAGGATTAGATCTCTACGGTGTTTTTGACAAATGCCATCAGGCTAGTTACCTTCAGAACTGCTATCCTATAGAAGATTATAGTAATGCAAGTCTGTAGGAATGCAAAGTCTGCTGAGGCAGGTCTACTTGCACCCTGCAGTATATATCGGAAACCTCTGCATGCTGCATCTGCCCATCGATTGGCCTGATGACTATGGATATGTGACATGGCTACTTTGGTGCTTTATAGATAAGGGTGCTCTTTTGTAAATGGGTCCTTTTAATCAGCTCTACAAAATGAATTCCTATCAAATGTATATGCAGCCCTGCACATTCATATGCAATAAACCAAATACACGTAGAGTGAATGAGAATCACTGTGTACAAAGGAGACTTGACTATGCAATCAAGTGTCACTATAACAAATGTTCAAGTCCTTAAAGCAGTTGTAAACTGGACGTCTTTTTTTTTTTTGTACTGCAAGGCATCGCATACTAGCACCTAAACTTGCCTTAAAACTAAGCATTCCAGCGCCGAGATGTCAGAGCGGCAGGCGCTCCCATCTTCATCAGTCTTGCTTCCAGGTTTGCGGACTCAGACTCTGTGACTGGCTAGAGCCGCAATGACGTTACTCCTGTGCATGTGCACGGGAGCCGCCATTTACGGTACAGGGCTCTAAAGGAACAGCATGGGTGGCCGCTCAGAGTGCATGCGCCTGTGATGTCACAAATTGCATGTACAGCAAATATCTCCTAAACAGTGCACATTTAAGAGATATTTACACTACCTACAGGGTAAGCCTTATAGACTTGCCTAAATGTAACAGCAACAGCTGGAAGTTTACTTCCACTTTAAATTCAGTTCTGATACTGTGTGTAAACATTCTTCAGTAGTGCCACACTGGTGCTAGTGTTCCACCACTTATGATCAACATAAAGTGCTTAAATCAAGGTCTGCTCAGTCCGGCAGATACCCCCTTAATAGAAATGGGCACTCTCCTCAACACATGTCCCACGAATATATACAGGAAAAAATGGACCAAATGGTGTCCTACCGTTAAACAGATATCTTCAATAAACTACTCACAAGGTTGACAAAGCATGGAAGAGCACACAGCATCAATGTACTTTATCTCTGCTGTGCAAATTCCATTATGCAGAGCATCAAGCCGGCCATTCCAAATAAGCGTCTCACCCAGACAATCTGAAGTGGCAGCTCACTTCGTCAATACTAAGCCACATTTTCACTGCTAAGCCATTTTTTTGCACTGTGCATTGTCTATAAATGCACAGTACTGCATATGAATTCATTTTATGTTTTTGGGAGGTTCAGCGCAGCAGCACTTGAAATGCAAGTGGATATATTTTCTTCATAGGGTATAGGGGTTAATTTCTCCTAAAACACCTATGCATTGTGCAGTTCCTGGTGTTCAGTGTAGATTTGTAAGCAGAAAGCTAGTAAATAAGGATGGGCTTCCTTGTAAAGTCTTAAGCATACTAAAATATTTTTAAGGCAGTAACTATTATTGGTTTAGCAATTGCAAAAGTCTGTTTTTTTTTTTCATGCTTAGTAACTTTGTGATGCATTTGCAGCTATTATTGAGCACGTTCGTGATGGTAGTGTGGTGAGAGCGCTGCTTCTTCCTGATAATTACCTGGTGACTGTCATGTTGTCTGGAGTTAAGGTATGAAGTCCTAAAATTATATTTTGCAGTGATATGAGCCAAATTATACTTTAATTACAAATGATGCATGACATGGTTACAAATAAGCTGTCCTGTATCTATATGGCATTACAAAAACTGTAGCAATTTGCTTTGAAAATTGTTTTCTGTGCTTGAAAAGAATATACAATAGTATTCAAGTTCCTCTCAATCTTGTAGGTTCTAGCATAATGTGAATATCCAGACTGTCTCCCTGTGATGCAATTTTTGTTAAATGTTTCTGCTGTCGAACCATAATTAAGATTTAATTACCCAAACTATTAAACCTTTTTGTGCGAAATGTTTTAGAATGCAATGCCTTACACAGTAAATCTACATCACTTGCCGAACCTGCTCCTCGCTGCCCTAATGTATGCCAAACTTAGAGTAAATCAAATGGGCCGGAGAGACCGTAGCTAAAAATTCTATGAAACCGTTTTAGAAGGTAGTTTAGCTATATTATTGCTGTATAATCTTGCATGTAAGGCATTATTTCCTAATACATGCCTACTAGATTAAGGCAGAAGTTTGAGTTGTGTTTTAATAGAGGTTAAATTTATCTTGCGCGGAGCTATCTTGTTTTCGCACTGGGAGCAAAAGGCAAACCTAGGCCTGATTGGCAGAACAGGCCTTATTTTGAGATCTTGCAAGATCGTGGGCCAGTGTTTCCTCATGTGCTCCATATTTTTCCTATAGCTATTCTATTGTATAATGCATTTTACATTGGGTAAGGTCTCTTCTTGCAAGATACCAAATCTAAAAAAAATCTACGGAAGGTTTAAAAGTGAGTAACAAACTATTCCAAAGTGTAGTTCCACAAATGTCGCTGGGAGACTTTCTGTACATGTACCTTAACCACTTAAGCCCCGGACCAATTTGCAGCCAAAGGACCAGGCCCCTTTTTGCGATTCGGCACTGTGTCGCTTTAACTGACAATTGCGCAGTCGTGCGACGTGGCTTCCAAACAAAATTGGCGTCCTTTTTTTCCCACAAATAGAGCTTTCTTTTGGTGGTATTTGATCGCCCCTGCGTTATTTTTTGCTCTATAAACAAAAGTAGAGCGACAATTTTGGAAAAAAAGCAATATTTTTTACTTTTTGCTATAATGAATATCCCCAAAAATATATAAAAAAAACATTTTTTTCCCTCAGTTTAGGCCAATACGTATTCTACATATTTTTGGTAAAAAAAATCGCAATTAGTTTTATAGCATTTTTATTATTTTTTTTTTTTACTAGTAATGGTGGCGCTCACCGATTTTTATTGTGACTGCGACATTATGGCGGACACATCGGACATTTTTGACACATTTTTGGGACCGTTGTCATTTACACATAAATCAGTGCTATTTAACTGCACTGATTTCTATGTAAATGAAAAAGTTAACCACTAGGGGGCGGGGAGGAGTTAATGTGATGTGTGTTTTTTCACAGGTGGGGGGCGTGGCTGACGTCACTGATCGGCTTTCCCGATGACAGGGAACAGCCGATCAGTGACGGGCAGTGTAGGAAGAGGTTTGTTTACACAGACCTCTCCCCGTTCTTCAGCTCTGTGACCCGCTCCCGGGACACCAGCGGCGATCGGGTCCGCTGGTCTCGCGGCTGCGGCGCTCCCGACCGTGCCACCGGCGGCGCGCGCAACCCCACGGCCAGGCAATTAAAGGGGACGTACCTGTACGTGCTTTTGCCTAGCCGTGCCATTCTGCCGACGTAAATGTGCAGGAGGCGGTCGGGAAATGGTTAAATACTCTAGTGCACATAAAATTAAATGTTAAAAACTCATCTGACAGGGATCCCTGTACACTAAAAAAAAGTTCAATAATTTTTTAGTTGAATCTTTATTTTTATTTTTTTTGTTGTATAAATGTGGAAAGGTAAATTAACACCCCTTAACTAGAGGCATGTATTCTGAATGGTAACAATACATAATGCAACAACTTTCTAGACTCGCAGCTTTAGACCCCTTTCACACCGAGCCGCCTAGGGCGTCAGTGGTAAAACATCGCTCTTTTTAGAGCCGTTTTAGCGGTGCTATTCGGCCGCTAGCGGGGCGGTTTTAGTGGCCAAAAAGGGGAGTGAAAAGGGGAGCAGCGTTTTGCCGGCAGCATCGCAGCGCTGCCCCATTTATTTTAATGGGGAGGAACAGTGAGTTCCAAAGAAGCTGCTGGCAGGACTTTTTCTGATGCCCTGCCAGCACACTGCTCCAGTGTAAAAGTCCTCAAGCTTTCGCACTGGAGTGATTGGAGCCGCTTTTTTCAGGTGCTATGCAGGCGCTATTTTTAGCGTTGTAGTGCCTGAAAAATGCCTGCAGTGTGAAAGGGTCTTACAGTTATAATCCGGTTGATACAAAGTAGCCAGTTTTTGTTTTGTCTAATGTAGATCACTTCCCCCTGCTGGCCAAATAGTGCACCTATATGACCTAGTAGAAATTTTTTTGTTCCATTTTTTATATCCAAGAAATCCTATTCCATCTTAGTATGTCTTGTTTATGCATACTTCTGTGCGATAATCTTTCACTAAGCCCTGTGGTCCTCTGGGGTTTCTGTAATAAGAGGCTACCTGCAGTGCTCAGGCTTTGAGCAAGGGGGTGTAATTGAAATCCATTGCCTCATTTGAATTTGCCTCCCCACATAGGTGATCCACAGCTGTAGACACTTTTTTTGTTTGTTTTTTTTATTTACAGCTGGGCAGGGTCCAACATTCCAAGAGCTGGCTCCCTGCTTATCTCCAAGCTCCCCTCCTACTGTTAACACCATGGGTTTATACTTACCCCTGGTTATTTACCATGTAGGTGGCTATTCTTTTTTGAAATGGATAAATGTTCTGGTTTCTGCGCCCTTCTGTTTCACTTCCATTGTCCTATGTGCTGTTGCCTGTATCAGGTCTAAACAAAAAAACTTTAAAGGCCAGCAGCATATAACTCCGCCTCTAACCAGGTCTGTGTTGCTTTTTGTTCTGTGCCTTGGATAAAATGCTTTTTGAGGTAATCTTTACACAAAGCTATCCAGATTGTTGGGCACCAGCTTTGGAGGTCGTACCTGAACCCTGCCAGACTAAAAGATTGCAGGCTAACATGGAATGTGAACTTTGGGTGCTCTGCTCTGTTTTGTGGTGCTTTCCGGACCTTGGTGTACAGTGTTGACTACCAAGTGCTTTCAAGGCTCAGAGCTGTGGCACAGGCTTTGGGGTGACCCAGTCTCTGAAGACCAATTTGACAAGTAGGCCTCTGGATGTGGTGAGGCTAACGTGGCATGCACCCTTCTAGATGTGGAAGTTTACAGATCCTTGTGTAGGGTTAGCCACAGTGCTTTCTGGGTCCAAAACTGTGGCCACACCCGTCTCTGAAAGCTCACTTAGTAAGGCTGAAGCACCTGGGACTAATTCGGTCAGTACCGTTGAATGAATGATTTGTATAGCGCTACAATGCAAACTGAATCGCCTCAAGGCGCTGTATGGGTGCTTGTCACCCTTCTTAGAAAAGGTAGGTCTTAAGTTTTTTTCTAAAGGCCTGATGGTTTTCTTCCATGCGGATGTCGGTTGGTAGAGCGTTCCATAGCCGTGGTCCTTGAACAGCGAATCTCCGTTCCCCTTTTGCTTTGTAGCGGAATTTGGGAATGAGGAGGAGGTTTTGGTTAGATGATCGAAGACTGCGATTGGGTGTGTAGTGTTATCTTCTCGCAAAGGTATTGTGGAGCGTCTCCATGGGCGCATTTGTGGGTGAGGCAGAGGGTCTTGAATGTGACCCGATTCTTTACGTTTAGCCAATGTAGGTTCCTCAGGGAAGGGTAGATGGATTCCCAGGGTTTGTTTCCTGTTATCAGCCTTGCCGCCGTGTTTTGGATGAGTTGTAAGCGCGCAAGTTGATATTGGGGTAATCCTATGTAAAAAGAATTTAGGTAGTCGAGTCGTGAATTAATAACTGTTCCAACTACCACTGCTTTGTCCTCCTTTGGAATGAAGGGGATGAGTCTGCGTATTTGTGCATCCATTGACATTTCTGAGTCAAAAATGACTCCAAGACTCTTGACCTTGGGGAGATGATCTGTCCAAAGATGGTGGGTGGTGTCCAATCGATCTTGGTTTGGGAGTTTTGGTTTGCGTGAAGAATAAGTTCTGTTTTCGATTCGTTGAGCTTAAGGGAGCTGTTGGTCATCCAGTCGTCTATCAGGGTGAGGCATTTTTCTAATTGCTGATGATGATGGTCTTTTTGTCCGGTGATCCGAAAATATAGTTGGGTGTCGTCAGCGTATGAGTGGAACCAGAGGTCTGAACTTCTGATTATTTTGAGGAGTGGGCGGATGTATATGTTGAAGAGCACTGGCGATGAGGGTGATCCTTGAGGGACTCCACAAAAGATTGCCCGGGTTTCAGAGGTGAAAGCACCTAGTTTCACTGTGAGAACTATTTCCTAAGAAGGATGCGAACCATTGTAGCTCTGAGTCTGACTCCTGCTACTTCTGTAAGGCGGATGAGAAGAGTATTGTGGTCCACAGTATCAAATGCTGCACTGAGGTCCAACATTACCAGGAGACATGATTCTCCATCTGCTGCTTCGAGGGCGTCGTCCCAAATCTTCAGGAGTGCTGTTTCTGTACCGTGTCCAGGTGGCGTATCTGTTGTACTACCGCCTTCTCCATAATCTTGGAGATGTTATTAAGGCTTGTTATCGGTCTGCGGTGGTTGGGGTCCTGAGGGTCGAGGTTGTTTTTTTTTTTTTTTTAGCAGGGGTTTGATGCCTTGTTTGAGGGCGCCCGGAACAATCCCTCCTTTGAACGATTGATTTATGAGGTGAGTTATGGTGGGAGCCAAGATGTCGGAACATTCTTTCAGGAGATGTCAATAGATGTACTGTCTCTGAGGTTTTTGATGATATTTATAGTGGTGTCCGAGGTGATTGGGATCAAAGAAAACTTTGGTGGCTGTGGAGTATTCGTGATGATATCTTCTTTTCGCTCTGGTTGGTTGTTTTTTTCTGATGAATTATTTTCCGGATGTTGTCGATTTTGTCAATGAAAAAATCTGATAGCTCATTGCAAAAATCTTGGGTTTCGTTTGCTGGGGGCTCTAAGCATACCGGGTTCATCGACTGAGCGACTATTTTAAAAAGTTACCGCGGGCGGTTTAGGGCCGATGAGATAGTATTTAAAAAATAATCTTGTTTAGCTTTGAAGATTGCTTTGTGATAATTCTGAGTCCTTTGTAGTTTGATTTTCCTTGGTAGGATTTCTTCTCCATGCTCTTTCAGCTCTTCTGCATTCTTGCTTGAGTAGCGTGAGAGAGCTATTAAACCATCCCGAGTTTTTCCTCCGGATAAGTGTTCTGCGCTTTGGAGCCACTGAGTCTGCTGATTGTAGTAATACCTTGTTTAGGGAGCTGAGTGTTTGTTCCGTTGAGTGGGTTAAATTCAGCGTTGCTATTTTGTTTGCTAAAGTGGTTTTGAAGGTTTCGGAGTGCAGTTTCTTCTGCGATCTGGTCCAATGCGTTTTTGTTGCCGGTTTCTGTCTTTGGTGGGTGGTATTGGTGGTGATTTTAAATTTGGCATGGTGGTCCGTCCATGGTAGTGGTATGTTGTTGAGAATGTTGATGTCCACATTTTGTTTGAAGAGGAGGTCCAGGGTGTCCTGACCCGTGTGTGGGAGTCTTTATCAGTTGCTGGAGACCCAGTTCTTCCAGTTGATGCAGGCGGTCGCGACAGGGTCTTCGGTAGAATTTGCCCAGAGGTTAAAGTCTCCAACTACCAGGAGATTTTCGGACTTCAGGGTGTGTATTGCGATGAGTTCCGTGAGGTGAGTAAGAAGATTGGGCTTTGGTCCTGGTGGTCTATAGCAAAGTAGAATGTGAGTGGTGTCATGGGGTGTTGATTGAAGAAGTAGCGTCAGTGTCTACATAAAAGGCACTGGGTTCTGCAAAATTGGTTTGGTAAGCACCAGGTGCGATTTAAAAAATCACTGCTAGGCCTCCTCCTTTTTTTCCTATCCGATGTTCAGTTAGAATCCTGTAGTTCTCTGGCACCAATTCGGTAAGGATGGTGTTGCAGTCGGGAGTTAGCCAGCTTTCAGTGATGAAGAGGCAATCCAAGTTGTTTTGGGTGATGAAGTCGTGTACTTCCAGTCTGTTTCACTGCAGATCTGGTGTTGATCATGGCGCATGCTAGTTGTTGTGGTTGAGTTGGTGTCTTCCTGTGTTTGAAGGTTGATCGTAGGTCAGTCTTTAGTAGTTGTTCTTTCCATAGAATTTTTTGAATGGAGGCTGGCAATGTTGAGGTGGTGTTCCTTAGCCTGTGGAGAACTTCTGCTGAATATTTGAAGTAGCACATGGCGAAAGGGTGAAGTTGATGGTTCTGGGATGACTGAGTTGAAGATCCTGATCCGGGTTTTCCATTGTCAGTCTAGTTATCAGACTTGCCGCCGTGTTAAGGCTATTTCTAAGCGCGCAAGTAGATCATGTAGTGTCCTAAGTGAAGTAGTTTGTTTAGTCGAGTCGCTAATTCCTGGCTGTTCCAGCTGCCTCTGCTTGTAGCGAAGATCCTGGATCAGAAGAATCCTGCTGATGACCGCTGTGGTATCTTGTGCTGGTGCGAGTAGTACCTGTAGGGGTGAGGGGGCCTGTTGGACCTGTCACCCTCCCGTTTGATCCAGAGGAAGGCGAAAAAAAAACCCTGGCTGAGGCAGCCAAATGCTCAGTAGGGGGCTGTGTGGCCTGGTGCTTCTGCGGTGAGGTCCGGTTGCTAGGGCAGAGGTGTACTGAGAGGGGAGGGCACGCCGGCCTGCAGAAACGAGTAAAGGGTAAGGTGGGATGAGGTGGGTTGGGTCTCAGCCGCAGCCGCTTTCTTCCTTGTCTAGCAAGCTAGAGCCGAGGCGACGGCGGCTGTGGATGTTGCCCACCTAGGAGACTGACCTGTGGTGAAAGGAGTGCCGTTTGTATCTGCTGGGGGGTCCTGGAGGTCCTGGGGATGTCCTGAGTAAAACCTGGGTGGAGTGGGTGTACCAAGATGGCCGCCGGACTAGGCCGGAGCCGCGGGCTTGCCTGGTCTCGGCTCCCCGGGGTGAATCAATGCAGGTGTGGGTGAGGGGGGTCCGGTACGTGGGTATCCGTGCCGCGTGGGTGCCTGGGTGAGGGCGAGCTGCTGCCGATGGGGGCGGTGATCCGGCGTTGGACTAGGCCGGAGCCGCGGAGTTTCCTAAACCGCCTGCCCAGAGAGGCTGGCGGGCAGGTGGCGGCTGAGTGACGGCGGCGGTAGGGGATAACGAGCAAGGCTAAAGTGATCGTGAGCGGGCCGGGGGGGGGGGGGGGCTCGTACCCAGTCCGAGCCTAGGAGGGGGGGGGGGGGACTTTGATGCCAGTTAAGGCTTCTGGTTGCTGGGATCCGGGAAGGCAGGGGGCCTGCAGAAGCCGGAGCTACTGACAGCACGTCGGCACATCACTGACGTGCTTCTCAACTAATGCAATGAGCTGGGTGGGTGCCATTTGACAAAAAAATTCCTACCTCTGCTTTTTTTACTGTGGTAAAGAGTGGGGGATTAAGAGCTAACTTCATGTGCATTTTCTGCCATTATGCTGAGGACCATCCTGCTACTGCTCCTATAGTGCCAATCTCTGCTTACTGCCCACCTACAGTGAATTGACCACCTAGCTGCTGTAACCCTCCTCAGCACCAGCTGCCTAGGTTTAAGTATTTGAAGCCTTGCCTCACGTTTGGCCTAGTTTCTAATTGTGAGGTTTACCCCAAGTACACAAATGGGCTTCCTAGCTATGCTTTGCTACTGGATCATTCTGTAGGTGTGCAACGTATGCTCCGCTGCCTTCCCCAAAATTCCTTGATGCTCCTGTCAGTCTGCAGACACTGATATCATTTCTGATTCAGAATCTCAACAGTTGGGAGAGGCTGTTCTTGGGTCACACATTCTCCTTCTGTGGGCTCTGATACTGAAAGGATTGTTTCAATCCAGATCAATGAAATGCATTCATCCTGCATTCGAGCAGGAGTTCCCACACAGGTCAGAATTTAGCTGGACCCTGCTGAACGTGACCTATTTTGCTCCATCTATACTCGCCTTAATGCTACCCTCTTCCTAGATTGATAATGCTGCTGTCCAAAGGTAGCTCCATTGCTCCTTCCAGTGAGGAGACACCCTAAGGCAGGAAATGTTACTGGCCAGATCAGGTGGAAATAAAGGGGGGGAGGGGGAGAAAAATGCAGCCACCATATTCTAAGGTTTGATCTGTAACATTTGTTTTGGGTTTAACACTGCTTTAAGTCTTTGATCATCTCCTTGTGGTATTCTAAATAGTATTCCAATCTCATGAGAATTGGGGTAAAGATCTGTCATGGATTTATTGACTCCATCGTGGAGCCTTTGTTCCTTTTAAAGTAAAAATGTAAAGCTTGGGGTTTTGGCAATACGATCAGCTGCTCTTGTGGATTGTCCAATTTTCCCTTGGATCTTTTTTAAGCAAAGACATTTCTTTATGTCCATTCTTTATCCGTTTCATTTTGGGTGGTATGCTATGGTTACTTTTGGTTGCTGATCGCTCAGATTTTGCTAGAGACTTGGTGTCAGTTTGAGCGTTTCCTGGCTTGACCATCAGGCCAATCCTCTGCCCTTTTCCCATTGTCAGTTTGTGTCCTGTTGGGAACTTCACCTTGTTTGGATTCAGGCTATAGTCCTGATTTTTTTCATATGGCCCCTGGTTCTGTCTTAGGTCTGCAGTGGCTGTTGCCCACCCCTCAGACTGCTTTGGTACTTCTGTACAGTTTCAGAATTCTTATTCTGAATGGACAAAGTATTTCTTTGAACATTATTGGATGTCTGAGGGGAGGGGCAGCCCTATCCCTCTATTTTATTGGCCTTATCTACTGCTTGCTCACAAAACCTAAGGCAAACTGTTAAGAGGTGGGCCTGACATTCAACTTTTGTCAGTGTTCAACCCATCTTGTATGCATCAGCATATAATCTGACTTTTTCCGAATTCCTGTGTCACTCAATGGACTTTAGGAAAATGTTATGGGGATTGCACTAATTGTTCTATGAAATGCCTTTTAAAAGGTAGGTTTGCCTAACAAGTCTTTTTCTAGGGATCCATTTGTTTCAGCAAAATTCTAAGATTTCTTCAGAGTGTCAAAATCTGAAATATTGACGGCGTGATCTGAAAATCAGATTAATTTTTTTACCTGTAAATGCATTGTTCATCCCAGTCCACTGATGTGCATTGGCCAATCCAAATGGTGATAGTCTTATATTCTGTTCTTGAAATCTTCAAACTCTCACTAGAGTCCTTCACCACCTTTATCCCTCAAGTGAAAGCGACAGGTTACTAATATTCATTGACCCCCCCAAGGCTCTCAACTCATGTGCTAAGGCAGGTGGAACGTTCACAAAAAATAATTGACCCTGTTGCCATGTGAAGGTCAACGCATCATATGTGTCACAAACCCTTCCAGTTCTTACAAATATGCAGATGGGATTCTCTCCAGATGACTGACCAACTATCAGATGCATGTCAATGTTTTTTGCAGGAACATTATTCAGTCAGGTGCTCCTTCATTTTTCATGTCATAGTATCCGTGATATGTCCCCCTCAAAATTGGCATGAAAGACACCCGAACACACATGCGCAAATTAAACAAAAGGCTTACCAGAAATATTGATAGTAGGTTACTTGAATTTCATTCATGTCCCTTGTGTTAAAGAACCCTCAAACCACTGCTATATGTCCCAGATAAAAATCTTCACACTTTCTGGCTATCTAATATTCAGTTATCAAAATGCATTTTGAGCTTCTCTTCCTGTGTCCTGTTTCCTTCTTGCAATCAAGAAGGAAACAGGAAAGAGGCGCTCTGAATGCAGTGATTTTTTTGTCATATTACTCCTCGGATTTGCTATTGCACATCAATGGACTTTGTTGGATATGTTTAATTTGATACAATTTTTTGGTATGTTTAGTCTGATTTCACTTTTTTAGCGCTGGCTTTTGGTTTAAGTTCAAATACCAGGTTGTCACCAGCAGCTGGGGATTTTATATAATGGAGGATTAGCGCAGGGCTGGAGTATTTGTTTAATGTGGTATTTTAGGCTGGTCTTGGACATGCTTCAGTTTCGTTTTTTCAATTTTTTTTTAACAGATTGGAAAATATCAAAAATGCTTCAAAGAATAAACAATTTCTAGACAAAATCTAGCCCTAAATACTACTATTCTACTTTGTAAAGTAGTGTCAAGTCTAAATCAGATTTTGTTTTTTCTTTCGTCTTGGAACCGGAACTTCTGTTTTCATAGTGACAGCCTTCACTGCTGTTTCGGAAACATGGCTGTTTTAAATCATTCCTTAAAGTCCCCGTTATCATTAGTAGTGTATTACAAACTTTTGTTTTGCAAAACAGTTGGTTCCCAAATGCAAGACTGGTTCTAACCAATTGTGCAAAAGCCTACAGAAATGAAAGATTGTGTTCTGAAATTGGAATGTGCATTTCCCTAATTGACCGGTAAAGCTGGCCTGAGTAAAAATTAACATTTTATTGCACATATGCTCTTTAGCTTTCTTTAACTGTGTGTTTAGATTGGGTTATATTTAAAGTGGATAGATTTTTTTGGATAGTGCAACGAAGATTTTTTTTTTTTCTTGAATTAATTGTAGGGTCTGACCCTGTTAATTATTTCTCTTTACATCCTGTACGGCTAGGAAGTGGGGGCAAGTGTCCTCACTAAGCACACCTACAAAAACACATTTTAGAGTCTGGGCCTAGAACCTTTGAGACTAGTATTGCAGTTTGTGCCTTCCTGGCCTGGTGACTGAACCCCACGTTTTGTGTTCAGGTTTTACCTGGACAAAGTGAGGAACTGTCACACAAACATTCATTCTATTTAAAACTGAAAAAGTTGCTGTATTTTATTCCCTTTGCTTGTTTAAGTGTATTGTTTTTAAACGCCAAATTTTCTTTTTAGTGTCCAACTTTTAAGCGGGAATCTGATGGTACAGAGAGTCCTGAACCTTTTGCTGCTGAAGCCAAATTCTTTACAGAATCACGTTTGCTGCAGAGAGATGTGCAGATCATCTTGGAGAGCAGCCACAACCAGAATATTCTTGGCACCATTCTGCATCCTGTACGTATTGTCATTTACTAAGATTTAGGCATGGCGTAATGATGGCTGAAGTTTGATTGAAATAGCTGTAAAGGCTTGACTTTTTTTTTCTAAAATAACGTGTTGCCTGCTCTGTTCAGTGGTATTGCACAGAACAGCCTTGAACCCCCTCCTGGGGCCCCCACAGGCACTGTCTGCCCCCATAGCAAGCAGCTGTGCTGGCTCACTCCCAAGCTGTGTGCATCCATAGACACACGCCGCATAGTTCAGCCCTGCTCCCTCGATCTGATAAACAGTAGCAAGCGCCAATGGCCCCCACTTCTGCCTCTGTGTCCCCTCAGGAGAGGAACAGACCAGTGCTGCTGCAGAAGGGGCACAGCTCTGGATCAAAACAGGACTCTAGGTAGTACAGTGAGTATCGAAAATAATCACCCCCCCTTAAAATCCAATTTTGTTGCTTTGCAGCCTGAAATTAAGACTTTTTTTTTTTTTTTTTTAATCCAGCTGTATTTACTCAGTGCAACTTATAACCAAGTGAAAGATATAACACCAACATGTCGGGTGGAAAGAAAATCACCCCCTTGTGTCAGTATTTTGTTGAACCGCTCTTTAATTACAGCCTTTAGTCTGGCATATGTCTCTACCAACTTTGCACATCTGGACTATTTGCCCACTCTTTGCAGGAGTGCTCAAGTTTAGTTAAATCTGACCGTTTGTGGACTGCAGTCTTCAAGTCATGCCACATATTTTTAATGGAGTCTGGGCTATGACGAGGCTATGCAAGGACATTCACTTTTTTTCTCCAACCACTGTGTGGTCATTTTTGCTCTGTGCTTTGGGTCATTGCCATGTTGGATGGTGGACCTTCCCTTTGACCTCTTTCTGGAAGAGGACAGCAAATTTTCCTAAATTTTATGGTATTTTGCCTCATCCATTTTTCATCTATCATGACAAGTTCCTGATGCAGATAAATACCCCCATAACAGGATATAACCACCTCCATGCTTTACTGTAGGAATCATGTTATTTGGATGGTGCCCTGTATTAAATTTCCGCCAGACATGTTTTGCTGTCAGACAAAAATTTGGCCTCGACACCTTTTTCCATGTGGCCTTAGAATCTTCAAGGTGAGTTTTTGGCAAAGCTCAGTCATGACTGCTTGTGGCCTTTCTTCTTCGACTTTTTTCTTGCAACCCTCAACCACATTTGTGGAGAATTTGTAATATTGCTATAATGTAGATATTTGCCAGCACACTGAGGATGTTCAATTACGTCCAAACTTTTTTTTTTTATTGAATGATCCGGTCAGTGTAGTGCAACATTTTAAAGCCACACGGGACCCCTTCGTCTTTGCATGCCTGATGAAAGGGTCCTGCGTGGCTCCGAAACGTTGCAATACACAGTGTAATGTGATTTCTCTCCAACAAAAAACGTTTGTAATTGAAAATCCTTGGTGTGCTGGCAAATATCTAATACCTTGTATGTTCCAGTATCCAGCTGGCAGTCATTACAGGGATCTGTGTGGAAAGAGCTCATTCCAGACATGTGTGCGCAATGGGAATATGGACTGTTTGTGATATTGTTGTCACATGCACACAATGAACACTGTCATTCCTGCAACTGCTACAGAGTTGCTGTAGGCCCCTTAATAGCCTCTCTGATATATTTCTTCCTGGCTTTCATCTAGTTTGGAGCGACGTCCTGATTTAGGGAGGGTCTGTGTTGTACCAAATACCTTCCACTTCCTAATAGATTTCACTGTGCTTATAGGACAGGGGTAAGCAACCTCTGCACTCCAGCTGTGGTGAAACTACAAATCTCGTCATGCCTGTGATTGTCAGGGTCTTGCAATGTCTCATGGGACTTGTAGTTTCAAAACAGCTGGTGGAGGTCCGAGGTTGCCTACCCCTGTTCTAGGAATTGATAAAGCCTTTGAAATTTTTTTATATCCATCTCCTGACTTGTCTACCCACAACTTTATCCCAGGGTTCTTTTGGCAGTGCCTTACCACCCATAGTTGATTGCTTCAGGGACTGAAATGCTCCAGGAAAGCTTTTCATGCCGAGTTAATCAAAATGACCACAGCTGATCAGTTAAAAATCAAATGGCTTTGTGTCATTAAGAAAATGATTAGTTAGACCTGATTAAGTTTACAAGTCCTTTTTTAGGAGGGGGTGATCCTTTTTTCCCACTCAGTGATTTTTGTTTTTGAATGAATTTTTTATGACATGGGGTTATATCTTTCACCTAAATGTTACAAATTGCACTGAGTAAATGCAACCGAATAAATCAAATTGTCTTCATTTTAGGCTACAAAGCAAGGGGGTGTTTTTTTTTTTCTCCTCTCTATACCCACTGTATATAGGGGGTAAAGTGACGATGGTTCTACTGGGACCCTTTTACCTTAAAGTGGTTGTAAACCTCAAACCTGAAATATGAACAAAGCCTATCCCTCTATATAGTGTGTACTTGTCTCAATTAAGAACACCAAGTGTCATATTTCTGTCTGCTGCTTCGTTTCTCTATCGGCATCAATCACTGACAAGTTTTCCTGTAACCAGAACAAAGGTGACAGGGGAAGAACCTCCAGCTGAATAACAGCCCCAACTCTGTGTGCTGTCCCTTCCCTCCAATCGCCTCTCAGAGCTCTCCTCACTGAGCTCTGCAGTGTAACTTCAGCTCTCCATTTCTTTTTCCTGAAAGCTCAGACAAGATTTATAAATTCTGGACTTTGAAAGTATGAAGAGAAGACTGCAGAGAAGACTGCAGATAAACAAGTACAACTTATGTAAGATTTTTTTTTTAAAATCTGTGTATCACTTGAGGATATTCACTTCACTGGGTATATAAGTGTTTATAACTATATTGCAGGGAATGCATGACAGTAAAAAAAGTTGTGCCTTTTAGAACTACTTTAATACCCGTGTACTGTGATCATCCTAGTTCAGTGCTTCATTTTAAACTGTAATATGTTTTCATTTTAGAATGGAAATATCACAGAACTGCTTTTAAGGGAAGGTTTTGCCCGCTGTGTGGACTGGTCTATAGCTGTGTATACGCAGGGATCCGAGAAGCTTCGGGCTGCAGAACGGTAAGTCCATGAGCTGCATAATGGAGTTAAGCTCTAGGTATTCATTGGGCCGGAATATATTCAGAACCTATTGTAGTCCATCTTTACAGTGCCAGTAGACCACAGTGTAACCGCAAAAGCTGTCATCCTGGTTTACTGTGCTGATTTTTGGAGTTGGGTTAACTAAATAAGTAGCGGAGCAGTAGGTGGTCTGTGTCAGCTGAGTGTCAAACTGAGCCATAAACCTGTTAGATATATATAGAGAAGTTCAGGAGATGTCATGCACCTCCTTGGACTTAATTTAGTGTGCCTGCACTTTTTTTTTTTTACAGTGTGGTTTAACTCCTGAAATTCAGCTTTAAAACTGAATTCCGGTAATATTAATGGGGCTTCCCTGCAGTTAAGGGTCACGTATTTGCCTCACTCCTATACAATCAGCCATTCCCTTAAAGGTACTAAAGCTTTTTAGATGTCCCTGCTAGTCCCAGACTCCTGTTGGGGAGACTTGGAGTTCCCTGATGATGTTGGGCCCAGTTACATGGGCCGGATATGGCCCAAAATCAGCCGGTACTATAGAAACCTGGCCCACATTCGCCCTGCGTGTTAATGTCTTTGTCCGACAGAAGCCAATCTCCGACAGCTGGTGGGGGACCCCCCCCCCCCCTCGTTGGAACACAATAGCACAGTGGTGCGGTCCATGTACCAACATTGCATAGTTGGTACAGCAAGCTCCTTCAGCCCACTGGGTTTAACGAAATACTTGCCTGTGTGCCAGGCATTGCACATCCAGACCTATCACAGCCCTATACCTGGGTGAGTGTAGAAATGGGCTGTTCCCACTGTAGATCTAGCCTTTTCCTATAGTACTAAAGCACTAAATGATTCCTGTGGAGGTGTTGTGTTGAATCCCATAGATCAGTGATGGCGAACCTTGGCACCCCAGATGTTAAATTTCCCATGATGCTCATGCACTCTGCAGTGTAGGTGAGCGTCATGGGAAATGTAGTTCCAAAACATCTGGAGTGCCAAAGTTCGCCATCACTGCCATAGATCAATGTTTGGAATTTCTTTTCAAAATCTTTTTTTTCTCTGGCAGGCCCCACATTGCAATCTGCAAAGGCTGTAACGCTAGTCTGTCAAACATTGGGTTAATGTGCTAGAGTCGAGAGGGGATCCGGATACCCTTGCTGTAAAGCATTTTCATTCTAAGAATCCTAAGCTAGTTGAATGGCAGATTACTTTTAGCTGTTTTCGGCTGTGGAACAAATGTGCAAAAAGCATTTGACAAATGTCTTTAGAGCTACCTTGGACACTCCCGGGGGGAGGGATTGTTTAATGCAGCAAAAGGGATCCCAACCTTGGGCAAAGAGAAACCACTTAAGTACAAATGTCTGTTACTCAGACGTCAACCTCAAAGCCATAGTCCCACAACCTTTTTTAGAAGTAACAGCTACTGTTGCGCTTGGAAAACCTGCTTCCCTTGGATTGAGGAAGTTTTCATCCTAGAAAATATTGTGGTATCAATCCAGACCTTTTACAATTCGACCTGGATCAGCATTTGTCTGAGACTCAAATCTTATTGTAATCTTCCAGAGGTCGCTAGCGTCCGGTTCGTGAAGACCTTGCCTGTGGGGGCGTCTCGTGTGGTTCCCCCTGTGCACTCCCCAGCCACAAGTGGAATTTGAATCCAGTTCTCTCAGTACTTCAAAATTGCCTTTTGACCACCTTATTAGGGATATTTCCCCTTCCACACATACAGGGGGTCCCCGAGTTACGAACTAGTTATGGACTGCCCGCCTGTTCTGAAGTCGGACATGTTCGTAAGTCGGCCGCGCATGCGCAGACCGACAAATACGGACATTTCTGGACATTTCCGATGTTCCGAAGTTTGCCGGCATTTTCCGAGGCTCCGTATGGCCGCACGTGCGCAGAACGGCCGGAAAATGGCAGAGGGTCCCCGCAGCGCCCAGTTCGTAAGTAGGGGATGTTCGTAGGTCGGGCGTTGGTAAGTCGGGGACCCCCTGTACAAGGTTGTGTTCCTTATCACCATGGCAAGTTCTGTTTGAACTGGCAGCTTAAGCCTATCTGGTCTGACGCAAGGGCAAAGTTAGTAATGCCCTAGAGCCTCTTCCTTGAAGGGTTGTGGCTTGAATCTGCATTTGACCCAGTATATCAAAGAATTTCCCTTCATGGTATGGTATGGGCTGCTCTCCACAGTTTCTCAGTGACTCACAGATCATTGTTCAAACTTGTGGCCCTGTCAAGGTCCACTCTACAAGGTGTGATTCTTTGGCTTTTCAACATTGATTTCCTAGCTCCTTAAAGGCTGCAACCTGGTCTTCTACATTTTTTGCAAGGTGTTCAGGGCTTATTTGATGCCAGCCTGGGCGTAGTCTTTTAGGCAGCTCTTTTAGCCACAAGCTTCAAGTTGTGTTTTTTTTTCTTTTTGCGGTGTAGACTTGTGTTGCTGTTGCCCACCCCTCAGTTGGATTGCATTTGTACCTCCTGATGGTCTTTGAATCCTGTTCCCTTCAATGAAGACCAATGAGGGAGATTTGGATTTTTGTACTTGCGGTAAAATCCTGGGAGTTCAGAGACATAAGTCTCACCCCTCTGTTTATGGTCTTGCCCTCAGTACTGCAAAACTGAGGCACAACTACAATTGCTATCATACAAAATGGAGTTGCAGCCATCAATGGGAATGTGGGTGTGACGAATGAAAATCGGATGCCTGAGTCGTACAGCCAGAGGGAACTGGGAATTACTTTGGTTAAGTGGATGTTACAAGACCAATATCAGGGAAGAAGCAGCATAGGGCCACTGGTTGAAAAAAGAGGCACTGAACCCCCAATGATGCAGTGATTTCAGTGGCTGCAATAGTTGATTAAAGTGTCTCTATGGTCAGATTTAAAATCTTATATCTGAGCAATGTCCTTATAAAGATACTTTAGAATTCTCTCCAGAGCTTTTGAGTAACTGCTTACATGAGTTTTATGAGATGTGTCCATTTGTAATTGGAATGTAGTACTATATAATGTTATGTTAAATGTATTAGCTGAGAGCAGAAAGTGTACTTTGGTAATCTGAGTTGACTTTTCTGTTGAAAAAAGCTTTACGATTAGTTGCTTGTAATCAAGGCATTTATACAGCCCTAACTGAACTATATCACATTGTGATTTTATTATAGCATACTTAACTTGATAGTAGCTAAAGAAAAATGATAGTAAAATGTAGAAACAGATGTTTGCGTTCAGGGTAATTGAGTTTGATTTTAGGTAAAACTGCAGAGGTCTGTTCCAGAGTCTTGTGATTTGTGACCCAGGAGGTAATGCAGATTTCAAGTCAGTTTTGTCGTTTTTAGGAGTATCATTTTGAAATTGCTATAGGTAGTTTGAGGGGGAATAAGTTCTGCTGCAAAACAGTTTGATGTAACAAGCTAAACTCATGCAGCAAAGGGTTCTCAAAATTATGTAACTATTGAAGTGGTTAAGGCATAAAAAAAACTGAATGCAGCCAAATGTAAAGCAATGTATGGCATGTTTTATGAATAGGATGCTTTTAAATGTCATGAGGCATCTAAATGCCTTTTAATTGCCACAATGCCAAGCATCGTGACGGCAACTTAACTGCTGTATCTTGTAGTCAATTGTGCGCGATGCGAATAGAATATTATTCTCCGCACGCCTCGATTTTTAAGTACAAGTAGTAGCATACAGGGGGTGTGTACAGTAGGAGTGTCTGTAAGGTCAAACTATATTGCATCATTTCTAGCTAAAGAAACAAAAAATTGGTTTCCGCAGGGCAGTTTTTGAAACAATGGCACAATTGTTTGAAATTTAACACAATTTTTCATTTTCGTTTGACATTTTCTTTTTCTCACTCATGTATGGCCTGCCTTAATGTATTGCAAATAAGAGTGCTAAATAATTTCACAAAAGGCTGTGTCCCTTTGTATTAACCATATTTCATTTGTAGAGAAAGTGACAAATTGTAATCTAAGAATTGGATCTCTTGGGGCACTTGCATAGTCCTATTTGAGGCGTGTGTATGTACAGAGTAAATTACAGCTGTTGTGTCCGGGAGTCATGTTGCTGCACATTTTTGCCCACAACACTTGTGTTTACATGTCCACAGGTGTATTTAAAATAAGTTTTGAAAAATATTCCTGTATGTGTACATACAGAGACATTGTCTTTGTACATGGCTGGGCAAAAATATTCTGCAATGCTATTACTGCCACATCTACAGCCAAAACGTAACGCTGTACACCCATATGTCTTAAATATGGCCGTACTCTGGCTTACCAGGCTGCTACGTTCAGGTGATTGCAAACTTTGAAAACTTTTCAACATGATCGTTAAACACAGCTTGGAGGCTCACCTCGGCATTTAGTGCAACACTTGTGGTTAGCTAAAGGGTGCTATACAGGTCCAAGGCTGTGGTCCCTTCCAATGGTTTACAGACACTGAAGACCCCTCCGAGATACTCAGTGATGGGCAAAACCTGGACTGAAAAGAGATCAGCAATGTGGGAACGTAAGACGGGTTAGTTCTTTTATCAGACCATTACTGTTTCCTATATCTCCACTAATTGCAGTACATTTTTTAGCATCTCCTGCATAGTATTCAGTTTAATGATTAAAATCCGGAAAACCAGGAATGTTTGACTTTATTAAATGTTTAAACATTGTGGTTAAGAATTCCACCATTTGGTGCTTACACTCAGGATGACCAGGTGTTATCACTCCACAGGTCCCACTGTTATCACCAAGTTCCACCCAGAGCCTTTAAAAGGTTTTTCCTCCCACCCTTTTGCCACAAGGTTTTAGCTACAGGACAGAACACATGGGTTGCTGTGTATCCTTTCTGGACATGTTTACCCCATTTTCGCACCTTACTTGTTGAGTACCTCACAAAGGGATACCCTCACTTTAACCCCTTCCCACCTGCGCTACAGCCGAAAGAATGCTACAAAACAAAAACCCAGTGGTGGTTAAAAACCACTAAAGAGCTCTATTTGTGTTAAAAAAAATTTGTATGGGTATAGTGTTGCATGAATGCGCAGTTGTCAGTGTTACCACACTGTAAATTGGCCTGGGCAGTAAGGGGGTAAAATTTCCCAGTAGGCAAGTGGTTAATGAAGACATTGTCCAACCTTCCTTGCTCTCAAGCATCCCATGGAAATTGCACTCCATTGTTTTGACGTAGTAAGGACTGCCTATCTGAAAGCCACAGGTGAATGGAGGTTCCGATTGGGTCAGACTGGTTGTGTGAAAGGGGCCTTTCACACTATGCAGCGCGGTGCACCTGTCTTTCCTGCGGGTTAGCTACACTTTGCCATAGACTTCTATTATATCATGCAGATGCGGTGCACTTTCAAAAAGCACACCAAACCCGCAGGTATTAACGGAAGTCTATGGCTCAATGCAGGTAACCTGAAGGTGCACTTCACCTGAGGATTAGTTTGAAAGCAGCCCCATAACCACTGCGCAGATATGCCCACACACTGCAATTTTAGTAATAAACAGATTTTTAATAAGTCTTCCATTCAGGTATTGCCTGCTGTTGCTGTCCCAGTCAGAGTGCATTTGATATCACTCCGCCTGTGACAGGTGATGGCGCTATACAGGAAGCATCAGCTTATACAGCTCTGCTCCACAGCCGCTTGCTTTGCCGGCTTCATTAACATAGATGCTCTGGGATGGCGGGTCTGCAACCCATGATCTGGGCTTGCCAATCCGCCATCCCACAGAAGGTCGTAGGCCATGTCAGAGGGCTCCGCGAGCCACATGTGGCCCCCGGACCACTGGTTGGGCACCCCTTCTCTACGCTAACCTCTTTGTTACACCAACAAAGTCTCAAAAGCACACCCTGCTTCAAAATTCACTATTACCTGGTGAATAAAACTTATTGTGAAAGCCTGCACGCTAAGTTATCTTTAGTACCCTTACCTACTCCACCAGATCCATGGCAATTTCCTGGGCAATCCGCCATTCCAAGCATCTGTTACTCTTTTGTAAGGATGCTACCTGGTTTTCAGTTCAGTCTTTAAGTTCTACTAGGTGGATATCAAGGTCTCTGGATGCAGCTTGCTGCAAGGTTTTCAGCGACAGTTAGGTCTTTGACCCTTTCCTGTTGGGCCAATACATAGTTCTCTTTGGTTTGTTGCCCATCTGTCTGATTCATTGCTGGTGGACATCACAGGGTCTGTGAATATCCAGCCTGTTATGTACTGTACAATTAAAGTAACTTTGACCTGCCTTTTTTTTTTGTATATTGTAATGCAGCACAAAGGCTGTTGCTCTACATTGCTTGCTTAAAAGGTCTGATGTAGAGTTGGGGTTACCAAGTAAAGCTTATCCAAAAGCTTTGCCACTGTCCAATCACCTGAAGGTAGCATCCTATAACCCACTATGAATATCCAGCAGGTCTTGCATTGTTCTGCAAGATAAAGAATTATCCAGAAAAAGCTGGTCGTATTTATTTTTTTTATTTTTTTACATGTTTACTTGATGCATTAATCTACTCTAGGTTGAAAATGGAGAACAAAACATACTGCATACAGTAACTATTTTTTTTTTTTACTTTGCCAATAGTTATGCCAAAGAACGCAAGGCACGAATTTGGAGGGATTATGTTGCACCCACGGCCAACCTGGATCAAAAAGACAAGCATTTTGTTGCCAAGGTAACTGACCATTAAAGTTATGATGCCTAAAAATGTAAAGGTCCGTTCATCTGAAACTTGTTTTGAGTTGTAGGATTTAGTAGCTGTCTATTACTATTCCAGTCTGCTTCCCTATACTGCAATGGAACCTTAACCATGAAAGTAAACACGTTTCAATTTAAAAATGAGCTGGGAACACTTGAAGTAATTGGTTAAAAGCATGAAAACTTTGTCCTTGCCCACTTTTTTTGAACTTGCGAACTCGGAAAACAGTTTTGAACACTCATTGGCACATCAGGTATACTTGAAGAAACTAAGCAGTGAGCAGGTTGACTGGAGTCTGCATTTTCAAATCTTATTATTCATGTTTGTCAAGTCAAATTCACTTGCTACAGTAGAATGGAAGCTTATCTTTAGGCAAACTTTTTTTGGATTGAGTGGGGAAGTTAACTTTCATTTCAATAAGCTGTGAGCCCTCTGAGGTGGTCTTTACAATTTTAAATGTCTGCCCCTATAGAGGGGTTTAGTCTTCTCTTCCTGCTTGGATGAATGTCATCTGGACATAAATTGAGGAAGATGCCCTTTGTGGAGATGAGCAACAATAGGAAAGAAAACAAGGCTAGGTAAACTTCCTGGGGGGGGGGGGGGGGGCAAGTTGGGAAAGTTTTTGATTTTTTATATATATATATATATATATATATATATATATATATATATATATATATATATATATATATATATTCTAAATTGTGAGATGAGATATGGGCAACTATGTACATCTGGTAGTAAGAGAGGTAGCTGGTACTGCTGCCTTAACACTACTCCACTTGTGTAGCACACGCTACTACAGTAGATAACCACTTAAGCAGGATCCAGTACATTCTGGCATGCATATTGTTTGATCCATGCAGCCTAAAGAGAAAATTTAAAGCGCCAGGGATCATTGATTGCTCCTTTTTAAACCAATGTGCCTTTTTTATGTAGTAGGGTACACCCTCTAAACGGACACAAATCTACTGAACACCACGGGATATCTGTACAGGTTTACTTACATGTGGTGTATTGCAAATTAGAAAAGCAAATACTTTTACTAATGAGCAAAATTAAATCTTACATCGTTATCTTACAAATGGTTTGTAAAGGTTGTATAGGTACAAGTTTATCATAACTGTAGAGGTCATAGCTAGCCTATGGGGATGTTTTATGCAGTGAGTGCAGAGATTCATTTTTGAATGCATGACCTTACCGATTTCCTAAGTCTATATAGCTTGCCACAAACTCTTCTACTAACAAGCTTAAAGCTCTATTCCAGCCAAAATGTTTTGCTTTTTTCAAAAATAATTTTATTGAACACCAATAAAAAGCAAGACCCCAGAATTACAGCAGTAATATGAATACAGTTGAGGTTGTTGACATACAGTTCAATGCATAATAAATCGGTGAACATATTGAGTTATCAAAATACTCAATGGTAAATATTTTATGCAATGGGAACGTGAGTAATCTGACCATCATATAATTGCCACGGGGTAATGGGGTCTCCCTGTTCATTTTTTTTCCTTAAGAATATCTGAAGATAAAATATAGACAGGAAGAAAATAGAGGACAGAATACGGGGGGGGGAGGAAAGCGTATAGCATATTAGTGATCTATGATCCTAGAAGGGTTTTCCCCTCATTGGAGAGAATAAAAATGTTCCAAAGGCTCCAGGTCTGTATTTCTCACGGTGGTTCTGCGCGGTGAGAACCAAATCCTCCAATCCTATTCATATCCTCCACTTTCCGTAGCCAACTCGCAATGGTTGGTGGGCATTGCTGTTTTCAGTAAAGAGGTATACAGAACGTAGTGGTATTTTTAATGCTGTACTATAGATTTTTTGTAAGCCTTGGCGTGGATTCTTGAGAGATGTAGCAAAAAGAATGGAATCTTATATTCTGTGAATTTCTGTATTATGCAGCGGACCTCTCCCCAGAAACTCCCCAGTTTCGGGCAGGACCAAAAGATGTGAAGCAATGACCCCTTGTTCCCCCTACAGTGCCAGCAACGGTCGAAGTGGTGGGGTAGCACTTGTGTAGTCTAGAGGGTGTGAGGTACCATCTGGTCAATATTTTTAGCCTGCAAACACACGACAGAGATCACTGCTCTCGATGAAATGTCACAAGGCAGAATGGAGAAATGCCTTGTTTACAAAGGCATCTCCCTGTTCTACCTCTGACGCGATCGTGGGCACCCGGCGGACATAGTTCGTGGGACTCACAGAGAACGCAGCGGGCCGCATGCCAGCAGCACCGCTTCTTAAAGGGGATGTACCTGTGTGCCCTTTTGCCCACCCGTGCCATTCTGCTGACGTATATCATTGTGCAGTGGCCGGGAAGTGGTTAAAATGCACAGGAGATACTTTTGCAAAATCTGTCTAAGCCAGTTTTTGTATGCAAGCCAAAAATTGGTCTTTAATTAGCTTCACTTTTGCATCTGGTGCATTCAATGCGACACAATATAAAGTGGTACATTTAATAAGTCAGTGTAAAAGTGGGGTGTTTGAGAACTACGTGAATTTGGTGCTCAAGCTGCTGTCAAAACCAAGTGTTGCAAATGCTTCTTCCATTTGGTGCAATACATTAAAGGATTAGCTCCAAAACAGCTTTTCTGTATTAGATGAGTTTCAGATCATTTTATGGCAAATTGCTGCAGAAAACCAGTTAATTCCAAGGGTTTCACATACCACTATATATGCACTAAATTGCATGCTTTGAAATGGTACAACATTTTTTACATTGAGGTGGTTGACTTGTTTTGCATGTTCAGGACTGTAGTATAATAGTATGTGATATCTTTAATCGGTGTGATAATAATATGGTATAAGAAGCAACATATCTACATCCAAAACCATTTGGTTACTAAACCCTGTCACTGGCCACTAATGCAGCATAAAGAGGCTAATTAACACTGACACTGCCCACCAATAGGGAGGGTAGTTTAAAAGAACACTACCACGGACTATAAATTCAGAAAGTAGAATTCCAGCCTGCAGTAGCCTTACCCCTAACACATAGGCTGCTGGATAACACATGACGTGACCAGATTAAAGCAGCTGGAAAATAGGTCAGCAGGCTGCTCCTATCTGGTCACGTCATATCTGTTATCCAGCAGCGTATGCAGGGGAGAGGAGGGAGTGCCAACAAATGCTGGGACATGAAAACCTATGGGTGACATCACCGCTCCAGGCTTTATCAGCCGTCACAAATTCTCCCCTGCAGCTGACGCAGGTAAGATCACATGACCAGGCTGAGGCAGGGTTGAAAAGTCTATACATTTTTTTTTTTTTTTTGGGTGACATTTGTTTTACTATTTTTTTCTTAATGCCTTTGTTGGGGCCTTGCTTTTTAGGTGACCTTTGATCTCTTCCATGTTGCTCAGGTGCATCTCCACCTCTCAGTGGTTGCCTACCCCTGATATAGGGGAATCAGGACCACCTTCTGCCTGCTGGTGAATCCTCTAGTGATGCATCCTAGAATTCTATTTGCTTTTCCCACTGCCTGGCCACACTATTTAAACATTTTGCAATCCATCTGAAAGTACCACCAAATCTTTTTTGTCTGTAGTACTGGCCAGCAAAAAGACATGCCTTACCCAACACTTTTTAGTTGTATCACTAACCTATAAATGACATAGAATAGGACCTAGTACAGAGCCTTGGGGTACGTCACTAGTGACTGGCAGGGCCGGACTGGGAAAAAAAAACAGCCCTGGAAAAAAATTCATACCAGCCCCATAGCATTTTTATACCAGCCCAACAGAACAACGTCATTATTTTCTGGTTCATTAAAGGGAAAACCATGCATTTTAAAGCACATTTGAAGAGTGTATTATATATAGCAAAGACAGATATGAAAGCATATAGGGCTTATATATATATATAAAAGCAAATTCTAGTTAATAGTGGTCAATTATCAAGGGGGACCCCAGGAACTCTGGGAAACTTGGGTTGGGAACGACGACTCTTGACCAGAGACCACCTTCTGCAGAAAGAATACACTAAGGCATACCTCCCAACATTGAGATGGGAATGAGGGACACCTACTAACAAACGTATGTAGGCATAGGACACGCCCCCTGCCACACCCCCTTAAAAGGAGAATTAACCCAAAAAAAAGGTTAATTAAATCCACAAGGGTTTTTTTTTACCACTACTATTCCTTTATTTTGGCTTTTAAAATGTACAAATGCAGCCATTTAGAAATTAGATGAAAGGTTTAGCACTGGGAAACACTTTTTGAAAGATAAAAAGTGCATTTTATATACAACTATATAGATCAGACCAAAATGAGGGACAAATGAGGAGGAAAGAGGGACATTGCTCCAACTCAGGGACAGTTGGGAGCTATGCACTAAGGTAGGGGTGGTTTACTAATATAGGGGGAAACCTTTATATCAGTGCCCCCTTACATTGTTGTATTCACTCCCCCCTTACATCAGTTCCCCCCTCCTCAGACTGGCCTGGGCGGGCGCTGTCACTGACCTCCTCTCAGGTGCACCTTGCATGTCTCAGTCAGTCGGCTCCAGCTTGGTGGCTCTGGTTTTATCTTATACTTTCCTCTCCACAGTCCACACACATCTGACTTTTCCTATGACCCCCATCCTGGCAGCTCTCCCTCTCTTGACTCCTGTCCAGACTCCCTCAGACTGCAGACATGGTACAAGAGCTGGTCAGAGACTGCAGACATGGTACAAGAGCTGGTCAGAGACTGCAGACATGGTACAAGAGCTGGTCAGAGACTGCAGACATGGTACAAGAGCTGGTCAGAGACTGCAGACATGGTACAAGAGCTGGTCAGAGACTGCAGACATGGTACAAGAGCTGGTCAGAGACTGCAGACATGGTACAAGAGCTGGTCAGAGACTGCAGACATGGTACAAGAGCTGGTCAGAGACTGCAGACATGGTACAAGAGCTGGTCAGAGACTGCAGACATGGTACAAGAGCTGGTCAGAGACTGCAGACATGGTACAAGAGCTGGTCAGAGACTGCAGACATGGTACAAGAGCTGGTCAGAGACTGCAGACATGGTACAAGAGCTGGTCAGAGACTGCAGACATGGTACAAGAGCTGGTCAGAGACTGCAGACATGGTACAAGAGCTGGTCAGAGACTGCAGACATGGTACAAGAGCTGGTCAGAGACTGCAGACATGGTACAAGAGCTGGTCAGAGACTGCAGACATGGTACAAGAGCTGGTCAGAGACTGCAGACATGGTACAAGAGCTGGTCAGAGACTGCAGACATGGTACAAGAGCTGGTCAGAGACTGCAGACATGGTACAAGAGCTGGTCAGAGACTGCAGACATGGTACAAGAGCTGGTCAGAGACTGCAGACATGGTACAAGAGCTGGTCAGAGACTGCAGACATGGTACAAGAGCTGGTCAGAGACTGCAGACATGGTACAAGAGCTGGTCAGAGACTGCAGACATGGTACAAGAGCTGGTCAGAGACTGCAGACATGGTACAAGAGCTGGTCAGAGACTGCAGACATGGTACAAGAGCTGGTCAGAGACTGCAGACATGGTACAAGAGATGGTCAGAGACTGCAGACATGGTACAAGAGATGGTCAGAGACTGCAGACATGGTACAAGAGATGGTCAGAGACTGCAGACATGGTACAAGAGATGGTCAGAGACTGCAGACATGGTACAAGAGATGGTCAGAGACTGCAGACATGGTACATGGTATATGAATACAGCCCCACTGTGTATACGAATACAGCCCCACTGTGTATACGAATACAGCCCCACTGTGTATACGAATACAGCCCCACTGTGTATACGAATACAGCCCCACTGTGTATACGAATACAGCCCCACTGTGTATACGAATACAGCCCCACTGTGTATACGAATACAGCCCCACTGTGTATACGAATACAGCCCCACTGTGTATACGAATACAGCCCCACTGTGTATACGAATACAGCCCCACTGTGTATACGAATACAGCCCCACTGTGTATACGAATACAGCCCCACTGTGTATACGAATACAGCCCCACTGTGTATACGAATACAGCCCCACTGTGTATACGAATACAGCCCCACTGTGTATACGAATACAGCCCCACTGTGTATACGAATACAGCCCCACTGTGCATACGAATACAGCCCCACTGTGCATACGAATACAGCCCCACTGTGCATACGAATACAGCCCCACTGTGCATACGAATACAGCCCCACTGTGCATACGAATACAGCCCCACTGTGCATACGAATACAGCCCCACTGTGCATACGAATACAGCCCCACTGTGCATACGAATACAGCCCCACTGTGCATACGAATACAGCCCCACTGTGCATACGAATACAGCCCCACTGTGCATACGAATACAGCCCCACTGTGCATACGAATACAGCCCCACTGTGCATACGAATACAGCCCCACTGTGCATACGAATACAGCCCCACTGTGCATACGAATACAGCCCCACTGTGCATACGAATACAGCCCCACTGTGCATACGAATACAGCCCCACTGTGCATACGAATACAGCCCCACTGTGCATACGAATACAGCCCCACTGTGCATACGAATACAGCCCCACTGTGCATACGAATACAGCCCCACTGTGCATACGAATACAGCCCCACTGTGCATACGAATACAGCCCCACTGTGCATACGAATACAGCCCCACTGTGCATACGAATACAGCCCCACTGTGCATACGAATACAGCCCCACTGTGCATACGAATACAGCCCCACTGTGCATACGAATACAGCCCCACTGTGCATACGAATACAGCCCCACTGTGCATACGAATACAGCCCCACTGTGCATACGAATACAGCCCCACTGTGCATACGAATACAGCCCCACTGTGCATAGCACTCACCATGGCATTGCCTCTATCACACACAGCAGCATCTCCCGCGGTGTGTGTCACAGAACAAACAGGAGCTGGGTCTGTGTTCGGCTGTGCTGTAGCAAGGTCCCGCCCCCCTAGACCGGCTCGTGTGATAGTAGATAGAACACTGATTGAATCAGTGTTTCGCCTATCTACTATCACACGAGCCGGTCTAGGGGGGGCGGGACCTTGCTACAGCACAGCAGAGCTCCTGTTTGTTCCGTAACACACACACCGCGGGAGATGCCGCTGTGTGTGTGACATGTATGAGAGAGAGCGAGGGCGGCAAGCGCTGCAGTCAGCCACAGCTTAAAGCGGCCCCAGGGCAGGCAGCCTACCGGGAGATTTCCCGGTATCCCGGTAGGCCAGTCCGGCCCTGGTGACTGGTCTGTTCCGCATGAACCCCATTTACTCTCTGGTATCCTTTATCCAATGGCATATCCACTGAATCACCCAAGAGTTAAGTCCTAGCTTGTACAACTTTGTATTGGATCATTATGTTGACTTGTATCAAATGCCTTGCTGATGTCCACTGGTCCAAACTATTGGTGATATAGTAAAAACAAAAAAACATATCTAATTAGTCTGACTCAGCCCTCAGTAAAGCCATGCTGCTTTGAGTCCAGCAAGTTTAAGTGTGTTTAAGCGATCAATGTTTCTTTTCAGGAGTGATACCATTAACTTGACTACAACTTATGTTGCACTCTCACTGGCCTGTAATTGCAAGGTTCTACCTTGCTGTCCTTGTGGATAGGTATAATATTAGCTGTCCACCAGTCATGGGGAACTTCTCCTCTTGGAGATTGATTAAAATATCCGATAATGGTCCAACTATACATTGAAGTTTTCTTAGAAATCTGGATGAATACCATCAGGGCCCATTCCTTTTTTTACGCTTTAACTAAGCCAGTTCCTCTGCTACCTCTGTCTCATGACAGCCTAAAAATTAACCGCCATCACTAGAACCAATATGATTCCCTAGCTTGAGTAGAAGTAAATGGTTTGCTACATCCAGTTTTCCCGCTGACTTCATTCCTGAAAGACACTAGCCCAGTGGACATGGTGTTCCTGAGGGCAGCCATGTACAAGTAGGCTAGGCTTACTTGGCTTATAGTAGCTGGCACTGCTATAGGTGATGCTAATCTAAGCAGTATTCCCTGATCACACCCATATAGAGGTGACCCTTACAATACATTGGTTTTGACACAATTGGTTGATTTGTGATCATACTCGAGATGCACTTAGATTAGCAGTCCAGACAGTGAAAGTCTCACACATGGTATCGCCTACTCGGGAGGAATAATAGAATGTGATTTGGAGTGCAATTCTAAGTATGCGTGAGAAGTTTCTTGACAACTTTTGTGTAAAGTGTCTGCATTTTCCAAAAACTTGTTGCAAAAAATGACTTTCTCAAAAGACTTGCTATGCATTTCAGAAAATACCTTGAGGTGTTTGGTTTCCAAAATAGGGTCATTTTGTGGGTGTTCCCACCCACAAAATGACCTGGTGCTCCAGGATCTCCAAAAATGTGATAGGAAATTGGATGCGTAAGTTATGGAGTTTATATTTCTTGAAAGCCCAAAGATGCTCCTTGGATTTAGGGACCCTCTATGCATCTAGGCTTTGAAAGTCTCATGAGGTATCCCCATACTTGGGAGGCATAGCAGAATGTGTTTTGGGGTGTAATTCTAAGTGTCTATGCTGTTTGAAAAAAAAAAAAAAACTTGTTAAAATTGCACATTCGTGTTTCCAAATTTTATTTAATTCATCTTCCAAAAAATGACAAAACTTTAAAAAAATGCACCATGCCTCTTAATTACTTTGGACTATACTTTCCAAAAAGGGGTCTTTTTTTTTTGGCATATTAGGGCCTCAACAAATGATAGGCAGTCAGGACTGATCAATTTTCAAATGTATATATCTGTATCTCCTCTTTCCTACAGACTAATATTTGGGTTATTTTTAACAAGTGGCAAAATAAGTTTAGGCCTAAAATCTATGAAAGATTTCCACAACTAACAAACATGTTCAAATTTTTCTGCATATTTTTTTCTATAGCAAAAAATGTAATTGCTCCCTCCCCTTTAGAACATCTCTGCTGGGTACACACAAACTGAAAATCGTCCGAAAACAGTCGGTTCGTCGGTGTACAGCACTTCTGTCGAATGGGCATGCTTGAAATCCAGCATCTGATCAGCGTTGGCAACTAATGGCTGCCAGCACAGACCAGTGTACTCTGGTGGTTCCCCCACTGTCTGAGCACAATAGCACAGCAGGGGAGGACCCTGCATTAACACCAATGGGCTGAACGAAAAAAGTGTACCAGGCTTAATAAAGTCCAGCCTGAGCTTTTTAGGCTAGGCTTCTCATCTGGCTCACAGGAGTGCAACTCATTTTGCACTCCTGTGACCTGTTTTCAGCAGAGCCGTCTGAAGGCTGCTCTCCGCTGACGTCACTGCCATCAGTCGAGGCAGTGCATCATCCCTACTATCCAAGTCTGGATCCGCCAGTTGCCCTGATTGAGGGCAGTCTTGGCGCCTCAGCAAGCCGCTGAGACAGCCGCTAACCGCCCCTCCACAGCTCACCGTTCCAATTAGTAAGGATCAGAGCAGGAGAGACGGGCAGCATCTCGGCTCAGGGAAGAGTGAGGACTAAGCCATCGGCAGTGTTTGTGGCCCGGTTCTCAGTGCAGAGATGCCGGGGACAGCTGCAGCATCGGTCTGATGCTCCATCTACCGAGGTAAGTATAAATAAAATAAAAAAAACTCAAGGACTGTATACTCTTTCAGGTAATGTATCTAGCTCCCCCTGTGTCACCAGTCATGGCTCCAGAGGAGAGGAGGAAGGATCGACAATGGATGGACCATAGTACACCTATGGGTGATATAGCTCCCAAGCAGTTGTCAGCTGTGGCCGAGCCCTCTTCTGCAGCTGATGCTGGCTGTCATGGGAGCTCACATGACTGGTTAGCCAGAATAGGCGATAGGAGGATGTATGTGTATGTGTGTGTGTACACACACACACACACACACACACACACACACACACACACACACACACACACACACACACACACACACACACACACACACACACACACACACACACACACACACACACACACACGTATATAAAATTCTCATGAGAGCAGTAATATGTGAAGGGTCTGAGTCTGGATGGGCAAGTACAATACCCTTGTGCAGGCTTGATCTGTCTAAGATTGTGAATGTGCAATAACACTCAGTAGCCAGAACACAATTTGGAAAGGCGAGATGGAAAAAGATTAATTTGTCCCTTCTAATTGAAATGTACAATTAAAATTTAACATGAAAGTAATGTCACAAAGGCTTAATGCATTTCAGTTGTCTGGGGTGATCAGGGCAATAAAACTCCTGACTGGTTGCTGTTACTTCTCCTTGTAATGTTCCTTTGCTTAACAAAAGCACCATAGCTTGTGCCAAGGTAACAATTAAGTCTTTTAAAACTGTTGGATGCCCAGTGCATAGTAAAAACTGTTCTAGATATTACATCAAATATTTGTAACAAATGAGTTATCAAGCATCAGACTACCTTAGACTTGGCTATAGCCACTAGGTGGCAGTGTTTAACCATAATTTGCCTTTTTGCATGCAATGCACCAACTATGTATATTTGAGGACATTTTCAACTTAAAACTGCTATTTAGAGGAAATGCCAGACTGGATTTCTTAGAAAGTAGAAACTACTCAAAGTGGTGTGGTTAATGTGGGGGTGGGTGCACTGTAAAATGCTTACTGTATATTGTAATAAGCAAGATTCATCTGAAACACTAACTGCAGTTTTGCTTTATCTTGTAGTGATGGCAGTTAATATAATTGGCTGCAGACAAAGGGTTTAGATGAGCTCCCTTTAGGGATTGTTTTAAAAAGTGGGATAAATCTCTACGTTTGACACAGCTTGAGCTTAAAGCATGCCAGACAGTTGTTTTTAAAAGTTCAAGATATTTGAAAACTGACCACACACTAATCAGTTTGTACAATCCTCTTTTAGATTTATCAACTGTGTAGGGTCTGTCTGTAGAAATGATACATGATCCCTGCTACGTTTTAGCCGCAAAACTGTTAATATGCCCCTGGAACAAATTTCACTTAAGGATACCCTCCTTTTTTTTTTATCGTAAATGCAGTCTTGGGCCATATCTTATGCCTCAGACTGAACCTTTTTTTTTTTTTTTATTCTGAGCACCTACAAGCTTGCCTGTGAATTTTGGCATTTATGTCTCAAATGCTGTAGCAACTCAAACTCTAGATGCTTGCTTTTTTGGCACATCTGTGCCAATACCAATAAAAATCAGACCAGTAAACCAAGCCCTGTTATCGAGGGATAGTGAGAGGGCAAAAATATTTGATCCCCTGCTGGTTTGCCCACTAAAAGATGATCAGTCTATAATTTTAATGGTAGGTTTATTTGAACAGTGAGACAGAATACCGAAAACCAATAATAATTTCTCGCAAATACAGGTGCTGCTAAAAACTGAAGTGGAGAAGGTGCGATTTGTGATGAGTGGGAAATTTTTTGGGGAAGTTGAAACTTGTAAAAGTCCAGTAAAGAGACACTGTCAATTTTCTTTGGCTGCATGTGTTAAGTGTAAACCCATTTTTACAACCCCCCCCAAAGTTTTTCAGTAAGTTTGATAGTGGGGCTACATTCATAGCTTTTTTTTTTTTTTAGGCTGTAGGTTGGACACCCCTGCTGTAGAGTAGATCAAGAAATGGTCAGACTGCTAATGTAGCAAAGGAGACTGTCAGACTATGAGCATGCAATAGAATGAAGATGCATGCCTTCCAGAGGATATCACTGCTTCTACAGTTGTGCTCAAGTGTGCCTACTCTGGCAGAAATCATGCCAAAAAAAATTATTTTATTCAAGGATAGTGATCATACGAAGCCATTTATCATATAGTTTGGCTCCTTTATAAATCATAACAGAAATCAGCCCAACTGGCCCTGAATAAGATTACATACCCTGAAATGTTTGCCTTTGGTACAGAAACGCAAGGACACACAGGGAAAATGGCAATTAAAGGTTACTTTCCCACAGCTGTGGCTTTATAAATTACAATTAGTGTCTGTGTATAGTCAATGAGTTTGTTAGCTCTCACGTTGATGCACTGAGCCATGGGGAGCAGGAAAGAACTGTCAAAAGACCTGTGTAACAAGGTAACTGAACTTTATGATGGCAAAGGATATATCCAAAGCTTGACTTTGCCAGTCAATACTGTTCAATCGCTTAAGAAGTAGAACATTTGTTGATTTCTTGATATCAAACTGAGGTTAGGTAGACCAAGAAAGATTGCAGCCACAACTGCCAGAAGAATTGCTCTGGATACAAAAAAACACAGGTTAAGCTTGAAAGAAATGCAGGCTGCTCTGGAAAAAGACGGCGTGTTTTTTTTTTTTGTTCAATATACTTGAACAAAAACTAGCTGCATGGCTGTTGCCAGAAAAAATCCTTTGCTGCATCAGTGCTAAAAAAAAAGCCCAGTTACAATATTCCCGACAACACCTTGACATGCCTAACAGCTTCTGGCACACTGTAATCTGGAGTGACCAAAATGGAGCTTTATGGTCACAACCAACTCTAAAGTCTGAATTGCTTTGAAATGCATTCCTGTTACCAGGGGAGCATTGCGATGCGCTACAGGGGGTTTTCTGGATGGTTCCTGGACCCCGGCGGCTCCTGTCATCCTTTCCTGCAGTGTCCGTATCTCCAGCAGCAGCCATTGCTTCTCCCCATCCTGTGGCCAAGGCGGGAGTCTGACATCCCTTGTACAGACTTCACATCAGCTCCAGTAACCTGCTTTTCGCTGCACCCATTCTTTGTTAGTGTAATATTTTATTGGTTTTCGTTAACCACCAATACAGTGCACTTACCCCCTTCCTGACCAGACCAATTTTCAGCTTTCAGCGCTCACACTTTGAATGACAATTAGTCATGCAACACTGTACCCATATGAAATTTGCGTCCTTTTTTCCACACAGAGCTTTATTTTGGTGGTATTTAATCACTATAGTGTTTTATTTTTGTGATATAAAGACCGTAATTTTGTGAAAAACGCCCCTTTCTTTGTTTCAGTCATAACATTTAGCAAATTTGTAATTTTTCTTCATAAATTTTGGCCAAAATTTATACTGCTACATATCTTTGGTAAAAATAACCCAAATTAGTGTAAATTATTTGGTCTCTGTGAAAGTTAGTCTACAAACTATAGTGCCAATCACTGAAAATTGATCATCTGATCAGGCCTTCAGTATATCAGGTGTATCTAATTTCTTGACACTAACAAGTCAGGATAGTACAAGTACCCCCCTAAATTACCCCTTTTTAGAAAGTAGACATTCCAAGGTATTAACCACTTCAGCCCCGGACCATTTGGCAGCCAAAGGACCAGAGGTCTTTTTTCAATTTCGCACTGCACTACTTTAACTGGTAATTGCGCGGTCATGCAATTTTGTAACCAAACGAAATTTGCGTCCTTTTCTTCCCACAAATAGAGCTTTCTTTTGATGGTATTTGATTGCCTCTGTGATTTTTATTTTTTGCGATATAAACGGAAAAAGAGCGAAAATTTTGAAAAAAAAAGAGATTTTCTACTTTTTGTTATAAAAAAAATCTAATAAACTCAATTTTAGTCAAACATTTGGGCCAAAATGTATTCAGCCACATGTCTTTAGTAAAAAAAATGCCAATAAGCGTATATTTATTGGTTTGCGCAAAAGTTATAGCGTCTACAAACTAGAGTACATTTTCTGGAATTTACACCGCTTTTAATTTATGACTGCCTATTTCATTTCTTGAGGTGCTAAAATGGCAGAGAAGTACAAAACCCCCCCAAATGACCCCATTTTGGAAAGTAGACACCCCAAGCTATTTGCTGAGAGGCATGTTGAGCCCATTGAATATTTTTTTTTTTAGTCCCAAGTGATTGAATAAAGACAAAAATAAAAAAGATTTTTTTTTTTTCAAAAAGTTGTCACTAAATGATATATTGCTCACACATGCCATAGTTATATGTGGAATTGCACCCCAAAATACATTTTGCTGCTTCTCCTGAGTATGGGGATACCACATGTGTGGTACTTTTTGGGAGCCTAGCCGCGTACGGGGCCCCGAAACCCAAGCACCGCCTTCAGGATTTCTAAGGGTGCAAATTTTTGATTTCACTCCTCACTACCTATCACCGTTTCGAAGGCCATAAAATGCCAAAATAGCACAAAACCCCCCCAAATGACCCCATTTTGGAAAGTAGACACCCCAAGCTATTTGTTGAGAGGCATGGTGAGTATTTTACAGCTCTCATTTGTTTTTGAAAATGAAGAAAGTAAAGAAAAAAAATTTTTTTTTTTCTTTTTTTCAATTTTCAAAACTTTGTGACAAAAAGCGAGATCTGCAAAATACTCACCATACCTCTCAGCAAATAGCTTGGGGTGTCTACTTTCCAAAATGGGGTCATTTTGGGGGGTTTTATGCCATCTGGGCATTCCATGGCCTCCGAAACTGTGATTGGCAGTGAGAAGTGAAATAAAAAAATTACACCCTTAGAAAGCCTGAAGGCGGTGATTGGTTTTTGGGGTTCCGTACGCAGCTAGGCTCCCAAAAAGTCCCACACATGTGGTATCCCCGTACTCAGGAGAAGCAACAGAATGTATTTTGGGGTGTATTTCCACATATGCCCATGACATGTTTGAGCAATATATCATTTAGTGACAACTTTTTGTAAAAAAAATATATATATATATTTTTTTTTTCATTATTCAATCTCTTGGGACAAAAAAAAAAAATATTTTAATGGGCTCAACATTGCTCTCATCAAATAGCTTGGGGTGTCTACTTTCCAAAATGGGGTCATTTGGGGGGGGGGTTGAACTGTCCTGGCATTTTATGCACAACATTTAGAAGCCTATGTCACACGTCACCCACTCTTCTAACCACTTGTAGACAAAGCCCTTTCTGACACTTTTTGTTTACATGAAAACATTTTTTTTTTTTGCAAGAAAAATTACGTTGAACCCCCAAACACTATATAATGTTAAAGCAAAGGCCCTACAGATTAAAATGGTGGGTGTTGCATTTTTTTTTTCCAAACGCATTTTTTGTGGAAAAAATACACTTTTTTTTATTTTAATGCACTAAAACACACTATATTGCTCAAATTTTTGATGAAATAAAAAATATGATCTTAGGCCGAGTACATGGATACCAAACACGACATGCTTTAAAATTGCGCACAAACACGCAGTGGCGACAAACTACATACATTTTTAAAAGCCTTTAAAAGCCTTTACATGATACCACATTAGATTCACGGAGGAGGTCTACTGCTAAAATTACTGCCCTCGATCTGACCTTCGCGGTGATACCTCACATGCATGGTGCAATTGCTGTTTACATATGACGCCAGACCAACGCTTGTGTACGCCTTTGCGCAAGAGAAGGGGGGGCAGGGGTGCTTTTTTTTGTTTTTTTTTGTTTTTTTTTTTATTTATTTAGCTTTTTTATTTTATTTTTAAACTGTTCCTTCCATTTTTTTTCTTTGTTATGATTTTTATTGTTATCTCAGGGAATGTAAATATCCCCTATGATAGCAATAGGCAGTGACAGGTACTCTTTTTTTGAAAAAATTGGGGTCTATTAGACCCTAGATCTTTCCTCTGCCCTCAAAGCATCTGACCACACCAAGATTGGTGTGATAAAATGCTTTCCCAATTTCCCAATGGCGCGGTTTATATCCGGGAGGGGGGACATTCCCTCCCACTGCTTGTAAAAGCAGTCTAGAGGCTAATTACCCGCTAGAATTGCTTTTACATGAAAGCCGATCACTGGCTGAAAAGAATGATACCAAGATGATACCTAAACCTGCAGGCATCATTCTGGTATAACCATTCAAAGTCCAGCAACATACTGGACATATATTGTAATCTTTTTTTTTTTTCATGCAGCCTCTTGGCTGAACGAAAAAAAGAGATTGATTGGTGGGTATGCCCACCATTAGAATACCTCCCTTCATCCACCCACTTCTAATGATGGGCATACATGCACCATTTATATATGCCGATGCATGGGGGCATCCTCCCGCAAAAGTTATGCCGTGTACACACGGTCGGAATTTCGACCGTATGTACGTGGCATTAGGAGCCAATCGCTCCTCCCCCCCCCTGCTGCCCCCATGCTTCGGCATATATGCTCTTTTTTTTAACTGTGGTGGTGAAATCACCTCCTACAGCGTTGGAGTCGCGGCTTTATGTATCGTGGGAGCAAACGCTGTTGCTGTCAAGATAAATAAATCCGCGTTGCAACTGAATGGCGCACCTGAAAACAAAAAAATGCTTAACACTAAAACACAGTAAACAAAATTACATACCTGAAAAGCAAGCATGATAAAACATGATAAAACATAATAAAACATTGCAGAATAGAATGGAGTAAAAAAAGAGCAACAATAGAGAGAGAATAGAGTGAGAGAGAGAACAATAAAACGACAACTATTTTTATTTTTTTTATTTTTTTGAGATTCACAGGTAAAAAGCTCCTGACTGAAGCGACTGAATCAAAACGCTACCACAAAAAAAATGTTAGCGATCGCAGGGATCAGGCCTGACTCTGCGAACGCTGCAGTTATGTGTGCTTAGTGTTTTGTAAGTGACAGTGATCGATCGATACTGCACTTGGGTGGGCTGGGCTGGGCGGAGGGGGAAAACGCAGGTGCTAGCAGGTATCTGGGCTGATCCCGCTAACAATGCGGTTTTTTTTGGAACCCTAAACTGCTGGGACGCTAGTATAGATCTGATCAGATCAGATATTGATCTGTTCAGATACTGTACCACTAAGGGAGGTGTATGCTTTGCGCGTGGGTGTTTGCGGTACTGGCACTAACCTGGGGCGACGCAGACCTTATTTGACCCTAAAACCTAATTGATATCACCCGCCGGGCGATCAGGGGGTTAAACCGTTATTGGGTAATAAATGGCGGGTGCCCTGACAGTATAAAAAATAAAGCTAACTAACCAGCGTCACCCGTAACGGTAATACAAAAAAAAACTGGTTACCTAGCGACACTAATGCAGCGATCAGAAAAACGATCGCTTAGTGACACTGGCAAAAGGGGGTGAAAGGGTTAACTAGGGGCAATCAGGGGGTTAAAACCTTTATTAGGTAATATATGGGGGTACCTGACGCTATATAAAAACCTGACGGGGAACCTAAATAACGAAATAACTAACTGGCTAACCAGCGTCACCAGTGACAGTTATACAGTGATCACTGGTGAAAGGGTTAACTCTAGGGGCAATCAGGGGGTTAAAACCTTTATTTAGGTTGTAATATGGGGGTACCTGACCTATAAACCTATTTATGAACCTATATAAACATGGCGGTTACCTAAAAAAAAAAAATGGTTACCTAGCGACACTAATGCAGCGATCAGAAAAACGATCGCTTAGTGACACTGGCAAAAGGGGGTGAAAGGGTTAACTAGGGGCAATCAGGGGGTTAAAACCTTTATTAGGTAATATATGGGGGTACCTGACGCTATATAAAAACCTGACGGGGAACCTAAATAACGAAATAACTAACTGGCTAACCAGCGTCACCAGTGACAGTTATACAGTGATCACTGGTGAAAGGGTTAACTCTAGGGGCAATCAAGGGGTTAAAACCTTTATTTAGGTTGTAATATGGGGGTACCTGACCTATAAACCTATTTATGAACCTATATAAACATGGCGGTTACCTAAAAAAAAAAAATGGTTACCTAGCGACAGCAGTGACACTAATACAGCGATCAGAAAAACGATCGCTTAGTGACACTGGCAAAAGGGGGTGAAAGGGTTACCTGGGGGGCAATCAAGGGGTTAAACCTTTATTAGGGGGGGGTAGGGGGCTACCTTGGACCTAAAACTAACTGCACTGACAGTTATTACAGTCACACTGACACTAAATGCAGTGATCAGTAAAAAAATGATCACTGCAATTAGTGACACTGTGACTGGGGGGGGAGGGGGTGATCTGGGGGGTGATCTGGGGGTGACAGGGGGGTGTTTTGTGTGCCTATGTGTACTGGTGTCAGTGTACTGTTGGTGCACTAACCTTTAGATGTTCACAGCTCGGCGTTCCGGTCACATAGACCGGCGCACCGAGCGTGACATCACTTCCTCTGCCTGTGTTTTGATTGACACAGACAGAGGAAGCATCTGATTCGCCAGGAGCGATCGCGAGGGGGTGGCCAGAAACCACTGGCCGTCCCCTCATCCCGGATCGCTCCTGAAGCGATCCCGACCGTCCCGGCCGGGGGGGGTCCGATCGGACCCCCCACGCGCCTGAAGAATGGCACGTACAGGTACGTGGTTCTGCCTGTACGTGCCATTCTGCCGACGTATATCTACATGGGGCGGTCGGGAAGTGGTTAAGTAGCATGGTGAATTTTTTTAAGTTGCAACTTTTTCCCACAATTCTTTGAAAAATTAAGATTTATTATTTTTTTATTACAAAATTGTCATATTAGGTTATTTCACTCAGAGCATATGCATACATCAAATTGCCCTCAAATACATTCTGCTACTCTTCCCGAGCATGGCGATACCACGTGTGGGACTTTTACACAGCCTGGCCACATACAAAGGCCCAACATTGAAGAAGCATCTTCAGGCGTTCTACGAGCATAAATGACGCATCTCATTTCTCAACCCCCTATTACACTTTTGAAGGCCCTAGAGCACCAGGACAATAGAATTGCCCCCTAAATGACCTCATTTTGGAAAGCAAACACCCCAACGTATAGTCTGAGGCATAATGAGACTTTTGAACGGTTCAATTTTTTCCAGAAGTTTTTTGGAAAATGTGGAAAAAAAAACTTTTTTTTTTTTTTTTTTTTTTACACTGTTGTCCATTTATCATGCATTTCTAAATGAAAATACATTCTGCTACTCCTGAGTATGGCAACACCACATGTGAGACTTTTACACAGCCTGGCCACATACAAAGGTCCAACATCCAAGTAGCACCATCAGGCATTCTAGGAGCATAAATGACATATATAATTTCCTGGCAACCTATCATTTTTGAAGGCCCTTTACATTTCTAACACATAGCATGTACATGCAAAGAATTTCAATCCAAAATAAATTCTATTGCGGAAAGGGTAAAAAAGCATTACCTGTGCTTTTAGTAGTATCCACAGAGAGCAATGGTCCAGGCAGCAGGCATGGATGTGCTTAGCCACAGCAATAGTAATTATCCAGGCAGCAGGCAGAAATATAGTCAGCACAAGGATATTCACAGCACATAGAAATTGTCCAGGCAGACACAGCCGGCACAGCCATAATATTGGTCCTGGTACACAGTTACCTGCAGACACACATTATTGTACCACTCTCCAGCCCTTCATAAACATACTGCCTCTTGCTACAGCTAATTGCATAGTCCAGGTAGCGGTATGGTCTATTCATGCGGCAGGCAGAGGCATGGTGGCAGTAAGTCAGCAGCAGGATGAGGGCCACAATCAGGTAAGACCTGTGCACGGGTAGAGGCTTCGACCCACCCAAATCTCTATGAAGCCTCTGGAATTCGAAAGAGTTCACACTTCCTAGCTGTTAACTTGACTCCATGTTGCTGATACTATTGCAGTACCAACCGGAAATAATCCACATGTTGTAATGTGCTGTGAACCAGATTGTCATCTAGGTACGGCAGGCAGATCTCATCCCTAAGTCCCATTAAAGGGTTTCCATGTTGTGTTGAAAATCAGCTGGTGCAGATCTAAAGCCAAAGGGTATTTGGATCCACTCATACAGACTCCAAGGTGTGAGGAAGGCAGTCAATGGTCGGCTGGATTCTTCCACAAATCCTTGATGGTAGGCTTTCCCTTGGTCTAGTACCATGAACTTCCCTGTAAGCTGTCCAGTATGTCTTGGATCCTAGGATTTGGATGGTGGTCAGGGATGGACTTCGGTTTCGAATCTCTGTAGTCGCAACAGTCTTAAACTACTGTCCTTTCCTACGTACACAATGGGTGACGAGTATGAAGATTTTGACTCTGCAATCCATCTGCGGTTCAGCAGATCCTGCAGGTACACTCACTTTTTGGTGCAGTGGTTTCGGTACAGACATGTACGTTTTTTCTAACAGGTGTGTTTGGGGCTAAGTTGCAATTGTAGTGTAGAAATACATCCTACATCAGTCATCTTTGGCAAAAGCATTGCATTCCTCACTTTTAACCACTTCCCGACCGCCCCATGTATATATACGTCAACAGAATGGCACGTACAGGCAGAATCACGTACCTGTACGTGACATTCTTCAGGCGGTTGGGGGGTCCGATCGGACCCCCCTCCGCCGGCGGGGACGGTCGGGATGGCTTCAGAAGCGATGCGGGACGAGGGGACGGCCAGTCGTTTCTGGCCACCCCCTCGCGATCGCTCCTGGCCAATGAAAAGCTTCCCCTTCCTGTCTATTGTATAGACAGGAAGGCGGAAGTGATGTCACGCTCGGTGCGCCGGTCTATGTGACCGGGGACGCCGAGCTGTGAACGTGTAAAGGTTAGTGCACAACAGTACACTGACACCAGTACAGATAGGCACATATTCCACCCCCCTGTCACCCCCTGATCACCCCCAGATCACCCCCTGCCCCCCCAGTCACAGTGTCACTAATTGCAGTGATCATTTATTTACTGATCACTGCATTTAGTGTCAGTGTGACTGTAATAACTGTCAGGGCAGTTAGTTTTAGGTCCAAGGTAGCCCCCTACCCCCCCTAATAAAGGTTTAACCCCCTGATTGCCCCTAGTTAACCCCTTCACCCCCTTTTGCCAGTGTCACTAAGCGATCGGTTTTCTGATCGCTGCATTAGTGTCGCTAGGTAACCATTTTTTTTTTTTTTTTAACCGCCATGTTTATATAGGTTCATAAATAGGTTTATAGGTCAGGTACCCCCATATTACAACCTAAATAAAGGTTTTAACCCCCTGATTGCCCCTAGAGTTAACCCTTTCACCAGTGATCACTGTATAAATGTCACTGGTGACGCTGGTTAGCCAGTTAGTTATTTCGTTATTTAGGTTCCCCGTCAGGTTTTTATATAGCGTCAGGTACCCCCATATATTACCTAATAAAGGTTTTAACCCCCTGATTGCCCCTAGTTAACCCTTTCACCCCCTTTTGCCAGTGTCACTAAGCGATCGTTTTTCTGATCGCTGCATTAGTGTCGCTAGGTAACCAGTTTTTTTTTGTATTACTGTTACGGGTGACGCTGGTTAGTTAGCTTGTTTTTTATACTGTCAGGGCACCCGCCATTTATTACCCAATAACGGTTTAACCCCCTGATCGCCCCGGCGGGTGATATCAATTAGGTTTTAGGGTCAAATAAGGTCTGCGTCGCCCCAGGTTAGTGCCAGTACCGCAAACACCCACGCGCAAAGCATACACCTCCCTTAGTGGCACAGTATCTGAACAGATCAATATCTGATCTGATCAGATCTATACTAGCGTCCCAGCAGTTTAGGGTTCCAAAAAAAAACGCATTGTTAGCGGGATCAGCCCAGATACCTGCTAGCACCTGCGTTTTCCCCCTCCGCCCAGCCCAGCCCACCCAAGTGCAGTATCGATCGATCACTGTCACTTACAAAACACTAAGCACACATAACTGCAGCGTTCGCAGAGTCAGGCCTGATCCCTGCGATCGCTAACATTTTTTTTGTGGTAGCGTTTTGATTCAGTCGCTTCAGTCAGGAGCTTTTTTACCTGTGAATCTCAAAAAAATAAAAAAAAATAAAATAGTTGTCGTTTTATTGTTCTCTCTCTCACTCTATTCTCTCTCTATTGTTGCTCTTTTTTTACTCCATTCTATTCTGCAATGTTTTATTATGTTTTATCATGCTTGCTTTTCAGGTATGTAATTTTGTTTACTGTGTTTTAGTGTTAAGCATTTTTTTGTTTTCAGGTGCGCCATTCAGTTGCAACGCGAATTTATTTATCTTGACAGCAACAGCGTTTGCTCCCACGATACATAAAGCCGCGACTCCAACGCTGTAGGAGGTGATTTCACTACCACAGTTAAAAAAAAGAGCATATATGCCGAAGCATTGGGGCAGCAGGGGGCGGGGAGGAGCGATTGGCTCCTAATGCCACGTACATACGGTCGAAATTCCGACCGTGTGTACACGGCATAACTTTTGCGGGAGGATGCCCCCATGCATCGGCATATATAAATGTTGCATGTATGCCCATCATTAGAAGTGGGTGGATGAAGGGAGGTATTCTAATGGTGGGCATACCCACCAATCAATCTCTTTTTTTCGTTCAGCCAAGAGGCTGCATGAAAAAAAAAAGATTACAATATATGTCCAGTATGTTGCTGGACTTTGAATGGTTATACCAGAATGATGCCTGCAGGTTTAGGTATCATCTTGGTATCATTCTTTTCAGCCAGTGATCGGCTTTCATGTAAAAGCAATTCTAGCGGGTAATTAGCCTCTAGACTGCTTTTACAAGCAGTGGGAGGGAATGTCCCCCCTCCCGGATATAAACCGCGCCATTGGGAAATTGGGAAAGCATTTTATCACACCAATCTTGGTGTGGTCAGATGCTTTGAGGGCAGAGGAAAGATCTAGGGTCTAATAGACCCCAATTTTTTCAAAAAAAGAGTACCTGTCACTGCCTATTGCTATCATAGGGGATATTTACATTCCCTGAGATAACAATAAAAATCATAACAAAGAAAAAAAATGGAAGGAACAGTTTAAAAATAAAATAAAAAAGCTAAATAAATAAAAAAAAAAAAAAAAAAAAAAAAAAAAAAGCACCCCTGCCCCCCCTTCTCTTGCGCAAAGGCGTACACAAGCGTTGGTCTGGCGTCATATGTAAACAGCAATTGCACCATGCATGTGAGGTATCACCGCGAAGGTCAGATCGAGGGCAGTAATTTTAGCAGTAGACCTCCTCCGTGAATCTAATGTGGTATCATGTAAAGGCTTTTAAAGGTTTTTAAAAATGTATGTAGTTTGTCGCCACTGCGTGTTTGTGCGCAATTTTAAAGCATGTCGTGTTTGGTATCCATGTACTCGGCCTAAGATCATATTTTTTATTTCATCAAAAATTTGAGCAATATAGTGTGTTTTAGTGCATTAAAATAAAAAAAAGTGTATTTTTTCCACAAAAAAATGCGTTTGAAAAATCGCTGCGCAAATACTGTGTGGAAAAAAAAAATGCAACACCCACCATTTTAATCTGTAGGGCCTTTGCTTTAACAATATATATAGTGTTTGGGGGTTCAATGTAATTTTCTTGCAAAAAAAAAATATGTTTTCATGTAAACAAAAAGTGTCAGAAAGGGCTTTGTCTTCAAGTGGTTAGAAGAGTGGGTGACGTGTGACATAGGCTTCTAAATGTTGTGCATAAAATGCCAGGACAGTTCAAACCCCCCCCAAATGACCCCATTTTGGAAAGTAGACACCCCAAGCTATTTGATGAGAGCAATGTTGAGCCCATTAAATATTTTTTTTTTTTGTCCCAAGAGATTGAATAATGAAAAAAAAAATATATATATATTTTTTTTTACAAAAAGTTGTCACTAAATGATATATTGCTCAAACATGTCATGGGCATATGTGGAAATACACCCCAAAATACATTCTGTTGCTTCTCCTGAGTACGGGGATACCACATGTGTGGGACTTTTTGGGAGCCTAGCCGCGTACGGGACCCCAAAATCCAAGCACCGCCTTCAGGCTTTCTAAGGGTGTAATTTTTTTATTTCACTTCTCACTGCCAATCACAGTTTCGGAGGCCATGGAATGCCCAGATGGCATAAAACCCCCCAAAATGACCCCATTTTGGAAAGTAGACACCCCAAGCTATTTGCTGAGAGGTATGGTGAGTATTTTGCAGATCTCGCTTTTTGTCACAAAGTTTTGAAAATTGAAAAAAAAAGAAAAAAAAATGTTTTTTTCTTTACTTTCTTCATTTTCAAAAACAAATGAGAGCTGTAAAATACTCACCATGCCTCTCAACAAATAGCTTGGGGTGTCTACTTTCCAAAATGGGGTCATTTGGGGGGGTTTTGTGCTATTTTGGCATTTTATGGCCTTCGAAACGGTGATAGGTAGTGAGGAGTGAAATTAAAAATTTGCACCCTTAGAAATCCTGAAGGCGGTGCTTGGGTTTCGGGGCCCCGTACGCGGCTAGGCTCCCAAAAAGTCCCACACATGTGGTATCCCCATACTCAGGAGAAGCAGCAAAATGTATTTTGGGGTGCAATTCCACATATAACTATGGCATGTGTGAGCAATATATCATTTAGTGACAACTTTTTGAAAAAAAAAAAAATCTTTTTTATTTTTGTCTTTATTCAATCACTTGGGACTAAAAAAAAAAATATTCAATGGGCTCAACATGCCTCTCAGCAAATAGCTTGGGGTGTCTACTTTCCAAAATGGGGTCATTTGGGGGGTTTTGTACTTCCCTGCCATTTTAGCACCTCAAGAAATGAGATAGGCAGTCATAAATTAAAAGCGGTGTAAATTCCAGAAAATGTACTCTAGTTTGTAGACGCTATAACTTTTGCGCAAACCAATAAATATACGCTTATTGGCATTTTTTTTACTAATGACATGTGGCTGAATACATTTTGGCCCAAATGTTTGACTAAAATTGAGTTTATTGGATTTTTCTTATAACAAAAAGTAGAAAATATCATTTTTTTTCAAAATTTGCGGTCTTTTTCCGTTTATAGCGCAAAAAATAAAAATCACAGAGGCAATCAAATACCATCAAAAGAAAGCTCTATTTGTGGGAAGAAAAGGACGCAAATTTCGTTTGGTTACAACATTGCATGACCGCGCAATTACCAGTTAAAGCAGTGCAGTGCGAAATTGAAAAAAGACCTCTGGTCCTTTGGCTGCCAAATGGTCCGGGGCTGAAGTGGTTAATATTGTCTTGACTACCTGTTGATACTCTTCTGGTAGGTGTTCGATAGGCACTGGCAGGTCCCTGTGCTCCTGATTTGCATCTTACCGGGGACTGACTCGTGTTTAGGAATTCTTTGGCTCTTAGTACCAGTCTTTAGTGTAGTACCACTGGTTTCCCTGTGATTGGCTTGTAGTAGATTTACAAGGATCTCTGTTTTGGTGGTAGACGGTTCCAATGCTGTCCCTAGTACGTCCACAAAACCTGAAACGGCTTCCTTTCCCTTGGCAGCTTCAGCTTTCTCATCCTCCTATACAAGAGGCACTATTAGCTGTCGGGTGGGTTTACTTCCCGGTGTTGGCTGAAAAACTACCTCAAGCTATCCAGAGAAAGGAATCTGTCTCATTAGCTGCTCTTTTTGACAGCTGTTGGCTGGTTGGGCTACTCGCTGCTGGGGACAAAGATATATTGTCTGAGGTCTTCAGGAAGTCTGGTTGCTGAGGACACTGTACGACATTGGACTGACCCTTTCATTGAATTGCTGGGCTGAGCTTTATTTTGCTTCGGTTTCCTTCCGTCTCCATATTGCTTCATGCGTTCTCCATGTGCACCTCAGCTGGAATTTAAGGATCGTCTAAATACTGCTTTAATTGGAACTTTGTGGTCACTTCTCAGTCCAGTACCCACTAACCTTAAAAATGTATTTTGTATCGGCTCAGTTCCGAAGTGTTCATCCGAGCATTCTCCTTGAGACAAATGGGTGGTCCTTCAACCCAATAGCACTGAACAGGAAAGCTGACGCGTTGCCTTACTATTCTGAGCTGTTAGTTAATACAGTTCGGAAGCATTTAACTCCTTGTAATAGCTTTTTAGGATTTTGCACTAGGGTCAGTCCATTCTTCATTTCCAGCATACCTCTGAGACTTAGGCCGGGACTAATGGCTTTTACCACAGCTTCCACAATCTCGGACTTGGGATACCCTTTTTGTAGTCCCATGTTGATTTTATGCATAAGGTTTGTATAGGACAGCTTGTCTTTGTGTTCCTTTTCACCTATCTAACCAGCAATCTTAAAGTCCTTCCTGATTGTCACCTCTGGCAAGTAACCATAGTGAAGTCTCAGTAACTGGAATAGGTTCTTGTTTTGGATGACTGTCACTCGAGTCCTTGTTTTTAGTACCCAGTTCTTTTAACTTTCTCGATCATTCTAGACATTTCCTGGAACTTCTCCTGCATAGTGTGGTATTGCCATTTCAAATCGGCTAATTCCTGTTCCAGTTGGGTATTTCTCACTGATGTTTGGTGCTTCAGCATTGTCCCTCTTCTCGATTTGAATCTTAGTTGCTTGGAGAAATGGTCACCGCCTCTTCACTTTCAGTCTCGACCAGTTCATTTATCAACTCATTGGCTATTCGCATGTAGTGGCACCGGATTTTTCTTTTCGCCATACTTGCTTCAGAGGCCTTGATAAACTGGCAAGTCTCAATGAGATAACCGACTATTAAATACCCACTGATTTTGTATTAGTTTTTTCTATATCCCATCTGTGTACGATTCCCGTGCAGCAACAGTTAATACCTAAATCTTCTCTCAGCTTTGCCACGGACATCGTAACCGATCTTTTCCACTTCCATTATCTTTTTGTGTTTTCTTCACCCAGCCCCGCGTTGGGCGCCAATTTTGTTGCACATATGCTGAAAGTATGGTCAATAATTCCAATGTGTGAAGGGAGCGGGCCGGGTGAAACCAGACATGTTTTTATTGCAAAGTGTTTGCAATGACAAATGCATGACTTTCAGACTGATAGACCGGGTAGCAACTGCTATTGCATTTATACATAATACTAAACCTCTAATAAAATTATCATATACAGGAATAACGTACTCATAGAAAATAAACTGCACGCGTGCTAATGTTTGACTCACAGCGACAGCAACCTTTTATTGATTAAAGGGATGTAAAAAAAAATCAATTTCACCCTGTTTTATAGCCTTAAATTTGCTCCCTCTTACCTGCAATAACATAAACGCGTGACCTTCAGACTGATAGACCGGGTAGCAACTGCTATTCCGTTCCCAGCAGAGACAAAGGTCAGTCTTTTTGGTTCCCCCTGTTCGCAATAGTTTCATTAAAATGTTCTCTGTCATTCAGGCTTTTACTCTATGCTGTCATCTACTGGTGATTTTAATAGAAATGCCATGAGTTTTACTTTCTCCATGACAGAACTATAATCTTTTTTTATATGGGGTGTCTTATTTTGACATCCCTTACACTGATCACATGCACTCTCCAAAGAAACTCTAGCAATACACACCTAACTGAGCATGTACAGCCTGACTCCTAATGCTCTGTTCTATCATGAGATTGGAGTCAGGAGGATCAGAGACAGGATCACACAGACTTTATAGGATTAACCCCCTAGGTTCACCAGTGAGCATAACAAGCATGCTTTACTGCATATAGACTGATTTTACTGTTGTGGGTTTAGTAACACTTTACTCAATTGACCTCAAAGGTTTTACTCCCTGACCACTTTTTGCAAATTGGCGCTGCTTTAACTGGTAAATGTGTGGTCACCCCCCCCCCCCCCAATAAAGCTTTCTTTTGGTGGTATTGGCTCAACACTGGGGTTTTTTTTTCAATTTAAACTAAACACATTTTGAGAAATATTTTCTACTTTTTGTTTAAAAAAAAAAAAAAGAAATCCAATAAACTGTTTGTTATACATTTAGGCCAAAATTTTTTCAGCCACATGTCTTTGGAAGTTTTTTTCCAAAGACATTATGTTGGTTTGCACAAGTTATAGCGTCTACAAACTATTTACTGGAATTTACGAAGCTTTTACTTTACCTATCTAATTTCTTGAAGTGCTAAAATGACAGGGCAGTGCAAAACTTCCCCGAATTAACCCTCTTTTTGGGAAGTAGACACCCCAAGGAATTTGCTAAGGCATGTTGAGCCCATTGAATATTTCCTTTTTTTTTTTATAAGTGTTTTTAAAAATGAAGAAAAATTTATGAAATTGACAGTTGTCACTGAAATCATATATTGCTCACGCATGCCATGTGGTATATACCTATGGCATGTACCTCAAAATATACCCAAAATACGTTGCGTACAGGGATATACCACATGTGAGACTTTTTGGGAGCCTTAGTTGCGTACAGGAGCCGAAAACCAATCACCGCCTTCAGGCTTTCTAAGGGTGTAAATTGCTCATTTCACTTCCTCTCTACTTATACATTTCAAAGGCAATAAAATGCCCCCATGACCCCTTTTCAGAAAGTAGACACCCCCAGGTATTTGCTGAGAGTCCATGGAATATTTTATATTTTGCCACATGTTTTGGGAAAATTATTTTTTTTTTTATTACAGTTGTCACTTGATTTATTGCTCAAAAATGCCACAGGTATATGTACAATTACACCCCAAAATACATTTTGCTGCTTCAGAGTAAGGGGATACCACATGTGTTATAATTTTTGGCAGTCTTGCCATGTACAGGACCCTGAAAACCAATCACCGCCTTCAGGCTTTCTAAGGGCGTAAATTGCTAATTTCACTTCCTCACTACCTATCAATTTTGTAGGCCATGAAATGCCAAGATGGCATGACCCCCTTTTGGGAAGTAGATACCTATTTGCTAAGCATGTTGAGTATTTTTCAGATTTTGCTTTTTGTCCGTTTTGAAAATTGAAAAAAGAGAAAACAAAAAAATGTTCCTTTTTTTTTCTACATTTTCCAAAACAAATGATGGCTGCAAAATGGGGTGTCTACTTTCCAAAAAGAAGCTATTTGGGTGGTTTTTGTACTTGGCATTTCATAACCCCCGAAACTGATGGTGAGGAAGTGAAATGAGCAATTTATGCCCTTTTGAAATCATGAGCGGTTTTCGGGGTCCTGTACACAGCTAGACTGCCAAAAAGTCTCAAGTGGTAGCACCATACTTGGGAGAAGCAGCACAATGTATTTTTTTTGTAATTTTCCCAAAAATTGTGGCAAAACAAAATATTCCATGGACTCAACATGCTCAGAAAATGGCTTGGGGTGTCTACTTTCCAAAAATGTGTTATTTGGTGGGTGTCTTAACTGTCCTAACATTTTATGCACAATATTAGATGCTTATGCCACACATCATCCACTCTTTTAACCACTTGAAGATCAAGCCTTTTCTGACACTTTCTTTGCAAGTGTCACTGGCGCAAATACAATACAAGGTTTGCGGCAGCTACAATTTCCCCACTAGATGTGCTAAAAAAATTATGTTTATATAAATTGCTGCGCTAACCCCACTTCATAAATTTTAAAGTGTAACGTGAATAATCAATTTATCAATTGATCTATTATAAAGTGTCTTGATCAACCAATATATAATGCTCACATCAATGTGTACAACATATTCATCTATACAAATTACAGCGCTTCAAACGAACGTGATTAAAACAAAAACGTGTTGCAGTACAAAAAGGCCTAGTGTAATTCTCAAAATATCCCACGTGTCCAAATATAAATTCAATTATGATTCACCACCCCCTTCCAAAGTTTGCAGTCGCTAAAAATCAGTAATCAAAAAGCCTTAAATGCCTGGTTCAGTTGGTTCTTTATACAAATACACCAGAGGTTTACCCAGCAGCTGTAGCAATATTTTCATGCGCCTCCACCATTTAGTATTCGGTTACTCTCATGAAAAATAAAGGGCCATCATTGTGCAACATTCCTCAATTTATTATGCTTTAAAATTGAACAAAGTGTTCACTCACATTTACTTGTGCCCTTTAGATTGGCACAAAGTCTATCCAGCATTCAAAACAGCCTGTGCTTGCCGCTAAATGTGAGTAAACACTTTAATTTTTAAAGCATAATAAATTGAGGAATGTTGCGCAATGATGGCAGTTTTTTTCATGAGAATTAAAGAACGCTATATGGTGGAGGCGCATGAAAAAAAAAATGCTACATCTGCTGGGTAAACCTCTGGTTTATTCGTATAAAAAACTGAACCAGGCATTTAAGGCTTTTTGATTACTGCTTTTTTTTTTTTGTGCAAATTCTGAAAGGTGGTGAATCACGATTGAATTTATATTTGGACACGTGGGATATTTTAATGAAGAATTAACACTAGGAATTAGTTTTAATCACATTTTTGTTTGAATCACTATATATAAGTGGTATAAATGAATGTTGTACACATTCATGTGAGCATTATATTGGTTGTTGAAGACACTTTATATTGGATTATCAATTGATACATTGATTATCAATTATAATCAAAGTGAATAAAGTGTAAAGTGAATATAATGGATTATCAATTGATACATTGATTAAAGTGTCTAACAACCAATATATAATGCTCACATCAATGTGTACAACATATTCATCTATACAAATTATAGTGCTTAAAACAAAAACCTGATTGAAACAAACTCGATACAGTACAAAGAGTCCTAGTGTTAATTAATAAAATATCCCACGTATACAAATATAAATTCAATTGTGAATTACCACCACCTTCTAGAGTTTGCACTCACTAAAAAGCAGTAATCAAAAAGCCTTAAATGCCTTGTTCAGTTAGTTCTTTATACGAGCACACAAGGCTTACCCAGCAGATGTAGCAATATTCTTTTCATGTGCCTCCACCATTTAGTGTTCTTTAATTCTCATGAAAAACAAACGACTATCATTGCGTAAAATTCCTCAATTTATCAAGCTTTAAATATTTAAGTGTTCACTCACATTTAGTGGCCAGCACAGGCTCCGTTTGGAATGCTGTATAGACTTGGTGCTGGTCTAAAGGCACAAGGCTGCAAGCACAGGCTCTGTTTGGAACGCTGGATAGACTTTTTGTGCCGGTCTAAAGGCACAAGTAAACGCTTTGCTCATTTTAAAAGCATAATAAATTGAGAAATGTTGCGCAATGATGGCCCTTTATTTTTCATGAACGTTAAAGAATACTAAATGGTGGAGGCGCATGAAAAAAATATTGCTACATCTGCTGGGTTAACCTCTGGTGTAATTGTATAAAGAACCGACTGAACCAGGCATTTAAGGCTTTTTGATTACTGCTTTTTAGCGCGTGCAATCTCTAAAAGGTAATGAATCATAATTGAATTTATATTTGCACACGTGGGATATTTTATGAAGAATTAACACTAGGACTTTTTGTACTGTATCACGTTTTTGTTTGAAGCGCTATATATAATTTATATGGATGAGTATGTTGTACACATTGATGTAAGCATTATATTGGTTGTTGAAGACCCTTTATAAATATCAATTGATACATTATTCACTTTACACTTAAAAAATTTATGAAGTGGGGTTGGTGCACTGTTAATGCTAAAAACTTACTTTGAACCCCCAAACAGTGTGTATTATGTATTTTTAATGCAGAGGCCATACAGAATAAAATGGGTGTTGCAATTTTTTTCACACAGTATTTGCGCGACGATTTTCCAAACGCAATTTTTTGGGGGGAAAAACGTCTTAATGCACAAACACTATATTGCCCAAATGTTTGGTACAATAAAAAAAAAATCTTATGCCGAGTACATAAATACCAAACACAACATGCTTTAAAATTGTGCACGCCTGTGCAGTGGTGACAAACTACATACATTTGTAAAAGCCTTTACAGGTTACCACTTTAGTTTTACAGAGGTCTGCTGCTAGAATTACTGCCCTCGATCTGACGTTCCCGGTGATACCTAACATGCATGGTGCAGGCTTCTGTTTACATATGACACGAGACCGATGCTTGCTTTCACCTTTGTGCACGAGCAAGGGGTGACTGGCACTTTAATTTTATTTTTTTTTACTGTCCATTTTCATTTTTTTTATCACTTATTATACCAGGGAATGAAACTACCCCCTATGATGGTCTGGTAAGCCTAGAGCAGGCTTTTCCGGATCCACTGACACAAGACTCCTTCAGCATGAAGGTCTGCCCTCACCCATTGCTGGGGTGGGGGGGCCATCTTCGCTGGTTTTCAGATTCATGGACCTCCTTTGTGTGAGGGTCAAGGGGGTCCATAATTTTAACTTTTTGGGGGTACCAAAGAAGGGGGAAATTTGTCCACTTCGGTGGGCCCTGTGTCTCCTTGTGTGGGTATAATTCCTGTAAAGGTTACGTCCGAACTACCCAAGGTCCCCTCTAGCCCTGTCAAGGAAATTGGGCCATCTGGGTCTGACTCTGGAGCAAATGCTGACCAGGTTAGTAGCATTTCTTAAACGTCGGCCCCTTTAGCAGGTTCAATTCAATGGGAATTAACTGAGGCTCGGGGCAATCTTGCTCATCCTCGGGTAGACACAGCAGTCATCCTAGTGTCACTGCGCGGCCAACGCCTTCCTCTTCTGCAGTGCCTAGGACCGAGGGCAAAAGTCTTCCAGCGGCCGTAAACTTCCCTTGGAAGCTACCTCTGAGAGGACCAGTTGTACCGAGGGCTGACCTTCCATCCTTTTACAGTACCTGGTTTTAATGGCCTAGCCATTGAAAGCCAGGTACTAAGGTGGAGGTGTGTTGGGATCAGTGACCCCCCTACTATGGTGAAGGCAAGGAAGTCGACCTCTAGTTAGCTATACCATCGTACTTGGAAAGCGTACATTTCTTGGTGTGAGTCGATTGGCGTTCATCCTCTATCCTTTTCTGTGGCTCAGATCTTAGCTTTTCTTCAAAAGGGCATTGAGCAGAAGCTGGCTTTGAGCACCATCAAGGGTCAGGTGTCTGCCTTAGCAGTCTTCTTTCAGTGACCCCTAGCCACTCACTCTTTTTAGTTTGTACCTTCATTCAAGAAGTCCGGCATGTGGCTCCGCCTGTATGGTCTTTTTTGCCGCCATGGCATTTAAACTTGGTGCCATCAGTTCTCCAGAAACCTTCATTCGAGAATTTTCGGGACATTCCCTTACCTACGTTGTCCCAGAAGGTGGCATTCCTGGTGGCTATTGCCTCGGCTAGCAGCGTTTCAGAGTTGGCGGCATTAAGCCTGTCTTAGTCCCTATTTAGTACTCCATAGGAATAAAGTAGTTCTTCGTCCCCCCCACACTAACACTCAATCTATTAAGTATTTTCAAAAACTTTTACTGACATCCATGCATGTCCATTGTCGTATAATCAAGAACTGTTCAACTTTTGGGAAATCTCTGCAGATAGGCCTGTCTGAACTCCCTTTACACACTTCAAGAGTTGGAAGCTTTCCCAAATGTAAGGCACCAGGTCTAGACAGAATTCTAATTTGAGGTTTTACAATTAATAAAAACAGGCCTGATCTTTGGACATTTTATGCAGCGCTAGATACAGGTCTCCTACCGGCATTTATGTATGAGGCTAATATGGTACTTCCCAAGTGGGTAAAGATTCCCTTTTCGCTTTTTTACCCATTTCACGCTTATGTTCAGAAATAGAAATTTTAGCAAAGGTAATATTGAATGTCCACTCTGGTACATGCGATCACTTACCTTGACATGGCAAAGGCTACATCTCTGGTCCGATCACTTGTACATTACAGCCAGGAGCCATCGGTACAATTTTAAAACCAGCTCAAGGTTGCATTTGCAGGTCCTGCTTATTTTTATTGGCTCAGTACTGAAGTAAGCAGTATGGAAGGTGTAGAATCTGTATTTTATTACTATAGTTGTCTTCACTGGGAAGATCACTCTGCTGCCTTGGTGACTGGGATTGATGGGGAAAATCTAATTTTGGTTTCACTAGGATAAGAGGGTAAATGCGGTTGGCATTTGTTCTGGTGATAACTGTCTAACAATTTGCCTCTCTGGAGTGTTGATCTCTCATGTTGTTTTTGCCTCAAGATGGAAAGTAAAGGAAAATCTCGCCAATGGGACATAAGCCACAAATGCCCCCTCTATTCTATTCGGAACTAAAACAAAATTTGGTCTTCAGATCCATTGTAAAGGACAAGACTGCAGAAGCTACCTTTTTAACTGTTGCACTCTGTTATGAAATCCTAATTGCTTGTCCATAGAACAAAATTTTACCTTCTCAGATATTACCTTTTTTTTTTCTTTCTGATCTACCTCCAAAATCTGAGTTAAAAACGCCTAGATATCATGCACACTGTTATGCTAGTTTCACTTACTGTAATGCTCATTAAGATTTCTACTGCTTGTGCTAAACCAGAAGCACATTTTCAAGCATTCTTCCCATCTCCTTATTGACTTTTTTTTTTTTTTTTTTATCCCAGTCAAATTCTCTTGAAAATGGTTCTGATTTTATTTGATTTCCTATAATGCAGCTTGTACCATTAGAGGCTACTAATTTGGTAATGTGTGCAATGACTCGCATTCTTATTTGGCTTGTTAAGTTTAAAATGTTTTCCATTTCTTGTGTCCAGCCCTCACACTTTAATTCACTTTTGGCTATTACACCCTGTTCATTTTCATTTATGCAAAAATTGGGTTTTCTTTCTGTAACAAATGCTTAACTTGTCTATCTTACCAGCCATTACAAATCTTTTTGTATCCTATAAAAGTAATTGATGGACTTTTATTTTATGTACATTTTACTGAAGTTTTAACAAAGGGAACAGTACACACAGCACAGAGTACAGTCTGTAAAAGCTCTGGCCCTTTAGCCGCTTAGATTACTTTTACTTCAGCATCGCTGGCTCTAAAAATCTATAAATACGTTGTTGGTCCGAAAGTGGTTAAAATAAAGCTTAAAGGCAAAACCTTTTCATTTTGGATAAAGTAAGGGAGGCATGGTGCCAAAACAAAGTGAGAGGAACCCCCCCCCCCCCCCAAGGTAAGGGAATTCCTGGTTGCTACCAGGGTTACAAGAACTAGTGTCTGCTTTGTAAGATGTCCCCTCTATTACTGTTCTGGGGACAATTTAAAATTGTGATTTTTTTTTTTTCTTTTTACTTTCAGTGATAATGGTCACCAGGACAAATGGAGAAGGTGAATCTCTTAAGATGACCATAGAAGGATCACAATTCTGCTTATTCAGCAGTTTTTAATTCACATGTGACCACGGCAGTTAAACAGAAGTCAATCTACTGATTGACTTCCGTTCAACAATCCTGTCTGCTAAAACCACTCGATTAGCACCTGCAGAACTGATCTATGTATTCTGACAGTAAGGAGGATTCCCCTATTCACCTCAAACGTGTTAATGGAAGCATCTGTCAATGTCAACGAAAAATCCTCACTAATGAGCTGCTGCCCATTTATTCCTAAGTTTTCATGCACAAGTTACCATTGCCTCTCCTTTCTCTGTTGCAAGAGGGCAGTGATCTCCAATGTAAACAGTGTTTATATGATTGTGTTTGATTAATCATCAGGGATCTTGGATCAGCTTAGTACTGCGAGTCTGTAAACCAAGCTTTGTGCATGCCCATTAACAGGCACAATGCGTTAACCCAAAAACAAAAAACGATCCTGTTCCCTTTAAGCATGTTACAGTGCTTGTGCTGTCATTTGGCCCCCTGTAACACCTAAAAACCTGGCTGATCCTGCCTAGCTATACCCTCCTCTCTGCAAACTAACCACAATAATCATTGATTGGCCATTGAATGAAAGTGGTAGGCCTTCGTATCTGAGGGAGCAGGCATTGTGTTTAGATTTCAGCAAAAAATTGTAACATGCTTGTCTTGGATGTAGAATCCAAGAAGGCTCCAGCAGGATTAAGTAAGCTTACTCTTGTGTATGTAGTCCAATGAACATTAGGGTCCTTTCACACTGCTGTTTTTGTGGTAATGCACACTCAGGTCAAACGAGCAAAGCTCTGCCACTTCCATGTAGCTTGCTGCCAAGTCCTAAACCCTCACATTCCTTTTGGCCCCTCATTATCACAAAGGCTATTTGGAGGTATGTGCAGACACTTCTAGGTGCCCTTAACCTTTTACCGGAAGCGGGTACAGTTTGCAACTTCTGTGGGAACCTGTACCACCTCACAATTGTTTTTAATAGATTCCTGTATATTCAAATGTTTGGAAGGTATGTGGGTTGGTTTAGTAATTCTAAGCACCATGTTGTCCTGGATCTGCTTGTAAATTTCATTTTTTCTCGTTACAGTAGAGTGGTTAGAGATTCCTGCTCTTGTCCATTTATAGAAGGTAGAGCGATTTGATGGAAGTATCCCTCTTCACACATCGGATTTGAAGTCGATAAGCTCTAATCTGACCCTCCAGGCTTATGATAAAATCAGAAAGTTGGCTATATATATCTAGCCATCTATGGGAAATGTTTTTCATTTTTCTAAAGTTTCATTAGGAGCTTCAGGTGTGAGCCCTCCAGTAATCTAAACTGGTGTATCTCTCCCCCACGCCCCTTCCAATTGTTAAAGGTGACCAGCTTCCCCCAGGAAAAAACATGTGATACACCCCCACCCCAGGGGGATACAAGAAGGGACTGAAGAGCTTCTAATGTGCCCTCAAGGAATCCCATACTTGCAGGACTGTCAGGAACAAAGGGAATAGGTTATGACAATCCCCTATATTTTGTGAGTTAAAGCAGTGGTCATCAACCCTCTCCTCAGGGCCCACTAACAGGCTAGGTTTTATGTATTACCTTGGAGAGATACAGATTCGAATACTGCAATCACTGAGCAGAAAATGATATCACCTGTGATGTATCTCAGTTATCTTGAAAACCTGGCCTGTTAGTGGGCCCTGAGGACAGGGTTGATGACCACTGAGTTAAAGGGTTTATGCAAGGTGGCACTCTTGTAGCACTTATTTTTTTTTTTCTATACTGTATCTTGTACACTCAAATTCAAGTTGACTATTCTCGTTAAGGCATTGGCTTTTGATATACATTGATCAGGAAGATCCAGTTCACCTTCATGTCTTTTTGAGCTGCATATGACAATATTCGTCATTTTGACCAGGGAAAAACATTACATTTGAAATGGCTCAGGTAGCTTTTGGGTTTTCATATAAGAGCAGTTTTGGTCACATTACGGTGGTTAATTAACTACATCAACCACCTTGTGGACTCATTAACCAGACCTTACACTGACTGGGCTATGCGCTCTTTTTCTCACTTAAGTGAATGTTTGCCCTTTACTGACAAGCTTTTATTGAAGGTAAGATTCAGTACTTGAGCTGTGTAATATATAGGGAGAAAGTAGTACAGCGCTGTGTGCTGTCACATACGCTAAAACCTTGGTTTGAGTGTTTTGCAAGACTAGCAACATTTTTTAATAAATTGTTACACAATATACAAGCAATGTCTTGATATAGGAGTAGCGTCATGTCATAACCGAGTATAAAAGAGGCGCCTCTAAGTGTCGCAATATGGTTGCATTTAATAAAGGTAGAACATTTGGAAAACTTGCATGGTTAAGAGGTACATCCAAGTATGCCAGGCATCTGGGGTAAAGCTGGCCACATAGACCATCCTCCTCCACCGCCATCATCCCTTCCGCTCTGCGCTTCAAGCCTCGCTCTCGGATCGTGCTTAAAGCCTCGCTCTCAGATTGCTCTACTGCAGGGTAGTGTTCCCGGGCACCATTGCAGACTGACAGTGGTGAGAGCCGGCGGTGCGGAGGATTGTTTATGGATAGCTTAACGCCGGATGCCTGCCTACTTAGATGTGCCTTTTAATCATCAAACATGCGAGTTGCTAAATGTTGTTCCTTAATTAAATGGAACTATATTGCTACACTTAGAGGCACCTCTTCTCTTTTATACTCTGTAGCTCCTGCTGGATTTTGCTTCTAATCCCCTTGTTCAGGTGGCCATTTTTGGATGGCCATTTTATGGTTACACAACCTGATCACAATGCTATAATCTTTTTATATGGACTATAAACTGAAAGACCTATGAATAAATGGTTGTGGAACGAATAATTTGATATACAAGGGCTTTGGATTACAAGCATGTTTCTAGAACGAAGTATGCTTGCAATCCAAGGTTTTGCTGTATATTGAAGTTAACCCTGGTGCATTTTTTAAAGCAGTAGTAAAGTCACTTCAGAAAAGTAAAGAAATGGTCCCCCTGCAGATTTAAGTCGTAGTGTACAGTACTAGTATGTACTGCATACTATCGCATAACACTGACACATGGAGCCACCTAGAGTTGTGCTTTCATGGTTCCCTTGATCTTTCTTCAGGGTTTCCTGTCTTCGCCTGCTTGACTGGCCGGGGTGACGCATGCATAGGGAAGTCACATCGCTCCACACAGTGGGTGTGAATGTGGTCTGAGCTGCGCATGTGTGACTGATCATTTACCTGCTGACTGGCAGGGTTTTCATATTTCTGAGTTTACTACCACTTTAAATTGAACGTTTTTTTTTTTACATTTTAGACATGCATATAATTATCACAATGCTATCCCAAAAACCTTTGGCTATAGAATCATGGCAGCCTGCCAACCCTTTAATGCAAGCATGCCGCTGGTGTATTTGGAAATGCATCGAAAATCCATATGAATGCAAGAACGCGTCAAAACGCAGATGTTGTGGTGTGAACCAGCCCTATTGCTACTCATACACTTTAGGTGTGCATATGGGTATATTCTGCACAAAATGTAAAATATGCACCCAAAGTACTGATATAGGCACGTACAATTCCTCTTAGACTTTTTAAGTGTGTACATAAGTAAAATCTACAGATATTCTGAAAGCTGCTGTTTTTTTTTGATATTCTGCTAAAAGTGGCATGCTTACAGTTTTAGACACATCTAGGTATGGCTTCATTGATTCCTGTGGTGCTTTATTTTATGTGTACAAAACCATACACCCCACACATTCGAATACAGTGTTTTTTTAATGCCCATGTGAATTAACCCTGAGATTTCTTTTGTTGAGGCCCGTGGGCTGGATGAAAAATATCAATAGGTTTCCCCTTCCAGGCTAATCAGCGTAGGAGGGACCTCCCTTGCTGGCTATTGTATTCTGACAGCCAATGCTCCTGAGTATTTTAGAATACCTGAACAATGACTTATTGTCTTTAATTCTCAGAGGATTGTCTAGCATGTTGTCTACAGGGCCACTCATGGCTTGCATTTGGGTTGAATAAGCAGAATTTGATTAAAATTTGAACTGTTTATAGCCACTATTACTTTACAGTTTTGAGCAGCTAAAGAGGTTAGGGTTGGGCTTTAAGCTCCCAGAGATGGCTACCCCCTCTTCTGCCTTGTTGCAAGGATGTTGCTCAGACACTCCCATTAACTATCATTACAGGAGAGCGCTCCCAAGCTCCCGTCCATGCATGGTTTACTATTTTTATATTGCAGCATTGCTGAGCTCAGGGTTGCTGTGATGGGGAAGAGCACATGGGGGGTTGAATTAAAGAAAGTTCACGCCTGTGATTGTGGTGGTAAGCAGTAATTGCTGGGAGTGTCCTAAATTTCTAACAAGGCAGGCCGGGGACAACCTCGCTGGGAATTTTTTTGCCAGGTGTTGGGAGGTATGTAAATGGCCTGCACCGATGGCAAAGGGCATTATTCTGCTTTGGTCAGGTCTGCACAATTATCTACATGTGCCTCCTACCTGCATAGGCAGTAAAATGAAGCTAACCTTTTAGGTAAAAATGTTACCTCCCCTCAGAGCATCAGACAGTCTGAAGAAAAATTGAATGCTGGATTTTTAAATATTGAACTGTAGTGTATTACCCTTAAGCCCTATTCTCACTATGACACGCAATGCAGGGCATACCTTTTGTGCGTGTATTCATGCGTAGACCAGCCCATTTATTTCATTGGGCTGCCCTGACTGTGACAGACGCGTCAAGTGGCTCATGTAGTCTGTTGAGTGTTGCATAGTTTTTTACTGTACATTTTGACGATAGGAAAAAACATGCGTCTGCGAGCTGGGTTTGTGGTGCCATTAAAGAATGGCATCAGAAGCTTTACTCAAATGTTTTGTGTTGTATGAACATGTGCATAAATGTCCGTCTACGTGACGGTAAGTGAGTGGAAACCTCCAATAGGACACAGTTGGCAACAAAAATGATGGTGGTTTTAACCATTCCCCTAGAGCCTGTTCAGATGCTTTGGGCTGTGCCTAGGCAGACTTGCCAAATACAATAGAGAAAGCAAAAAGCTCTTTAACCTATAATGGACGTTCACACAGTTTTGCAGTATTTAGCGTGATACAACACAATCCACTGCATTGCATGGCTCTGTTGCCAATAGACCTGAACTAAATGTCAAAGGTTTAACGAAACAGTGTGCTATTCGGTTTACAGTGCGTCGATACTGCTGTCCTCACATGGCATAGCAGTGCCTGGGCAGTAGTACATGCTGCTGGTGTGAACCATCCCCCACTCCAGGGCTACTCAATATGTTGCCCTCGGCCACTCGGATGTGGCCCATGACCTCAAACCAGGAAAGTGCATGCCCAGGATTGATCACGCTATGGGCTTGCTGACCCGCCGTCTCAAGGGCGAAAGGAGAGAACCACACAAGCAAATGCTGTAGTGCTGTCTCCTGTCCCAAACAGATTGATACTAAGTGCATGCATACACTGGGCATAAGGTTTTTTTTTCAATGGGTATATGAGTTAACTAGTAAACTGCTCTCACACAAGTGCAGGGCAGTGCACCTGTGGATTAGCTGCACTGAACCATAGGCTTTTGTTAAATCCTGCTGATTTGGTGCGTTTTCTGAAAGCACAAAACTCCTGAATGCATTTGTTTTCAGAGTGCATCACGCCTGCAAGATGTAATAGTGGGTAAATATCCAACAGGGATTAGTCGCGCTGAAAATTATCCTGATTTGTTCTTTAAAATCTTCATTATGCTTTTTTTTTTTTCCTCTCCCTCATGTGTTTTTTTTTTTGTTGCAGGTTGTACAGGTGTTGAATGCCGATGCAATGGTGGTAAAGTTGAACTCTGGCGATTACAAGACCATTCATCTTGCTAGTATTAGACCTCCAAGGCTGGAAGGTGAAGGATCTCAGGTAAGAGTTGATTTAATCCTTTTAGCGCATACTAGTGAGATGGTGTCTTTTTGAGTTTTTCCAAAATGTGTGCATGTGCCAGTAAGAATTAAGTTGTTTATATCATGGAAGGTCCAACCAATGGGCAATCTGAAGCCAAAAACATAATGCATAGTGCACCACATCTGAATAAGTCAAACAAGTTATATTATAGAAAGACATTGAATGAACTTGTTTCAGTCATAAAGGGGTTGATTTACAAAAACTGGAGTACTAGGAATCTGGTGCAGCTGTGCTAGCCAAACCGCTTCTAAATTAAACTTGCTCAATTAACCACTTTCAGACCGGACCAATTTGCAGCCAAAGGACCAGGCCCCTTTTTGCGATTCGGCACTGCGTCGCTTTAACTGACAATTGCGCGGTCGTGCGACGTGGCTCCCAAACAAAATTGACGTTCTTTTTTTTCCCACAAATAGAGCTTTCTTTTGGTGGTATTTGATCGCCCCTGCGGTTTTTATTTTTTGCGCTATAAACAAAAATAGAGCGACAATTTTGAAAAAAATGCATTATTTTTTATTTTTTGCTATAATAAATATCCCCAAAAAATATATAAAAAAACTTTTTTTTCCCTCAGTTTAGGCCGATACGTATTCTTCTACATATTTTTGGTAAAAAAAATCGCGATATGCGATTATTGATCGGTTTGCGCAGAAGTTATAGCGTTTACAAGATAGGGGATAGTTTTATAGCATTTTTATTAATTTTTTTTTTTTATTAGTAATGGCGGAGATCTGCGATTTTTTTTTTTTTGACTGCGACATTATGGCGGACACATCGGACATTTTTGACACATTTTTGGGACCATTGTCATTTTTTACAGCAATTAATGCATTTAAATGCATTGATTTCTGTATAAATGACACTGGCAGTGAAGGGGTTAACCACAAGGTGGCAGTGTAAGAGTTAAGTATGCCTAGGGGTGTGTTTTTTTTACTGTGGGGGGGGGGGCGTGGCTGTCAGCTAGTGAATGCTGATCTCTGCTCCAATCACAGGGAGCAGAGATCGGCGTCACTAGTTGCTAGGCAGAACGGGGAGATGCTGTTTATCTCGGCATCTCCCCGTTCAGCCGCTCCGTGAGACGATCGCGGGGGTCCCCGCGGCGATCGAGTCCGCGGGGACCGCGATCGGACTCACGGGGGTCCCGACCGGCGCGGGAGCGCGCCGCTCCCGGCACGCTCCCAATGGCACGGACAGGCTAAAGGAGGGACTTGTATATACGCCCTCCTGCCTGTACGTGCCATTCTGTCGACGTATATCGTCGTGCGCCGGTCGGCAAGTGGTTAACCAATTGCTGCACGCCCTATTGCGGATTGATGTCCGCAATGTGGCTCCGTTATCCTAACTGGATATCTAGATCAGTGTTTCTTAACTCCAGTCCTCAAGGTACCCCAACAGGTCATGTTTTCAGACTTTCCATTGTTTTGCACAGGTGATTTGATCAGTTTCACTGTCTTCATAATTACCACTGCCGTTTTTTCTAAGGGAAATCCTGAAAACATGACATGTTGAGGGGGGGGGCTTTGAGGACAGGAGTTGAAAGACACTATTCTAGATTGTAAGCTCTAACAAGCAGGGCTCTCTGATTCCTCCTGTATTGAATTGTATTGTAACTGTACTGTCTGCCCTTATGTTGTAAAGCGCTGCGCAAACTGTTGGTGCTATATAAATCCTGTATAATCCGCTTGTGCGGGCCCCAAGGGTGCTACGACACACCGCATCTCTGATCGTGGTAAAGAGCCTATGACGTAGGCTCTTTACCACGTGATGAGCTGTGACTGATCAGTGGTAACCAGGAAGTAAACCGCTTTCCTCGGTTCGTGCTGACGGGGGGGCATATCGGCGGCACTCCTGTTGTGGGGGGGACGGGGGGTCTGCGCTGATGGCGCATTATCAACTCGGCCCCCATCAGAGGTGCCCACCACATATGCCAGTCTGTGCCCCCTCATCAGTGCCCGTTTATTCAAAGTGTGACAGTGCTGAAAATTGGCCTGGGCAGGAAGGAGTGAAAGTGTCCTGTATTGAAGTTAAGCAAGCAACCTGGAAGCTGATTGGTTTCTATGCAGAGCTGCACCATATTTTCCACTCTCCAGTTTAAGTAAATCAACCCCTGAGTGTCTTATCGTCTGTGTGTGTGTGTATATATCGCACATCTACTATTCCAGTGTTGGCCATACATGTAATCTACTTTTAATTGCTGAAACAAATAACCTACAACCATGTTATAAAGTTGTGTCAGAATGGTAGATAGGATTTCATGAGCAAAAAATTTTTTTGTACAGTATTTGAAATGGCTAGAGAATGAACATTGGTATGTTAAAAAAAAAAAAAGTGTGTGGGGAAAGTTTTTTATTTTTTTTTATTTTTTTTTTTTTTTACCCCCTTAAAGATCTTGTCAGGCCCATTTTGCTATATATTCTGCTACCAGTGTTGTAGTTTTGCTTATATATTCCTCCTCCAAGTATGGAACATATGTACTTTTATATACTGTTTTAAGTGATTAAAGTTAAATAAAAGTAATAGTGTAATAAAATATCCTTATTTCTAAATTAGGTGGCTGTGCTCCGACAAATTTGTTTTATCTAATATGCTTCCATCATAGGCTCTCTTAGTTCTGTAATGCTTTTCATTATGACAGGTGAAAGTTTTCGATCAACTTATTAGACGAGGTTTAATATAAAAGTTAAATTATCATGTCACTTATTAACACTTTCACTGCAGCTTATGTTGCTTATGTTCAGCTGTTTTATTAGTTTTGTGATTGTACATTTTAACCTATTCTCTATATGATCATTCATGTGTAATCTTACCCATTTATTGTGTTCTGTCATGAATTTTAGACACAGATGGCCAGTGGCAAGAGTAGGTAGATGGTACAGACCTTTCACACTCCTTGTTTATTTTCCAAGTGCATCCACTTCAGCATCCAGTAACATAGCAATGCTAATTGCTATTTAATAGCTCTGGACTGCCGTTTGGCTTCTAGATGCATACCCAGCTATAATTATAATTTGCTTTGGTTGAAAACCCTTCACGTTACCTATTGCAAGCTGAACTGTTGTAAGGCTGCATTATGCTGGATTGGAAATCCGTACACTTGCTATTCTTTGGCGCTTTCCCACCCATGCTGATGTACTTGCTGAAAACACTTTGACATTTTATTAAATTTCTCGTGTGGTATGTTGCAGTTGATCATTCTTTTTATAGCCAGTACCAAAAAAGACTGCTTTTTAGTTTTGCTTTTTACTAGCTCAAAAATGTCCTTGTTTCCGTGGAACCAAAAAGTGATTTGGCCAACGCCTGTATAGTAATTTGTTGGTGCTTCCAGGGTTCATTCGTTACTATTAGACTAAAGTTCTCTACATTTTCGTAATCTCCTGGCTAGCCACACTTTTTTTTCATGAGTAAGTCTGGAATATTAGTCTGTGGTCCAAGAGTGTATGACATAATTGTACATGACTTAATTTTAAAGTCTTTAGGATTTAGACCCCTTTTGCACCAAGGGCATTTTGCAGGCGCTATAGCGTTAGAAATAGCACCTGCAATCTGCCCTAAAACAGCTGCACCATTGTCTGTAGTGTGAAAGCCAGAGGGCTTTCACACTGCATCGGTGCGCTGGCAGGACATTAAGAAAAGTCCTGCCAGCAGCTTCTTTGGAGCGGTGTGTTTACCGCTCCTCCACCGCTGCTCCCCATTGAAGTCAATGGGGCAGCGCTGTAATACCGCCGGCAAAATGCAGCTATTGGGGCGTATTGCCGGGGGTTTTAACCCTTTCTCGGCCACTAGCGGGGGTAAAAGAGTCCCGCTAGCGGCCGAAATGCGCCGCAAATCCGACGGTAAAACGCTGCTAAAAATGGGCGGTGTGGTGTGAAAGGGGTCTTAGTGATTTGTCATGCAGCTTAATGCTATGCCAAAAAATAAAGTGAGCCTTATTCTGAGGAGGTAACGCGTTTCAAATTTTTGGGCAAATTAGACCATATTTATAAAGGATTCAGAGGAGATAGAGAATATATTTTTTGCAATCATTGATTGTATGGTATCCCTGAACTACCAACACCTGTGCAATGTGAGTCTACGTAAGGGTGTGGACAGAAGCACCAGTATAAATGTATGGAAAGACACCTGTTTAATCCGGGAGCACTGACAGATTGCACATTCCTACAGAAAACCTACAGTCATTTTGCTTACCCCACAGTACCCACCTTTTTATTGCCGCTTCCCTACTCCCACCCCATATCAATGCATTTCTTTCCTCATCATCTCTTCCCCGTCAAGCCACTCCTCTCTGTGAAGGATTTTTTTTTTTTTTTTTTTTTTTTTTTTTTTTTCACACTGCCTTAATTTTTGCCAAGGCAAAGATGTTGCCTCACTCAGTGTCTCTTCTGTGCGCTGAGGAGTCCTGAGGAGGTGCGGGCAGGAGTTTGTAGGTGAAGCCGCTGCTTCGGCCTAGTCCATGAGGCCGGTGCCGTGGCCGCTCCTAAAAACTCCTGCCCGCAGCTCCTCAGGACCGGTGCGATGTCTATCAAAATAAACTCTATTCAAATCTAGTTTTTTTTTTTTTTTTTTTTGAGAAAATCGCCCAGCTCTAATATATATATGCATATTGTTTGTGGCCTACGTTTTTCATAAATGTCATAAGCAGCTGCTTAGGAGTATTAGTGTGAAATATGCCAAGTAATTATTGGCTGAAAAGTAATTGTTTTTGTGGTCTACACTATAAAAAAACGTTAACTAGCTTTATTAAAGACTACACTGAAACCCATTCCTGATGGTTACGTGATGCACGCTTTAAAATTCTGATGCCCAGTGAGAAGATGCATCTTCTGCCAGGCAATATGCATATGACAGATTGCAAAATTATATCCAAAACAAAGGCAAGCATCTTAGAAGCCCAGAGTGCAGTCTGTTGAGGGACTATGGATAATACGTAATTTTTGGTTTTAAAGTCTCCTTGACATTTCCAATCTTTAAGTTGTCTAGCCCATTTCTAGTCGTTTTCCTATTACCATTACCTGGGAAACAGATGTTGTCTAGACACACAGACCGCAATTATTGCAATGGTGAATCTGGAATGCACTCTATGAAGCCAGCTCTATATCTAAGCCAATAACCTCATGATTTGGTTTGTCCAGAACTGTAGGAATTGGAAACTGTCACCACCTGCACTGCCATTTGTTTTTTCTGACTGGTAAGGCTGTATTCTTGTAAAGTATAAACTTAAAACTTTTAAAAAGATTAGAACATCTGTCATGTTTACTGCACTCTGTCTTTGATTTGCTTACTGTAAAAGTAAATCCTACATTTTTTGCTGTCGTAAAGAGGGGCAATCTTCCAATGGGGACACCATTTCTGGTGCCAGCCAGGAATTCCCCCACTTTGGAGGGATTTTCTCTTTTCCTGTTTTCGCTATGGGACAGTAATTATAGGAAAACTGCCCCAATGAGACAGCGACTGTGGTAAAAAAATTACAGGTATCATAACCCTCCCTTTCTGTATCCAAATGGGGGAAGAGCAACATTTTGCCAATGGGTTTAAAGTAAAACTAAACATTTAATATATTGCAACTTATCCATTTAAGGCTGCATTAGTTCCTGTAGTGTTTCACCCGGTGGTCTGTGCAGTAACACATTTCCTGTTAGGTTGGTTTACCTTGTCCCACCGCTTTATTAGTGGAGGAACAAAATAAACCACCCTTGGACAGCAGCATTGTCAACCTGCGGATAGTAGCGTTAGATGAACGAGCAAATTTAGATGGCTTTGACTAACAAATTTAAAGCTGAACTCGAGGGACTCGAGTCCTGTACTTTATTCAGTCTGGTTCAGGTGCAAACTCAAGTGTCATACACTGTAAAAATTTGCCCCTAAACTGGTGAACGACACTGAAATCCTTTAAAAAAAATGCAAGGAAACTGCCCGGACATACGTGAACCACGTCTTAAACCCCTTTCACACTGCCGGAGTTTTTCAGGTGCTACAGCGCTAAAAATAGCGACTGAAAAAAGGGCTTTCACATTGGATTGGTGCACTGGCAGGGAGTTAAAGTCCTGCCAGCAGCTTCTTTGGAGCGATGAACTCACTTCTCCTCCACCGCTGCTCCCCATTGAAATCAATGGGGCATCGCTGTGATACCGCTGGCAAAACGCCGCTCCGATTTAACCCCTTTTCGGCCACTAGCGGGGGGGTTAAAACCGCCCCACTAGCGGCCGAATAACGCAGCTAAAACGACGGTAAAGAGGCGCTAAAAATAGCGCTGCTTTACAGCTGACGCCCTAGGTGGCTTGGTGTAAAAGGAGTCTTATAGACAGCTTGTTTTTGGGATGATGATTTTAACTAAATGAAAGCTTGCCTTCGTAAGCACATCAGTGTTAAATGTTGTTTTTCCCCTCAATCTTTTAACCACTTAAGCCCCGGATCATTTGGCTGGCCAAAGACCAGAGTTTTTTTGCGATTCGGCACTGCGTCAATTTAACTGACAATTGTGTGGTCGTGCGACGTGGCTCCCAAACAAAATTGACGTCCTTTTATTTTAGAGCTTTCTTTTGGTGGTATTTGATCACCTCTGCAGTTTTTATTTTTTGCGCTATAAACAAAAAAAAATTGCGTAAATTTCGAAAACACATACTTTTTGCTAAAATATCCCCAAAAAACATAAGAACATTTTTTTTTCCCCCCTCAGTTTAGGCTGATACGTATTCTTTTACATATTTTTGGTAAAAAAAATCGCAATAAGTGTTTGGTTTGCGCAAAAGCTCTAGTGTTTACAAAATAAGAGTTTTATGGCATTTTTTAATAATTTTTTTATTAGTAATGGTGGTGATCTGCGGTTTTTATCGTGACTGTGACATGGCGGACAGATCGGACACTTTTGGCGCTATTTTGGTACCATTCACATTTATACAGCGATCAGTGCAATTAAAATTGCATTGGTTACTGTGTAAATGTGACTGGCAGTGAAGGGATAACCACTAGGTGGTGCTGTAGGGGTTAAGTGTGTCCTAGGGAGTGATTTTAACTGTGGGGTGGGGGGGCTGTGTGTGACACATCACTGATCAACGCTACCGATTACAGGGAGCTGTGATCAGTGACGGTGTCACTAGGCAGAAAGGGGAAATGCTTGTTTACATTAGCATTTCCCTGTTCTTCCTCTCCGTGAGACGATCGCGGGTATCCCAGCAGACATAGAGTTTGTGGGACCCGCTATCGTTCTCACGAAGCTCCCGGCGCACCCGCAAGCCGCCTCTTGGAGGGCCACGTACAGGTACATTAATCTGACTATACATGCCCTTCTGCTGCAGTATATCTGTGGGAAGCCATTAACTGCTACTTTTGCTAGATTCTTCTGTTTATAAACGCAGTTTAGTGCAATTGACATATTTACCCCTTTTAAACTGACTTAACGGATACCCCCCCAGGAGGAATGCATACTTGCCTTGATTTTGATGGTAGTTGCATGTGGAGGTGGTTTAAATCCCATGCCTTCACAAAAAAATTTGAATATCTTTAAAAAGTTTATTCAGTAATTCAATTCAAAAAGTGACTCATATTTTATATAGATACATTACACTGCGTTTTCAATTTCAAGCATTTCTTTTAATTATGATTATGGCTTACAGCTAGTGAAAGACCAGAATTCAGTATCTCAGAATTTGATTACAGAAGACCAATTAAATAAAGATTTTTAATACAGAAATGTTGGCTTACTGAAAAGTGTGAACGTTATAGTATACACTCAATACTTGGTCGGGGCTCCTTTTGCATGAATTTCTACATCAATGCGCCGTGGCATGGAGGCTATCACTGCTAAAGGGGTTGTAGAAACCCAGGTTTCTTTGACTTTCAGCTTCTGCTTTGTTGGGTCGGTGTCTCTTCTTCCTCTTGACAATACCCTATAGACACTGGCTACTGGCCAATCAAGCAGTTATACCATGATCATTAAACCAGGTATTGGTACTTTTGGCAGTTCAGGCAGGTGCCAAGTCCTGCTGGATAAAAGTCAGCATCTCAATAAAGCTGGTCAGCAGAGGCTAGCCTGAAGTGCTCTAGAAATTCCTGGTAGAGTCCTGTGCCTACTTTGGACCTGATAAAACAGTGGACCAACACGAGCAAATGACATGGCTCCCTAAATCATCAGACTATGGAAACTTCACACTGAACTTCATGCAACTTAAATTGTGCCTCTCCACTCTTCCTCCAGACTCTGGGACCTTGATAGCCAAAAGAAATGCAATATTTTCCACAGTCTGTGATGATTTCGGGGCCATGTCATCTGCTGGTGTTGGACCACTGTGTTTTATCAAGTCCAAAGTCAATGCCACCCTCTAATAAATTCTAGAGCACTTCATGCTTCCCTCTGCTGAAATACTAAAAAGGTGATGACCCAAATAAAAAACCGGGGTCAGACAAAAGGGGGCTACAAATGGAAAACACTGCAGCATGAGTAATTCTAAATTTGTTAAACATGTATGTCAGTAGAAAAAAATTCAAACCTTCACCACGCCATATAAAAAGCATTCATGACAAAGTTGTCAAGTGCAACAATTAAAAACAACCCGGGCTCACAGACCTTCACCTGATCATACCAGAGGACGACGCTGATTGCGCAATGGTGGGAGAAAAAGGATCAGCTGTCAAAATATATCACAGATGGCTAATGGATATAGCAGGGGCAATACTAACAAACTGCAGATGTAATCAAGTCATGTGAATAAACCAGCAGTAAGAACCTGATGCCGGAAGATTAGGCAGTCCTGAAAAGGCAAATGTGAAGTGGCGTGACAGCCAAGGGGGAGAAGGTGAAGGGCAGATGAAAAATCAGATAGGCAGACATATCGAAAATAACGTCCCATGAACAGTCTCACCCACGATGCAGTCGGCTCCGGATTACTTTGAGGTATACTGTGCCTGGATAATGGTATATCTTCACTCCCTGAAGTAGAGGCTCCATGTAGCTGCAGATGTTAGTCCCAGAGACAGGTGCTACTGCCAGAAACAAGCGGATCCCAAATGGCAAGTCCTTGCTGGATGATACGCCACGGCAGGTGTGAAAGCTGCGTGAATGAGCTGGAGTCACCGGGTCACATGACGGCAATGCATTTCGCTCACCATGTGAGCTTTGTCAGGACACTATATTGCATATACACTATATTGGGAAGTGATCTCCCCTTTGAAGCATCAGGGCTCACCATAGTATTAAAGGGCCCACATCATGCTAATTGAAATACAGCAACCAGCTTTATGGACATGCTGATTTCATTTTCCAGCAGGACTTGGCACCTGCACACACTGCCAAAACTACCAATACCTGGTTTTAATGATCATGGTATCACTGTGCTTGATTGGCCAGCAAACTCGCTTGACCTAAAACCCATAGAGAATCTGTGGGGTATTAAGAGGAAGCTGAGGCACCAGACCCAACAATGCAGATGAGCTGAAGGTCGCTATCAAAGAAACCTGGGCTTCCATAACACCTCAGCAGTGCCACAGGCTGATCGCATCCATGCAAAAGTAGCCCCATCCAAATATTGAGTGCATATTATACTGTACATAACCAATGTTTCTGTATTAAAAAGCCTTTTAATTGGTCTTCTGTAATCTAATTTTCTGAGTTTTGGGTTTTCACTAGCTGTAAGCCATAATCAAAATGAAAAATATTGCTCTGTAACACATCTATAAAATATGAAGGAAAAGTACAAAGAGAAGGAAGCGCCAGCTAAGACCACTTTCACACGGAGTTGCTTAAAAACGGCCTATAACACGTTGGGCGTTTTTGCGGTGCTTTTGCGTTAGCGTTGCTCTTTTTTTAAGTTCACGTGACCTAAAAAAGCAATTTTGCAGTGCTTTTGCGGCAATTTTGAGGTGCTTTTTAAAGCGCTCCTAACATGCCCCAAAGATGCTGCTTGCAGGACTTTTTGCACTACCCCAGTGTAAAAGCATCCCATTGAAATGAATGCAAAGGAGTTTTCAGGTGCTTTTCAAGTGCTATTTTTTAGCACAAAAGCACCTGAGAAGCGCTTCAGTGTGAAAGGGGTCTTAGTGTAGTAACTCGGTAAAGGCTTTAATAATGGTGGATAAACGCTCATGAGAGATATACGGTACAAAGGCTCATCTGGTGCAGAGTATATGGGTGTAGATTACTCCTAAATCTGACCTGTTTTTAACAATCTGTGTGCTGAATCATTTCCATTGCACTGCTATATAAAAATGAGTTTCACTTTTTGAATTGAATTATTGAAATAAACTTTTTGATATTCCAATATGAGATGCACCTTGTATAATCAATACACCTGCAAAATATAGTACTGGTGCATAAAACTAATGAACATTACACAAATGTATATATCTACAATAAAAAATAAGGCTATAGTAACAGCAAGGAAGTCCTCTTATAAAGCAAGTGCTCAAAAATTGTGCTGAAGTGATGTTTTTCTTAAAATAAAGTGCTTGTCACCGCCAACACTTCAATCCGTACAAACTTGTGCCCCAGCCTCAATTTAAATTCGACAAATGATGACCCCCTTTGGCATATACCAAAAAGGGTCTACACAAACTTTCCCACAGCTCTGCTGTGTGTGGCTGCTTTTCCTCTGCTAACCGCCTCTTTTACAAAGAGCCCAGGTGTAATTCTCATGCGGGGAAGATTTGAACAGAGGCTGGTCTCATATTGTATACCATCGGGAATATGGCTGTCATTCTAATGTCTGAAGGAGTGGAAGTAGGGAGAGTGTCTGGGAATAGTGGAGCTTGTTCTGTTTTTTTTTTTTTTTTTTTTTTAATTGTAGGTATGAATTTATGCATTCATTTGTTTCATGCACCAACATTTTCTACACAGGTGTATTGGTTTTAATGCACACTAGTATATTGCACTAATTCAATAGAGGGGGAGCACGTTTAAACCCAAAAATAGACTATAAAATAGACTATTCAATGTGTATAAATTGAGAAAATTTAGCTACCCACAGGCATGGCAGGTAATATTTATCAACATAACATTTTTGTCAAATGCTGGCTGAGCCATCCCAAAATGCATATGTTTTAATTATACCCTGTAAGACTTGCTCGCGCTGCAGAGATTTTTGAGACTAAACTTCGAACCACCTTGGCAGTATACTAAAGAAAATGCCCGGAGGCTTGTTACAGTAGTATTTACTCAGAGGAGGAAAGAGTAGGGAGAGTGCCTTGCCATTGAAGGCTACAGGGTTGTGTGTTTCTATTGATGCACATATTGTGAGACTCTTGCCCCTGCATGCGACTCCATAGTAAGATGTATGAGAAGGGAGCCGACCTCCCCCCCACCAAACCCGGATACTTGGGGCAGTGGTCAAGGCACCATCTCAAAGTAAAAAAAATGGTCTATACCGTATAGTACTAATTAACCACTTAAGGACCGAGCCTCTTTTTGAGAGGTTTACAAGTTAAAGTTTTTTTTTTTTTTTGCTGCTAGAAACTTACCCAAACCCCCAAACATTATACATTTAGAGAATAAAATGGTCGTTGCAATACTTTCTGTCACTGTATTTGCACAGCGGTCTTACAAGCGCACTTTTTTTGGACAAAAATACACTTTTTTGAATTAAATAACTCAACAGTAAAGTTAGCCCAATTTTTTTTATATTGTAAAAGATAATGTTACGCCGAATAAATACCCAACATGTCACGCTTCAGAATTGTATCCGCTCGTGGAAAGTTAGGAGGTCAGAATTATTGCTCCTCGCTCTTCCGATCACGGCGATACCTCACATGTGTGGTTTAAACAGTTTTCATATGCGGGAGCTACTCACGTATGCGGTCATTTCTGCACACGAGCTCGGCGGGGTGTTTACAATTTTTTTTTCTTATTTTACCTTGTTTTTTAAAAAAAAATTGTCACTTTTATTCCTATTCCAAGGAATGTAAACATCCCTTATAATGGAAAACAAGCATGACAGGACCTCTTAAATATGATCTGGGGTCAAAAAGACCTCCTCATACACTTAAATGCAATAAAAAAAAATTGTCATTTAAAAAAAATGCCCTTTTAAGAGCTTTAAGCGGTGATGTTTTGATGACTCTTCCGCCCTGCATCGTTGAGGTGGGTGGGCGTCATCTTCCCCTCACTCGTCTCCATGCCCAGCCAGGGTGAAGATCCGATTGCCTCTGCCGCTGACGACTGATTCGGTAAGCGGCGGAGGGCACTCTCCCGCCGCCGATTTAAAATGATCTTGCAGCTAATCTGCCACAGAGGCCACTCTTATTATAAACCGGACCACTGGCCGAACACGAGGATATCGGGGTCATGGCAGCTAGCTGCTGCCATAACGATATCCCACATCAGTTAGGACGTACATCAGCGTGCTGTGGTTCGGAAGTGGCTAAATTCCCTGAAATGGTTATTCCAAGGATAGTCTGCCTTTGGACATTAAAGAAAGCTATTACAATGTATGGAAGTTGTCTCTGCTATGCACTAAGCTCTCACTACTGCAGTATAACAAAAGTATTCCATCCGTGTCCCCTTGGGCTATTTTGAAGTGTGTGTGTGTGTGTGTGTGTGTGTGTGTGTGTGTGTGTGTGGGTTTTTTTTTTTTTTTGTGCGCCCTTGTTCCAACTATGGCCCAACCTCAGATCTTGGCTCTATACCCATCTGCAAAATTGTAAGTGAGGTCATCCTGTAAGTGTTTCGCAGAACTTTTTGGTGGTGTGGCTTGAGCAAACACATGGGGCTAAGATCTAAAGTCAGATAAAGCCTTGACTTGGGTGAGGATAAAATTTGATTTGTAGCACCAATACAGCTGGGTAGAGTGAGAGACTTGTAAAAAATAACTGTTCGTGTCTGGATTTAGGTATACACGTGCTGTAAAAAATTGGGTATATAGAGTGTTTTTTTATATTTTAAGACTGAAAAGATGTATTTAATGTTCAAAATGCTCCCGAAATGTACAAATGTGAATGACTAAAAAAAGTTTAAATAAACTTTAAATTTCTGTTTTTGCATTGCGTAAGGTTTATTCAAAGGTTGAATTTACTGTAGAATGCAGTTGCTATATGAAAGTACTCCAGATTTCTATTGTGCAGAGTATTGAAACATGAACTTTCTTTGGGCCTTCCATGTAAAGTAATCCTGCATGAATAAACCTGAATAATTCTGATCAGTGTTTTTTTGCTGTGCATGCAGAATGTAATTTCCTCACATGAGCTTTGACTAAAATAGGAAATGTTAGTGTACACAGCCTGCCTGTTTCACTTTTGTGCTTGATGTTTCTCAGAGCTCAGTTGTAGCAGCTGTGTTGGTTCTGTAGGCATACATAGATTCCCCTGTTAGACTATGTAACTGCTTGAGCTGGCATTTATCTGAAGGTTGTAAGGCCCTGAGCTTGCTGTCAGAGATTGTATGCTGTTTTTGTTTCAGTTTATGTGACTATGGTAAACGACAGATTGGTTTAGCTGTGAATGGGTGCAACAGCAAAGGTGGTATTGAATAGAATTATGCCTTTGTCTTACAGGTTTTATTTATTTTTTCTCTGGTTTACAACCTCTTTAACCATGCTCCAGATAAACTAACATAGATGACCCATACAAAAGAAAAAACGTTTAAAATAACCATTAATAGGAGCATTCATTGTCCTGGATAAATATAATTGTAGGAAAATGGCAGAATAAATGTTGTGGGTAGCCCAGGATACTCGTTTACAACTGCTCTAGCTACAGAGGTGCTGCTTTGAAACCAGAGAGGGTGCTCACTTCACAACTGTAAAAAAAATGGTAAAGTGTGTGCAAACCCCATAGTGTAGCATGTGAAAAGTGTTGAAATAGATTGCACTTGCAAAAACGTGCTGGGCGAGGCAGTCTAGGTTGCCTGGGAACCAAGACTAATAAAGCAGTGTCTAGAACCCAGTCCTGCCCACTGGCATGGGGAGAATGCTTGTGTTGGAGAGAAGCCGTGATCACTAGTTTGGGATGAAGCTGGAGCTGATGCTTAAACTCAGAATTGGAAGCCACCCGACGTCTCCAGTAAGCATGTGCGCAATGGGATGTAAGAATGCATTTCAAAGCTGTAAAGCGTCATATGCCTTTCTATTCTTGGCTACCCGCTGTAACATATATGAATTATGAAGGATGGATCCATAATAGACGAGACGCAGCACATCGAGTTAGTAATGTGTAGCTGCTGGCCACCGGGGCTGTTAAGCTACATTGAGCTGCGATACCCTTTCAAATGACTACCAAGTTTGAATGTATCTAGTTAGGAGCTGCGTGTGTAATTAGTTATACATTTTTGTACATTTTTTTTTATTTTTTTTTATTCATGGCTTTCTATCCAAGTAAAGATAGTATGGACTTTTGGAGATCCATAAACTGAAAATGGTTGAATTGGTGAGAATCATTAAGTGGCTTCTAATATGTAAAAATGGATTAATATAAGGGCAGGTACTCAATAAATCAGGTGAATTCATAAAAATCAATATAGCCTTACAAAATAATGTACACATCAATGATCCATAGTTGTAATGATATTCATTACCATTCCTTAGAAAGACCGTGTAGATCAATAAAATAAAAAAATAAAAAATGGGCCAAAGAAAAAAGGATATAAGGGAGGAGAATGAACAAGGAAAAAACGTGGGGCAAGGAGAGAGGAAAAAACACTGAATTAGGTTTGTGAATGGAGACCTCAAAGATAATTAAAAAAATCTGGAACCATTGTTTTATGGGTAATCTTAAACAGATCTGAGTGATTATGGTACTAGGTATAATGTCGAGCTGATAATATACATATGAAATTAATGATGCGATTAGTGTACTTGACTGCGATGATATAAATGGTAATCCTGATAATGTTAATGTGTACTAGACTTCTAAGGAGTTTAAACTTGGGGTAGCAGTGAGGACCAAAGCTGAGGAACCCACCCAGTGGATGCATTCTACTACAAAATAAGTGGAATGGGTGAAGAACCCGTCAATTGGATAAGAATGATCCTGTAATCCATAAAGGTCTGTTGTCCATGAATGACGAAGGCACAAGCAGTTGGGGCTGAAACAACTAATCGATTATGAAATTAATCGATTACTATTTTCATAATTGATTAATCGGCCAGTAACATAATGGGGTTAAATAAAACTAAAATGAGCACTTTATAGTACAAAAAGCTAATTGCTACTGTAAATATTACTTTCACAGTTCTACAGTAAAAAATGAACCCCTACAGTAGTGATTATCTGCTTTTTTTTTTTTTCTTACCCCATTGTTACTAAACGTCTCAGGCCTGGTTCACACTTATGTGTTTTTTGGTGCTTTTTGCAGAAACGCACTACAGTTCATTTCCATGGTTTCCTATGGGACGCGTTCACATCTATGCTTTTTTCAACCACTGCTGTTTGTTTTTTTTTTAATGCAAAACTGCTTTTTTGGTGCAATATACTTCAATGGAGAAGCTGCAGAAAAGCATGTAATGCATTTTTGCAGCAATTTGTGTTTTTTTTTAATCTACCCAACAACTAATTGGCCAAAAAAGTATCTCTTCAGTCTGGTCTCAGAGTGGATTAAATATTTTCTCCCTAACCATATAGTTGGTTATTTATATTTACCACTGCATATAGATATTTAAGAATAAATTGCCTTTTGTTTAAAAAACCTTACATTACTAAATTTTACACCACAACTTTTTTTTTAAGGTTATTAACTGATTAATCGATTATTCGAAACAATCGGCCAACTAATCGATTATGAAAATAATCGTTGGTTGCAGCCCTACAAGCAGTATGCTTTTTGCATTTTTATACATGCCTTTTCATGCCAGAAAGATAAATATATTTTCCTAACGGGAACCACTTTCTCCTGTGGTCATTTATCTGGGGCTAGGTTTTTGATGCTCCTGGATTTCCTGAACGCAACTTTAGTCTGGTCTGTGGTTTGGAGCCTAGCTTAGTTTCACATTTCAAGATGTTCCAGTGTTGCTGTAGGGACCTCTTGATGGATAGATATTCCGTATTGAATTGGTATTTGAAAATCGGCCCAACCGCTCCAATGCGATCAAGATTGGGGTCTTGAGTTGTCCCTAAACTGATGGGGGTAGTATTTATCAAAGGCTATGTCAGATTCCTTACTGTACCCTTTGTTATGAACCTTTGCTTTAGGATAAAGCCCTGAGACAATCTTCCATTAGGTTACATTTCCTATACAACCTACAGAACCTCCTTACAGGAATGGATTTTCCAGGCCAGATGAGGACCACTTTTTCAGTGCATTTAGGAAATTCCTACCATCGATTTGAGGTGTATTCTGAAGCAGATTTTACCTGAGTCATCATGAAATAAGTCTATAGTCCAGGAAAAGTAAGCACTTTGCAAAAAAGTAAACCGTATTCTGAAAGCTTTGAAAATGTGTAAAAGATATTGCTTCTTCCTCGCCTTGCCAGATGTAATTGATGTCGCCCATATAGGATCTGGTCTGCATAGGGATTGTTGGACCATGTGTAAAGGTCCTCCCAGTATTCCGTAACATTCACCTAGCTGGGGGTGAAACATGCCCCCATAGCTTTTCCGCCCTTATGGAGGAAGAAATCCCCTAGGAACTAGCAATAATTGTGCTAAAGTGTAGACTGAGTGGCCTCTTCGATGAAGCTAGCCTGTTTAGCATTTAAGACAATTGTTTTAACAGCAAAGAGCCCTTAGTTCTTCTACCCCATGTAGGAAGGGGATATAAAGAGATGCGACATCCATGGACAACCAGCAATAGCGCGGAAGAGGTTTTGTTTTTTTTACTTTTAGTAAATGGTAAAAATACAGGGTGTCAGGATATTCGCCATACAAAAAGGCCATCTCCTTAGGTTACAATCAGAAGCTGCCTGGTTTATCAATGTTCGATTTTCCTGTTTGAACATTGGAAGTGGATCTCTGGAAAATGAAATTCAAGTATTCTCATCCCCTAGGAGCCCTTATGCTTCACATACGTAATAATCTCAGTCTTGGATAACGAGATCCTTCCGGCTGTGGAGAGCAGATATGGCCTGTAGTTCTTGTGGCGATTTGTGTGGTGAGATTTTGGATGGTAAATTCTCATTAGATCCTAGTAAACCACCTAATAAAAGGCCTTTTTATTCAGGGGTCTTTTGCCTGATGAGAAAAAGATGGATTGTGACTTAAAGGGGTGTGCACTATTGCATGATCGAAAATGACAATCTTCTCCCAATCCTTCCATCCTGTCATCTGTGTTGGTAGTTTGTGTAGAGCAGGGGTGCCACTTAAGCGACTTGGTAACTGGTCGTGGGCCACAATAAGTGGAGCGGACGGAAGACAGATCCGTGTCCGCTCTGTATATGCAGAGCGGACATGGACACAGTCCACTCTACTCTGTGGGCCCCCCTATCCAATCCAACCAGATGGAAGGGGATGGATCCCCTTCTGTTTTTTTTTGTGGATCGAATTGGATGTAGGTGGGTGCAAATGGACACAAGTCCGTTTACATCTGCCGCTCCATAGAGGTGAATAGTGGGTCCGCGTGGGTTGAACCGATCATGTGAAAGGGGCCGAAGGCTGCTTTCACGCTGATGTGCGGCAGTTTACCTGCACTGCGGGTGCAGTACAGTGCACCTGTGGCTTTCCTGCAGGTTAGCTGCACTTTGCCATCGATGTCTATTATCTCCTGCAGGTGTGGTGCACTTTCTGAAAGCTCACCAAACCCGAAGATAATAACAGAAGTCTATGACTCAGTGCAGGTAACCCAAAGGTGCAATACGCTGCACCTGCGGATCAGTTTGAAAGCAGCCCAGTAACCACTGCAGAACAGATATGCCCATACATACACTGCTTTTTAGTAATAAACCTACCTTTAATAACAGTCTTCCATTCAGGTATCGCCGGCTGTTGCTGTTCCAGGCAGAATGCATTTGGTATCACTCTGCTTGGGACAGGAGCCGGCGCTATACAGGAAGCATCAACAAATGCAGCTCTGGGCTTGAGAACCTGCTATCCCAAAGCAGGAGGTCGCGGGCCACATCAAAAGGCTCCCTGGGCCACTGGTTGGGAACCCCTGGTGTAGAGGCTACCCAATGTCTCTAATGCCTTCAGCTCCTTATTGTCCCAAAGTTGGCTCTCAACCTATGAATTCATCTTGGAGTGATTGTCATTGTCCTGGAGTCTCTTGCATTCTTCTTTACTGGCTTTGTATGGTAGCGTTAAGTTCGATTGAACACGTTTATTGAGATCTTGAACCACTTGCCGACCAGCCACAGTACATATACTGCGGCAGGTCGGCTCTATTGCGCGAAACCTGTACATCGTTTTGTGCAATAGATACTGTGGATGGGCCGCGCGGGTGGGTTTGGCGGACTGTCCACCGGCCACCCACAATCACTGCACAGAGGCAGTACGGGGATCTGCCTATGTAAACAAGACGGATCCCTGTTCTGATGGGATAACAGAGATCTGCTGTTCCTAGTGATCAGGAACAGCAGCAATCTGTTGTCTCAGTGAGCCTATGCCCCACATAAAGCACTTCCAGGGATTGTAGTTAACCCCTTGATCACCCCCTAGTGTTATCCCTTTCCCCGCAAGTGTCATTTTATACATTGATCAGTGCATTTTTTTTAGCGCTGATCACTGTAATGTCGCTGGTCCCCAAAAAGTGTCACTTGGGGGTAAGGTTTGTCCGCCACAATGTCAGTCCCGCAGATCACTGTTATTACCAGTAAAAACATTTTTAAAAAGTCCATAAACTTTTGTGCAAACCAATATACGCTTATTGGAATTTTTCTTACCAAAAATATGTACCCATTGGCCTAAATTGAATACATTTTTATTTTTTAAAATGTTTTTTTGGATATGTATCCTAGCAAAAAATAAATATTTAACCACTTCCATACCGGGCCTACTCTGGCACTCCTCTCCTACATGTAAAAAATTTTTTGCTAGAAAATTACTCGGAACCCCCAAATGTTATGTTTTTTTTTTTTTAGCTGACACCCTACGGAATAAAATGGCGGTCGTTGCAACTTTATCTCGCACAGTATTTGCGCAACAATTTTTCAAATGCTTTTTTGTTTAAAGTTTCGTGAATAACAAAACTGTAAAGTTAGTCCAATTTTTTTGTATAATGTGAAAGATGTTGCGCTGAGTAAATACCTAACATGTCGCACTTTAAAATTGCGCACACTCATGGAATGGTGCCAAACTTCTGTATTTAAAAATCTCCATAGGCGGCGCTTTACACATCTTGTAAACACATCTTGTAAACATCCCTTGTAATAAAAATGGTTCACGACAGGTCTTCTTTATGGAGAGATGCAGGTCAATAAAGCTCCACATCTCTCTTCCAAGCTGGAAAGTATGAGATAGGGGGGGGGATCCATGACCTCATACTTACCAGCCACGATCGCATAATGTCGCGCCCAGACCTCCAGTCATAGAGATGACTGGTGACCCTCTGGTCACCGGAAATCTTTATGGTCGTCATCCGGTGGCTGATTCCTTCTCTGGGTCCCTGATGGCACAGGAGAGCCTGGAGAAGCACCGGATTGCAGCGGGAGGGGGCCGGAATGATCTGTAATGATGTTCTCGTGGTGCACAAAATCGCCGGCTGAAAAAAAAGGATATCTGGTGTCTGTAGCTGCAGGTGTCATTTTTAAATTAAGCTACATTCACATTGTATTTCTGTGTATAAACCATCAAAGGGAAGGTGACAATAGATGCATAATGGGAATAGCATTTCTGCTGGATATAAAGCAGAGCAAGGCTTGCTATTGCTGGAGAAGGGTGGTTCTCAACCAGTCTACAAGACCCCAATTATCTAGTGAGCAGCCAGTCCATTGATTATATGATGTTGTTCATTTGTTAATTTGTAAAAATGTTTGATGGGTACAGAATGCATTCAATGGACCCATCTAAACAGCTTCAATGTTAAACCTCTTATGCCAGTGTCCCCATGTTTAGAAATGACATGTACTGTTGTAGGTTCTTTGTTTTTTTTTTTTTTTTTTGTGCTGTAAGAAGTGTGCTGAATGGTTAAGTAGCTTTCACACCTCAGCCTGAATGTGATATGGGCTCACTCTGCCCTCGGGTTTTTCTAAACTAATCTTTTAATGCCTATTTAATACAATAAGCTGTTCATAAGCACTATAGTAGATCTGCAAATCCATACAATATTGTGAGAAATATTGCTCAGCATTTTGAAATCAATTCGGCAATTGCAGCAAAACTGTTTTTTTTTTTTGGAAAGAAAAGCAGCATGGATAAGGCCCACCACAATTTTTATAACTATTCCGCATGTTTCGTTGTCTCATACGTGCACTTGTTATCTGAAGCTATTTTATTTACAGAAATAAAATGCTGGTATATAAAACGGAAACAAGTTTTTTTCAATAGAGCTGGGACGAGCTAAAAGTCAAATATGAGTTGATAAGCTGTTCCCCAACATTTACTTGTCCCTAACATGGCTGGAAATCTGACAATGGCTGATAGCCTGACCAATGGCTACTTGATAATTCCAACACTATACACACTTTTTGTGAGTTGTTAGTGGTGTAATGGCTATAAACCAGGTAGCCAGAGTATATAGTATAGGGAGTAACGGTTTAGTTTTTTTTTTTCCTTTTCTATAAGCTTAACTGGTTGAAAGTGCTCTAAGCTGCTTCAAGTTTGCTCTGTATGTGGTTCTCATAAAGCTTACTCTTCAAACAATTTTTATGCAGTCAGAAACCAAAAACAATATTTCAGTGTGATGGGGGATTATTGTAAGTTATGAACATGTTTAACAAATTTAAACTCCAAAGCCTTCTAAAAATCGAATGGATTTTTTTTCACGCATCTCCATAGTTTTGTAAGAGCAGTTAATGCAAATCTTTCACTTGAATCCTAAAGCTAGCCATACACTATACAACCTGACTGTATAGTCTTTTAGATTTTCAAAAACTATAATACAAGGTCAAATCTTGTCTATTGCATTAAATCAGGCAGACCCTTGCACTACATTGTTTGGTAGATCTAGACTATACATACAATCAATTTGAAATGTGAAAGGTGTCATTGGATCATTTGTTGAAAAGCACCCATGGAATCCTGATGTATGACCAGCTCACGAATCCATACCTATAATTTGAGAAGTGATTTGAATTGTTAAAATGTGTAAGTTTACTCGTGAAGACTTAAGCTACAGTAATGAGGACAGAAGATAAAATTGAGCATACTGCAACTAATTGAGGCCTTAGGTAAAAACATTGTTGCTGAACACTGTTTTCATCAGGGGTTAAAAAAAAATATATGAAATGGTTTATTTGCATAATTGCCCATTAAATGATCCCCCTAAAGAACCAATTATTTTCTTCTTCCAGATGGGCAAGGTTTTGCAAAATAAAAATGTTAAAAATGCAATTCACAGCAACAGAACAGTCATTAAGAGACATGCAGAATTGGCAAAGCAATAATCTACATTTACATTATTTTCATTTATTTCAATGCATCACATACATATGGTAGCACTATGCTTGATTTTTGAGGAATAACATTAAACTTAAATTTGTAACATGATCAGTTAATTGCATTGGAATAATTGTAGGTGTACTTGTTCAGCACTCCTCAAGCAAATGAAAAGTACACCTTTTGTTTGTGTAACTGAGGGCTTGTTCACACCCGCAGTGGCAGGTTATGCGCAGTAATCGCATGTCATGGTTTACCTGTTCGTTCTTTGCTAATATTGCATTCAGCTTGCTATGCTGCAGCCAGACACAAGGTTGGATGTTGAGTTTCACTGCATATTTATAAAACTATTTATTTTTTTCCCTTGAACTTCTCCCCCACAGCTATTGCCTTTTTTGTATCACTTGTCCTTCCCTCCTAGATTGTAAGCTGTAACGAGCAGGGCCCTCTGATTCCTCCTGTATTTGTATTGTAACTGTACGGTCTGCCCTCATGATGCAAAGCGCTGTGCAAACTGGCACTATATAAATACTGTTGCTATATGCGCCACTACATATAGTATAAACAGGGCAGAAAAAAACTATTGTGCCCTTGCCTTGAGTCAGTTTTTTGGTCTATGCAGATCAGCTCAATTAGTATCCCCTGTATTGCATATAAACAATACCTTCATCTTCATTGCCAGTCAATTGCTAGAGTAGGGAAATGTAAGGACCTTCCGTGAGGCTTTTGCTGTGGTCTACCTCCATTGATAAGGTTTCTCCTCACTTTCTGTCCTGGTGACTACATGGGAAACAATCTCTGAACAGAAACCTGAAGTGAAGAGATGAAAACCCCAGCAGAGGCTTTACCACCATTCCTTATTCAAAGGAAGAAAAATGGCTGTTTCCACAGTATAGAATTTCTTGGTCTGTCCTGTTGGCACATAGTAAAATTTCTACAACCGGGTTTGAGATGGCAACCTAAAACTATCCTCTGCCCATGGTATTAAAAGTAAGGTCTCTTGCACACAAAGCATTTTTACAGCTGCTTTTAGTGGCAGACTTTTTTTTTTTTTTTTTCCAGCTTCAAAACGCCTCTCCATGTTCTATGTACACAGACAGAGGCTTTTAGGAGCTGTAAGTGGCATAGGCTTTTTTAAGCTGTAATAAAAAATAAAAAAAACCCAGGGCCAGCGCATTTTGAGGACTGGCGTTAGAGCTGTAAAAAGGTCTGATGCTGATAAAAGCTGCTGAACGTGGCCTAATGCTGGATATAGCCACATTAAGCCTCGTCCAGCCTCGTCAATCGTTCCCTACGAGAGCCCATTAATTTGAATAGAAGTCGCATCACAAGTCGGATCATGGCGATCCAACTTGTGGTTTGGCTTGTGCGCTGAGGAACTTGAAGGGGAACCCTTGCCAAAATAAAAAAGCTGGCTTGCGGTTCCCCCCAAGAGCATATCAGACCCTTATGTCTGGATCTTAAGGGGAACCCCCACGCCAGAAAAATTGGCCTGCCCCCCCCCAAATCCAAAGCGGCGTACATTGCAGCCCTACCCATTAACCCAAAAAGTGTCACATAAACCATACACAGGTTTTTGACAAAGTAATTTTATTAAAGCAGCTCTGTGTCTCTTCCGATTTCTTCTCCTTCTGCTGATGACATCTTCCGCTGCTGGTTTTCATCTCTCCGATGTCTGCTACCGCCAGCGGTTCTCTCTCCGCTGTCTTCTCCCTCTGTTCTCGGTCTCCCTTTCCCCCCAGATCCTGCCCCCCCCCCATGTGAATGAGTATGGGGTACATTGTACCCTTACCAATTCCCCAAAAAAGTGTCAAATAAAAACTGTCTCTTCTCCTTACAATTTTCTTCTCCCTCTGGCGAGGTCTTCATCCTCTGGTTCTTCTCCTTCCGCTGATGACATCCTCCACTGCTGGTTCTCCTCTCTCCGCTGTCTTCTCCCTCTGTTCTTCCGTCGCTCTCCCCCGCCGTAATGCTGGGTCCGCCGTGTGTCATTGCTTATATAGCCATGGGGCTGGGCCACCCCGTGACCTCATTCGGACGCCCCACCCCTTGTGACGTCACTGCCCGGGGCATGATGATCAAAGGCCGCGCCTTACAGATTACATCACAGGGTGGTCTGATTGTTGCCGATGGACAGTGCTCCTCCACAACGAAGACCAGGTCCAGATACGTCCCACACTCCGCTTGAGTGCTTCCGTTGTATACCACTTCCTTCCAGTCTGAATATAGATGAGATCTTGCAACCACAAACTAAGCAGTACTTTTTGGCTGCTGAACATGTTTATTGGTACACAGGTAACACACGGACAACCCCCATCCCTTTGCATTCAGGGTGGGGTAGACTGTCCAAACAGCAGGGAGAACTGTTAGAGGAATCCCCCCCCCTCTTCACAGCTAACACGCATACCATAATATCCAAGCCAGACACAACAGAGAACAATGGAATACAGCCACACCCCAAACGACCCAGCAGAGAGTACTCTCCACAACAGTATGTGTGATAGAATATATATATTCTTATCTCACCCCCCCCCCCTATTCCAGTGTGGTTGTACAGCGAGTCTGATTAGTACAGATCAGACTGGGGTTCTCGGTCACCCTGTGCCCCTTATACACAGGGTGACTTAGACATAAGTGGTGCATGGGGAGCTGAAACAATGGTTTCCTAACTTCTCCAAGAGATTCTGGGTTCCACAGGCCCCCCGCCCAAAGTGACTCCCGTCACACTCCTCCACAACGAAGCCTCCGAACCAGGTCCATGTCCACTGAAGAGACTTTGCCAACCTCTGTCGATGGGGGCCTGGCATGTCCTTCTCACCTGGTATTGCCTTATGTTGCTGTACGCTTTCCCCCTCTCACAATCTATGGTCAGGCCTACAGAGACATCCTCTGCTCAGCTTTGCCCTTGGGGCTTTTTATTGAAGAGGTGATTTTTCCTTCTCCATTTATTAGACTTTCATGGTACGGGTAATTTTTTAATACTCTGGTTTTAAGAACTCTGCGGTGGAGGGGAGTTTTCATGCTAGGGTTCTAATTTGCATGTTGTCTCGGCCTTGCTTGGACTCAGACCGCCTAGCCATTCTAAAATATACCCCCCACCTCACAATGGTTGGGAGTTAGAAACATACTGGTTTTGTAGTCTGATCTTTAAGGGTTCTCGTCCCCTTCTCCCCCTACACATACAATCTCTTGCCTTTTGTCATGATATTGGGCACTAGCAGTCTGAGTGAGACCCTTTGGTATTGAGAAATTCTCATTAGTATGATTTATAATTGTGTTTTCCTTGGGGGTTGGAAGAGAACCAAAAACGCCAGTCCCCCCCCCCCCCCATTTTGGAGAGGGTTTTCCTTCAAATCAATGGGCTCTCATAGGGAACCCTTTATTTTGAATAGGGGCAGAGAAACGCTAAAAGCTAGCGCAGCTAAGCGTGCATTTAACTTTTATGTGCATGCAAAAAGTTACTAAAAGCATGTTTTTACAGCTGCTTTTTCCTGGCGTTGGTAGTGGCTTTGCAGCTCGTTTTTCTAGCGTGTGCATGTGGCCTGAGGGTTTTAAATCGCTAAGCATGTTCTATCTAAAGCGGACCATGATACCAGATGAGCTCCCAATATACATATACATGCATATCTCAGAAGTGCCATAAGATTTGATCAGATTTACTCTAGAAGCTTTCTGTGTTTCATGAACTTGAGAATGCATTAGGCATGGTAACAATTTAGAACACTTGGTGTTTGGGGGTGGGTTTCTCAAATAGAAAGAGAATACATCCTGGTATAGTAGTCCTGAAAAGATAGTACTGTCTTTTTTTTTATGTTTTTTTATACAGCCCCATAACCATGCCCTATAAATTAAATATGACTGACAGTCACCAACTCTAATTGAGCTCTGAGCAATCAGCAGAGGACAGATCAGACCAATGCTGCATCCACCTAGACAAGTATGATTCTGAAAAAAAATCCCCCCACTTCTGTTTTAATGTTTTTGGGTTTAATACCGCTTTAATCTTCAATGGCTATAATGTCCATAAATCTGATGTCGAGTTTCCATTGGAAAATATAACTTGCTATTAGGGGTATTCTGCTTGCATTTCGCATACATTTGAGATGCACCTGAGATAATTTAGCATTCATTGACAGGTGCCCTTTGACTTGCCATTAACTTCTTAAAGCAGACCTTCACCTAATAACACAAGTTATTTGCACTCATCCATCTCCCACAATTGGATTAGGCAAAAATGGTATTGTACTCCCCGGGGCTTCTGATTGTATGGTACATGCGTGCCACCAGATTTCTTGTGTATCCAGATGTGCCATAGGGCTTTGGGACCTGGCAGACATGCAGCACATCTGCACACACAGGTATGGAGGTCCCAGCACTCAGGTTGTCTGTGCAGGCATGGGAAACAGATGTGCTACAGATGGATACAAAAGGCTGGACAGGGCCCTGCAGCACACATTTTGCATGAATTTGCAAAGATAGTGTCACTGAAGGGGGAAGGTGTCGGGGGCGAGGTCAGCAGCATCAACCTGCTTCTTTAACTTTCCATTTTCGTGTATGGAGAGAAAAGCCAAGCGGGAACAAAGCCCATCTACATGCTCTCTGGGATACTGCATGTGGACAATTTGTCATTTGACTTCTATAGTCATTACATCCGACCTGAATAAAACAATTTAAAGTCTAATTGTTTACATGTGCAGAGTTTACGTTAACATTTTTTAATGTAATTTCACATTATAGTTGCGGTTGTCATTCACATGTTTTATTTTAAACATTGCTATGAATTTACACCTTTCCACTGTACACGGACAGGAAGTAACATCCTGCTGGGTCCTGGGATGTATTGCATTTGTTGCTCAGTGTGGGACAAGTTACAGAACTGATGACTTTCTCTGCCTCAGCATGTTTGAAATCTTGTCTGCTCAGTAAATTTATATTTCCAGTACCAAACGGAAATCTACTTTCAGAGAAGCAAATCTGAAACCATTATTAGCGTTATACTTGCAGCATATGAAGTTTAAATACGCTGTTGACAGCTTTTGTAAAGCACTCTAGTTTAGTTTTTTTTTTTTTTTAACTGAGTCAGCTTTGTCATGTTAACAGTAACGGGTTAACACAAGCAACTAAAAAGCTAAGTAAATTTGTCACAAACCAGGGCAGTTCGCACAAATCCTTTCATGAAAATGCATTAACAAAAGTAACCTTTAAAGCTGTCCAAAGCAAGGCACAAATTTATGGAGCCTTGCATGCCTAAACATACTGTATTCCTATTTTTGTTTTTTGTACTTGTAATTTACATGTTTTTAGTCCTTTTGCAGTTTCTGTACAGTGGAGCACAGAATGGGGGCGGGGAAGCTGCACAAAAAGCCAGTCAGTTGTGCTGTAGCATGTGTATCATGATGGGAGACAGATTAGCTCATCATCCTTTTTTGGTTCTCTATTTACTTTCCAGTCCCAGGGTGGGGAGGGGAGCAAACCTGTAAGTGGGTGTTAAAGTGCACCAGATAAAATGAGGTCCCTCTTCTACCAGACAGGGCCATGTAGGGTGGCAGAACTGGAATTCTCAGAACCGGATTGACCAATTCAAAGCACTTAGCAGGAAAAATTGCTAATGTTTTTTCCAAGACAACATTTTTTGTTTTCTGTTTTTTAGATGGGAGTAGGCAATGGTTAAAACCTTTCAGGTCTCTTGCCATCTGTGTGTCATTGGGGAGTTCTCTTTTCACTGTCGTTCCTTTCACTGTCGTTCCTTTCACTGTCGTTCCTTTCACTGTCGTTCCTTTCACTGTCGTTCCTTTCACTGTCGTTCCTTTCACTGTCGTTCCTTTCACTGTCGTTCCTTTCACTGTCGTTCCTTTCACTGTCGTTCCTTTCACTGTCGTTCCTTTCACTGTCGTTCCTTTCACTGTCGTTCCTTTCACTGTCGTTCCTTTCACTGTCGTTCCTTTCACTGTCGTTCCTTTCACTGTCGTTCCTTTCACTGTCGTTCCTTTCACTGTCGTTCCTTTCACTGTCGTTCCTTTCACTGTCGTTCCTTTCACTGTCGTTCCTTTCACTGTCGTTCCTTTCACTGTCGTTCCTTTCACTGTCGTTCCTTTCACTGTCGTTCCTTTCACTGTCGTTCCTTTCACTGTCGTTCCTTTCACTGTCGTTCCTTTCACTGTCGTTCCTTTCACTGTCGTTCCTTTCACTGTCGTTCCTTTCACTGTCGTTCCTTTCACTGTCGTTCCTTTCACTGTCGTTCCTTTCACTGTCGTTCCTTTCACTACTTGAACTGAAAATCTCTCGAGTTGGGACAATACCCCCCCACCTACACATTTTTTGCCCTGTAACAAGCGCCCTCATTGGTGGAGTACTCAGTTTTCCTGTTGTGGTGACCAACTCAAAATGTTTACCTTTTTTTCTGGTCACCAGGACAAATGGCCTAAACAGCATATATTTCTCTGTACTTAGCCCCCTGTTGAGCCAGTCACATACCTTTTTAGGGGACCATGGTTTAGCTGCCCAGGTCTCTTAAATGAACTTTGTCACAGAGTTTGAGCCACTAACATGATCTAAATGTTAGGGTAATGTTGAGATGTTACTTGCCGGTTTAAATCAAGCCTGTTAAATAGTGACAGTCCCTGGCACAACAATTATATTTGGTTGCTAAGAATATTCCACATAATTTCATAAGTGTCACAATTGGCATATTTCTTTCATTCAAGTGAAGTAATGACCTTAAAGATTTGTCAGCCCATCACCTAGAAGTTAATTCAGCATTTTATAAAACCCCTGAATGCAAAATCCCTCTGTCGCATTGCTTAAACTGCAGTGCACATCATTTTTTGCATGCATGAGTAAGCACTGACCTTTCACAGCCTCATCTCCCACTAGTAACTGATCTGAGGATGACTGGTCCACCGGAAAAAAAATGAAATGAGCCCAAACATGTTATTTCCACGATATTGCAACATTAAAGCTCTAGTGTTATATTCTAGATCAGCAGCATCTAAATGATTTTACTGGCAATATGTGCTAGATTTTTACCTTTTTTGTAAATGCTTCTATGGAACAAAAATAGAAATTCTTTTTCACACCCGGGATATTCAAGTTGTCATGGTAATTCCAAACTTGCTCTAATGGTTAAAGTGGCATTAATAAATCCATTCAACTATGCAGTGTGCAGGGTACATGCGTTGCTGTTCTACCGAAGGCCTTGATCCACCATGGTTACCCTGTGTTCCTGTGAATGGTGAGTTGCAATTTCGAAAACTAGCTAATGTAAGCAAACTTTCTGATTGTGAGTTTGTATAGTTTGTGTGTGACTTGCTAACACAAGCTGGTGGCATTTTCTAGCATATGGTCTGAGCCCAGTTTTATTTTTTTTTGTCAACGTTTTGTACATATTGCGCAAATAGGAACTGTTCCCTTTGGTTTCCCTGGCTGCAAATAATTTTTTTAGTGTTGGGCTGTTGCCTTAGGTATTTTTTTTTTTTTTTAAACACAGAAAACAAAAAACAGTATTGGACAATTTCAATGTATCAAGCTTGTACACACAATGCAGCACATGTTTAACCACTTGACCTCCAGAAGGTTATTATAGTAACGAAAAAATACAGAAATTTAAAAAAAAACATATATTATATATGATTTATATATTATAAATCATGTCCAATAAAATAACATGTCTTAATACATTTAGGCCAAAATGTATTCTGCTACAAGTCTTTGGTAAATACCAAACTGCATTTTTTGGGCACACTGTACTATTGGGACGCTAGTATAGTTCTGATCGTGATCAAGATACTGATCTATACAGATACTAGTAATGGCAGTGATCAGCGACTTACTGTGACTGCGATAGTGTGGTGGGCATTCTAACGCTGACACTGGGAGGGACATTGACATTGCTAGTGGCACTAATAGTGATCAGTGATAACACTGTACACTGTTCTAATGGCACTGCCTGGAAGAGGTTAACATCAAGGGATTAACATTGTGCCTAGTGTGGGTTTGTATGCTTCTTTTACTAACGGCTCGGTCTTATTATCCCTGAAATCCGTTTCAAGGAGAAGAAACGGATAGCTGAACTGTGTACTGTGATTGGGCAGAGCTGATCAGCAGGTTTCAGACAGAATTGGCTAAAATCTGCTGAAATTCTCATGTGTCTAATCACAGCAGGGAATGCGCACCACCAAACCAGGTACATCGCTGTGCCGCATGCTTGCAGTATATCTGTGAGCGGCTGACAAGAGGTTGAAAGGTTCCTAGCAATAAACATGGTCAAATGTGATCAGCGGCTTACTGTAATGTGGTGCAAAGCATAATACCCCTTTTGTTCACTCAACATCAGCAGCTGTTCCTTTATTACCTGTAGAATACTGATCCTTTATAAAAAAATTTGGTCCTACAGTTCAACTGGTTTATGTTACTCAGTGTAGGATTACATAATGAGCTGATATGAACTTAAAGGTGGATGTAAACCCTGAAATATACCCAGTGAAGTGACTGGCTGCAGGTGATGCAGAGATGAAACAAAGCCTTCTACATAAGTTGCACCTGTTTATCTGCAGTCTTCTCTCCTGTACAGCCAAAGTGCCAAACTGTATACAGCTTGTCTGAGCTTCCAGAAAGCAGGGGGTGGGTAGCTGAAATTATGCTCTACAAAGTTCAGTAAGGGAAGCCCCCCATCTCCCAGGAGGCTAGTTGAGGCTGTCAGTCACAGGCTGTGTGCTGGAGCTCCCTCCCCTGTCAACTTTTTACCTCTTGGTATCAAAAAAATATATCAGAAGTGATTCATACATTTAGAAAAATTAGGCAGCAGACAGAAATTACGCTTGCTGCTCTGCATTGATACGCGCACCTTTTAGTGGGATATGCTTTGTTCACTTTTCATGTCACTTTAAAGTGGCTCTGAGTGATTATTAGCTTAATGCATTGTCTGCATTAATAAAAACCCATGTGCAGCTGCTCCACCAGCCCCCCTATACTTATCTGAGTCCGATCTCAGAGCAGCGTCTCTCTTGGCTCACCCTTTCCTCACTGGAAATTGAGGCAGCAGTTGGAGCCTTCGGCTCCTGCTGCTATCACAGCCAGCGGGGAGAGAACCGCTTGCTATGGGGGCACTTAAAGAGAAGGAGCCAGGAGTGCTGGCTGTGGGGACCCCAGATGAGGGGGATCAGGGCCGCTGTGTGCAAAACTGTTGCATAGAGCAGGTAGTATGGCATGTTTAAAAAAAAATAATTGGAATCGCTTTATTCGCACAAACATGCAATTCGGATCTCTGAAATAAAATTATACTGCCTAGAGCCTCATAGCTGTTTATCTACAGTGTGAACCTAATGCACTACTATGACTTGTAGTCTCAGGGGATTTGGAGTGCGATTCGCTGAGGTTCCCCCCTGTGTTGCTCACAGTTCTGCTTGTTATCTCCACAGTGATGAGACTCGCTGTAGGGAGACCACTGGCAATATTGGTGACTGGGTCATTGCTCTTTGGTTGCCTTTCTAAAGGCACAGATTTTAGAGTTAATTTCCTATTTAATAGGATTGGTCAACTTCTTATTCGTTTGAGTATATTTAAAAAAAAAAGTTAGGTTTAAAAGAGAGCTTGTTGAGTAATGTAGGGAATGGTTCAGAAAAAACGATTATTCATATTTTTTCTTTGAGCAGATTATAAATGAAGCACAGGTGTAGTTGTAAACTATATCGCATGTCATTTAGTTTGATAGTTTGTTGCTTTGATTGTACAATAGTTACTCCTATCTGAGATTTTATGTATGACTGATCAGTTTTCAGACTCGAAGTGTCTTCAGAGATTCTATCGTGTGGAAGTGTCTGGTCTGTGATAAACCCTTGTGCATTGCAGAATATGCTCAGCCTGAATATCTACACAATATAAGCCTGAAATGCCCTGTAGGGAGCGAGGGCATTTTCTCTTTCATGTGGCTTTTAACATTCGTTGTTCTAAGAGCCTGAAAAACATTTCAGTGCGATTTATTGCAGAATTAGAGAAAATATTTGCTATCATATTCTAGTGAAGTGCATGTGATCTCAGGTGAAATTTCACCTCCTGAGTATTGTATTCCATCAAGGAAAAGTGGGACAATATGTTCTAGTGTTCTATAGTTCTCTCAGGATTAACTCTTGATGTTCTTGTGTATAGTTTGAATAAGATGGGAAAATATTTTAAGTGTAAATCATGAATTTATCTAGTTAGCCATAAAATGGCTTAATCTACAAATAACCCTGTAGTGTGGGGTTAAAAATTAAAATCCTCATTTAAATGAACTCACTGCAGTCGCGTCCAACGCAAATTATTGGGAGAAATGAGGTGTGAAGGGCTTTGTACTGAAACTATTTTTATCCCCTAATCTCCATTGGTTTGCTGGTTTATTAAGCCTTTTCTGTTGCGGAATATTCCATTATAGGCAAAAGAGGTGAATTAAGTAGTTGAATTTCACATTTGTTTTTCATGTAAATGTCACCCTCTAGTAACGCATTCCAGTAAAAGTTGAATAGAAGGGGAAACTGTTACCATGATTATATATCTGTTTGTATTTGTGTCCCTATTAGTGGTTTGTTTTAATAATCCTTGGTTAAAACGCTTATAAGTGTTCCAGTTGGGCCAATTATGAGGCTCTGTATTTTTCCTGCTTAATAGCAGCCTTTTTGCAGTCGACATTTTTTGCATGCTGAATTCTAAAAATTATTCAGAATTTCACCAACCTTGTGCTTCCGGGGGGGCTGGAAAGGTTGCAGTAAATGAGTATCTTCTAGAAACCTTTCACAATAATTTGAACAGACTTCCTTCTGTACGTTTAGCTGATGCTCCTGCCAGTAGCATAGCTTAGGGTTATATTGAAGAGGTAACAATAAAATGTCCACTTATGCATCAGGTATGGTCTTCATCTGAAGTGTCTGGTCTCTGAAAAAACCCTTGTGCATTGCAGAATCTTGAACCCCTCTATATGCTCATCTTAGGCAACACCCTTAACACTTTTACTTATGCTAATGCATTTTGATGTCAACGCCTCTAATCCACTCTATACACGCACCATATTAATGTGTGACCTCAAGGAAGTGTTAATGTATAGATTAAAACCTGTATTTGTGCGTTGAGGGACACAGGAATATAGCAATTATTGAATATTTGGTTTATACTGCTGCCTTCAACAGGTTTGTACATTGGCAAAAGTTCTTCCAGACCCAGTATAAGCCCACCTCTAATCATTGTGCCTCGGTTTTTGCTAGTGTCCTTGGAGGTTTGAGGTCAACACTATATTTTTTTTTTTTTTTCTCTGACCTCAATCAAAACTAATCGAACAAGAAAAACTGAGTTAGTCTCTGATGTAGCTATATGGATCAGTGTAGGCTGTAAGTAAACCCCACTGGACTGAAATTCTAGGGTTACCCGGGAATATGACCTTGGCGCACTGGGCCCTACTTTCCAAACAACTGTTAGTGCACATTAAAGTGCTCTCCAGGTTCAAAGCCGAGGTGCAGCCTCTGATGTTCCCCAGTCATCGACCCATGAATTGAGTAGATCTCTTACAAGGCTAACCTGGAAGGTGATGTTTAGGTCCTGGGCTCTGCATAGTGGTATTTGTACTTTCATTTCGGCAAGTTCCATATTCCAGACTTAAAAAAAATTCTTTATCTTATTGATGCAGTGTGTTCTACCCTGCAGTTAAAGAATCTGCATTTTGTGCCAGGAATAAGGTCTTTGTAGTTTTTTAATGGCTGCAAAGATGTCTCCAATACAGTGTTGAAACCATTTCTCTGAGGCCTGGAAACAACCTTATTATGGCTTACGCCTGACAATGTGAAGGATCTTTTGTTTCCCTGTGAACATACTACCCTGCAGGTTGAGGATCTTTATTTTTTTTTCGTTAACTTTGACACCCCCTATGGTTCACATGAACACTGTGCTATTTTAATGCGGAGCAGAAAATACACAGGACTTGATGTGTTTCCCACACAGCACATACGTGAACCGAGAGAATTCATGGATGCTGGATTCCCTTTTTGGATCTGTTTGCGTTGGCTGCAGTAACTTTCTGTCCCCTATTTGCAGTGTCTCAGATTTTGAAATCCATGTCATGGACGCAGTCTTTAAAAGATCTGCTCTACATTTCAGATATGAACTCTTATGTCCTAGAGCCCTGCTGTTTAGTCATGATGGTTTCTTGCAAGCATTTAAGCTTTATTCTCAGTCATAATGTCTGTTTACATGAGTAGGGTGCTTTGGCTTCATGCCTGCAACACCAAGGATACATTTGATTTGTTTACCCTTTCAGGGTAGATGTCTTTACTTTTTGACCTTGACACATAATCCTGATGCTTCTGTTGCTTAGGCTGCCTGCTTCAATGCTATAGATCTTCATATGCTACTTTAGTAGTTTCTCGTACATTAACCACTTCCGGACCGCCCACCGTCACTTTGAAGAGGCATATCGTTATGGCAGCGGCAAGCTGCCATAACCCTGGTACCCTCTTCAGTGAGTGGTCCGATTTCAGATAAGTGGTCTCTGCGGTGGATTTGCCACAAGATCACTTGGCGGGAGAGGGTCCTGCTTACCAGAGCCGTCGGCAGCGGTGGAGGCAATTGGACTTTCCCCTGTCATGCTTTTTTTATGTTACAAGGGATGTTTACATTCCTTGTAATTGAAATAAAAGTGACAATTTTTTTTTGTTTTTAAAAAGTGTAAAAAATAAAATGTTTTTTTTATTTATTTTACCTTTTATTTAAAAAATGTTACTGTTTTTTAAAAAAAAGTCACTTTTATTTCTAAAATGCAATAAAAAAAATGCATTTCATTAACCGCTTAAGCCCCAGACCATTTGGCTGGCCAAAGACCAGACCACTTTTTGCGATTCGGCACGGGGTCATTTTAACTGACAATTGCGCGGTCGTGTGACGTGGCTCCCAAACAAAATTGACGCCCCCCCCCCCCACAAATAGAGCTTTCTTTTGGTGGTATTTGATCACCCCTGCGGTTTTAATTTTTTGCGCCATAAACAAAAAGCATTACTTTTTGCTATAATATCCCCCAAAAATCTATAACTTTATTTTTTTTGTTCACTCAGTTTAGGCCGATGCGTATTCTACATATTTTTGGTTAAAAATTGCAATAAGCGTATATTGATTGGTTTGCGCAAAAGTTATAGCATCTACAAAATAGGGGATAGTTTTGTCATTTTTATAAAAAATTAAATTTTTTACTAGTAATTGTGGCGATCAGCGATTTTTATTTATTTTTTGTGGCTGACATGGTGGACACAAACAATTTTGACACATTTTTGGGACCATTGGCATTAATACAGCGATCAGTGCGATTAAAATTGCATTGGTTACTGTAAAAATGTCACGGGCAGTGAAGGGGTTAAGGCGTCCTAGTACGTGTTCTAACTGAAGGGGGGATGGGATTGTGCAGGGAAACAGATTGCTGTTCATACTTGGGGATCACAACGTTAAGAGGAGGAGGAAGTGGAGTTGTAAAACAATTGTATCAAAAACAGTGGAAACATGTAAGAGTACAGAATAAGGACTGTTGGTTTTGGCTGTTAGTAAATCGTTTGAGTTTTAGGAAGGTAGTTTCTGTCGACTGCTGTGGGCGAAATCCAGACAAAGGTTATTCTCAGAGGCGGTTGCTCAGTCATTTGTAGACTAAACGTTCAAGGAGTTTGGAGGCAAAAGGGAGTAAAGAGATGGGTCTTGGGTTGTTATGATTGGGGTTTACTGAGGCCTTTTTTCGTATGGGCATGACTAGCGCATATTTTAGAGCTTTGGAGAAGATGCCAGTAGAGAGTGAGAGGTTGAAGATATGCGAGTTAAAGTGTAGGATGGAGCCAGATGATGACCGTAGTATTTGAGAAGGAACAGGAGGTTAGGTGGGCGTTAGAAAAAAGTTTAGTGACTGCCTCTATAGCTGGATTTAAAGAGAGAAGTATTGATTGTGCAGGAGGACAAGGAGTGTAAAGTGAGGGCGATATCTGTAGAGTGGAGATCTCGACGAATTGTCTCAATCTTAATTTTGAAGTGATTAGCAATCTCCTGGACAGTGAGTAAGTTAGTGGGTGGAGGTAATGGAGGACGAAGTAGAGTGGTAAAGGTAGAAAAGAGTTGATGGGGACTGCGTGAGAGTAATAAAGTAGGTCTTTTTTGGCGGTGTGGAGGCAGGAATGGTATTTTTGGAGGGCAGATTTATATTGGCTGAAATCTTGCTGTGACTTAGTCTTGCGCCAAAAACGCTCAAGAGTGCGGCTCTGTTTTGAGGCTTCTGGTATTGTCTGTCTGTCAGGGTTGTAGCTGTTGGGACCTGATTCTGTGTGTAGTGAGGGGGGCGAAGGTATCCAGGGTGGATGACGGTGAACTGTTGTAGGCAGAAGCGGCAACTGAACTTTACTGGAGCATTCATCTAGAGGTTGCTTTAAGTATGTTTACCTGGGTATATGTGCACAGTTCCACTATGACTTTTGTGCCTTTTGATACCTGTTTGTACAATGGATGAATGCACTGTTGATCTTTTTTTTTGGTATAGGACTTGTATTTCAATACTGGTGTGCATCCATATACTTATAGATGATGTATGCTGGTTGCAGTAGTTCCTCTGCTCCCAATTCATTTTAGATTACAGATTTCCCAGAAAGGGAGTCTCTCTCTCGGTTCAGAGACCCTGTCCTGGTTGGAGGCACAGCCAACTTTATCAAACCTACTCTTTATCTACAGGTTTAGTGGAGCATGCTGTTTGAGGAGGGATATTTCTCATAAACAGAGCTAACACCATTTTTTTTTATAGGAGGCTTTTGGAGATAAATGGGGTGTGAGTACACTGAAGGTGTAGAAGGAAAAGTGAGAACTGGCAGGGTTGTCTGTGAGGAGACTGGTATGCTGAGGTGATCAGGGATATAGTAAATGTTTTCAAAATGCTTTTTGTTCACCATGTGATCATTGATGACTTCAAGCTGAATGTGTTCTGATTTAAATTGCATGGGCTGTCCCAGCTGTGCCCTACCATTCTGGTCATGTTCCGTGCTGGTAATGAAGTAGTTTTGGTCTACTGGGTAGAAAGCCCGACTGGGACAGTAAAATGCATTTTTGACCATTGATTGTCCTTGGGTAAATGAAGGTAAATTGCATTAAAGTGATTTACATAACAGTAATAGAGAAATAGTTTTGGTTGTCCTTTAGAAGCTGGCTAGGCAGTTTCATATCCTGAAAAGTAGATTTTATTCACCAGCAGGATCCACTCTTGAATGCTCTGGTCGTATTATTTTGAAGGCCTTGCAAAGGGTATTTTACAGTGCACTTATCTAGCTATTGAGTATTTGCATTTATTCTTTGGCTCCCGTAAAGCAAAGGTAATTTGATTTGTGGAAAAACTTGTGTATGCGTGGAAACCCCAACACATATATATAATTTCACTCCAATCCATACACAAAGAACCTTTAAGCCAGCCAAAGACAGATTGAAATTTGCTAGTTCAACGGGAACTGGCTGAATATTGATGTCCATGGGCAGGTTGGCTGTACCAAATCCATATATGATCCATTGATCAACTTCAGTACAACCAGCTTGTCTGTTTTTTTTCGCTCTGATCACTGCTAGTGGCCATAGCTCAAAGCCGTGATTATTGTATTCTGCCGGTGGGGAAGACTGGAGGGATTACCCATCAACACTGATTCTGTGGTTTATGGAAAGTAAGTGTCATCTATGGCCTCTTAGTCACTATAATAGTTTAGCAAAAACCTAAAATTGCCCCCCCCCCCACTTTCCTTTCCTATCCTTCGTCCGCCTTCTCCCCCCCTCCCCATCATTGATTACCCTACCTCTCCACCCAATCAGATCCCCCCCCCCCCTGCAGCTATGTTTAGAAGCCGGCACCCCTCCACTGCTGCTTAGCTGGCTTCAAGTGCTGCTTGGGACTTAAAGGGGGGGGGGTGTTCCAGGTGTCAGTTAAATCGCCCCCAATCCCTCCCTGCTTCGGCAGCATCCCTCCTTCCCTGGGCCTGGGACAGCGAGGGGGGATGTGCGGATGAAGATGTTTACCAACTCCCCCCCCCCCCCCCCGGTAATAGAGTGGGCACTGTATTTTATGAATGAACTGTTCTCCAAGGGGGGGGTCCAGATGGAAACGGACTGCCTGTCCATATCCATCCAATACCATCCGATCTGCTAGATGGGGAATGGGATCTCCATCCATCTGTTTTTAGTGGATCGAATGCAGGCAGGTGTAAACGGATATGTCCATTTACATCAGCCTCTCCATAAAGAACAAAGGGTGGTCCGATTGGGCCCGTCTAAGCGGACAGGCAGACCTGATTGGTCTGCTTGTGTGAAAGGGTGGGGGGGCTAAGGCCTTGTTCACACAGGGCATACACAGCGTACCTTTACAGGGATGCACAGGTGATCCATGCATCTCTGTGCAGGCAGTCCCATTGATGTCATTTGGAGCAACTACGAACAGCCCTGAGCTCACACTGCCTGCGGGTCATGTACCCACATGGATGTCAGATCAGAAGCAGCAGCTATGCCTGTACAGCCTTTGCATCCAAATTGACATAAATGGGACTGCATGTATGGGGATGCATGGAACACCTGTGCATTCCTGTGTGGGTAAACATGGCCCTCCATGAGCGTGCACTTTAGTATGCCACATGTGAATGATGCTTTAGTTGTAGTTTAGCAGGTATTTTGTAAGGTATGTTGTGTTTGTACACTATTAGTGATTTTTGTGCCGCTGGAAGGCTTCGTCTTAAGGCAAGTCTCATAATGTTCTAGTATGCAATGCATTCTAGTACATTATGACATCGCTTACAGGGTGAATTTCCTTTTTTTTTTTTTTTTTTTTTTTAAAGTTTACTGCTTTAAGAGGACCTTGTCAGTCCCCTGGTTTAGAGGTAGTTCACCATGATCCTGACTAGATTAGTCATGAAACAATTGCAGCCAAGCATTAACACCTTTTTTAAGTGCACATTTTCCAATAACTGTGTCGCGTGTAAAAAACAGCTTCACTATATAAATTGGTTTAAGGCTTCGTGTACACCGGAGCTTAGAAGCCCTTTTCTCCTGGCAGAATCTTCAAGTCCATATATCCCCACAGTACAGATGCCCCCTGGTTGGCAAACCACCCCTCCCGATATAAAGCTTCCCTACCAGTAGAGACCTCCCTCTCAGCTCAACCCCTGCACTCTACATAACACCACACACACATACAAAATCAACTGGGTGGAGGAAGTGGATGCTCCAATTGGAACTTGGACTGATTTTCTTTCACATTGCCACCGCTGACAGGACTGCCATCTTCACACGGTCTTCCATCAAGGTTCATGGACTCTGGCCAAGCCGTGGTGACGTCACTCCTGCGCCTGCACATGGGAGTAAAGCCCCCCATACACTCGGGCAGAATGTCGAGACATTTGCCGGTACAAAAAAATACTGGCTGACATTCTGCCCATATGTATGTCGGTCCGTCCAACAAAAGCCGCCCGCTCGTGCATGCTGGAAAATAAGCGGCCAGCCAATTGCAGAGAGCGCTGATTGGAGTGTTCTGGTGGGGGGCCATCCCCTGTCAGAACACAGCTCAGCAGGGGAGATCACTGGACTAACCTTGCATGGTTTGTACAGAGCTGTCATTTTTTTTTTTTTCATGCAGCCTATGGGGTTGCACGAAAAAAAACTGTGTACCAGGCTTGACTGTTTACAGCACAGACCTCTGAAGAAATGGCATGGTAGGCTGTTCCTTCAGAGTGCATGCGCCAGTGACATCACTGGTTTCTGCTCTGTGGAATATCTCAAACTGTTCACATTTAGGAGATATTCATTTTACCTACAGGTAAGCTTTATTATAATCTGTAGGTAAAAATGGCTGACAAGACTTAACTACCACTTTAAGTGAACAATGTTGCCAAGCAAGGAGTGCATATCTGTCCAATTTATAGTGTTATACAAGTATAGTTCACACTGGGCGCGGAGTCCTGTGTTTTTCTGCACAAAAAAAACACAGGTCTCTGCAAGATGCACAGAAAACTCATTTTCTGTGTGTCATTTACACCAAAACTAATGTGCAGAGTGGAGCTGTTTGGAATTATATAGCATGTCTGCATTTTTCCCACAGGTCTGCACTTGAACTCAGACAAGCTCACAAATGCTCTGCACAAAAAGCCATGTGACAGGAAGTCAGAGAGAAAGCAGAGCGATGCTGGCTGGGATACCGCTGCTGCTCGGTAGGGTCAGAGTGTAGAAGGTCTGATGGTAGAAAGGGGGCTGGCCTGATATGGGGTGCACTAATGGGCACAGTTGTGCAGGAAACCGATGGGGGGGGGGGGGGAAAGTATGATGTAAAGGGGTGCTCTGCAAAAATGATAGCAATAAAATTCACTTGAGTATAAACGTATTTAAGTATTCGTATTCTAGCTGGAGTAAATATATTTGACTGACATTATATAAAGTTTGCTGAAACAGTAACGCATCCAATTATGAAGATGCAGCAGGGAGTCTTCTGTGATAATGACAGTGATTAAGAACGGGGGCTTTTTATCAGTGTTCATTCAAAGTAGTGCGATTTTCTTCCTTTAATTGGTCTTTGCAAATGTAGCTTTATTAAGTATGTGCACTAATAACATCTTTAATAAGTCTATTAAAGTGGCACACCATTTCCATGATATATTCTTGAGGGATGTCTGATTAAGTAGTGAAAGGATATTTTTATTTCGTCACTTGGGAGTAAGTTGCATGTCATCTATTTGTTTTATCTCTGGCTCTCTTAACAAGCAATTTGCAGGGTTTTTTTTTCTATTGTACCATGATACCTCGGTTCACAAACTTAATTCATTAAACGACTCTAGTCGCGAACCGAATTGGTTGTGAAATTAGGCAAATTTTTCCATAGGGTTCAATGTAAATCGTGTTAATCCGTTTTGATATAAAAATATGAAGTGTATGTACAGAAAGTTTTAAACATCTATTACATACAGTCTTTTACATTAAGCTGACCTCTTTCATGTGTACATCTAAAAATAAAAAAAAACTATAGCTCCTTTTTAATCCTTGTTTGAAACAATCCCAAACCCCAATTTAAATGACTGATAAAGGGGCCAGAAACCAGCACTGTGCATCCAGGAAAAGATCATCTGAGGGCATGATAAAGTTGTAGAATTCATATGAACTGTTTTTTTCTATGATTCCCAATCAAGTGAGCCAACCCTTATGGTAGTCAGGGGGCAGAAACCCCTATATGAGTCGACTGGACTGGTTCTCCTAAGACTTGTACACTGCTGCTGGTAAACGGACGTTTAGGAGCAGTTGGGCATTTTTTTCAACTGCTCCTGAATTCTCCTCCGTTATCTTATCAGTACATGTACACTGGTTTGTTTATAGTCGTTTATAGGCAGTTGTGTTTAGAGGCTTTTTTTGGAACCCAAAAAGTGTTCAGAAGCAGTGTTTTAAAGGCATTTCAAATGTGGTAACTCGCATTTAGCCGTGTTTTGTTTACTGGTGTTTTTCATTATTATTGGCTATTTTGAAGAAGAAAAATATTTTTCCAAACGTGGCTAAACGCATGTTTTTAGACACCGGTTTCTAGCTGTCAAGATAAATCATTCAGGAGAGTTTGAACAACGTCCCGTGTACATGATGACCAAGACTCATTTTGCACTGTACTTCTCAATATGAGCAGGGAAGACATGTTCGTGAACTGAAGCAATTTTTTTGTGAACTCTTCTGTTTGCAAACCGAGGTATCACTGTATATTTTTAGAAAGTCTTTTGCAAATGTATTTGATGTCATTAAATTTAAGGCTGTTGCCCTATTGCTGTTGAACAGTACTGTAGTCAGTCATCGACAGCTGATGACAGATTGCCTATGCAATGTTATAGGTTAAAGGTTATAGACCTGACTCATCTGATGCATCTCATCTAAACTGCCATTTATACACACATTACTTGGGGTGGCCCTTTGGCCTCATGGCTTTTTTATTTTTTTAATAGGGATTAATATGATACATGAAGTTAAGCTGGTTAAGCAGTTTGGATTGAGCTGAAGACAACAGATGCAATAGTGCAGTTATTGCGAAAAAACTCACTGTACAGGCCACAGCACCAAGACTTCATTTACACAAATCTTTTATTTAATTCAAATATCTTTTTAATATTTTGGGAGAGGGGGGGCGTCAAGTAGGCTGTATGGAGCCCTGTGATTTTCTAACCGCAGCCCTGTGTGGGTATATAGTTTAGACTATAGTTTAGACTTGTGCTGGGTTGGCTGTGATAGATGCTTTGTGCATGCCAGTTCTGGGATTGTGCACTCTGAGGGATAGAAAATGTAATGGACAAGGCAATCTGTGGAGATGAATGTGACAATAGAAGCTGGCAGTGAGGGATAAATGGATACTCGTCTTACTTGGGCTGTCATTCCTGGACCTTACTCACTGCCACTCAGATTCCACTCTTGGAAAAAGAGAAAATAAAAGCAATAAAAAAAACATGGAAAGAATTTTTTGAGCTATGGATGCAGAGGTTTTATGGAAGGGTAACTGCATACAGAAGTACACTTAACACTCTAGTGCTCTATAGCTTTATTGAAAACTGATTTAGCCCATTCTAAAACCATTGCATTAAGGCTGCATTCACACCTAAACGATTCAAAGTCTCGTTTTTTTAGCTGTGTTTTTACAGCAATTTTGTTCAGGTCACCAATGTAAAAAGCAGAAAAAAAAGCCTGTAATCTGCCCCAAAGAAGCTCATGTTCTTTTTTGAGCTTAGGGTGTTTTTCAGGCCTTTTTCTTAAAATGACAAAACGCTCCAATGTGAACAGGTGCCATTGAAATTAATGGGATTTTTCTTGGACGTTTTCAGGAGTTCTTTCGGGCGTTTTATGATCTGAAAACGCTCAGGTGTGAATGCAGCCACAGTTTGTGTACTCAACATTTTAAGAGGAATCAGTAGTGTTTAGAAGTGTGATCTCCTCTAGAATACCCAGTTGCACCAGACTGTTAAAACCACCAAAAAAAAAAAATCTTTCAATGCTTAAAAACACAGCTTGCTGAACCCAAATCGGCATGGATTTACTGAGGTCAGATCATGTTGGCTCTATCAAATTTATTTTTTTACTACATAACATGTTTTTGACCAGGATTGTGTTGTGGGTTTAGCATATCTTGATTTCAGCAAGGTGTTTGATTAAGGTTCCACATAATCTCATAACGTTGCATAAGCCAAGACCCTTAAATGTTTAAGTTTGCCTTTTGAAAAAAAAGAAATCTGTCCCTCGGCGCCTCCAACACTGAGAACTGACCAATCCAACACCGCCAATTGCTCGGTTCTCACAACTCCGTGAGCAAAAAGCTGCTGAATGTCAATCGGCCTCTCTGCCCCTTCCTCACTGGAGCGCTGGGCTGTGGAGGTGGTGGGAGTGGCCAGCTCCGACTTGCTGAGAGGCTGAGTGGAGTGCTGGTCCAGACATGTGAGTGTATCCCGACCCTGTGGTTTGGATGATGCCTAAGCCTAAACTGACTTAAGCCTTATATATATAGGTATATGCGGCACTAACCCCCGAAGGAACTGCTGGTATTTGATTGGGCTTACTGTTACCTCACCGTTCCACCGTGTCCGTCATAGAGGTCCCATAAAATAGTTGCTCACAGATTTCTACTCACAACACTAAGTCTTTTTCCAATGCTTTATTGACAGAAAATAATCAAATGGAGGGTTAAGGGAGATTCAGGTACCTTGAATTGTGCTCACTGGTACTTCTCTGATCCAGAGGACAAAACAACTTCCATAAACTCGGTCTAGCAACCACTAGATACGCCTTTCTCACTGACCTAGCAGCCGGTGCGATGCTCGGTCATAGTCTCTGCCACAGACTAGAAGACTATAGTAGAATCGTTGCACAATCCTCTGCCACAGGATTGTGTAACCAATAACTTTTGTAACATCAAAGTACAGTCACACAGTACCAGTTTCTTTCAGCCAAGTTGGCGATACTGTGAGGTAGATGACCTGGGATGCGTCCTCCAATTGAGTCTCCAGGCTCTTCTTGAGACACCAGCCTTGTTGCTCGGTCCTCTCTGTTAAGTCCTCCCCTGGTTTCTCCAATTGCTTGGCTTCTCCCCGCAGGCAAGACATCACAAAACCACCCCTGGATCAGTAGGCCCCAGAACTCCTGGGCCTACATTCAGTAACTAAGCCTCAGGCCAGCTGGCCCTGAGTTGGTTGAATGGCTACGGTACACTTTAAACCAGGAGGGCCATCAGGTCAGAGCACCACACCCCACCACAGGGTCTGTCCCCTAAGTACCCTCTCCCAGAATTCACAGCGGTAAGACCACTCCCACTGACTGTTTCTGGGCAAAGAGGCACTCGATATGCGCCACCCACGGCCAAGTGTAAAACTACGCAAGCCGGCTGAACTGGAAAAGAAACCAGAAATTGAACAGAGTTAAACTACAACTCAGACAAATCTAAATTTTCACTTATAGCATCTGCCCATCAGGAGCATAGAATAGATATATAAGTAGTTGGATCTGTATGTGTGTTAATTGAAATTAGTCGATTAATCAATTAAAAAATTTGCTATAAATTGCAAGTGCCAACTAGAAGTTGGCCTTGAGTGCTCTGCAAGTGTACAGCTTGCCTGTGAAAATATGCAGCAAGTTAACAGACAAAAAAATTCAACACTGCCACAATTTTGTGGCAAGTTATCCTTGCTGTCTGGGCTGTGGCAGCAGGAGAGGGAGCGCTCTAATAGTGGCTGGTATTGCTTGGGAACATAACATCACCCATAGGCTTCAATGGCCTGTCTGTTTGTGCACCATCCTCTCCCTTGCATCGGCGCTAACTGACGAAGGTTAGTAAGCATAGGTGTTAGAGGGTAGGGAGTAGTTTTAAAAGTAGTTGGGCTTATCCCAGCATTCCTATTTCAGAGCAGAGTGTATTTCTGCTGAATCAATGAGTTTTCTATACTTGCAGTTTCTTTATAGGGTTAATGGGGAATTTTGATTGTATTGTAGAATAGTACTGCATGTTTTTCCTTGATGTATGTTTAAAGCAAACAATAGAGCTGTGCACATTTTGGTGCCTAAAAGTACCTGTGTAATTCTTTAAACCAGTTTCATAAAAGCCCTAGGCCACTAGATCAAGGCTGTGCATGGTTTTCTAGATGGAAGTGCTGGCACTTTAGTATTCACTCAAGGCTAGATTAAGGGCTTCAAATATACTGAATGTTTTTTACTGATGAGCCCATACCCAAACTTTTTTTTTCCCCCCCATATCTTTTTCATATCCTTGTTACTGGGGATAAGGCCAATTTAAAGCTTCCCTAAAATTTGCTGAAATGCATCGCCCTGAGTTTAACTGATTTAAACTCTGCTCCAGTCAAAGCTTTTTCTTTCCTTCTATGTATGGGAACACGCAGATTTGTCAGTGGGATATCCATCTATAGGACCATACATGGAAGAGTGTGCCATGGAACGGAGATTATAAAGTGCATTTTGGATTCCCCTTTATAAAGAGGTTTTCTTCCAGATGTGAATTGCAGTCCAGTAGATACAAAGGGACTGTCTTTTTATTTTGCCCATATATAGACTATTGTTTCAGGTTTATTTTGATTAATTTACAGATGTTTTTACGCGTTATCTTCCCTGCCAATTTTTTTAGACAAAATGGTAAGATATGTGCTCTGTAAACTCTTGAGTCTAGTCACAACATGTGGCCATTGAGGGATGAGGAGTCTACCTATGAGAGAGGATAGGAAATAAGAAGTTTTGTGGTGATTAATTTTGGTGCACCAGAATACAAATGTTTTTAGAATGCTGCCCTAATTTCCTACTGATTAGCTGCTGGTTACATTGCTGGTCGCCTTCTGGGGAAAAAAGGCTTCAGTAGTTGAGTCCGTGCTGGAATTCCTCCTCTATACTTTTTTTTTTTTTTTAGATTTTAAGTGGGGATAGATTAGAAAATCTTTCTGGTCTTTAATGCCACCCTAGACTTCGTTGGAGAGATTAATCTTCTCTTCCTAACCCACTGACAACAGTTTCACCAGACAAATGCGGTGAAACCTGTAACCGGGACACAAATATCCAATGAGTTCAAGCCTTTCCCAATTCTACTAAAGAAAAACATTGGTACTTGTATATTAATATACATTTACGCAGTGCTTTACACATTTTTTCTACATTTCAAATCAGTACCTGCCCTGACTGAGCTTACAATCTATAAGGTCCCTAACTTGCATTCATACATATTTTAGGGCCAATTAATCTACCAGCATTTATTTGGAGTATGCAAGCAAACCAGAGAACACAGAGGAAATCTAATCAGGAACAGGCAGAACATGCAAACCCCATGAAGGTAGTGCCATAGTTGGGATTCAAACCAATGACCCTAGTGTGGCTAGGCAGAAGTGCTAACAACTTAGCCACTGTTGCCCATAATCTTTTATTTTTGTCTGGAGAGTTGCTCGTACTTGCCGAATAGTCACCAAGGCAGGAAATGGGTAAATCTTTAGCAGTAAAACTTGACAAGTGCTCTAACCCTTAACCCGCATCTAAAAGTAAGAAAACTGAAATACTTTATGTGAATTAAGATGCAGGTCCGCTTTACACTGTACTCTGTTTTGGTCAGTTGCTGGAGACTGTAACTAGTTGACACTTTCATCTTTTTTACATGGTGATATTTCTTATCAGGCTTCCAGACAGGTACTCCTTTTGAAATGGAGGGAACCTGAATTAATTCTTACTATTGTATGACTGCAGTATTTCATACAAAAAGGTATCCAACAGTGAAGGAAACACTGCATACCGGTAGTTAAACAAAAAGCTACAATATGGTGGGTGAGCACAGAAACCCAAAACCTTAGTAGGATGCTGCTGGACTTTTGAAGAGCTAGTCTAAGTTCATCACATAATTTTACTAATGTAACTTAAAAACAAACTATAGTGAAAATGAAAGGTAGAATGTGGGATGTTTAGTCAGCTTCTGATTCCCTTTTAGATAGAAACATATGTTCCCGGCCATAATTCCTGGCTTGGTTTTGTCAGCCTGAATGTTGGGTGTTAAACTTCTGTGGCCTGATTACTACTGTATTTTAGGCAATAAGGTAGGTCAACAAGCCTTATGGGCTCAGTGCAGAGAAATTGTATGTTCTTTTGTGACATTGCATTTTTATACTTTATGATTTTTGGCATCCAATTGATGAAGAAATACATGGACACCCTAAAAATACTATGAATAATATGTATAGTAAAAAAAAAAAAAAAAAGTTCTTCAAAAAAGTGTAAACAATTAAATGTATTTTCTTCCCTGGGATAATGAAACCTGGAATCTGGTTGTATACTCAATTATCTGGATTATAGATTGTGAGCTGGGGATAGGTAGTGGGTACAAAGCTTCCTGGGGTGAGCACACTTTCAGGGACAGATACCAGTCCAGTGATGTAGTGACCAGACAGTGCAGCGTTGGCGCTATATTTACAAGTGTTAGAGCGGCACGATTTTGGATAAAATGAGAATAACAATTTTTTTGCTTAGAATAAAGATCACGATTATCTCACGATTCTCGGCATAACTTCTTTCACATTATACAAAAAAGCACTAACTTTACGGTTTCGTCTTTTTATTCATTGATGTGTATTTTTTCCCCCAAAAAATTGCCTTTGAAAGACCGCTGTGCAAATACAATGTGACATAAAATATTGCAACGACCGCCATTTTATTCTCTAGGGTCTCTGCTAAAAAATGTTTGGGTGTTCTAAGTAATTTTGTTGCAAAAATTACTTATTTTAACTTGTAAGCAACAAGTGTCAGAATGGCTTAGTCCTCGTAGTTAAACTGACCGCTAAGCAATGGTGTGATGAACTTTGCCAGCTGCCTTTTTTTTTTTTTTTGACATGTTGGCTTAAGATCGTGAGGCGGGTTGAATCAAGATCACGATTTTTTTTTTTTTTTTTTCAATGATTAATCATAAAGCTCTAACGGATGTCCACAAGAATAAATGGGGAAAAAAATCTCTAAGGCCTCATGCACACTGGCCTTTGCTTTTTTTAACAGCAGCTGTTTTTGGCTCTAGACGTTTTTTTCTATAGTCATTAAACTCTCCTTCATGTTATCCTATGTATCCATGCACATATAGGCTGTTATCAGCAGTGGCGTTCTTGAGCAGTAAAAAAAAAAAAACCAAACCTAGTGGGTTCTGAGACGTTTTTCAGCTGTAAAAACGCTCTAATGCTAATAAACGTTGATAAACACTCAAACGTTGCTCACCAGTGTTTAACGTTTTGGATCCATTGGAAAAAATGTTTTGTTCTTAACCACTTCAGTACCCGCCCATAGTCATATGACGCCCACAAGGTAGATCTCCCATCCTGGGTGGGAGTCATATGACGTCCTCCCATTCCCGGCCGCCTGGGGGGCGCGCGCCCGCGGCGTCGCTCGGGACCCGGTGCGAGTGCCCGGCGGCCGCGATGTCCGCCGGGCACCCGTGATTGCCTGTTAAAACAACGGGACCGCGCGGGACCGTGGAGCTGTGTGTAAACACAGCTCCACGTCCTGTCAACGGAGGAGACCGATCATGTGATCATGTGATCCCAGTACGGAGGAACACATGAACGGTCTCCTCCCCTTGAGTCCCCTCCCCCCACAGTTAAAATCACACATATAGGGAATACATTAACCCCTGCAGCGCCCCCTAGTGTTAACCCCTTCCCTGCCAGTCACATTTACACAGTAATCAATGCAATTTTATAGCAACGATCGCTGTGTAAATGGTCCCAAAAATGTGTCAAAAGTGTCCGAAGTGTCCGCCGCAATGTCGCAGTCACGCAAAAAAATCGCAGATCGCCACCATTACTAGTAAAACAAAAAAAAATGCAATAAATCTATCCCCTATTATGTAGACGCTATAACTTTTGCGCAAACCGATATAGCAAAAAGTAAAAAATATTGTTTTTTTCGAAATTGTCGCTCTTCTTTTGTTTATAGCGCAAAAAATAAAAACCGCAGGGGTGATCAAATACCACCAAAAGAAAGCTCTATTTGTGGGGAAAAAAGGGACATCAATTTTTGTTTGGGTGTAACGTCGCACGACCGCGCAATTGTCAAAGCGACGCAGTGCCGAATCGCAAAAAGTGCTCTGGTAAGGAAGGGTGTAAAATGGCCCAGGGCTGAAGCGGTTAAAAACAAAAAAAATAACGCTAACACGGAAAAACGCCATTGCAAAAATGTTGAAAAACTCACTGCAAAGTTACTGCCATTTTTATAACGTTATTTTAACGTCCAGTGTGCATGAGACCTTAAACGCAATCCTACCCATTCTGGCACAGACTATATAAATCCACGTCCTAACAAACAGAGTCTCTGCATATGCAGTTTTACAGCTTTCACCAACCTTGTAGCTCTCAGACAATGACCTGTCTGTTCCCCCAGACTCCAGAGCACTGATTCTGAGTTCCAGGTGAGCCTAAAGTGACAAAAAGAGGTGCAAAATCCAAATTGGATATAGAATTGGAGGTCTTTCACACTGAGGTGCTTTTCAGGCACTTTCATGCCAAAAAAGCGCCTGAAAAGCTCACAAAAACGATTTCAATTAAAATCAATGAATTCTTTCACACTGGGGCAGTGTGCTGGCAGGGCGGTGAAAAAACGCCCCTCTTCATTGAAATTAATGGAAACCTCTTCAAAAGTGCCTGAAGAAAAGCTCTTCAAAAGCGCTCAGTGACTGGCAGTTTAGAAGCGCCTCAGTGTGAAGGGGGCCTAAAAGTGTACAACAGTATCCTGGGAGATGTGTAAACCCTGAACAGGTCTTTCCCAGGCTCCCTTTCAGACACAAGATATATAGACAGACTTTCTTATTTTCTTTTATGTATCGTGGATGTTTTCGATGGGGATTTTAACAGGTGGGATGCAAACTTGGTTTGTACACATGAATATTGGAGGGTATTTGACAAGTCAAATTTTATTTTTTTTATTACTTTTTTATTTTTATTTTGTGTTGAATAAATGTAATTGCAGATTTTCTGAGTAGAATTTAATTTTTGTTTTCAGTTGCAGGTGGCTTTTCTCTGTTTAATTTAAACTGCTGTGGATAAACATTAACTGTAATATGTGATGAAATATGTATACATGTGCTGCCTGTCTGAGTAATTTGTGCAAAATTCTGTGCGTATTTGAGGTGCCAGTGTATTTCTCAGTTGGGAGCGATGATCATTAAAATCACAGTTTAGAGGAATAGAGGTCACTCTCTCTAACACTGTAGCTAACGATTCAGCAGTGCACTGTGTAATGTTATGATCTCTATGTGGAGCTGGGAGCTTTCCAAGAAAGAACATTAATGTGTCCTCTGAGTTTATTGAAAATGAGATGGGCTTGGCTTGTTTTACGGACTATCCCAGCCTTGTGCTGTTAGGTTTCACAGTAGATTAAATGTTGGGGGGTCCTGTGTTCTCGCTCGCAGTAATAACAGAAGTATACAGACCAGCAGTGTACACGACATTGACTTGTTATATCTAATACAGAATAAAGCTTGTAAATCTTTGCAGGCTTAGATTCTAAATAAATTACTCACAATTGCAATGAATCTTGTTGCCAATATCCTAAAGCTGATGTAGAAGTGAGTTTTTTTGATTAGTAAATTGAATAGTATTAACGCCTTTATCTTTCCCTGGTTTCCTATTTACAGTAAAACCTTGGTTTGCGATCATAATTCGTTCCAGAAACGTGCTTGTAATCCAAAGCACTTGTATATCAAAGTATTTTTTTTACAGGGTATAAAAGAGAAGAGACACCTAAGTGTAGCAATAAGTTGTTAAATGTTGGACCTTCATTAAATGTAACCATATTGCTACACTTGGAGGTTCCTCTCTTCCTTTTTATACTCAGTTGTGACATGACGCTACTCTTGTATCAAGATATCGCTTGTATATCAAGGCAAAATTTATTAAAACACTTTGCTTGTCTTGCAAAACGCTCTAAAACCAAGGTTTTACTGTACAGTGCATTTTCTTTCCCTTTTTGGCAAAACTTTAATTTTTTTTTGCCGGACAATACAGTGCAGGTAGAAAATACCATACTGCAGCAGCAGCTCTAAAATACAAAACTTAACAGTTCAGAAATGTAACATTGTATCCTTTTGATCTGCAAAGGATTTTAGTTAAAGCAAAATTACAAGTAAGAACAAAGCATCGGGTTTTGGTCTGCTTTCTTTTTTGTTATTTAAAGAGGAGTATCCACAAAAAAAGTTAAATCAGCAGCTACAAATACTGCAGCTGCTGACTTTTAGAAATTGGACACTTTCCTGTTCCAGGGTCCAGCGATGACGGGGGTCGAAGCTCCGCTTGTCCCCAGATCCGCTCAGCGGCGCCGGCATTGCAACTGTGGGCACCGTGAAGCCACAGCCGGGCACCCACTGCGCATGCGCGAGTGATTGGTCGCGCAGTCATCTGGGACCTGTTATATGTCCCAGATGACTGACAGGAGGGAGGGAGCCCTTCCTGCGCTGAGGGGGAAGTGATGTCACCTGCCCGGGCACTGAAGGAGGCAGACTACGAGGGACCCCCTAGCAACAGGCATTGAGGAGTTAAAAAAAGTTTCCAAATATATTTTATTTTTATTTTTTTTATGAATTTTAAGCTTTTTTTTTGGGAGGGGGGTGCAACACTTTTGTGCCCCCTCCCCTCATAAATAAAGTGGCAAAATACCTTCCTAACCATTAATATTTACATTTAGTCTTCATGGTTAAGTGTCATTAAAATTCCCCAAATCAAGGGGGGGGGGGGGGGGGGGGGTGGGAGTCCATAACTTTGTAGTGCTTTGAAGAATAATTGTAAGTTTAGCATAATAAGACGGACACTGTTTTTAAGAATGAACATTGATAAAAATAAAGGGTTTTTCTTTTTTCCACCTATAGATTGCAAATTGCATTAACCACTTCCCGACCGCCCCATGTATATATACGTCGGCAGAATGGCACGTACAGGCAGAATCACGTACCTGTACGTGACATTCTTCCGGCGGTTGGGGGGTCCGATCGGACCCCCCTCCGCCGGCGGGGACGGTCGGGATCGTGTCAGGAGCGATCCGGGACGAGGGGACGGCCAGTGGTTTCTGGCCACCCCCTCGCGATCGCTTCTGGCCAATGAAAAGCTTCCCCTTCCTGTCTATTGTATAGACAGGAAGGCGGAAGTGATGTCACGCTCGGTGCGCCGGTCTATGTGACCGGAGACGCCGAGCGGCGAACATGTAAAGGTTAGTGCACAACAGTACACTGACACCAGTACAGTTAGGCACACAAAACACCCCCCTGATCACCCCCCAGATCACCCCCTCCCCCCCCAGTCACAGTGTCACTAATTGCAGTGATCATTTTTTTACTGATCACTGCATTTAGTGTCAGTGTTACTGTAATAACTGTCAGGGCAGTTAGTTTTAGGTCCAAGGTAGCCCCCTACCCCCCCCTAATAAAGGTTTAACCCCTTGATTGCCCCCCAGGTAACCCTTTCACCCCCTTTTGCCAGTGTCACTAAGCGATCGTTTTTCTGATCGCTGTATTAGTGTCACTGCTGTCGCTAGGTAACCATTTTTTTTTTTTAGGTAACCGCCATGTTTATATAGGTTCATAAATAGTTTTATAGGTCAGGTACCCCCATATTACAACCTAAATAAAGGTTTTAACCCCTTGATTGCCCCTAGAGTTAACCCTTTCACCAGTGATCACTGTATAACTGTCACTGGTGACGCTGGTTAGCCAGTTAGTTATTTCGTTATTTAGGTTCCCCGTCAGGTTTTTATATAGCGTCAGGTACCCCCATATATTACCTAATAAAGGTTTTAACCCCCTGATTGCCCCTAGTTAACCCTTTCACCCCCTTTTGCCAGTGTCACTAAGCGATCGTTTTTCTGATCGCTGCATTAGTGTCGCTAGGTAACCATTTTTTTTTTTTTTAGGTAACCGCCATGTTTATATAGGTTCATAAATAGGTTTATAGGTCAGGTACCCCCATATTACAACCTAAATAAAGGTTTTAACCCCCTGATTGCCCCTAGAGTTAACCCTTTCACCAGTGATCACTGTATAACTGTCACTGGTGACGCTGGTTAGCCAGTTAGTTATTTCGTTATTTAGGTTCCCCGTCAGGTTTTTATATAGCGTCAGGTACCCCCATATATTACCTAATAAAGGTTTAACCCCCTGATTGCCCCTAGTTAACCCTTTCACCCCCTTTTGCCAGTGTCACTAAGCGATCGTTTTTCTGATCGCTGCATTAGTGTCGCTAGGTAACCAGTTTTTTTTTGTATTACTGTTACGGGTGACGCTGGTTAGTTAGCTTGTTTTTTATACTGTCAGGGCACCCGCCATTTATTACCCAATAACGGTTTAACCCCCTGATCGCCCGGCGGGTGATATCAATTAGGTTTTAGGGTCAAATAAGGTCTGCGTCGCCCCAGGTTAGTGCCAGTACCGCAAACACCCACGCACAAAGCATACACCTCCCTTAGTGGCACAGTATCTGAACAGATCAATATCTGATCTGATCAGATCTATACTAGCGTCCCAGCAGTTTAGGGTTCCAAAAAAAAAACGCATTGTTAGCGGGATCAGCCCAGATACCTGCTAGCACCTGCGTTTTCCCCCTCCGCCCCCCCCACCCCCCCCAAGTGCAGTATCGATCGATCACTGTCACTTACAAAACACTAAGCACACATAACTGCAGCGTTCGCAGAGTCAGGCCTGATCCCTGCGATCGCTAACAGTTTTTTTGTGGTAGCGTTTTGATTCAGTCGCTTCAGTCAGGAGCTTTTTTACCTGTGAATCTCAAAAAAATAAAAAAAAATAAAATAGTTGTCGTTTTATTGTTCTCTCTCTCTCTATTCTCTCTCTATTGTTGCTCTTTTTTTACTCCATTCTATTCTGCAATGTTTTATTATGTTTTATCATGTTTGATCATGCTTGCTTTTCAGGTATGTAATTTTGTTTACTGTGTTTTAGTGTTAAGCATTTTTTTGTTTTCAGGTGCGCCATTCAGTTGCAACGCGGATTTATTTATCTTGACAGCAACAGCGTTTGCTCCCACGATACATAAAGCCGCGACTCCAACGCTGTAGGAGGTGATTTCACCACCACCGTTAAAAAAAAGAGCATATATGCCGAAGCATGGGGGCAGCAGGGGGGGGAGGAGCGATTGGCTCCTAATGCCACGTACATACGGTCGAAATTCCGACCGTGTGTACACGGCATAACTTTTGCGGGAGGATGCCCCCATGCATCGGCATATATAAATGGTGCATGTATGCCCATCATTAGAAGTGGGTGGATGAAGGGAGGTATTCTAATGGTGGGCATACCCACCAATCAATCTCTTTTTTTCGTTCAGCCAAGAGGCTGCATGAAAAAAAAAAAGATTACAATATATGTCCAGTATGTTGCTGGACTTTGAATGGTTATACCAGAATGATGCCTGCAGGTTTAGGTATCATCTTGGTATCATTCTTTTCAGCCAGTGATCGGCTTTCATGTAAAAGCAATTCTAGCGGGTAATTAGCCTCTAGACTGCTTTTACAAGCAGTGGGAGGGAATGTCCCCCCTCCCGGATATAAACCGCGCCATTGGGAAATTGGGAAAGCATTTTATCACACCAATCTTGGTGTGGTCAGATGCTTTGAGGGCAGAGGAAAGATCTAGGGTCTAATAGACCCCAATTTTTTCAAAAAAAGAGTACCTGTCACTGCCTATTGCTATCATAGGGGATATTTACATTCCCTGAGATAACAATAAAAATCATAACAAAGAAAAAAAATGGAAGGAACAGTTTAAAAATAAAATAAAAAAGCTAAATAAATAAAAAAAAAAAACCAAAAAAAAAAAAAAAAAAGCACCCCTGCCCCCCCTTCTCTTGCGCAAAGGCGTACACAAGCGTTGGTCTGGCGTCATATGTAAACAGCAATTGCACCATGCATGTGAGGTATCACCGCGAAGGTCAGATCGAGGGCAGTAATTTTAGCAGTAGACCTCCTCCGTGAATCTAATGTGGTATCATGTAAAGGCTTTTAAAGGCTTTTAAAAATGTATGTAGTTTGTCGCCACTGCGTGTTTGTGCGCAATTTTAAAGCATGTCGTGTTTGGTATCCATGTACTCTGCCTAAGATCATATTTTTTATTTCATCAAAAATTTGAGCAATATAGTGTGTTTTAGTGCATTAAAATAAAAAAAAGTGTATTTTTTCCACAAAAAATGCGTTTGAAAAATCGCTGCGCAAATACTGTGTGGAAAAAAAAAATGCAACACCCACCATTTTAATCTGTAGGGCCTTTGCTTTAACATTATATATAGTGTTTGGGGGTTCAACGTAATTTTCTTGCAAAAAAAAAATATGTTTTCATGTAAACAAAAAGTGTCAGAAAGGGCTTTGTCTACAAGTGGTTAGAAGAGTGGGTGACGTGTGACATAGGCTTCTAAATGTTGTGCATAAAATGCCAGGACAGTTCAAACCCCCCCCCCAAATGACCCCATTTTGGAAAGTAGACACCCCAAGCTATTTGATGAGAGCAATGTTGAGCCCATTAAATATTTTTTTTTTTTGTCCCAAGAGATTGAATAATGAAAAAAAAAATATATATATATTTTTTTTACAAAAAGTTGTCACTAAATGATATATTGCTCAAACATGTCATGGGCATATGTAGAAATACACCCCAAAATACATTCTGTTGCTTCTCCTGAGTACGGGGATACCACATGTGTGGGACTTTTTGGGAGCCTAGCTGCGTACGGAACCCCAAAAACCAATCACCGCCTTCAGGCTTTCTAAGGGTGTAATTTTTTTATTTCACTTCTCACTGCCAATCACAGTTTCGGAGGCCATGGAATGCCCAGATGGCATAAAACCCCCCAAAATGACCCCATTTTGGAAAGTAGACACCCCAAGCTATTTGCTGAGAGGTATTGTGAGTATTTTGCAGATGTCGCTTTTTGTCACAAAGTTTTGAAAATTGAAAAAAGAAAAAAAAATTTTTTTTTTTCTTTACTTCATTTTCAAAAACAAATGAGAGCTGTAAAATACTCACCATGCCTCTCAACAAATAGCTTGGGGTGTCTACTTTCCAAAATGGGGTCATTTGGGGGGGGTTTGTGCTATTTTGGCATTTTATGGCCTTCGAAACTGTGATAGGTAGTGAGGAGTGAAATCAAAAATTTGCACCCTTAGAAATCCTGAAGGCGGTGCTTGGGTTTCGGGGCCCCGTACGTGGCTAGGCTCCCAAAAAGTCCCACACATGTGGTATCCCCATACTCAGGAGAAGCAGCAAAATGTATTTTGGGGTGCAATTCCACATATAACTATGGCATGTGTGAGCAATATATCATTTAGTGACAACTTTTTGAAAAAAAAAAAAAATCTTTTTTATTTTTGTCTTTATTCAATCACTTGGGACTAAAAAAAAAAATATTCAATGGGCTCAACATGCCTCTCAGCAAATAGCTTGGGGTGTCTACTTTCCAAAATGGGGTCATTTGGGGGGGTTTTGTACTTCTCTGCCATTTTAGCACCTCAAGAAATGAAATAGGCAGTCATAAATTAAAAGCGGTGTAAATTCCAGAAAATGTACTCTAGTTTGTAGACGCTATAACTTTTGCGCAAACCAATAAATATACGCTTATTGGCATTTTTTTTACTAAAGACATGTGGCTGAATACATTTTGGCCCAAATGTTTGACTAAAATTGAGTTTATTAGATTTTTTTTATAACAAAAAGTAGAAAATCTCTTTTTTTTTTCAAAATTTTCGCTCTTTTTCCGTTTATATCGCAAAAAATAAAAATCACAGAGGCAATCAAATACCATCAAAAGAAAGCTCTATTTGTGGAAGAAAAGGACGCAAATTTCGTTTGGTTACAAAATTGCATGACCGCGCAATTACCAGTTAAAGTAGTGCAGTGCGAAATTGAAAAAAGACCTCTGGTCCTTTGGCTGCCAAATGGTCCGGGGCTGAAGTGGTTAAAAAGAAAAAAAATGTAAGACCAAAGAGCCCTTTTCCTGGGGAAAAGGCATCATTTTTTTATCTAAATGAGGTCTTGTCAAACATACTGATAGCAGAAATGAAGAAAAATCCTCTGGCCCATATTGTGGGGTGGTAGCGGTGATGAAATGCAAGAGATGAAGTAATTTTAAGAGCATTTAATATTTATTGAACAAATGCATATCCAGACTAAATATCTGCCTGCATTTCCACTTCACACCATCTATGTGCAACATGAATCCCAATATAAAAATACTTCTGGACAGTCTTTAATGGTAATTCAATTTATATAGTCAGAAAATCTTTTGCAACTAAGATTTTTGTTTTAATAAAAATGAAAGCATTCCGGCATTAACGATTATCTATTTTAATGCTGTCTAAAATGAAGCAGTCTCTCCATAGAAGCTAAATTAGATGAAGCATTTAATCTCCCTTCTATAGGCCCTATTGATGGTGTTTTCCACTCACTTAATACTAATCCGTTCCTTTGCATTCCAAGCAAGTAATTCAGTCTAATCATAAAGCAAATAATAAAATTTGCTGCTGTGAATGATCATTTAGATTGTTTTGTTTGGGGCTACTGTATATCTAGAATGATGCGCAGGACCATTTTAGCTTTTTGTGTGCACTTGCAGTGCTTTTTCAATCCTAAATGCTGAAATTCACATATTTGTCTGACTCATTTCTCACACTTATAAAGTGTTACTAAATCCAGGACCCTGCATTCACTATATCTGGTCTCCCACAGTACACAGCACATAAAAATGCAATTATTTAGTAAATTGCTTAATTCCTTTTCTCATCAGCAGTTAGCGCAGTCTTGCGACTTCTATCAGTGTGTGGTTAGCGCTTGTAGGAAAGTTTTCATTTTCTCATGATTGTCCTAAGATGCAGGGCCACTGACCCTCTGTCTCTGGACAGTGCTGATTTGCCCTGTGCTGATCCCATGCATTTACAAGAGAAAAATGTCTGGAGCAATACACACCAAACTGAGCATGTGCAGTACAGCGTCTCCACAGCCTCTGTGCTATCAGGAGATTTATTTGTGGACTCTGGAAGACTGGGAGGATCAGAGGACACAGGGTCAAAACTGCCTTTTTACACAATACAGATTAATCCCTTAGGTTCCACAGGGAGCGTAACAAGCACTCTTTGCTGCACATACAGATTTTCCTGTTGTGGGTTTAGTAACACTTTAAATGTGGTTAACAAGAGGACTACTGGACTTACACTGAATGCACCCTAACATTGAATGTTTTCCCAAGAGACTGTAAACATGCATAAAAAATACAGATCATAACATTGTCTGGTTAGAAACTACTAATTTTAAGGTCACTTTCAATAGTCAGACTTCCTGGGTCTGACAACCTCACCTGGCTTCCAAAGTCTTGTGGTTCGCTGTCTGGTGAGAAACCTGCTGTAGATGCAGTTGTTTGAGCCATTTGTTTAAAAGCATTTATTGCATACCTTTCTAGTCATTCTCCAAGATTACTAACCTATAGCCGACCATATGCAGTTTCACTGTTTTCCTGAATTTGAGAAACCCCCTTCACCACATTGAGTAGGTCAGTGCTTTAGTAGTATTGGATCATAACTTAACCACTTCAGCCCCGGACCATTTGGCAGCCAAAGGACCAGAGGTCTTTTTTCAATTTCGCACTGCACTACTTTAACTGGTAATTGCGCGGTCATGCAATTTTGTAACCAAACGAAATTTGCGTCCTTTTCTTCCCACAAATAGAGCTTTCTTTTGATGGTATTTGATTGCCTCTGTGATTTTTATTTTTTGCGATATAAATGGAAAAAGAGCGAAAATTTTGAAAAAAAAGAGATTTTCTACTTTTTGTTATAAAAAAAAATGTAATAAACTCAATTTTAGTCAAACATTTGGGCCAAAATGTATTCAGCCACATGTCTTTAGTAAAAAAAAAATGCCAATAAGCGTATATTTATTGGTTTGCGCAAAAGTTATAGCGTCTACAAACTAGAGTACATTTTCTGGAATTTACACCACTTTTAATTTATGACTGCCTATTTCATTTCTTGAGGTGCTAAAATGGCAGAGAAGTACAAAACCCCCCCAAATGACCCCATTTTGGAAAGTAGACACCCCAAGCTATTTGCTGAGAGGCATGTTGAGCCCATTGAATATTTTTTTTTTTAGTCCCAAGTGATTGAATAAAGACAAAAATAAAAAAGATTTTTTTTTTTTTTTTCAAAAAGTTGTCACTAAATGATATATTGCTCACACATGCCATAGTTATATGTGGAATTGCACCCCAAAATACATTTTGCTGCTTCTCCTGAGTATGGGGATACCACATGTGTGGGACTTTTTGGGAGCCTAGCCGCGTACGGGGCCCCGAAACCCAAGCACCGCCTTCAGGATTTCTAAGGGTGCAAATTTTTGATTTCTCTCCTCACTACCTATCACCGTTTCGAAGGCCATAAAATGCCAAAATAGCACAAACCCCCCCCAAATGACCCCATTTTGGAAAGTAGACACCCCAAGCTATTTGTTGAGAGGCATGGTGAGTATTTTACAGCTCTCATTTGTTTTTGAAAATGAAGAAAGTAAAGAAAAAAAAATTTTTTTTTCTTTTTTTAAATTTTCAAAACTTTGTGACAAAAAGCGAGATCTGCAAAATACTCACCATACCTCTCATCAAATAGCTTGGGGTGTCTACTTTCCAAAATGGGGTCATTTTGGGGGGTTTTATCCCATCTGGGCATTCCATGGCCTCCGAAACTGTGATTGGCAGTGAGAAGTGAAATAAAAAAATTACACCCTTAGAAAGCCTGAAGGCGGTGCTTGGTTTTTGGGGTTCCGTACGCAGCTAGGCTCCCAAAAAGTCCCACACATGTGGTATCCCCGTACTCAGGAGAAGCAACAGAATGTATTTTGGGGTGTATTTCCACATATGCCCATGGCATGTTTGAGCAATATATCATTTAGTGACAACTTTTTGTAAAAAAAATATATATATATATTTTTTTTTTTCATTATTCAATCTCTTGGGACAAAAAAAAAAAAATATTTAATGGGCTCAACATTGCTCTCATCAAATAGCTTGGGGTGTCTACTTTCCAAAATGGGGTCATTTGGGGGGGGTTTGAACTGTCCTGGCATTTTATGCACAACATTTAGAAGCCTATGTCACACGTCACCCACTCTTCTAACCACTTGTAGACAAAGCCCTTTCTGACACTTTTTGTTTACATGAAAACATATTTTTTTTTTTGCAAGAAAATTACGTTGAACCCCCAAACACTATATATATTGTTAAAGCAAAGGCCCTACAGATTAAAATGGTGGGTGTTGCATTTTTTTTTTCCACACAGTATTTGCGCAGCGATTTTTCAAACGCATTTTTTGTGGAAAAAATACACTTTTTTTTATTTTAATGCACTAAAACACACTATATTGCTCAAATTTTTGATGAAATAAAAAATATGATCTTAGGCCGAGTACATGGATACCAAACACGACATGCTTTAAAATTGCGCACAAACACGCAGTGGCGACAAACTACATACATTTTTAAAAGCCTTTAAAAGCCTTTACATGATACCACATTAGATTCACGGAGGAGGTCTACTGCTAAAATTACTGCCCTCGATCTGACCTTCGCGGTGATACCTCACATGCATGGTGCAATTGCTGTTTACATATGACGCCAGACCAACGCTTGTGTACGCCTTTGCGCAAGAGAAGGGGGGGCAGGGGTGCTTTTTTTTTGTTTTTTGTTTTTTTTTTATTTATTTAGCTTTTTTATTTTATTTTTAAACTGTTCCTTCCATTTTTTTTCTTTGTTATGATTTTTATTGTTATCTCAGGGAATGTAAATATCCCCTATGATAGCAATAGGCAGTGACAGGTACTCTTTTTTTGAAAAAATTGGGGTCTATTAGACCCTAGATCTTTCCTCTGCCCTCAAAGCATCTGACCACACCAAGATTGGTGTGATAAAATGCTTTCCCAATTTCCCAATGGCGCGGTTTATATCCGGGAGGGGGGACATTCCCTCCCACTACTTGTAAAAGCAATCTAGAGGCTAATTACCCGCTAGAATTGCTTTTACATGAAAGCCGATCACTGGCTGAAAAGAATGATACCAAGATGATACCTAAACCTGCAGGCATCATTCTGGTATAACCATTCAAAGTCCAGCAACATACTGGACATATATTGTAATCTTTTTTTTTTCATGCAGCCTCTTGGCTGAACGAAAAAAAGAGATTGATTGGTGGGTATGCCCACCATTAGAATACCTCCCTTCATCCACCCACTTCTAATGATGGGCATACATGCACCATTTATATATGCCGATGCATGGGGGCATCCTCCCGCAAAAGTTATGCCGTGTACACACGGTCGGAATTTCGACCGTATGTACGTGGCATTAGGAGCCAATCGCTCCTCCCCCCCCCCTGCTGCCCCCATGCTTCGGCATATATGCTCTTTTTTTTAACTGTGGTGGTGAAATCACCTCCTACAGCGTTGGAGTCGCGGCTTTATGTATCGTGGGAGCAAACGCTGTTGCTGTCAAGATAAATAAATCCGCGTTGCAACTGAATGGCGCACCTGAAAACAAAAAAATGCTTAACACTGAAACACAGTAAACAAAATTACATACCTGAAAAGCAAGCATGATAAAACATGATAAAACATAATAAAACATTGCAGAATAGAATGGAGTAAAAAAAGAGCAACGATAGAGAGAGAATAGAGAGAGAGAGAGAGAATAATAAAACGACAACTATTTTATTTTTTTTTATTTTTTTGAGATTCACAGGTAAAAAAGCTCCTGACTGAAGCGACTGAATCAAAGCGCTACCACAAAAAAACTGTTAGCGATCGCAGGGATCAGGCCTGACTCTGCGAACGCTGCAGTTATGTGTGCTTAGTGTTTTGTAAGTGACAGTGATCGATCGATACTGCACTTGGGTGGGCTGGGCGGAGGGGGAAAACGCAGGTGCTAGCAGGTATCTGGGCTGATCCCGCTAACAATGCGTTTTTTTTTGGAACCCTAAACTGCTGGGACGCTAGTATAGATCTGATCAGATCAGATATTGATCTGTTCAGATACTATACCACTAAGGGAGGTGTATGCTTTGCGCGTGGGTGTTTGCGGTACTGGCACTAACCTGGGGCGACGCAGACCTTATTTGACCCTAAAACCTAATTGATATCACCCGCCGGGCGATCAGGGGGTTAAACCGTTATTGGGTAATAAATGGCGGGTGCCCTGACAGTATAAAAAACAAGCTAACTAACCAGCGTCACCCGTAACAGTAATACAAAAAAAAACTGGCTACCTAGCGGCACCAGTGACACTAATGCAGCGATCAAAAAAACAATCGCTTAGTGACACTGGCAAAAGGGGGTGAAAGGGTTAACTAGGGGCAATCAGGGGGTTAAACCTTTATTAGGTAATATATGGGGGTACCTGACGCTATATAAAAACCTGACGGGGAACCTAAATAACGAAATAACTAACTGGCTAACCAGCGTCACCAGTGACAGTTATATGGTGATCACTGGTGAAAGGGTTAACTCTAGGGGCAATCAGGGGGTTAAAACCTTTAGGTTGTAATATGGGGGTACCTGACCTATAAACCTATTTATGAACCTATATAAACATGGCGGTTAACCTAAAAAAAAAAACTGGTTACCTAGCGACACTAATGCAGCGATCAGAAAAACGATCGCTTAGTGACACTGGCAAAAGGGGGTGAAAGGGTTAACTAGGGGCAATCAGGGGGTTAAAACCTTTATTAGGTAATATATGGGGGTACCTGACGCTATATAAAAACCTGACGGGGAACCTAAATAACGAAATAACTAACTGGCTAACCAGCGTCACCAGTGACAGTTATACGGTGATTACTGGTGAAAGGGTTAACTCTAGGGGCAATCAGGGGGTTAAAACCTTTATTTAGGTTGTAATATGGGGGTACCTGACCTATAAAACTATTTATGAACCTATATAAAACATGGCGGTTAAAATAAAAAAAAAATGGTTACCTAGTGACACAATGCAGCGATCAGAAAAACGATCGCTTAGTGACACTGGCAAAAGGGGGTGAAGGGGTTAACTAGGGGCAATCAAGGGGTTAAACCTTTATTAGGGGGGGGTAGGGGGCTACCTTGGACCTAAAACTAACTGCCCTGACAGTTATTACAGTCACACTGACACTAAATGCAGTGATCAGTAAATAAATGATCACTGCAATTAGTGACACTGTGACTGGGGGGGGAGGGGGTGATCTGGGGGGTGATCAGGGGGTGACAGGGGGGTGGAATATGTGCCTAACTGTACTGGTGTCAGTGTACTGTTGTGCACTAACCTGTACATGTTCGCCGCTCGGCGTCTCCGGTCACATAGACCGGCGCACCGAGCGTGACATCACTTCCGCCTTCCTGTCTATACAATAGACAGGAAGGGGAAGCTTTTCATTCGCCAGGAGCGATCGCGAGGGGGTGGCCAGAAACCACTGGCCGTCCCCTCGTCCCGGATCGCTCCTGAAGCGATGCCGACCGTCCCCGCCGGCGGAGGGGGGTCCGATCGGACCCCCCAACCGCCTGAAGAATGGCACGTACAGGTACGTGGTTCTGCCTGTACGTGCCATTCTGCCGACGTATATGTACATGGGGCGGTCGGCAAGTGGTTAAAGGATAAGTTCACCTTTAGAACCTGTTCCACACCTGATGTCGCAAATTAAAAAAGGCACGGCCGTGCAGGGCTCCACCCTAATGGCCACGTCATTCACTGGTTTCTGTGAATTGATAGACTACATGTACCATCAGCCATTGCAGCTGATGGCTTGTAGTTCTCAATGAACTACCAGAGCACTGGTGAGCACTCTGGTAGTACATTAATCCGTCCTGTTCAAGCAATTGCATGCCTGTATTGAGGTAAGGTCAGACATTGCGCTGCACTAAGTCAAGCAACTCCACCCGCACTGCCCCTTACTGTGTATAAATGGTTCTGTCTAAAGTAGGGGTGCCCAACTGCTTCCCCTCCACCTCCTGCTCTTGGATGGCGGGTTGGTAAAACCAGATTGCTGGTTCCCGACCATCAGTGTGAAGAACAGAGCCAGCACTAGAGGAAGCAGAGCCAATGCTTCCTGTATAGCACCGGCTCCTGTCCCAGGCAGAGTAATGCCAAATGTACTCCGCCTGGGACAGGAGCCGCTGTGATACAGAAAACATCAGGTCTGCTCTCTACTGCAGCCGTATGCTTACTGTAGCGCTGGCCTGTCACAAAATTGCCCGGGGATGGTGGGTCGGAAAACCGCAATCTGGGACAGCAGTCTGTCCGTTTTTCATGTGCACCCAAACTGACTCTCCATTCACCTCCATAGAGTGGCAGATGGAAACGGACTGCTTATCTCCAATCCGCTCTGCTTAAAAGAATAGAAGGGGATCTGTCCCCTTCTGTCTGGGCGGCTAGGACTGGGAGGGCCCATTGAGTAGAGCGAGCTGTGTCCATTCTACATATGCAGAGTGGACACAGACCTGTCATCTGCCGGCTACGCTCATTGTGGCCCGCGCTCTTCAAAAAATTGGGCACCCCGATCTAAAGGATCAATTTAAGGGAGCCCAAAGGCAAACCACCTTAGCCTTTTGCTTTATTAAGCCGATCTAACCCTTTGTAAAACGTTTTCTATATAAACCATCTTTCAACTAAAATAAGTTTCACTTTGCTTATTTGTAGAAAACCGTTTAAGGTTCTTTATTCTAAACTAGTATTTCTTTAAAATACAGAATTTTTGTTGAGTGTCTTACAAGATGTTGATGACAATTTATCTTTTTGAAGTAAGCATATGAATAACTGGTCGCCAGTATTTTTGAAAGTTGATTTGGGTCACTTTTTTTGCTTATTTTGGGGTCTGTTTAACCACTTCCGGACTGCCCACCGCATATATACTACAGCAGGGCAGCTCGGCTGCACAAAATCGCATACCTGTACATGATTTTGTGTAGGGGGTGTGCTTTCAGGAGCTGATTGGACACAGCAGGAGCCAATCAGCGGGTCTAGTGACCCGCCAATCGTTCTGTGTAGAGACGGAGCAGCAGTGTGCAAGGCATCCACTGATCTGTCAGGGAGCAAAGGAGAGATCTTGTGTTTCAGCTAATCTGAAACACTATCTCTTTTCCACCAGTGTATCAGCCCCCCACAGTTAAGATGCACCACCCAGGCACACCTTTAACCCCTTGATTGCTCCTGGTGTCATTTATACAGTGACTAGTGCATTTTTTAGCGCTGATCACAGTATTGCTGTCACTGGTCCCCAAAAAGTGTCACTTGGTGTCAAATTTGTCTGCCACAATGTCGCATGCCCACTAAAAATTGCTGATCGCTGCCATTACTAGTAAAAACTAACTATATCCTATAGCATCCAAAAACTATAACTTTTGCGCAAACCAATCAATATACACTTATTGGGATATTTTGTTTTTACCAAAAATGTATAGCAGATGTATGGCCTAAATTGATGAAGAAATTAGATATTTTTTTTTTAATTTTTTTTATTGGGAATGTTTTATAGCAGAAAGTGAAAATCTTCCAAATAGTCCGTCTTTTGTTTATAGTGCAAAAACAAAAACGCAGAGGATCAAATGCCACCAAAAGAAAGCGCTATTTGTTGGAAAAATACATCAATTGTATTTGGGTACAGCGTCGCACAACCATCGCAGTTGTCAGGTAATGCAACGCAGTGCCGTATCGCAAAAAATGGCCTGGTTAGGAAGTGGGTAAAACCTTTTGGCGCTGAAGTGGTTAAATTAATGAATGGCACACCATGCCCCAAGGCTTAAAAGTGCTGCAAGAGTTAATGAAGGAAGGTAGTGAAGGTGATATTTTGTACAGGTCTCAAGACTATTACATTTGCTCAATTAAGTGTGCTCAAGTAAGTATTTGTTATCTGCTACTGACTCCAGCAATTTTCCTAATGCATGTGCTATAATCTTTGTGCCGCCGTTGGCAGTGTGAAGCAGTAGAGTGACTTGTTCTGGCCATCTGTCCTTGTGTTGCAAAAGTCATGACGCAGTTTTTAAAACATCTGCATGGCACTAGTCACTGGGAGGGGTTAAGAATGGATGAAAATGGGTCCCATTTCATTTAGCTAATGTGTTGCATTGCAGAAATGCCCAGCCGTCAAATCCTCTAGGAGAGCTCCTTACATCACCTTGTCGCATTTTTAGTTGTCAGTTTTCTCAGTAAACTCAAATTTGGAAAAGAAACTGCAGCTGTTACGACTTCAGTGGTCCAGGGAAAATGAAGGGAGAGTTTGTGGATCATTCTTGGTACCAAGTTAGATGGCGAATAGATCAGTGTTCAATGTTTGTATGAATGATTTGCCTTTCCTCCAACATACAGCTTAAATTGTAAAAAGGTGGCTGTGCGGCAGAAAGCTGGCTATTGGCAAGAGTTTACGGGAAAGATTGAACATATTGTACATAAATTGAGGTTGTATGTTTCTAATTTAGCACTAATTGCTGGATGCGTCCTAATCAGTCAATCACTCTTGATTGAGCTTTGTACCCGACGTGCGAACATGAACCTACTCTGACACTAATAATAAAGCAAACCAGCACTTTTGTCAAGCCCTGACACTGCATTGTGCTGTGCATGTTGGAGAGTTTAAATCTGCTGGTAGGGAACAATGAGTAAGAAAGGAGAAATCTTTGGGACTAATTGGAAAAGTTGCTGCTTTTCTGCATGGGTAGAATTTCCAGCTTAGATGTGTGTAGATAATATTGCCCTCATAGTAATTGTTTTTGCAATTGTAGTGACATAAATCTGCTCGGTCATTAAATCTAAAGAAATCTGCTGTCAGTAGAATTTGCAGAGATGCTTGCATATACATGCAGAAGCAATACAACTCCTGTTATCATGCATTAAACCCAGATCATGCTGACTTGCATGCAGCGCTTCCGCTTGTTTTGGTAGTGTAGAAGCTTACCTGCCTCCAGTGCATCAGCCAATTCTAGCAATCAGTAAAATGTGTGTAGGAGTGTGACGGCAAATGCCACACTGGTTGGCCCATCAGAAGTGCTTCTAGCTTTGTGAACTTTAGGCCTCATGTACACTGCTGCTGGTAAACGGCCCTTTAGGAGCAGTTGGGCATTTTTTTTTCAACTGCTCCTGAACTCTCTTTGTTATCAGTACATGTCCACAAGGTCATTTACAGTTGCTTTTAGGCAGTTGAGCTTAGAGGCTTTTTTGGAATGCAAAAAATGGGTTCAGAAGCTGAGTTTAGAGGCATTTCATGCGCCAAACTCTTCAATGCACGGTAACTCGCATTTACAGATGTTTTTAATTTTTGCCTACTTTGAAGATTTTTTTCGTTAACGCGGAAAAAGACGTTTGAGGGTTGGTTACGATCTGTCAGGTTAAATCGTTCAGGAGAGGTTGTAAAAACGTCCCCATGTACATGAAGCCTTATATTGCACAGCATTTTTTTATTTATTTTTTTGGTGGTGACAATTGCTTTACAATGGTCTTCCTTGCATATCAAATTGCGACGTAAAGGGCATGCAATTGTTCTTTTGGGGGGTCCATTTTCAACTGATGTCAACACAGTTGAATATGGGTCATGTGCTTTTTTAAGCCTGTAGGTGGTAGATATGACGAGTGTGATACTTTGCTAACAGCAGCACCCTCTTACAGTTTGGTCTTGGGTGCATAGTGTTCTCAGAACCTTGTAACCAGATGTGCCTAGGCTAACAGGTTAGACAGCTACTGTTTAAAATCTTTCAAATTTTCCTATTTGGTAGGGTCTGTTTCGACTTGAGTAAACATCTGATCACACAATGTTTTTTGTTTTTTAAACGTTTTTGGTATTGACAGCTTATTTTATTGGCCCTTTTATAATGAAACAAGCACTGCAATGGTAACACCACAAAACCTGGTTGGTATCAAAGGCTTTATGCTATGGCATATAGCCTATCACTGTACTTGCTGTTGGTTGTGTATCCTACACAACTTTAATGGTAGGATTGGTTATAGAGAATAATCGAATATCTTAAGTGGCATTTTATATAGCTCTGGTTTGATCACTGGATGTTGGATGAATTAAGTAAATGAAAAAAAGTTGTATCAAAGTCTAGCTGTGTTAATGTGAGAAATCAATTCACTATAATGTGTTTTTTTTTAACTACTAATTTAAATTGCTATTGATTTTAGATGTCTTCCATGAATCTCCCTTCTTCAGTGCTGTTCTCGTGTTAGTGCTTGGAATAAATAATATGACTTAATTGTGATGTAAGTTAATAAAACCTACAATAGGCCGTCTAAAAAATATACATATTTAAAGGGCAACTCCACTTTTGTGGGGAAAAATATTTGCAAATAAAAATATAAGCGTATACAATTGCGACACAAGTAATATTGTATGGGACTGGTTTTATAAGGACCAATCAGCTGCTGCACCTGCAGGGCACTGAGGAAGGCTGCAGGGTCTACATCCCTTTAGACGTGATTTCCCACTGAGCGTATGCAACCAAAAATTACATTTTCTTAGTGTAGAATTTTGGGAAAAAACAGGAAGCCAATAACAAAAGCAGGAAATTGAATATCTGGGGGGGGGGGGGTGTTCTGTACACATTCTATGTACAGAACTCCTCCAGGTAGCCATATTGCATTGCACTTTTCAGAAAATTGGAGCGCTGCAGTTTGAAAAGGTGAGGTAATTTTAAATCGCATTCACTCAGTACATTAACACAGATGGCTATTCTCTCAGAATAACAAACGGTAGGAACATCTGCAACAATTTATTTTTATTTTTAAAGCCTTGCAATGTACATGACCCAGAGGGAAGTGTGTTTTTTTTCCTCAAAATTGGAGTTGCTCTTTAAATAGCTCTGTCCAGATTATTGGGATTTTCATTAGCACACTTTATGTATTTAATATCAGGCAGCACACTCACAGGTGGGAGAGGAATATATTGCATTAAAAACCTGGTAATACAAAGGTGATTTCTTGGTGAGTTTTTACTTTTAATATTTTTCCACTCACTTCCTGGTTGACTGAGGCACTTGTTTAGCCAAGGCCCCACAGATACACCTTGGGTTGGGAAGGCTACATCACCAGTGCCTTCCCTCTGATATACACTCTTGAATGTTCCTGGAAGCATACACAGAGTTCTGGGAGGTACAGGGAGATGGATTCACCAGCTATAAGGCTGCTTTCACACTGGGGCGGTTTGCAGGAGTTAATGCGCTAAGAATAGCGCCTGCAAACCGACCCGCAACAGCTGTTGCTGTTCCTTCAGTGTGAAAGCCCGAGGACGCTCAAAAATGTCCTGCAAGCCGCATCTTTGGCTCGCTATAGGAGCGGTATATTTACCGCTCCTATAGCGCCTGGTCCCATTGAAAACAATGGGGGAGCGCGCCGAACCCGCCCGCAAAACGCTGCTGCAACACCCCGCGAGCGGCCGCAATGCGCCGCTAAAACCGCGCTAAATATAGCGCCGCTTTACCGCCATCGCCCCCACCGCTCCAGTGTGAAAGCAGCCTAAGTGAAAATGGCCACCAAATAGGGAGTAAAAGAAAAATAAGATTTACCAAGGGTAAAAAGACTGCAACTATGTTAACTTTTCACTAGCACTGTCCCAAATAGTATGATTTTCATCCTAATAGTTGTTTAATAACTTCAGGCAATACTCCAGGTATGAAAGGGCTCTAATGCATAAGAAAGCAATCTGGTAGTAATTGCTTGACTTATTTAGGGGGAGAGGAAAAACCATTGGAGCCATTTTACACCATGTGTGTTTTGGCTGTTACTCCACAAAGGCCCAGTGTAATCTATTGTTTCCCATAGGGTTCACACCAATGCGTTGCACTGGGTAAAAATGGAACATTCTGCATTTTAAAAGCAGCACAACACATTACGATTCGATGCATTGCATGTTAAACAAAATTACGATTTTGAGTCCTGCTGCCCAAAAAAAAAAACATCAATGCAACAGTTAAAAAAAAAAAAACACTGCTGTTTTTAATTTTTTTTATATCAATGCACATAAACTAAAATGCATTTTAGCACTCAGTGCATGCTTAAAGTGGTTGTAAACACCTTAGACATTTTTACATATAGGTAAGCTATAAGGCTTTCCTATATGTCCTGAAAATATCGCCTAAACGTGAGCCGTTTGAGATATTTACCTTGTAGTGCGCCGATGAGGTCATCGGCGCATGTGCAGTGAAAAAAACGGCATTCTGCGCCGTATCTTCCCCAGCCTGTGTGACTGGCGGCTCCTGCGCATGTCACATGGCTCCGGCCATTCACAGAGCCGGAGTCCACGGCCCCAGAAGGAAGAGGGGCGAAGATGGTTTCTTCCACCAGCAGGGATATCGTGGGCAGGTAAGTGTCACATTATGGGCTTGTATGCGATGGATACTAGCCCATTATGCTTTTACTTTGCAGGGGAATAAAGAGGAAGTAAACCCAATCAGGGTTTACTTCCTCTTTAATGCAGAAGTGCATCTTGCCTTGCTCTGCATTCTCTGATTTTCATGTGATTTTTATTTTTATCTGGCGAAGATTCTGTTCTACAAGAACACTTTGAGAAATTCTGTTGCCTTTAATGTTTTTTTAAAGGGCAAAGGAGAAATAGCTGCCAGAGGACCTATAGGCAGAAAGTTATTATAATGCAATATCATAAATTGAAAAACAAAAGCAAAAACTAAAGCAAAGTCGTACAGGTGCTTTAGTTAAGCCTGGAGTAGGCAAGAACACCTTGGTAAATGTTAAATACGTAAGGGAGGAAAAGGGTGGTAAGGGAGTAAGATTATAGTGGGATGGTGCAATTAGGGTTGTTTGTACAAAAAAATAATGGCTACAGGTGTCACTAATACAAAAGAAACTGAGCAATAAAAAACATCAGTTGTAACCCTTCCTCATTCAACAAAAAATATTTGTGCTTGCCCCTGTTGGTGATATTTAACCACTTGCCTACTGGGCACTTTTACCCCCTTCCTGCCCAGGCCAATTTTCAGCTTTCAGCACTGTTGCACTTTAAATGACAATTGCACGGTTGTGCAACACTGTACCCATATTACATTTTTATAATTTTTTTTCACACAAATGGAGCTTTCCTTGGTATTTAATCACCACAGTTTTTTTATTTTTTTTTTAAACTAATAGACTAAAAATTTTGAAAAACAAACCTTTTTCATAGTTTGCTATAAAATTTAGCAAACAGGTAATTTTTCTCCATTATTGTTGTGCACTGGGCACAGATTGGCAGCACTGGTGGGCACTGTTGGGACTGCACTGATCAGGACACTGATAATCAGTGTACATGTTTCTTTTAGAGAAGCTAGTTATCGGCTCTTCTCCTCTCATGCTGTCAGCTTGTGGAAAGGAGTGCTGATAACCAGCTTCTATTTACAGCCATGATCTTTACCTCAATCTGATCAGCAGTGTGCTCCAGACACTGATCACTGAGCGCGCTGCTCACGGCGGGCTCGATCATGCGATGCCGTCATATGATGGTCTCCCAGAACTAGCCGGCCATGCTGTAACTGTCATTCAGCTATAGCATGGTCGGCAAGTGGTTAATATTCCTTCCAGTCCTGACTTTGGACATAGGAATGCAACTAGAACTGAATACAGATGGCAATAAAATCCTGACAGGGGCTCTAAACACCCCCCCCCCCCCCCCCACTCTAGGCAAAACAAGACTTTTTCTGACTAAATAAATTACTTTTAAATGCTATAGTGGTTTAAAGCAGACCTTTCTTCCTTTCTTCCCTTTCGCTAAAAATCAAATCTACATACAGTTCTATATGCGGATTTTTAAATCATTAACCATTTTTTGGTTACTTAAAATTAGTTTTTCTGCTTCTAGGTTGACTGAGACACTAATGATGTAGCCAGAGCCTCAGAGGCATCCTGGGAAGGCTGGAACACCAGTGCTTCTCCCCTCAGATCATGTTACCCCAACAGGGACAAGTCCGCAATAATTACATTCATACATTTCCATACAAAAGTGAAATATTTTTTGCTTTACATGCACTATAAAGATTTAATTAAAGATTTTCTGCCGTTGACATGCAAACATGTTAACCTTGAGATCTACTTTAAGGTTAAATGTCTGGGTAAACTCAATTGTAACTAGTTCTCTTTATGTATGGTTTATGCTTCAATGGATTTTTTTTTTTTTTTTTTTGATCTAGCGAACAGTGTAATGCTTTGGGACACAGGGTTTTACTCGGGTTGTAGGTACTGTTTTTATGTGCCTTTTTAGTTCAGATTGGTGCTGGCTTAATAAAAAAACAATGTTGAAGTGTTTGTAAGGAGTGTGTTTGTGGCTGGCATGATCCTGAATTACCCATGACGTAACACTTAACCCTGTGCACAGCTTACCCCACTTAAAACAGAGTAGAATACTATAGTAATTATACTAGACATATGTATTTAAAACCCTTAGTGGTTAAGTTCCCGAATTCCCCTGCTAAAGCGAGTTTAAAATTTTAAAATGCTAAATCACCATTTATTGGACTGAATTTATCATATGGATGTAAAATGGTTAAGAAGGGCACCTTGGGAGATAGAATCTGCTGCATTTTTCTCCCAGCATCTCTGATCAATAGAGCTCATTGATATACACACTTTTATAGGATTTGTTCTCCTTGCATTCCTTATGAGCAGTGTTTCATTGCCCAGGTTAACAATACTGATTTTGGAGTTAGAAAAACAAGTTTATTACGGTTTTGGTAAAGTTTTGATTATCTCTCTGAAGGTGAGTGTAACCGCTTATAGAATTTCCCCAGCCCAGGGATCTGAACACTAGATGTGGGCAGTATGAAGTTGTCACCTAATGGCAGCCTGATGAGCTGTATTTCATGGTTTTATGCTTGGGTGCGGCCCCGGGACTTGTATTTCTATTCTTCCTACTTTTTTTATGGACTCCGTAGAAATGAACAAACCTTGCAATCCAAGTATTTTGATGAACTAGTAATTTCTGATTACAAACTAACACAATTATTTAGAATGTAGAAGATTACGTGCATAACTAGAATTTTAAAAACCTAAAGCCCAACTGCAGCAAAAAAGGTTTGAGATGTTAAATCTTCTGTAAGGTTTTTGTTTGCAGTCTATACCCCCAGTTTTCTGCTCACCAGTTTCTTATATGGGTATCAAAGGAATAGAAACTGAGGTAAACGCTCCCCAGTGGGGCCACAGGCAAAATTCTAAAGGAGAAACACTGCTCACTGGCAAAGTGTATTAAATCAGTTGCTAATGGACCAAAAAAATGCATTCAGAAGTTTTAAAACCTTTTGGCAGGCTTATCTGAACTTGGGGATCCTTGAGCCTGATTGCTGTCTCTGCCATGAATGTCGTTCTTAGTGAAAATGAAAGCTGAGATACTGCCTTGTGTCTTCTAAGCTACGGTGTGTCCTTTCCTCCTCCGACAGTCCATGCTGCCTCCTCTGTCAGTGGTGTACATGTTGCCAAGGATTTTGGGACTGACAAAGTGAACCATCCGCAGCAAGGCATAGTGAACTTTTATTGGTGGACTTCACTTAACTGGGCTCATTCTTAGTTTATTTTAAACGCTATATCTCTCCTACACCCCCCACATACATCACTGGCTACCTCTGGCTGCCCTAACCTCTGCAACATTTCTAAAATTCTCCGCTCCCTGACTAATGACGCCACAAAACTTAATCACTCCTTGGTTATTTCCCACCTTGACTACTGCAACTCCTTTTTTATGCCACAATTGTTAGTTTTAACCATAAGTTTTAATTTTGTGTAATTTTTGCTTTTAGGCTAGGTTCACGCCTATGCGTTTTTTAGTGCAGCTTGCAGATCGACCTACAGTCCATTTAACATTTCCTATGGGACACATTCACACCTATGCCTTTTTAAATTGCTGCGTTATAAAGGGCTAGGAACTTTTTTTCCCCGCAGCAGATGGCTTTTTGTGTGTAGTAATAGACCTGCACCTGAAACACAAGTGGTGTGTGTGTTGCATTTTTATTCTTTTAAGGCGTGGGCGGCCAATGTGTCCTTTACAGCCCCCCGTAAAGTAAGCATAGCGCAAGCAGCAGCCTGCATATGAGACTTTTACATGGGGGAGAAAACAATTTTTTTCTTTCAGGCTATTGGATGATTGTAGTCAATGGAAAAGTTAACATTTCCATTTGCTATAGAAAAATTTTAACATTCATGTTTTGTACATCTAGGTTTTAGCGAGTTGGTCAATAACTGCACATTGCATTATATCAATTCTCTAGTCGTTTTTATTTAAGTGTAAAAGTTTTATAGTTTTCGGCTCCAGGTTCTGTTGGCAGTATTTGGGTACATGTATCAATTACAGAAGGCCACTTTATAAGCTGTAAGATTCTTGTTTAGCCAGACAGAACTGATTACCTTCAATTCCTAAAAGACTCCCTGGTAAAGCAGAAAATACCATAGCCAGATGGTGACTTTAAATAAGTATAAATTCATAAAGTAGAGGGAATTCCTAGCTGGTCCAGTCTTGCAGTAAAACAATCAACAGTGAATGTTCAGGGTTACTAGGCCCAGTAGTATTCCAGCAGAACATGATCTAGAGGCCAGCGTGCACAGAATGCCTTATTGTAGCTTGAAATCCCTAAACACTGAACAGATAGAGGACAGATTGTCTGTACTGTGGACATATGGTTAACACCTTCCCACGTGGCTGAGAAGAAAGAGTTGCTTGGAGGACAGTCACCCCTCCTCGCAACCCCTTTAATTTGTCTAGAGCTGTCAGTCATGCTCTGATATGTGGACATCTAGGGCAATGTGTGTCCCTCAGGCAGCCTGTGTACACTTTGTCATGAGCTGCATTCCTAAGGTCTCTAGTGACCTCTGAAGATAGAATATTCACTGCACGGCTAACATAATTCTGCCTCCTATGCTTCATATGCTGTTGCAAGAGGCCTATAAGCTATAGGAATTCTTTCTAAGCTCTCATATATCACATTATATACATCACTTTGGTTATTTCTAGCCAGGTAACATTTCATGTAGCTAAATAAAGTGTTAATTGTCAATTTCCCTGCATTCAAATGTTTCTGCTATAAAGTATAAACACCACCTTTTTCAGACGGAATTCTAAACATTAAATATGTTTTTGCAAAGCAACATGTATATAGGAAGTCCCTGGGTTACAAACAAGAGGTTCTGTAGGTTTATTCTTAAAGTGGTTCTATGCATTAAGATAAAAAACCTGTGTGCAGAAGCTTCCCCAGCCCCCCCCCCCCCATACTTGAGCCCCCATCTCGATCCAGCAATAGGCTCAGCTGTCTGAGACTCTCCCTCATTGGCTGACACTAGCGCTGTGCTATTGGCTCCCGCTGCCGTCAGTCAGTGGGACAATGAGGGGGGCGAGACCAGGCCGCAGCTGTGTCTGAATGGACAGAGCAGCTGCTCGGGTGCCCCCATAGCAAGCTGCTTGTTGTGGGGTCACTTGGCAGGAGGGATGGAGAAGAGAAGGATCTGGGCTGCTCTGTGCAAAACCCCTACACAGAGCAGGTAAGCATGTTTATTTTTACACAAAAGCAAGACTTTCAGTTTAAGTTGAATTTGTATGCAAGTTGAAACAGGTAATTTTTTTTTTTTTTTTTTTTTTAGAACTCCACCCAAAAATAAATATTTAAGCTTTTTGGATAGCATGGGGAAGGATTAACACCCCTGTAACATTTGTTTTGCTGTCTGTGCCCCTGTTCACCTCACTTTCTGTCCCTTTGACCATTGAATTATACATTTTGGGTTGTTGTGGAAACCAGGATTGGTGATCAACCTTCAGAGGAAACGCCTTTTTCCCATAACTTGCATTTGCCTTCCTAGGGTAGATTTATGCTTGTCTCTCTGCAAGTATTGTATGTAAGTTGGATGTGTTTAACATGTGGACTGCCGGTATACTACATGCCCCTGGAAAACGGCTGTTGTGTTTTTCTTCTAAATTGAATACCTGATCCATTGCAGAGTTTTATGCGAAGCTCTCTTAAGGTAGTTGTAAAGCCCATATGGGCACATATATCTGTAGTGTGCCCTTCCTCCAATCAGCTCACAATACCCATACCAAAACCATGTAGTGCAAGGGCCGGCCTGATTGCATACAAATTACAATTTTTAAAGATTTGACCTCATACTATATGGTTTTGGTAAATCTGAAGACAATAATCGTCAGAAAATCTAATAGTGTGTATGGGGCTTTACGCTTTAATCCTTGGGGGGGGGGGGGGGTTTGGGATGAGTGGCAATGCTGGAGGGTGTTCTGAACAGCCACCTTGGGTGCTCTTGATCAAGGTCATCTGCTGATCTGAGAACTGTAATGGGTACTTTTAATGGCAACTATAATCACAGGTAGTGTTACTCACGGTGTCTCCGACTTTGTAGCGTCTCATGGCAGTGACACCCATGCCGAAATCAGGAGATGGTCTCATCCAGCCTCTCCCACTTCACATTCCTTACCGGTCAGCTGACCTCCAGTGTCTGCCCCCCAGCCATGCCGTGAACTGAATGGGTGGCTGAGTGGGCGGCCACCGGTTCCAGGAACAGCCCAGCTGGGGGGGCTACAGGCTCCAGGGACAGCCCTGCTGGGCGGCTGCAAAAAGGCTGGGAGAGCGGTGCGGGCTTCAGGAACAGCCCTGGCAAATCATTCAAGCCCCAGTTTGAGAACCACTGAGCTAGAGCTTAAGGCCCCTTTCACACTGGGGCGGTGGGTACCTTAGCAGTAAAACGCCGCTATCTTTAGCGGCGCGTTACCGTCAAATTTGCAGCGCTATTTGCCCGCTATGCAGTATAGCCACGCTGCCCCATTGATTTCAATGGGCTTTAGCAGTGTATTCACCCCCTTCAAAGATGCTGCTAGCAGGACTTATTTTTAGTGTCCTGACAGCGCACTGCTCCTGGCCCCTCCCTCCTGTTAAGTGCCCTACAGCAAGCAACTCGCTATGGGGGCACCTGAACCAAGTCACTTCCCCCTGTGTCCATTCAGACATGGACCCCCGGCCCCGCCCCCTCTTTTCCCTGATTGGCTAGCTTGACAGCATCATCAGCCAATGGCGCCACCGCCGTGTCTCCGCTGATCAGGGAGAATTTCGGACGGCGCACGCACTCGTGGACAGAGGGGGACCTCTGTAAGTGTTAGGGGGGCTGCTGCACAGAAGGCTTTTAATCTTAATGCAGAAAATGCATTTAGATAAAAAAAAAAAACTTTTGCCCTTACAACCACTTTAAATCTGCATATATGGACTTTATAGGTAACACATAAACCAGATCACTTTTTAAAATAAAAATCTTTATTATAAAGTTTTAAAAACTGTTACAGAACACTATTTGCCCCCAAATGATGGATGGAGAAACTTCACTGCTACATATTGTAAGCTTTATACTTAAAGTGATAATTCAGCATTGCAGTTTGGTGGCTTCCACCATGCTTGTCAAGCTACTCTACATTTTTTTTGGTCATCCAATCCTTCAGGAGCATACATACATTTTCTTTGTCTAAGCATAAACAAAATAAATATAAAGATGAAAGTATTGGAACACCTGCCTTTACACACGCATGAACTTTAATGCCATATCCCAGTCTTAGTCTGTAGGGTTCAATATAGAGTTGGCCCACCCCAACAGGTCATGTTTTCAGGATTTCCCTCAGTTGAAACTGCTGTGGTAATTACTAAGGCAGAGAAACTGATCAAATCACCTGTGCATAATAATGGTAAGCCTGAAAACCTGACCTGTTGGGGTGCCTTGAGGAATGCTGTATTCGATAATTACTGTACAGTTAAAAGAATGCTGTGCCCATAGGTCTGTCATCTTGCACTGTACTAGGGGCACCTCTTGCCTCAATTCTGTATATATCTGATGGTATATTTCTACGGACTCAATTTACAGCACGTTGCAAACTATAGATGGGAGTTGGTCTCGAACTGGCTAGATAAACACTTTTAGATTCCAAACCCACAGCAACCCAAAAAGCTAAGTGGTAACCTGCAGAATTAAAAGTAAAATCACAGTAATGTGGTGTCAACACAAAAAAAACGATCTTATAGATGGTGTATGCACATCGGGATACGTCCAACATACGCAATAGCCATAGCCTATCCTCTAGACTCTAAATGAAGATCAATAACAGATATGGTATGATTTGTGGCCTCACATACTGATTGCCATACTGATTTAATTTGATACATAGGATGGGAGAAGCATGATTGTGCTGGTATTATCTCCAAATGTGAAATGGATCATACATGTAGAGCATCCACAATGCCATAGATCAGAACGTTACAAAAGAACAATCACAATAACTATTCATTCCTAAACCAAGGGCCACCATTAGTTGCAGAGAACTTGCATGTGCATACCAATAAGCCAGAATCCTCTTCAAGTCCAGAAATAATCAGCATGGCACAAGGCTTTCCCCTCCTTTATAAGTGCTCCAACCGGAAGGTGCACACACTGGGATACAAGCCTGTGTGTGATGTCATCTGACCCAACCTCTTGGGTCAACCGCTGATGTTGGCCGGATGTCCTGGCCGATCTCCACAACACGGTGGGTGGGGGTAGAGATGCCACCTCATCCCTTTTTAAAACCGAACACACATTTAATTACACATATTCTGAGGCTTATTTAATGCAGATAAGATACTAATGGATTTTATTTACCACCTTAATCAGCCACAGAACCTGTGTAATTTGTGTTTGGTTTTAAAGGGATGGTGGGGGAAGAATCCACACTTACATGGGGGCTCCTCCCTCCTCATCTCTGCCGCTGTCCCATGCCAAGAGGACGCTCATCTGCCAGGACATAACCGTTCAACCATATCTTTTATTGGTCTAGCGGATGGGCTATGGGAATTGCGTACTTTAGCCGTATCTTTTTTGCGTGCGTTTCTTTTAGTTTTAGTCGGTCCTATATTTTGGATGGGAACACTGACAATACTGTTTGAGCTCCTGGTTTGTCTTGCATCACAGCCCTTAACCCCATCGACCGCTATGACCTTCTAGGTTTCAGGATCTTCTAAACCAGTGGATAAGAATTATTTTGTACATTTGTGGATGTGCAATATGTGCATTATAGAGGTGAATTTGGCAAAGTTCTAAATTATTGACATTTGCATGTGTCTTATTTTTTGGGACAGTTCTAAACCTTTCTAACTGCATGGAAACAGTACAGCTTGAGCTTAACATTTGTCCTGCACTTTTGGGCAGATTGTTTGGAAGCCTGAAAAGCATTGACTTGATTATGAAGAGTTAATTCATGCATTCACTCCTTGCTTCCAGAGCATATCAGACATTTGCAGACTGAAGCAGAATGTGCACCTTGTATTAAAAAATAGGCCATGATGAGCTGCTTTGTCTGCAGTTCTTTTTCCCTGTAGCCCAGGTTCATGACAGGCAGTCTGTGTAGGGGGATGCTTCTGCTTTTGAAAGGTAACACAAGAAATGAGCTAGTTACTTGCTGGATGGACACGTTACAGTTCCCATTCAAATTTGAATATGTATGTTGGGGGAAAAAAAAGTATAGAACATGCTATAGAGGTGCATTGTGGGGATTACTCAGTACCTTACTGGAACAGATACAAGTTAGCTACTACAGTGTAGTATTATAATAGTTAAAGGCATAGTTCACCTTTACCAAAAATCTGCCTATCCGGATAAGGGGGATGTCTGTAGATGAAAACAATCTATGCAGCTTTGACCAAAATTGAATAATTGCCTTGCTTTAGGCATAGGCCATTTTGCATACCTCATACCCGACCTGAAAAATCCTAGGACATTGGTAAGCGAGGCACAGCTGTTACGGTTCATCTTCACCATCACTGGAGTGAGCTCTTTATCCAATTCAAACATCCTTGCATGCACTTTCTATCCCCTGATGCAGTAGCATAGTATTTGAGAGCTCACTCCTGTGATGGTAAAGGTGAATCTTAATAGCTAGGCCTCACTTGGCACTGTCTTGGCAACATCCTGGGACCTTTTCAGGTCAGGCTTCATAAGGTACATAAACGGCTTACACCTATAGCAAGGGCATTATTCAACTTTAGTCAAAGCTGCTATGTTTTTTATTTACAGGCACCCCTTAGTTTTTTTGGAAAAAATGAATAACCCTTAAATGTCCAGTGCCTTGCAGAGTATTCACCCCCTTGGCATTTTTTGTGTTTTGTTGCCTCACAACCTGGAATTAACATTGTTTGAGGATTTGCATCATTTAATGTACAGAACATGCCCCCACAACTTTGAAGATTTATTGTGAAGCAAACAAATAAGACAAACTAACAAAGTCAATGTGCATAACTATTTACCCCCCTAAAGTCAATACTTTGTACCTTTTGCGGCTATCGCAGCTCCAAGTCTCTTTGGATAAGTCTATGAGCTTGCCACGTCTTACCTGTGGGATTTTTGCCCATTCCTCCATGCAAAACTGCTCCAGCACCTTCAAGTTGGATGGTTTGCGCTTGTGAACAGCAATCTTTAAGTCTGTCCACAGATTTTCTATTGGATTGAGGTCTGGGCTTTGACTAGGCCATTCCAACCGATGTTTCCCCTTAAACCACTCAAGTGTTGCATTAGCAGTGTGTTTGGGGTCATTGTCCTGCTGGAAGGTGAACCTCCGTCCTAGCCTCAAATTACACAGAGTGGTACAGGTTTGGCTCAAGAATATCCCTATATTTACCGCCATCGATCTTTCCCTCAACTCTAACCAGTTTCCCAGTCCTGACTGCTGATGTGGTTTTAATAATGTGTTGGGTTTGTGCCAGACAGGGTTTTCTTTGGTCAATAAGTTCAATTTTAGTCTCATCAGACCAGAACACCTTCCGCCATACATTTTGGGAGTCTCCCACAAGCCTTTTCACAAGTCTGATCATTGAAGGAGAGCAGGCTGAGATCCCAGCATAGCTAGAGAACCGACCAGGCTGTACTCTCATGCTTATTGTAGTCAGTTTTTAATATGAAATCAGAGGGACTGGCGGGAACACCAGAGATCTCCCACAAAGGAAGCAATACAAAGAGCAGGATACTTTCATACAAGTACATGATACAGCAGGCACATATCAAGAATCTGAAATGTTGGGGTAACAAACACTATACAGGTTTTTTCTTTTCTTTTTTTTTTTTATCTGTTCCATAAGTGCAAGAAAAAAAAAAATCACTACGATCATTGGTAAGTTTCAGTGGTAAAATGTTACCAGAGATCACCAATTCGGATGGTGCCATCGCTGCCGATTTGGCCAAATCGATCCAATGTGAACCAGGGCTAAGTGTCAGTTTTGTTTACACATGCGAGAGCAGCAGAATTTTGCACCAGAGATCTCATGAGAGGCTGCAAGATGTTATAAGTTAATTATGTTCTGACTAAAGTACTAATAAATTACAATTTTACATGAGGCTCCTAGCCAAATGAAAATAAAAACACTATAGATCTCTGGATATCATAACGTGTCAAGTAATGAAAATGTAAGCTTTATTTAAGATATTAAAAACATAAGATTAACACGCATCTTGCTTTTAAGTATACCACCCCTAACAAAAATACCATAATGATGGCTCCTAAAGGAACATGTGTGCTCATTGTTGCTTTATCCACCAGGAGTATTTACTAGAAAATGCAAGCATTTTTTTTTCCATGTTTTCCCCTAGCAAAGTTTGAGAAATCATTATCTTTAACAAAGGGATATAGACAAGAACTGAAGTGGCTTTAAGGGCCCACAGAGCTCCTAACTGGTACAGTAGTTTAGCGATGCCATATGTATATTTCACTAATTATGCTTAAGATAATTCTGCAGCTGGAGCAAAGAACACAAGAACAGTGTTCACTGTTTAATTTCAATTCAATGCCCTAATTTGTGAGACTGCATAAATTTTATAACCGAAACTAAGGCAGGCTATAGACAGTCAACACAGTGCTGACAGGGAAATCCCTCCTGCCGAGCCATTGCATTCTCCTGGCCGGGGGCATGGGAAACTTTCCCTGCTGGGAGAAGACTAATGGCTATAGCAGCCGCTAGCGATAATCGCAGGTAATTACGGCAGGCTGGTTGTACCCAAGTTGATCGATCAACTTGGTACATTTAGCCTGCCCACACAAGATTTGAACAGTCTGTGGCCAGCCTAAGAGGTGGCCTGAACTGGAAGAGGGGCAAACAGTCCAGTCTTCAAGTGATAAAAAAATCATGCGGCACCAAAACGCATGGTACGAAAATGTTGGAAAATGCTTTAATTTTGGCAAGATGTGTGGGGGTGTAACTAAATTAATGGCACTGCTGCATGTCTGTAAAAGAGCAGTGCATTGTGGGAAAGTGCACAATTTTGTGCATGTTCCTGCATCTCAACAAGTGTGCATGGAGCCTAAAAGTACTGATGCCAGGCACAGGCAGGCAACTGGCATTTTTAGAAGGCTGACAGTGGTAGCCTCTGTTATATGGTATAGATTTCATTTGTCTTTAGTCCAATTTTTTTCATCCTTTGCTTCAAATGGCAAAGATTAATCATCTCCAATATTCGTCTGTAAAAGTGTGAAAATACAAGCTATTTAGCATTAATTACATTTCATGCATAATTCTTTTGTGAGGAAATAGACATGTTTCAGCTGTAGCTGAAACTTTTTTTTTTTTTTTTTTTTCCCCTGAAATGTTTTGGCAGCAGAACAAACTATCAAATTGAGTTCTTTTAGAAGAAGACTAAAAGAAATGGGATTTATGAAGCTGGATGCTGTTTTAGTGTTTCAAGAGTAAATACACTTAAGTTGCATGAAAATCGAGCCTTCTATTTTGGAGGATGCTGCTTGTGTCTTCTCTGTAATGGCTCCATGCCAACTTGTATTGCTTTTTGTGATTTTACTTTTTACTCTGTTCAAACTGTTTCTTTTTGTGTGAAAAAAAGGCCTGCAGACCTTTGTTTCTTTTGGTTTAAAGCTGCTGGTGCTTTTACTAATTGCACTCATTTCTGAAAGTATGCCATGTAATAAAGCACTGCTGATGAAATGAACTTTTATTCCTGAAACTGGCTTTGTGAAATTGCCCTGAATTAAAGCTGAAGTTTAGTCAGATTTTGATGTGGATGGGTCTTGGTGCTGGAGTGAAAAGCTCTCGACAAGAACCTGCCCTCTCCCCCCTCCTCCTCCATTGAGGAACACATTTCTGTGCTTTCTCTGCCTGTACAATGATGTGTAAAATACAGAAGAACCAGAGTTGCAGGATCCCCCCCCCCCCCCCCCAATTCAGATTGTGTTACAGGCATTAAAAGCCATGAGAATGTTTTACTGGAAGAGGAGTTCAATCCTCCTTGGGAAAACTATTCAGTGCAGCTTCATGGAAGACCTAAAGCAAGCAATTAAAGTGGAACTAAACTCAAAAATATTCACCTCCCAGCTATGCAGCAGTTACATCCCTTCCTGTCTTCTGTCATCTTCTCCCAGGTGTTGGGTTTGCTGGAATGACCTCCCGCACATAGGAGGTAGTCTGCCTTAGCTGGAGTGTGCCGGGATTGAACGCTGAGCTGCGCATGCACAACTTTGTGCATTCAGTAGAAGGTACGCAGGCAAGTGTTTTATTGCAGAAAATACATTACATGTCTCTTCTGTAATAAAAAGCTGCCTGCTTGCAATTTAATGCTTAAAGTGGATGTAAACCTCACATATACCCAGTGAAGTGAACAACCTCAGATGATACACAGAGAAAAAAAACAAATCTCCCTACACAAGTTTTACATTCCTATCTGCTGTCTTCAGCTTTATATACGGTTTAGAAAGTGCACGTCCTGTTTTCTTCCTGTTCCAGCAGGGGGAGGGAAGTCTTGACACAAACAGCTGATTGAGGGGGGGGGGGGGGGGGGGGGCCTTGGGGGGGGGGGGGGGGGGGGGGCTTTTCCTACATAAACAGAATTGCTGTGCTGTGAATTGACCAGCTCTCTGCTAATCTATAGCACCCATCCTGACACAAATTTCAGGCTGGTTTTATCACAGTTGACAGAACTTGTCACAAGTTATCATGCTGATAACACAGGACATAGGGCTTTGAAGAGCGATAAGAAAACACTGCAGATATGTGCCCAGCTCAAATTCCATGAATGGAGTTTACATCCACTTTAGGCTTAGTTGCACTTTAACCCCTGCAACACTGGAAAGTCAAAAACCAGAAGAGTATAGCGCATCCTTGCAGTGAAGATTTCCACAGAATCCAGCTTGCCTGCACTATATGGGACATGTCATTATAGGCGAGTTACCTCCCTAAAGCTGAGAATTTTTTTTTATGGTTAAACTTTAGCTTTCAATGTTCTCTGAATGAAATCTAGGTGCTGGCAACTATATTAATGGTGGCCTTGGCAGCATTGCACCATGGTATAGTTATTGTACAATAATTCCAGCTCATAGATCACTATATCTCAGCACTGAAACCTTGGTCAATTTAATTCATTGGCATATGTGTAGGCACTGAAGCAATCTATTTCTTCCAGGCCTATCGCATATTTGGTAGGAGAATGAGATTAGTTTTAACATATTTGGCATGGACTACCCCCAGAATATATATATATATATATATATATATATATATATATATATATATATATATATATATATATATATATATATATATATATATATATATATATATATATATACACATACACACACCTACACACACACACACACACACACATATATATATATATATATATACGTGTGTATGTATATATATACCTACACGTGTGTGTGTGTGTGTGTGTATATATATATACACACACCTACACATATATATATATATATATATATATATATATATATATATATATACACACATATATATATATATATACATACACACCTATATATATATATATATATATATATATATATATATATATATATGTATATATATATATATATATATATATATATTGTGTGTGTGTGTGTGTATATATATATATATATATATATATATATATATATATATATATAATTTAATTTTTTTGGCAGTTAACCACTTGCCTACTGTGCACTTAAACACCCTTCCTGCCCAGACCAATTTTCAGCTTTCAACGCTCTCGCACTTTCAGTGACAATTGCGCGGTCATGCAATGCTGTAACCAAATGAATTTTTTATCATTTTGTTCGCACAAATAGAGCTTTAGTTTGGTGGTATTTATTCGCGACTCCGTTTTTTATTTTTTGCGATATAAGCGAAAACATAGCGGAAATTTTGAAAAAAAACAATATTTTCTCCTTTCTTTTTTAAAAGAAATCCAATAAAATCAAATTTTGTCATAAATTTAAGCCAAAATGTATTCTGCTACATGTTTTTTTGTAAAAAAAAATCCGTTAAGTGTATAATAATTGGGTCGCGTGATCACGGACATATGTACGCAAATGATCATGTAAAAGGGGTGTGCAGGTGATCACGGACATGTGTGCAGATAATCATTGGCACATGTGATTTTAGTGGGACATATGTGAGGGACATGTGTTTTTTATTATTTAGGGACATGTGTGTTTTGGGGACATGTGTGTTTTGAGGACATGTGTGTTTTACTGTGGGGACATGTGTGTTTTACTGTGGGGACGTGTGTTTTACTATGGGGGACCCTAGACTGGTGATCAGTGAGTAAAAAAACATCTCATACTCACTGATCACCAGCCGGCTGCAGCGATCCGCTCTCCTCTCCTCACCGACGACTTCCGTGTGAGGAGAGGAGGGCCGATTGCCTAGCAACCGGCTGTTTGTTTACATCACATGACAGCCGTGATTCGTCACGGCCGTCATGTGATCAGGAGGGCCAATCACCGTGCCCTCCTGCCGATTCGAGATGCGCCGTGTCCGGGTGACACGGCCGCATCGGGATCGCGCCGCTGCGCGGGCACGCGCGCGATCCCTCTACTTCTGAAGGACGTTCCTGAACGTCCTATCAGAAGTAGACGGCTCCCACCCGGCCGTATATCTACATTGGCCGGGTGGGAAGTGGTTAAATCAGCATGTGTTGTGTAATATTATTCATTGTAAATATTGTTTAGCTGAATCCAAACATGATTTCACTGTGTAAAGTACAAATCTACAGTACAGGACCCAGGCTTAAGGGTTGGTACTGTCAAGTGATTAGACACTGACAACGCTTTTGAGGACATGTCCCCAGGGTGTCGTCCTGTAACCCTACCCCTTTGACTCCCCAATTTTTGCTGGGGTTTTTTCACCAGAACAGGACCCTATTTTAACAGTTTTTCTACATCTGATTCTAGCTCTATTTCAGGCACGTAAACAAGTGGCCTACTTGACTAAGGCAGAGTTTTCTGCAACTGTGTAACAATTTCTGACAACTATAGGCTTTAATACAGCCATAACTGTCCGAGGCTCAAAACCGCCTGGCTCCTTCTCCAACTCCGAATGTCTCTAGCGGAGTTGGAAAGAGGTGTGAAGAGGAGCCGGAGACTGTTGGAGGCAGCAGTACCAAACTTTTGCCAGGAGACTCCTATACACCTGATGTTACAGCTTCAAATGATATGCTTGCTTCTGCGGTGTGCAAAAGCCTTAGTGTTGTCTCACTTGATTAACCTCTGTCTCGTAAAGCTGCTCAGTGCAAGCTTTGTGTGAGAATGGACAATGTCCATTCTGGAGAGTGAGCCTGCTTGAATGCCCGCATAGCAAGTGGCTTGATGTTGGGGGCACTCAGCAATTGGGAGGAGGAGCCAGGGCCGCCAGCTGGGGGCCCAAAAATAATAGGGTCATGGCTGCTCTGTGCAAAACAATGTTTTTTTCTTTTTTTTAAGTTGCAACCTTTACCATGAATCACATCAAGCCTCTGTTGCCCAGCATTGTAAGGCCCTTACCTTTATTTTTTTTCCAAGTTTTACCAGGTAAAAATGCAGCTTTCAGCCTCAAGGTTTTTGCAGCAATCCTGAGTTTGGTCTATTGACCCTTGTTGGCCATTTGGCACAGTTCTGCTTGCCTAGTTGTCCCAACCGCCTCATTCATTGCTTGGGAGCATCCCAGGGCCTATGAATTTAAAGCCGGTGTCCTTTACTGTTTTTAGACCATAATGTAAGATGAAATTAACTTTGAATTGCCTGCAAATTTCATGCCTGAGTACGGTACAGGACATAGGATACCCTCCCCTCTATTCCTGTGTTACTCTGCATTGCTCGCTAAAAATCTGGAGACTGAGTGGTAAAGGGTTAAAGGGGGCGTGCCCTCAAAAGCTTTGCCAGTGTTCAATCACCTGCAGGTAGCAGTCTATAAACCAAGGTCCTTGGACTATCAAGCCTGTGTCCTGTACTGTATTTCAATATATAAAATTTACAGGTAAGTATAGTAACTTTTTTGTGATAGTTGGCATGCCATATGCTGACTGGGTCTGTTACGTGGCCCATTAGTAACTTTTAGCGCTTGGCCTTTGAACTTTCACCCAAAAGATTTAAGACCAGCATTGGTCTGTCTGTGTACTGTAAACCTGTATACCCACATTTATTTCTTATATTCCCACAGGACAAGAACAAGAAGCTCCGCCCTCTGTACGACATTCCATATATGTTTGAGGCCAGGGAATTTCTGCGCAAGAAGCTCGTTGGCAAGAAGGTATGAAGTGAAAAGTTTTGATTTGTCTTTACTCCCATGAGGTACAAACCTTATAATACACTTCCACTGAAAAGCGGTGGAACCTGTGATGTCACTGTAGTTTTAATTTCTAAGGTGGTGACAAATATTACTAGTGAGCAGCATTTAAATGTTCACGGAAATACCATTCATAAAGGTAAAGCATCCACATTTGGATGCTTAAACACACTCCTTGTCATAGCTGTATTGTCCTTGAGCCTGTGTCGATGGCCTTTTTTCTTTTTTTTTTTTTTCTCAAATGTGTTTTGCATTCCTATACAGAGCTATGGGAATACAAATCTCACTTGAAGTAGGTCACATGCAGGTCAGATTCCAGAATGGCGGCAAAACGCTCAGACGCGTTTGAGATGCCATTACCTCTGTGACTATTGTCGCAGACAAAATGGGGAAATCCTATATTTGAGTTGCAATGAGAGCAAGAGGTTGGGGGAAATAGTCCAACATAGAGACATGATCTTGTGACAACTGTGATGGACTTCTACTATTTTTGGGACGATTTCTTCTTGCTTTCTGTTTCTTTTAAAGGGTAATCTACCCAGCCGGTCAGAGCAAAAAAATCTTAGTGTTACTAAACCCAGGACCCTGCCTTCACTATATCTAGTCTCCCAGAGTACACAGAACATGGAAATACACGACCGCAGGTGTAAACGAGCCGTTTAGGCTTCATGCACACTGGACGTTAAAATAACATTATAAAAATGTCAGTAGCTTTGCAGTGAGTTTTTCAACTTTTTTCAATGTTTTTGCAATATCGATTTTAACATGTATTAGCGTGTTTTAGCTTTATTTTTGTGTGTGTTTGTTTTTTTTTTTTTTTTTTGGAAAAGTTTTTCTTTTCAATGAATCAAAAACAATAAACGCTGGTGAGCAATCGGCGTTGGAGCGTTTTTACTGCTGAAAAACATCTCGCAAAACATCTCAAATATCTTTAGAAGAGGCTTCCTTCTGGGACAACAGCCATGCAGATGAATTTGATGCAGTGTATGGTCTGAGCACTGACAGGCTGAACCCCCCCCCCTTCAACCTCTGCAGCAACCCAGCACTCATACATCTATTTCCCAAAGACAACTTCTGGATATGGTGCTGAGCTTGTGCACTAAACTTCTTTGGTCGACCATGGCGAGTCCTGAGTGGTGAATGCTGGCAAACCATCAGCTGACCGGCTCCCGATCAGCGCTCTCAGCCAGTGGCTGAGAGCGCTGACTGGAATGTTCTGACAGGGGCTGTCCCCAGCGAGGTAGATAACTGTACTAACGCTGGATCATTGGTACAGCAGCTCCAGCTGGAGTTGACAGTTTTCTTTCGTTCAACACACTGGGTTGAAAGGAAAAAACGAATTGTGTGTACCACGCTTTGGTTTCCTGGAAGTTTGCTTTATAAAAGGGGTCTCAAACCGATGGCCCTCCAGCTGTTGTGAAACTACAAGTCCCATCATGCCTCTGCCTGTGGTAGTCATGCTTGTAACTGTCAGCCTTGCATTGCCTCATGGGACTTGTAGTTTCGCAACAGCTGGAGGGCTGCCAATTTGAGACCCCTGCTTTATAAGGATGTCTCCAAATAACCCGTCTAAAGATACAAATTTTAATTTCTAGAGCAATTTGCTGAGCTCAGCTGCAATTTACTCCTATTAAAAATCCGTGGGAACTGCAATGGAAAGGTATACAATACTTCTAAATACTGATTTGAGCGCTTGACTAGAAAGATATTATATGCAGTACATTTTAAATAAACATAGTCTGTTGACACACTTTGTAAAACATTGTTAATCAAATTAGACCTTACATGACAGACTCCAATTGTGATCTGCTGGTGTTATCCTTTGATTTATGGGCAGATTTAGAACAGTTATCAAAGATGTGGTGCAACACTACTGGGGGGGTGACATTGTGTCTTCTCTACAGTAACGGACATTTCCTCATCTTGTAGCCTTTTGCTGCACTCAAGGGAATATTACCAGCAGTAGTGATTTAATTCACACTATGACTGGGTGACCTTGGAAACTCACCAGTGCATAGAATATGCAGTAGATGTTGCAAGCCAGGCTGTCTTTTGTATTTTATTTTGTTTTCCGAATGGAAATTTTGGTGCCAAAAATGCAGGATGTACTTAGCTGAAAACCAAAAAAGCACACTTTTAAATTTTTTTTATATTTAATTGTATTTAACTTTTTAATATAAATTAATGTGAATTTATTGTTGACCATTATTGGCACCCTTAGTGCAAGAAAAGCTCAAGAAAAATGCAGTCTGACCATCTCTTGTATCATGTCCTCTGTCTCGACCTATCTCTTGTATCATGTCTGCAATCTTTTAAACACACTGCTAATATTTTTGGGAAAATTTCCCTTTGGTACACCTCTAGCAGACATGATACAGGAGATGGTCAGAGACTGCAGACATTATATAAGAGATCAATGCAGCTTCATCGGTGCCCAGATCAGAGCGGCGATCTCCCACTGTGTCACGGAGCTTGGGGGGGGGGTGACGGAGGGGCCGGGTCTTTTGTATGATTCCCCCTGCAATGTCAGCCCCCTTTTTGGTGCCATCATCTGCACCTTTTCTTTCGGTGCAATGCCGAAAACACAATTTTTGTCCGATATGTTTCAGCGGCCGAAATTTCGGTGCACCTTTAAATGTTATAAAATGTAAGTGTATACTGTGACCATATAACTAGGGCAGTATTTTTAAAATGGAACTATAGACAAAACTTATTACACTTTGGATAGCGTAAGGGAGGGTTATTACCCGTCTGGCTTTTTATTTTTTGTCGTTTAGTAGTTTCATTGTTGGGGAAGCTGTAAAAGCAAGGTTGCCTTTTAGATATGGCTGTTGAAGGGTGGCACCCTCCTTTTTTTTTTGGGGGGGGGGGGGGGGTTGTGGGCGACGGTCAGGAGATGTTGGCTATAGGGGTGTTGTGCAAGAGAGGAAGTAGATGTAGCCTGGTGTAAACGGGGATGAAGGAGTGAAATATGGTTTGTGCAGTCAAGGGGGCATATGGCTAAAGGCATGTCTATAATTGCAGAAATGTGTGCAAAAGTATCCCTGAGTTATGGGAGGGTGATGTGTAGCTTCAGGTGGGAGATGGGAGTTGCTTTTTACACAGGAAAAATACACATGACCACATAGATTTTTTTTTTTTTTTTTTTTATTTAACGGGATCAGCAGAGTTTTTCCATTTCAAAAGAAACAAAGCACTTTTAGTATTGTACTTCAGTGACTGAAAAGGAGCAAACCAGATGTCCATTCATTTTTTTATTAATTTTTTTATTTAGCAAAACTTAATTTTATTTTCCTGTAGATAAAAGAAAAAAAAACAAAAGACATTTGCGGTGTCACAACGCAATATCGGAATAAGGAACCTAACTTAATATTTTATCATACAAGATTCATATAGCGTCAACAGTTTATGCAGTGCTTAACAATAAAAAGGGAGAGAGTACAGTTACAACACAGTTCAATACAGGAGGAATAGGGGACCCTGCTTGTGGAGCTGACAATCTAAAGGGAGGGGTAGGTGGTACAAAAGGCAATAGCTGTAGGGGGATGATCTAATGGAGGTGACTCGGGTACAGTTTGGCTAGGTTTCCCTGAATAAGTGAGTTTTCAGGGATTGTCTAAAGGCAGTCAAAGTAGAAGCAGACATACTGGGGCAGGCAGTTCCAGAGGATGGGTGAGGCTCTGGAGAATTCCTGGAGGTGACTATGAGAGGAGGTGACAAAGGAGCTACATAGCAGGAGGTCCTGGGAGGAGTGGAGACTACTATTTGGGCGATATCTGCCGATGAGGTTGGTGATGTAGCTGGGGGCGATGTGTATGGCCTTGTATGTTGGAGTTTTTTAAATTTTATACAGTGGGGTGGGGGAAGCCAGTGAAAGAATTGGCAGGAGCAGCAGTCACCGGTTAGTAAGGTGTATTAGTCTAGCAGCAGCGTTCATAATAGACTGGGGATAGCCTGTATAAAAATAGGCCAGTAAGGAAAGGAGTTGCAGTAGTCAAGGTGGGGAATAACCAAGGAGTGATTAAGTTGTTTTGTGGTGGTGTTAGTCAGGGGTGAATTCTGTAAATGTTGCGGAGGCCAAGGCGACAGGAGGTAGCCAGTGATTGGATGTGGGAAGTGTAGAAGAGGTATAGTGTTTTTTTAAAATAAACGAAGAATGAGCCCAGCTAAGTGAAGTTCACCAATAAAAGTTCACTCTTTGCCTTGCTGCGGATGGTTTGCTTTTTTCAGTCCCATAATCCTTGGCAACATGCACACCACTGACTGAGAAGAAGCATAGACTGTCAAAGCTGAGTAAGAAAATAAATGTACTGTAAGGTGGAGGCGGCATAGGCTTCTCCTGAAGAGGAAGAATTTTTTTTTCAGGGATTGCCTAAAATTGGATAGAGTTGGAAATAGTTGGACAGATTAGGGTAAGGAATTCCAAAGGATGGGAGAGGCTCTGGAGAAGTGGTGGAGCTAGAGAGCAAGAGGTCTTGGAAGGACCGAAGGGGAAGATTTGGTTACTAGGTTAGTGATGTGGCTGGCTTTGTAAGTTTTTAGTATTTTGAATTTTATTTGTAGAGCGAGTGGCAGCCAATGAAGGGATTGGCAGAGGGGGGTAGCAGACGCTGAGCTTTTTGTAAGATGGAGGAGTCTGGCGGCAGCAGCATTCATGTGGGACTGAAGGGGGGGGGGGGGGTAGCCTACTTAAAGGTAAGCCAATGAGGAGGGAGTTGCAGTAGTTGAGGTGAGAGATCCAGTGTATATACTGTATAAACAACCATAACATAGGTTCATCCACTATTTATATAAAATTATAGTAATTTGATGTAATGCATAATAAAATCAGTAAATATTTTGTAAAAACAGGTCATGTTGACTGAAGCCTTGTTGTACAAAGGCAGCATTACAAGGCCTGTTGCTGTTGTGTGGAGACTTCAGTCTATGGCATATATAGGATTGGCCTTTGTTGATCTAAATGCACTACTGCCCATGGTCAAGAGCAACAAACTAGAAATGGACAGTTTTGTCCAGAGGCTCTGTAGAGTAAAAGTATGCCCTTCATGTTAAATGCAAAAGAAAAAAAAAAAAAACTTAGGCTGGCTGAGGTGCCCCTGGGCACATTTCTTATAATGCATTCTTCACTTTGCCTGCTCCCTTCAGCACTTACTGTACTTGAGCTGTCCTTTTTGTAACATGAGCACTTAAGTAAATATTAAAACAAGAAGAGATTTCTAATGGAGCAGCACGAAAGTGCTGCAAATATTGTTGTTTATCTATTAGATAAGGTTGAACTGACTGACCTGCTTTGATTATGCTGTGTGTGCTGATACTCGGTCATGCCTTTTGGTCCTACATCAGATAATGCTTTCTGAAAGACACAGATCACACATTACACACACTGCAAAAATTGCTGTTGCAAATAAAAGTAGTCAAAATAATGTATACGGTTATATACATGTACAATTTTGGGGAAGTGATATGTTGATGGGTACTATATATATATATATATATATATATATATATATATATATATATATATATATATATATATATATATATATATATATATATATGTATGTATATATATGTATATATATGTATATGTATATGTATATGTATATGTATATATATATATATATATGTGTATATATATATATATATATGTATATGTATATATATATATATGTATATATATATATATATATATATATATAAGAGTGTCCCCTCATTTTTGAGATTTTACATCTTTGATTCCCAAGAATCAAATTCACAAGACGTGAGGATTCTCCCCAATTGGAACACAGACCAGCTGGTGTGAGGCAATACTTCATGCAGCAGGTCCACTATCTTACTCCACCCCTAGGTCTGGCCATAGATGGATCCATTTTTATTTTCTGAACAGTCAGTTGGCTTAGTGAAATTCCTTCATCCACACAAGCAAACAGGTTTGAGGAGTCCTCCCTGCTGAAACATTGTATTCAGACAGCAGGAAGAGTCTGCTGTCAGAAAACACTGATCAGCGGCTGCAAACCTTTTGGGATCTCTTTACCGGGAAATGGGTTCTTCTGCAGTGGAGCTCCCATTCTCCTCTGATCCATTTTTCTCCTATCCTCAGTCAGGTAAAGTTCTTAGTATGAGGGAATGCTACACTCTTCCGTGGTTGGTTATGATTCTTGAAATCCATATAGTGGGTAACCAGGTTTATAGTGTGTTTCACACCAACAGGTGTTTGGTTGGAAGGACCCCTTCTCATAGTTTTGATCTTGTTTCTGCACTCCAGTCTGGGTTACGATATACAGTACCCTGATATATAGAGCTGCACACTAAAGGTACATAGAATGCATGAAGTTTAGGGGGAAGGGGTAGTACATTTAAATACACAAAGCCGGTTCACACATCTCTGGAGCCGCCACGACACTGCGGAAGGGGCCTGTGCGTCTTTGGCTAAGTTTTTTTAGGTCCAAATTTAGGCAAAAATTCAGACCTGATTTGCCCCTGAAATGGTGAACAGGTACGCACCAGATCCCCTGCTGCGACCTGCTCTGCAAATAGTGTGAACCCAGCCTGGCAAATCAAGAAAAACTCCAGCTTACACTTTATAATCACGTACAGCAGTTTATTTTTTTTCATTTTGAAATAGTTTTACATGAATAAATAAAAGCTGATAATTTAAAGCATCCCTGCCAGTGTTAACTGGTTTCTCATCTCTGTAACCGATAGATTCTTTGAGAGAGCTTGCGCTTTTGAAAAACAGACTTGCTGGCTGGATCACCAGATAAAAATATAGGAAAGTAAAAAAAAAAAAAAATTAATTCAGCCATCACATCTAAGAATTTTGTATGCTGTAATATAATCTTTGCTTTTGGGCTTAATACTTTAAGCAAGGTAAATGTATAACTTTCTGTAGAGGTTAGCCTCCCACCTAGAAAACGAAATTAGAAGAAAATGTAATTTACTAAGACAGGTAAATATACAATACAACATTAGACTGTATGAGCCCCACTAAATAAAATTGTTTCAAACCAAATAACAAAAACATCAAAAAATAAAAGTTAAAATAGTGGTAGTTTCACATATTATATAATAGATCATACTAGATGTACCGGTATTTTTCCTGCCAGGCAGCCTTGCCAACAGAAGAAAAAATATACTTGCCCATTTTGACTCTTATTGTGAGGGCACTCCTGTTTCCTTTTACATTTCTCCACTGAGCTTGTTCAAGGCTAAGGTGTAAGGAGTCCTCAACGTTGTATCCATACCTTTTTCTGTCCATAGTATTGCAGTACACATGTGGCTTTGATCACATTAAAAGCGTTTTCTTGTCAGCTGGATGGCTGTGTGCAGTAAATGCCATTTGTGAGAATACCAAAGGTACATGAAAACATTTTGCAGGCACATGATATTCTGAAGGTAAATATGCATTTGCTGTGCGTAATCCTCCTTTGGGACCAAGGCCATATTAAGTGTTCACCTATCCCAAATGCTTTTCTTCCAATGAAGACAAATGGGCAGGGGCGGGCCGTCTATTAAGGTTTGGGGCCCCTATGCAGGATGCCGGACATATGAATTCCAGGGGGGGGGGGGGGGGGGGGGGTAGCACTTAATTAGAGCCAGAGGCTTTAATAGGCTTCAAAAAAGGGTGGGCTCGGGGCATAGAGAATGCGAACGAGCCCACCCAGGTGTGATACGATAGCGAATGACTATTCGCTATTTTGTAACAATGAACCTCTTCCCTGCCAATCAGGAAGAGGGCCTTGAGACCCATGGCATGATTGGCTGAAAGGACAGGCGACCCTATTGGATGCCTAAAAGGAGGGGAGGAGCCAAAGCTGCTGTAATGAGGAAGAGGACACAGGAGCCACTGCCTGCCAGCTATATGGGGGAGGTTCCGGCTGCCTGGGTGGATGGTCGTTTGCCCAACCCCCCCCCCCCCCCCGCCCCCCCCCCCCCCCCCCCCCCCCCCCCCCAAAAAAAACCCACCAGCAGCCACTGCAAATGGGTATGCTGATTCTGTTTATCTCCAGAATCTGTCTACAAGAATTGGCTATTTATTTTTCAGTCGCTGTCCCAAATTTAAATGATGGAAGAATCACTACTGATTTCATAAGATCTCAGATGTAGGTGAAGCGGTAATCGCCATCCACCACTGCCAGCAGTGCTAAAGAAAAATACTACTTGTAGCTGAAATGTTTTCATCTACTAAACTCTGTGGCATTACTATTCTGAAGTGTTTTCCATCTGTTGCTCTGAAACAAAAGTATTATCTCTGCCAAAATAAATTCGCAATTGCATTTCACCTTCCCTCTGTAGGATCTGGCATCACCAATTTGTGTACAATATGCCAGAGCACCTTTCATGTGTATTGCACAATATAGTAGATGGTTGATTTGCCCAAACAGGACTCAGAATGCATAGACACACATGAATGACATGTAGCCATAAACCTGTTAAAGGGTAACTCCACTTTCATGGGGAAATAAATTGGCAAATAAAGAAAATAGTGTATAAAATTGCGACACAAGTCATATTGTAATTGGATGTTATTAAAAATTACCTTTCCCTTTCAATCTGCAGCACTGTACCTTTCTGAACGTGTACAGAACGCCCCCCTGAAACAATTTTCCCAGATGTCTGCTCTAAGATTCATGTCAGATTTCAGGCTTCCCATGCAGCAAAAATTAAATTTTTTGTGAAATATTCCCAATATGAAATCACGGCCAAAGGGATGCAGGCCCAGCAGCTTTCCTCATTGGAGCCCTGCAGGTGCACAGCTGATTCATAATTATGAAACCACTCCCATTAGGCTTGCTTTCCTGCAGGAGTTTTCTTCAGAATAACAAAACGTAGATATCTGCAACAAAGTTTGTTAAAATCTTTGCAATGTACAGAGATCATCCAGAGGGGTATTTTTTTTTCACAACAAGTGTAGTTACGCTTTAACCACTTTCACACCGGACCATTTTGCTGTCTTATGACCAAAGCACATTTTGCGATTCGGCACTGCATTGATTTAACTGACAATTGCGCAGTCATGCGACAAGGCTCCTAAACAATATTGACTTCCTTTTTTCCCACAAATAGAGCTTTCTTTTGGTGGTATTTGATCACTCCTGCGATTTTTGTTTGCGCTATGAACAAAAAAAGAGCGACAATTTAGAAGAAAATAAGAATTTTTTACTTTTTGCTATAATAAATATCCCCAAAAAATATATAAATGTTTTTTCCTCAGTTTAGGCTGATACGTATTCTTCATGTTTTTGGTAAAAAAGATTGGTTTGCGCAAAAGTTATAGCGTTTGCAAAATGGGGATAGTTTTATGGCATTTTTATTGTTTTTTTTACTAGTAATGGCGGCGCTCAGCGATTTTTTTTTTTTTATTTTTTTTTATTGTGACTGTGACATTATGGTGGACACAGACATTTTTGACACATTTTTGGGACCATTGTCATTTTTACAGCAATCGGTGCTATACAAATGCACTGATTCCTGTGTAAATGGCAGTGCAGGGGTTAACCAGGAGGTGGCAGTGTAGAGGTTAAGTGTGTCCTAGGGGCGTGTTGCTAACTGGGGGGGTGTGGCTGTGTTGTGCATATCACGGATCTCTGCTCCAATCACAGAAAGCAGAGATCAGTGTCACTTGTTGCTAGGCAGACCGGGGAGATGGTGTTTACAAAGGTATCTACCCGTTCTTCCCATGAGACGATCGCGGGTATACCCGCAGCGATAGTCCGCGGGTCCCTACCGGCCCTACCGGCCTGTGCCGGCGCACACGCGATGACATGGCGGCAATTTCAATGCCTGTCCGTGCCATTCTGCCGACATACATTGTGTACAATAAGGAGCTGTGTCTACAGATAAATGGGCAATGTAGGTGCCATTGCTCACCTGGGTAACCGTCTGTACACATGCCCCGACATGCAACCTTTTGGTACAAGGGGCAGACCTGGGGATGCCTTGCATTTATGAAAGGGAGGAAGCGAGAGATTCCAACTACAATTTGGCCCTATCGAGCAGCTTGCTATGGGGGCACCCAAGCCGAGCCACAGCTCTGTGTCCATTCATTGGCTCATTGATTTTGACAGCAGCAGGAGCCAGTGGTGCCCTGCTGCTGTCTCAGCCAATGAAGAGGAGAGTCCAGGGTAGCCGAGTCTCTCATGCAACATCGCTGGATAGTGATGGGCTCAGGTAAGTATTAGAGGGGCTGAGGGGTGCTGCTGCACACTAGGTTTTTTAACTTTAATACATAGAATGCATTAAGATAAAAAAAACTTCTGCCTTTATAATCACTTAAAGGGTTGATCCTGATCAATATGCTTGAAGCATATTGACAGAAAATATTTCCTTGACCCTACTTTGCTTTCTCCAAACCCACTGATCCGATCATACAGGGCACCTTCTATGGAGACTGCGCCCCTTCCCCCTAGATCCAGCAGCCTGCAGGCCAGGCCCAGAAAGTAACAACCCCTCAAGGGCAAACAAAGCAGTGGAGCCAGGGAGGAAAAGTCCTCAATCTACCTTTTTTTCCTTAATGTACAGTTGTGCTCATAAGTTTACGTACCCTGGCAGAATTTATGATTTCTTGGCCATTTTTTAGAGAATATGAATGATGACCCAAACTTTTCTTTCACTCGTGGTTAGTGTTTGGCTGAAGCCATTTATTAATCAACTATGTTTACTCTTTTTAAATCATGGCAAATGAAACTACCCAAATGACCCTGATTAAAATTTTACATACCCCACTTCTTAATACCGTCTATTGCCCCCCTTAACATTAATGACCGCTTGAAGTCTTTTGTGGTATTTGTGGATGAGGCGCTTTATCTTCTCAGATGGTAAAGCTGCCCATTCCTCTTGGCAAAAAACCTCCAGTTCCTGTAAATTCTTGGGCTGTCTTGCATGAACTGTAAATTTGAGATCTCCCCAGAGTGGCTCAATGATATTGAGGTCAGGAGACTCAGATGGCCACTTCAGAACCTTCACTTTTTTTCTGCTGTAGCCAATGACAGGTCGACTTGGCCTTGTGTTTTGGATCATTGTCATGTTGGTTTGTCCAAGTACTTCCCATGCGCAGCTTCCTGGCTGAATGCAAATGTTCTTCCAGTATTTTTTGAAAACTTACTGCATTCATCTTGTCCTCAATTTTGACCAAATTTCCTGTGCCTTTTTTTAGCTCACACATCCCCATAACATCAGCGATCCACCTCTGTACCTTTCATCATAAGCCTTGTTGACTCTCCAAATGTAGCGTTCATGGTTGTGGCCAAAAAGCTAAATTTTGGTCTCATCACTCCAAATTACTTTGTGCCATAAGGTTTAAGGCTTGTCTCTGTGCTGTTTGGCGTATTGCAAATGGCATTTGAGTAGTAATGGCTTTCTACTGGCGACTCGACCATGCAGCCCATCTTTCTTCAAGTGCCTCCTTATTATTCATCTTGAAACTGCCACACCACATGTTTTCAGAGTCTTGTATTTCACCTGAAGTTATTTGTGGGGTTTTTTTTGCATCCCAAAATTTTAGTTGGTCTACCCGACCGTGGTTTGGTTTCAACAGAACCCCTCATTTTCCACATCTTGATTAGTTTGAGCACTGCTGATTGGCATTCCCAATTACTTGGATATCTTTTTTTATATCCCTTTTCCTTGCATGAAAGATGCAAAGGTCTGTCAGTCAAACTCATTGACTTTTTATACACACACACCAATTGCAAGTAAACGGATCACAGGTGAGGATGGTTACATTTTTAATAGCCATTCAAACCGCTTTGTTTAAACTTGTGTGCATGTTATCAGGCCAAAATCACCAGGGTATGTAAACTTTTGGTCAGGGTCATTTGGGTAGTTTCTGTTGCCATTATAATTTAAAAAGAGTAAACATTTGATTGATAAATGGCTTCAGCCAAACTCTAACCATGAGTGAAAAATGTTTGTGTTATTTGTATTCTCTGAAAAATAAATTCTGCCAGTGTATGTAAACTTATGAAAACCACGGTACAGTATATGTTAATTTTTCCTGTTTTGGCTAAAATTTGGAGCCACTATTAAAAAGAAAGTGTTACCAGTGTTTGTGCTGTATTGCAATCAGGTTTTTATTCAAAAACATGATTTAAAGTTTGTGACAATAAAAATTTTGCATTGCTTTATTTGTTTGTATTCATAACGGAACTTGTCAGACCTTGTGTAGAGGAACCACAGATTTCTCAGCTCTAAGGCCCCATACACACTATTAGATTGTCTGCAGTTTTTTTTGTCTATTTACCAAAACCATGTAGTGCAAGGGCCTGCCCGATTGCATACAAATTGAAACCCTTAAGGTTTGACCTCCATATTATATGGTTTTAATAAATCCTGAAGACAAAAATTTGCAGAAAATCTAATAGTGTGTATGGAGCTGTAGACCCCTTTTACACTGACAGACAGATCGGGTCTACCTGTCAGTTTCTCAGGCGGACCCAATTAGACCCATTCATTGTTCGCTATATGGAGCGACAGATGCCAGCAGACATGTGTCCTCCGACATATTATCCGATCCTGTCCACTAAAAACAGATGTATGGGGTTCCCCATCCATCTGGTGGTTTGGATGACAGCCGGGTAGAAATGTACACGCGGTCCATTGCCATCCGACAGTCCAAAGAGAAGAGTGGGCTGTGTCTGCATCAGCGGAGCGGACATGGAACTGTCATGCGCCTACTCAGTGGGAATCAGTGGAGAGATCCCCGTTTGAGCGGGCAGATCAGCTGGCAGTCTCTACCAGTGAGAAAGGGGCCTTAAGATGTTTAACATTTTGAAATAATGCTTGCAAAACTGTTGCCATCTACCAACAAATTATGGCAGTAAAGCTGGCTGCGCAGAGTCTCAAATCTCTTTTCAGCTACTTGGTGTAACTGAGATGTTCTGTGGGTGACACTGCCTTCCTATGAGCGGTGTTCTGATTTTCAAGCTCTGATGTAATTATTTCCAGAAAATGGTCAAATCTAGAAGAGAAGTAATAATTGATCAAGAAAAACGCACAGTTCCTTACTGCTCCAGGAAAATTTGTATCTGTATGGAAGGGGATCATGTTTGCCAAAAAAGTCCACCTATCCTTTTTGTAAGGTAAAGGTATAATGCAACAAAATATATTTAGGTTTCTTCTAATAGACACAATAGACCTTACTATGGTTAGTAATAACATTGTAGTGATGAAATGGTAATGTGGATTTTAGGATTTGTCAACCAGTTTAGCCATTTGACACTAAATACAATTTGCAATGTAGTAACAATTGGACCTTAACTTTTCAGTAAACCACTTCAGCCCAGGAAGAATTTACCCCCTTCCTGACAGAGCACTTTTTGCGATTTGGCACTGCGTCGCTTTAACTGACAATTACGTGGTCGTGCGATGTTTGTTGTACCCAAATAAAATTTACGTCCATTGTTTCCCACAAATGGAGCTTTCTTTTGGTGGTATTTGACAGTCTCTGTGGTTTTTATTTTTTGCGCTATAAACAAAATGGCGACAATTTTTAAAAGAACGCATTCTTTTACTTTTTGATATAATATCCCCCAAAAATATATAAAACACATTTTTTTCCTCAGTTTAGGCATGATATGATATGTATTCATATTTTTGGTAAAAAAAAAAAAAAAAATCGCAAGTTATAGCGTCTTCAAAATAAGGGATAGTTTTATAGCATTTTTATTTATTTTTTTATTAGTAATGGCGGTGATCTGCGATATATATATATATATATATTTTTTTTACATTATTTTGGGACCATTGTCATTTATACAGCAATCGGTGCTGAAAAAAATGCATTGATTACTGTGTAAATGACACTGGTGGCAGTGAAGGGGTTAACCATTAGGGGCAGTGAAGGGGTTAAGTGTGTCCTAGGGAGTGATTCTAACTGTGAGGGGGCTGGACTTCAACACAGACTAGTGATCACAGCTCTCGATGACAGAGGGCAATGATCTCTGTCCTGTCACTAGGCAGAACGGGGAAATGCTTTGTTTACAAAAGCATCTCCCCATTCTTCCTCTCCATGACATGATCGTGGGCACCCTGCGGACATAGTCAACAGGACCCACGGTCATGGAGACTGCGGCGCGTGCGCCTCCGGTGGCGCGTTTGCGACACTGCTTCTTAAAGGGGACGTACCTGCCAGTGCCATTCTGCTGACATAAATCAGTGTGCACTGGTCGGCAAGCGGTTAATATATTTGTGTAGCTTTAAAAAAAAAAAATTCTTGATTTGAATGAAGATTGTTGTAGAGGATCCAAAATTGCGCCTCGCTCTCTTCTCTCAAGAGTGGATGAATCTGGAAATTACACCGCTGCCAATTAAGTTTTTTTTTTTGCTCAATATTCGCAATAGACAGCAAAAGAAATATGCAGGAGCAAATAACCCTTCCACACAGATGTCACATAAACCATGGAGAAGCTTAAAGAAAAGTGACCTCAAAGGAAATTTAAGCAGACCCCCCAAGTCCCCCAAAAATTCTCAGAAAACGTAAACTTGCATCAAAAGCATTTCAGCAACAAGCATGCAGAAACATGTTTAAATACACTGCTCAAACAAATTCAAGGAACGCTTTGAAAACATACCAGATATCAATGGGAGAAAATATACTGGATGTCTAATATGGACTGGGTAATGTGTTAGGAATGAAAGGATGCCACATCGTTTGATGGAAATTTAAAATTATCAGCCTACGGAGGGCTGAATTCAAAGAAAAATTAAAATCAAAGGGGAAAAAATGCCATAGGCTAGTCCATTTTTGCTGAAATTTCATGACAGCAACTCAAAATGGTACTCAGTAGTTTATTTGGCCCCCACATGCTTGTATGCATGCCTGACAACATTGGGGCATTCTAATGAGACAGATGTGTCCTGGGGTATTTCCTCCCAGATCTGGTCCAGGGCATCACTGAGCTCCTGAACAGACTGAGGTGCAGCCTGGCGTCAGATGGACCGAAACAGTGTCCCAGGGGTTTTCTATTGGATTTAGTTCAGGCCAGCCTGGGGGCCATTCACTGGTATCAATTCCTTCATCCTCCAGGAACTGGCTGCATACTCTTACCACATGAGTCTGGGCATTGTCGTGCACCAGGATGAAGCCAGGACCCAGTGCACCAGCAATAAAGTCTGACAATTGGTCCAAGGATTTCATCCCGGTTCCTTATGACAGGGTGCCATTGTCTAGCATGTAGAGGTCTGTGCGTCCCTCCCATGGATATGCCTCGCAGACCATCACACCAAACTGGTCATGCTGAACAATGTTACAGGCAGCATAATGTTCTTAATGGCTTTTCCAGACCCTTTCATGTCTGTCACATGTGCTCAGGGTGAACCTGCTCATCTGTGAAAAGCACAGGGTGCCAGTGGCAGACCTGCCACTTCAAGTGTTCAATGGCAAATGCCAATTGAGCGCTACAGTGCCTGGCAGGGAGTACAGGTACAGGGCCCTCAGGCCACCCTCATGAAGTCTATTTCTGATTGATCAGACATTCACACCAGTGGCCTGCTGGAGGTCATTTTCTAGGGCTTTGGCAGTGCTCATCCTATTCATCCTTGCACAAAGGAGCAGATACCGGTCCTGCTGATGGGTTATGACATTTTACGGCCCTATCTAGCTCTCCTAGAGTAACTGTCTCCTGGAATCTCCTCCATGCTCCTGAGACTGTGCTGGGAGACGCCGCAAACCTTCTGGCAATGGCACGTATAGATGTGCCATCCTGGATGAGTTGGACTGCTTGCGCAACCTCCTTAGTATCGAGATACCGTTTCATGCTACCAGTAGTGACACTGACTCTTGCCAAATGCAAAACTAGTGAAAAACAGTCAGAAAAAGAGGAGTAGGGGAAGAAAGTCAGTGGCCTCCTGTTTTGGGGATCGTCTCATTGTTGCCCATCTAGTGCAACTGTTAATTTCATTAACACAAAAGCAGCTGAAACTGATTAACAACCTGCTACTTAACTGAGCAGATCAATATCCCAGGAGTTTAATTGACTTGATGCTATACTTTGATTAAAAAGCATTCCTTTCATTTTTTTGAGCAGTGTTTTAAGGCTTGGAAGAATAAAAATACAAAAAAAATCAGCAGAAAAATAGGCGAGGATGGGAAGGAGTTTATTTGGCCTGATTAGGGCAAACTAAGGGGTTGTAAGGGATTAAATTGAAACATTTTTTTTGAACCCCCCCCCAACAAAAAAGGGTTGCTTTTAAGCCCTTGTTCCCCTAAGTGGTGAAATGGGCAGTTCAGCTTTTTACGCCCCCTGCGGCATCGATGCTGTATGTGGCAAATTATACTCAGTTTGCAGTTTCACAGGCAGTGCCACCTGTCAATCTCGCGCCTTGAAGTCAATGAGAGTGTGACAAATCCATAAGCCAAATGCTTGCCTCGTGGTTGTGGCAGATTATTTAAATGTAAAATCGTAATTCTGCTAAAAAGGATTCAGGAGGTGGCAATTCCTGTGTGGAAGCTGCTGCTCTTCCATCTGAAAAATAATCCCCCATAAATTGCTTTTCAGAGGGGTGGTAGAGGCTAGCCTAACTGAGATTATACATAGATCAAAGCTTATCTGTTTGATCAGAGTAAATGCAAAAGTAACAATGTTATGCTGGCCATATCTGGTTCGAATCTCGGCTGGTTCAGCAGTAACCGACTGGTATTTGAATCGGCTGAATGTACCAAGTTGATCGCTCTGGTCAACTTTGGTACAACCAACCTGCCGGATTTGCGATTATCACCAGCTGCTGCTATAGCCACTAGCGATAATCACGGTCTTCTCCCGACGGAGGCGGTATTTCCCTGCCGGGAGAAGGCAATGGCCTGGCAGGAGGGATTCCCACTTCAACACTGCATCTGTATTGATGGGGGAATCGACCTGTGGTTGCAGGAAAGAAGTTGGCTTCATGTATGGCCAGCCTTAATTTAAATCCCTTTAGTCCGAACAGTATTTATAGATACTGTGTGAGATGGTTTGTTCAATAGCAGTTATGATCTTCTAGCAGGTTTTGTATTTTAGGGGGACTACTACATGCCCTATGTACCTATTTCTGGCTTGTCTATGCCCCATGTGTACACAACTGGTTAAAGAGGAGCTCCAGGCTCCTTCTAAAAAGGTGCCAAATGTGGCAGCAGAGGGGGGGGGGGAAGGAGGCAGATAAGTGGAGCTTCCCCTTTTGGGGTGAAGCTCCGCTTTAAACACCATCATGATTTCCAGTTTTATTTTTAGCTCTATCCAGTCCCCACCCAGCCCCCTGAAATAATAAAAGCAAAGACAAGGCAAATCTTTGCAATTTTTTTTGATGGTATCTCAGGCCTCTATCCAGCACACACAAATATTTGTCTTGTATGTAAATAGGGAAAGCCGAAAAGTGAATCTCAAACTTGATCTGATAGCCTTGGTCTGTGAGACAAAGCAGTGGGGAAGATTAAAATTTAGTTGTCACAATATGTAGGATATAAGGGCAGATCTTCCAGTGGAAACTCCTGTTCCAGTACCAACTCTCTAAGAAGAGAACTCCTCGCTCTGCTACAGGGCCAGAAATGGAAATCTCCCTATCCCAATATAGACAGCAAAACATAAACTGACTGCATTAACTAAGATGAAGGTTTTGGGGGAGCCTCGCTGCTTTTGTTTTTGCTTCTGCTCTGTTATCCATTTTAATTTTAGTTATGAAAAATCTAGGTTTCAGGCATCAGAGCCTGAACTAGATGTCCTAGAATATTTAAATATTCCTAAAATGAGCCTGGCTGCAGTGTGCTCATTTGCCTATGAATATGGCATTTTGTCTACTGATAATTAGAATGTGTGAACTCCTATCACGGTCTATCCTTCAGCTCTCTATTTTGTTATATTTTGACAGGCAAAGCTGACTCCTGGTAATGTGGCAGGGCGCGAGTCAGTGATCCATTGCTTTGTAAATATCTGGTCAATGTTGTGGTCTTATGCATATTTTAAGTGCTTGAAGATTTGTGCGGGGGTACCATAATTTAATTGCCCAGAGTAATGAAGTATGATGACCTATTACTGTAATGGCCACAATGTACCATGTAAAGCTCTTTTTTAGTCAATATCCCCCCAGGTTCTTTTTGTATAAAGCAAACTGGATTAATGCTTGTTTGCACACTGGTTCCCTCCAGTCAATTGTGTAGTTTCCCAGCTCCCTCCAGTGTCATGCAGACTAAGCTGCTGCTCATTAATGTGTTGTTATATTTTGGAGATTGCTTCTCACACATTGCAGCGTACTGGATTTCTTGACATTCTGATTTTTTTTCTCTCATAATCCAAAAGCTAAAAGTCACTGCCGTTCTGTTCCAGTCAGCTAGAGGGGTATTCATGAGTAAATTACTTATTTTATGCTTTTTAGAGGGATACGGTAGTCAGGGTTTTTTCTTTATTATACATGTGGACAAGATAACTTTAACAGCAGTCGCCTGGCAGCTTGGATACATTCTTGTAATCTACTACTTTCAGTTTTGTGAGCAGGTTTTACATTTTTGAGTGTATCACAATGTATTTCACGTTATCTGATCTCAGAAATGGACCTGGGCAAGTTTTTTTATTGTTTTCTAACTACAGGTGTGTATAATTAATAAATTGATTTAGAATTTTTAAAATGCAATTAAACATGAATGGCATATCCTTTCTTTAATAATATGAAGAGTGTTTTCGGCATCCTGCAAGAAGCACTGGAGACTTCTTGCTCTTATTCTGGTTTGCAGTCCTGGATGCTCTCTCATTGCAGAGGACTTGATTGCTAGTGGAAGCCCACCTTCTCACCGACTTTCTAGAGCGGAGATCCACTTGGTTGGCCCATCAATACTGGACCCCTAGTTGCGTGTGCATCAGTAGACATTCCAGTTGGATAATACCATGGCCTACATGAACTATACACAAATGAAAGAAGACTTTATCTTCTCTTCGGCAGATATGCACATTCCAGCCTTGTTCACCATCCACATCCCAGGTGTGAAAAATTGGCAGCCTTTCTCTGCATCTGGACTCAGGAGCATGGTCTCATTTTGGAAGTGTTTCAACCCCATTGCCATGTGTGAGGGATGCTGGATTTAGATCTTCTGGTGTCCAGATTCAACATCAAGCTAGACTGGTTTGTCATCAAGTCTAAGAGCTTTCAGACATTTACAGTGGATCCTTTGTTGCAGTGGGCTCAGTTCAACCTGATCTACACCTTTCTGCTCCTTCAGGTTCTCCCAGAACTGCTCCGCAGAATTGAGATGGGATGACATTCTGGTTATTCTTCTCATACGGAATTGGCCCAAGAGGATGTGCACCAGCCTGCTTCCTTGGTCACTGGCTTGGCTGTTTAAACCAAGTATTAAGTGAATGGCTTACTGAATTCTCACAAAGTCCACTATCGTAACTGGAAGCCCTGTTTCTAGGTGGATCCAGATAAGCTATCATAGTAGAGCGCCATAGCCTTAAGTTCAAATGCGTGCATATCTTTTAGTGCTGTTTCGTAGATTTGCAAGGCTGTCTCCTGTCAGTTTGCTTTCTAAGCTGTGCATCGATCCTGCATGACTGTACATGTGCGCTTTAAAATCCATGTAGCCACATGCCGGTGTTTGATTTATACAGGCTGGCTGCACTGACTTTTCCTTGTAAAATTACATTTTCTTGACTGTCCACAAAGTCCAATATCTCACAAAACTATTCTGTGAAGATAAAGTTGCAATTTGGATAACCATGCTTCTGGCAGATATATAGTATATACAACAAAGCTTTTGTGTGAATGCTTTTACTTTTAGCAAAACGAGAAAAAGATGCAGGTGCAAGATCCTGCGTTTTTTTCTTCTATACAAGCAGTACTCTTTTTACTTTAGACCAGCTGTTTTGGGAAAATAAGTCATGTGATGATGGCTCTGATGGGCTTTTTACCATTTGTGACTCCTAGTAGGTAAAAAAAAATTTCTGTTGATCACTTCTCCCTTTCTGCTTACAGTATCTAGAGCAATAATGGTTAAGGGTTTGCTTAACCACTTGTCCACGTTGAGCCATGTTTTTTTAGTTTTTAAATGCATGTTAAAAGGCACGCTTTTGGCATGAAGATTAGGTAAAACCCCATACAATATACAATTTATCTAAAAGGAAACCCTATGAAATGGTGTTGGTTGCTATTTTATGTCACCTGATATTGGTGCATGTTTACCAAAATACAATGTCACACAGTTAATTTTAGTCCATACAAACCCACTTTCACCCATATTTTATTTATATACACACACACACACACACACACACACACACACACACACACACACACACACACACACACACACACACACACACACACACACACACACACACACACACACACACACACACAAGGTTGCAGCCAATAAAGTTCTCTTCTTCCTCTCCCTTGCCTTGATGGACAGCGCAACAAGCTGCAGATAAACAATCTGTATTCTGGTGCTAAACATGTAATGAAGCCAGGTCCCTAAAACCTAGAAAGTTGCCTGTCCCTCTGACAAAGCATTTTTTTTATCAGACAGTGTTGGGCAAGGAAAAACATTGTCGAGTGGCTCTGCTGCTGGCTAAATTTTACTTTTATTTGACATTAAAGAAGGCAATGGATAAATGAAATGAGAAATCAAATGGCTTGGGATTTTTAGAGGCATATACGAGAATGTGTAAAAGCCTAGGGTTTAAAAAAAGGGCAAAATATTATGGAAGGTGCTGTCAAATGGTATGTGAATTTAATAAACTGCTAAAAAGTTTTATAATAGAAGACCGTGAAAAAGCAGAATGTCTGCAACTTTAGAAAATGTTTTTTCTTCAGCAACTAACCTCTTTTTTTTCAAATTAAATTGGTGGAAGAAATGGTATGGGTGCCTTCGTTTTAATATAGTTTTTGGTTTGATAGTTTGTTTTCACATTAAGATTGGATGTAATCTTATTTTTGTCATTGATATTTAAAGTTTCTCTAGAAGACTTGTTGTGGTTTCCAGAAAACTGTCACCACTACACACAGGGAAGGCTAAATGTAATTTGCTCTTCCCAAAGCGTTCCATTTTTCTGTTCCCTTCTGCCATGTGAACTTTTGGCAGTATAACTAGGGGATAATAGGTGGATTTTCATAACAGGCCTGTGACATTATTTTTTTTTTTTTTTTTATTGCACCGACAGCTTGCAGCTTAAAACATAATGTCTTAGGGCCAGTTCACACCATAAAAACGCAGTCCGGATGTGTTCCAGGTGCTTTTCTGCATGTGTGTTTTGATGAGTTTTTGATGCAGTCCTGTGCTCCCCCCCCCCTTTTTTTTCTTTGTGTGTTGCAGTGCATTTTTGGTGCATTTAGGTGCATTCCAGTGCGTTTTACAGCGCTCCAGTACAGTCCAGTGCATAAAAATGCAGCATGATGTACTTTTTTTTCCCTGGAACTGTAACGCATTAAAACTGACTGCACTGGTGTGAACTATGCCATTGAAAACCATATAACCTACTTTCCATGCGTTTTTGATGCATAAAAAAACGCACTGGACTGCATGTGGTGTGAACTGGCCCTTAATGTATCTAGAATACCTGCTGCTGTTGTATAAAGTGCCTCATGGGATTTTGCAAGCTCTACTATGTAAAGACAGTGTGTAACACAAAGCTGTGATGGGAGATGGTCAAAAAATGTTAAGTTGCAAGCAATTTAATTTGTATAGATTAATATTGTATACCCAGTACAAGGACTCCTGTGATTAACCATGGACTTTGCTTTCAATATGCTGCAGCACTGTACAATATTTGTTTTATTGGTCATTTTCACAATTCAAGTCGGAGTTGATCCATTCATTGAAAACGATACACTAGGTGGCTGATGTCTAAAATATTAGACATAGCACAGAACCACTAGACACTCCCTCTAGTGGATATACTGCGAATTGCTGTTAATACAAGAAAAAACTTATAGCAAACATTACTTTATCCAGTTAGAAAAGGATGTACCTCACCCATGGTTGTGAATACCAGGATCCTCAGATCCGGTATTTGTAGTAGACATTTTCAGAGGCTTTTTTGACACCGATTTTTAATGTGCTAAAACTTTTTTTTTTTTTCTTCTTTTTTTTGACAGTCAGAATAGCTTGAACCTCTCTCAGGATTTTATTGCTACTTTTGTTCCCATTGAGGGGATTCAACCCTAAATTCTTACTGTAAATAAAAACGATGGGAAATCTAGTGAGGATAGACCACAATCTTTTGTTTTCCTGTAAAATTGGCAAGGGTAATATCTTCTGACATGTTATTACTGTCCTGTCCCAGTTAAACGCTACCTTTTTATTTATTTTCCTTCTATTACAGGAACAAGTGAATTGAAATGGCAGACAACAATAAACTTGTATTTACTCTTCCCAAGTAGGGATGTGTCTGGGTTTTGTTCACTGGGGGGTTCGTTGGGTCCAAAAATTCCATAATGAAAATTGAACCCAATTGTAGTCTATGGGAGTCAAATCTTGAGACTAATTTCTAACCTTTTCTACCTAGTGACAGGACTGTATACAAGTGCTTAAATACGCATCAAAAAAATCTCTGCAGTGTGGTTCTCAACATTTGTTGTCAACCAACATTTGTGGTCTGCAGCCTCTCCCTCCAGTGTTTCTTATGTGGTAAATGTAGCAGCTAATTGTATACTGTATAGATGAGAAAAAACTACTATGCACCAACAATGTTTGTAAACAGCACCTCATTGAGAAGTTAAAGCGGAAACGCACTACTCATCAAGGGTGCAATAGCAGCCATTTTTTTTTTTTTTTTACATTGCTGTTATAGCCCAATTTTTTGGTGCCTGATTTACAGCCGGTACCTGTTACTCTTTCCCTGCAATGTCTGCTTTCCAAAATGTGGCCATTTTGCATGTTTCTACAGTCCTAGTATTTCAGGGCCTCCAAAAATGTGATATGGTATGAATGACGGTCAGTAAATTAATCACCATTCAAAAAGGTTGATAAAAAATGTGGTTACAAAAATACAGTTCCCCCCATATGTAGATGATCTAGATAAAATAACATGTTAACAGCCTCCAGGAGAGACTGCCTTCTACTGAATGGCTCCTTATTAAAATACCATACTAGCTCTACTCTTTTTGATCATGTGAATACTGGGGACTTTACTCTTAGTGCAGCTTGCACGCACCTTCTCCCGTTTTTTTATTTTTTTCATGCCCAGATTGGTTGTGTTTGTAATTTACTCAGTATTTGTGTATCCACTATTATAAAATTATATAATATTTACAGTAGTTATATATTTTAAAACTTGTTTTATATTTTTTAGACCTTAAGTGGAACAGTGTTTTATTTTGTGTATCTGGTAACTGGTATAATTTGCCATTGGTGAGAGAGGCTGAAAGCGCTTGGTAATCCTCTTCTTAGTACAGGTTTACTTTCACATTTTAAAAGTGATTTCCTCTTAAAAGTCCATATTTCCTTGGAAACTATATCAAGAGCCAATTTTGAAAGCTTTATTCTTATTTACAGGTAAATGTGAATGTGGACTACATCCGTTCTGCTAGTGCAGCCACAGAAACCGTTCCAGCATTTCCTGAGCGTACCTGTGCCACAGTCACTATTGGTGGCATGTAAGTATTTAGATATCCTGCATATAAGCATGCCTATGTACTTGAACTAGTGTTTTCATGTTTGCATGTTCAGGTATGATGATTTGTTCAACCGGCACTGTGTGCTAAAATTATCCTGAAGAAAAAAAAAAATCAGCTCTGCAAATATAATGAACAAAGGAGGAGCTATGACTGGATATCTAACCCCTCCCCATCACCTGCCTTTTCATTGTTAAACAAATTCCATAGAAATTCCTGCTACCATTTACCAGTAAAACGGAGAGGAAACCGATTCAGATTCCAGTAACATCTAGAGGTAGAAAGGCATATTGCATGCTGTTGCCCCGTGTCGTACCTATCTTGCTGATTTTTGCTGGCTCTGGAGATTTAAGAAAACCTTGTATCAGTTTCCACTCCCAGCCCATTCATCTTGCCTGTCATGTGGCCAGTATCTTTGGTAGGTATTAACTGCCTAATAAAATGTCTACATGGGCTCTCTCAAATCTGTGTAGCAAAGATCTCAACCATGTCTTTACCTTGCATCGTGTATACAGTATATATGAGCCTTGCAAGAATCTATTCAGGGGAGCAGAAAGATTTTGGTATCGCATTCTAAGGGTGTGCAGAGTTCTATGCTGAAGTTTTATTAAAATGCTTGTGTGCTAATGAGAGCTGTCACCAGATTATTAATTTCAGCAAAAATGTTACCATAAGCTTTTATGTGCATTTAAAGTGGTTGTAAACTTCAGACATAATATCTGAATAAAGCACATCTTTCTATACTGTGTACTTGTCTTTATCTAAAGCATTGAGTGTGATTTCACTCTGCTGCTGCCTGGTTCTTCTGTTATCTATATGAGTCACTTCTGACAGCTTTTCTCTGACATTGGGCCCCATTCACAGACCCAGATCGCATGCCGTATTTTTTCTCCCCAAATACTGCCTGCAATCCTCAAAATGTCAATTCACTACTGTTTTATGTGCTATACCGCAAAAACACTTGATAAATGCCGCATAAAATCGGAGTAATTCCATTTACACACACAAAAAAAAATGTATGTGGTAAATAAGTAGTGGCCCCAGCATTCAATATTTAAGGAACCGCAAGCCACTGGCACCCTTAACCGCTAAACAACCTGATTAAGGAGCGGGCAGCCCATAGCTCTTAAAGGGACAATTTTTTTTATTGCATTTTAGTGTATGAGATCTGAGGTCTTTTTGAGGTCCTGTCATGCTTGTTTTTCCTGTTTACATTCCTTGTAATAAAAATAAGTGACACATTATTATTTTTTTTTTTAAAACAGTGTAGTAATAAGTAAAAGGTAAAATAAAATTAAAACGTGCCCCGTCCAGCCGAGCTCGTGTGCAGAAAAGAACGCATACGCGAGTAGCGGCCGCATATGAAAACGAAAACGTGTTCAAATCACACATGTGAGGTATTGCCACAATCGGTAGAGCGAGAGCAATAATTCTAGCCCTAGACTTCCTCTGTAGTTTAAAACATGCAACCGGTAGAATTTTTTAAATGCCGCCTATGGAGATTTTTAGGGGTAAAAGTTTGTCACCATTCCACGAGCGGGCGCATTTTTGAAGTGTGACCTGTTTGTTATCAATTTACCCGGTGTAACATTATCTTTCAAAAATATTAGGCTAACTTTACTGTTATTTTTTAATTCAAAAAAGTGTATTTTTTAAAAAAAGTGCATTTGTAAGACTGCTGCACAAATACTGCGTGACAAAGTATTGCAACGACCGCCATTTTATTCTCTAGGATGTTAGAAAAAAAGTAATTTTCTAGCAAGAAAAACCTGTTTTTAAGCCCGGTCTTAAAGTCTTCCATATCGGGCCTATTCTGGCACTTCTCTCCTACATGTAAACATCATATTTTTTTTTTTTTTGCTAGAAAATTACTCCAAACCCCCCAAACATAATAAATAAATATATATATATATATATATATATATATATATATATATATATATATATATATATATATATATATATATATACCGTATAACACGCACTTTTTCCCCCTTAAAATCGGGGGAAAGTCGTGGGTGCGTGTTATACGCCGATACCCAAAAAAAAATGACAAAAATCGGTTGCGGCCCCGAAAAATGGCGACCGCGGCCGAAAAAGGCCGGAAAAAGCCGAAGCGCGGCCGAAAAAGACCGAAGCCGGCTGTTCAGCTCCGCTCGTAGTCCCGCCTCCCTGCGCTCGCTCCCGAAACAGCAGGGAGGCGGGACTCCGAGCGGAGCTGAACAGTCGGCTCGGTCTTTTTCGGCCGCGGTTCGGTCTTTTTCGGCCGCGCATTCGTGGTATTTCTCGCGGCGGGAAATTTAAACGATGGCGAACTGCAAATGACGCCGGGCAAGCTACAAATGACGCCGGGCAAGCTACAAATGACGCCGGGCAGGTTGCAAATGACGCTGGGCAGGTTGCAAATGACGCTGGGCAGGTTGCAAATGACGCTTAAATGTAAGTTTTTTTTTTTTTTTTTTTTTTTTTTTTTTTACCAAAACTTCTCTCCTAAAACTTTTTTTCCTTAAAATTCCCTCCTAAACTTGGGGTGCGTGTTATACGCCGGTGCGTGTTATACGCCGATAAATACGGTAATCAAACACCCTAGGGAATAAAATAGCGGTTGTTGTATACTTTTTATCCCGCATGGTATTTGCGCAACAATTTTTCAAATGCGTTTTTTGGGGAAAAAACTGTTTCATGATTTAAAAAACAAAACAGTAAAGTTAGCCCAATTTTTTATTTTTTTGGTATAATGTAAAAGATGATGTTACGCCGAGTAAATAGATACCCAACATGTCACGCTTTAAAATTGCGCCGGAATGGCGCATGGAATGGAATGGCGCCGAGTTTTGGTACTTAAAAATCTCCATAGGCGACGCTTTAAAATTTCTTACAGGTTACATGTTTAGAGTTAGAGGAGGTCTAGTGTTAGAATTGTTGCTCGCGCTTGAACGCACGCGGCGATACCCCACGTGTGGTTTGAACAGCGTTTACATATGTGGGAGGGACTTGCATGTGCATTCACTTCTGAGCGCGAGCTACCGTGGACAGGGGCCTTTTAAATTATTATTTATATATATATTTTTTTTTTTTTTACACTTTTATTCCTATTACAAGGAATGTAAACATCCCTTGTATTAGGAATCATTCGTGACAGGTCCTCTTTATGGAGAGATGCGTGGTAGACCCCACATCTCTCATCCAGGCTGGAAAGCATGAGATCGGAGAAGAAAAATACACAATCTCACAATCGCAGATGCATTTTTTCAGAGCGGGTGATTGGCTTTCCAGGGATAACAACCGATGTGGCTAAAAGCCGCTCGATTGTTATCCGAGCGGGAGGGGACATCCCCCCTCCCGCCGCTCTGACCGGTTCTCCCGTTCCACCGGGAGACCCAATCCACGATCCGGCACTTCGGCTGTCTAGCCATAGACTGAAACGAAGCCGTAAACAGCTTCGCTCCAGTCTCCTGAATGTAAACACGGCAGCGTCATCACTTCCGGTTTACTCGGCTGCCAATGGCGCCGGATTTAAAAAAATATTTACAGTATTCAGAATCGCAGTTTTTAGACCCCCGATCCCTCCATAAAGAGTACCTGTCACCACCTATTACTGTCACAAGGGATGTTTACATTCCTTGTGACCGCAATAAAAGTGATCCTTTTTTTTTTTTTTTTTTTTTAAACACAATTTAATATAAATTTTTTTTTTTTTAAAGCGCCCCTGTCCCCGCGAGCTCGTGCAGCAAAGAAAACTCATACGGAAGTCGCGCCCGCATATGTAAACTGTGTTCAAATCATGTGTGAGGTATCGCAGCGATCGTCTGCAATAATTCTAGCACTAGACCTCTGTAACTAACCGTAAATTTTTTTTTGATGCGTTGCCTATGGAGATTATTAGGTACCGTAGTTTGTCGCCATTCCATGAGTGCGTGCAATTATAAAGCGTGACATGTTTGGTATCTATTTACTCGGTGTAACATCTTTAACATTATGAAAAAAATTGGGCTAACTTTACTTTTTTTTTTTTTAATTCATGAAAGTGTCCCTTTTCCCAAAAAGTTGCGTTTAAAACACAGCTGCACAAATACCATGTGACACCATGACACTTCTACCACAATGCTTGACTGTAGGCAAGGCACACTTGTCTATGTACTCCTCGTCTGGCTGCCGCCACACACGCTTGACACCATCTGAACCAAATAAGTTTATCTTGGTCTTGTCACACCACAGGACATGGTTCCAGTAATTCCATGTCCTTAGTCTGCTTGTGCATCATCCTTGGAAGAGGCTTCCTTCTGGGACGACAGCCATGCAGACCAATTTGATGCAGTGTGCGGTATATGGTCTGAGCACTGACAGGCTGACCCCCCCACCCCTTCAACCTCTGCAGCAATGCTGGCAGCACTCATAAATCTATTTCCCAAAAACAACCTCTGGATATGATGCTGAGCATGTGCACTCAGTCTTTGGTTGACCATGGCGAGGCCTGTTTTGAGTGGAACCTGTCCTGTTAAAAGATGTGCATTTTCAATCTGTGCAAAGCCCAAAAAGGTGCAGGAGCTTGTTAGGCACGTTTGTGGCACACACGGCAGCCTATTCAATTGAATCGTAGGTCACAAAGTTAGAAAACATTCTTGATCTGATTTTTTTATTTTCTCTTAAATCCCTAGCATTTTTACAGGGGTGTGTAGACTTTTTATATCCACTCTAATATACTCTGTGTGTGTAATATAAATAATATATATATATATAATGTATGTGTGTGTGTGTGTAAATCTACTAAAATATACTATAAAAATCTATAAAAGCACAAGATTCAAGCACTTGAACCGTGGGGCACAGTGGGCACACTGCCAGCGAGGCAGGTTTTCTGATTCATTCATCTTTAACTATTGATAAGCAGACAGCACAGTTTAGCGTATATAAGTGTCATGGTTATACCTTTCATATGTTTATTGCAGACTTAAACATTCTGTTTGCCTAGCTACTCATAAGAGCCTTCTGCTGCATCTGTATTCTGTTCAGGTTGTCTTTGCTTGTCCTTGTCAATATGACAAGTCTCCAAGGAGGGGTTTTATTTCCTGTTTTCCTGGAAGTAGTTTGGTAATTTGTCATAGGTGCTTCTCCATAGCAGCTAGTCTTGGAAAGATCCCAAAGTGCTCTTGGCCACACTTTGTCCCAGAGAAAGCCCTTTATGAGACAACAGAGCATTAGACCTGGAGCTGCTAAGCCAACTGGAACTTAGAAATTGCCCTTATCTGCCAGTAGCACACAAATTGAGACATGTGCTTGCAAAGCCATTTCTTCAGGAGGATTAACAGTCTGGTTATTGTAACCCCTTCAAAACACTATTACAAGGCAGTGGGGTTGACTTAAACTCACAGAAACCTAATGGGTGGTGCTTTTTTTTTTTTTTTTTTTTTTTTTGTTTTTTTTTTTTTTTTTTCGTTTTATACACCCTTTAAAAACCTTTTAGTAGTGGAAGCTTGCCTGGTGTACTTTTTTCCCTTTCTTCTGTTTAAAGAATTTTTATTTTAAAAAGTACTATTGGGCTTTCTTGGCTAAATTTCTTTTTTTTTAATCTTGTGCAGAGGAGGTTTTTGCTTTTTAATCTCCCAGTAGACCTCTTTCCGTGATGAGGTTAAAGGCCATACATAAAACGTTCCAATACCTTTTTTTAACTTTACACTTATTCTGTGACTTTGTTTACCTCAGAGCAACTTTTTGTGCAATTTGTATGCTGTACTGATCCTATACTGTGGACTATTGGTAGTCTGTGTCTGGTCTTTCCTGGCTTTTATTAGACTGTGGCTTTTATTATACTGGGTTTCTTCTTCAAAAAAGTGCATTGTAGCCCCTTGGTTTTGACTTTATTGCTTTTCTTGCTGTCTACTGAGCAAATTTTACTTTTATCAACTTTTTTTTGTTATCTTATTGGGTTTAATTATCAAAATGGACATCACAGAATGAACATTGTGAAAACACTGTATAGGGAAAACAGCAGGAAGTGTTTGAGTACAGACTGTGCATTAATATGGTAAATGTAATACATGAGGAAATATGTGAATGATGAATAGCAATATGAGCTTACACCCTGCCATGAATTTAACATCTTCAGGTCTGGCATGGTACACCCCCTTGTCCAGGCCATTTTTCAGTTAGTGCTGTGATCATTTGACATTTACTCTGTAATTCAACGGTTAATTTGATTACATTTCTGTGATATTTATTGACCACTGGGTTTTTTACTATATAACAAAGACAAATTTTGGAAAAACCTGTTTCCTTTACTCTGTCATATAAAACAGATCAACTAAAAATGTCAATACGATTACCCCCAAAATTACTTTTTTCGGAAAGTGGACACCCCAGGGTGCATTTTTTGCTGCAGTTTTTTTTGGAAACAAAGCATGCTAGTATTGAGGTAGTATAAAAAGTTAAGGTGTGCTTACCCTTAGTTTTCTTTTGGTGGTATTTAATCACTGCTGAATTTTTTTTTTTTACTTTTTTTTTCCCCCTGTCAGTAAATTTTGTAATTAATAATTTTTCACCTTCACTAATGAGGCGGCACTGATGAGGAGGCACTAATATGCTGCACTGTTAAGCGGTACGGGTGGCAGTATTGATGGCCAGCACTGACTGGCATCGCTAATGGGCAGTGGTGGGCAATGATGGGCATTTATTTGTGACACTGTTTTGCAATATTGTAATCAGGGCACTTATCAGTGACCTGATTACATTCCTAAATGTCCCCCTGCGTGGAGATGTCGCTGATCAGCTCTCCTCGCCACACACTGTTAGTGTGAGACGAGAAGCGCCGATTACGTCACTTCCTTGTTTACATGTGACCGGCTGTGATTGAACACAGCCGATCACATGGTTAAAGAGCCACGGACACAGCTATTTCCACAGACCGGGGTCGCGCCGTGTCCTAGCAACACTGCGCAGGCACGTGAAAGCGGACGTTCTGGGGCGCCGTCATAGGACTGCGTCCCAGAACGAGAGCCACACCACCCTGTCATTTGATGGTTTACAGGCGGCAACCAGTTAAAGTGATTATAAACGTTTACTTTTTTAAACAAAAATAACAAACATGTTATACTTGCCTGCTCCGTGCAATGGTTTTGCATAGAGCAGCCACATTCCTCCTCCTTCTTCTGGGGTCCTCCATTGGTGCTCTGGTCTCCTCCCCTTCTCCCTGTGCCACCATAGGAAGCTGCTTCATATAGTGGCTCACATGCAAGCTCAATCCCGAACCTCGTCCCTGGATTTCATAGCAACAGGATACCATGGCTGCCTGGAGTCCAATGGAGGAGGAGAGAGCAGGAGCGCTGCACTCTGGCAGTGTTGAATCAAGATCAGACTCCCTAGACATGCAGTGCGACATACATTCAAATGTACACTCAAACTTAACCACCAATATTTTGTAATTGTTTTGGGATGCTTTTTACCAGCTACCAATGGGATTATTTTGGAGGGGTTCAAATACAACTAACCACCATCGCTGTGGGATTGTTTTGGAGGAATTTAAAATGCCACCAATGACTGTGGCATTGCTTAATTGGGGGGGGGGGGGGGGGTCCTGTTTACTCTAGTGAATGCTAGATGCTAGAAAGGCTGCCACTCATCATAAGGTCTGGAAGACTTGTATTTCTTGGTGTGAAGCCAGAAAATGGCATCCTCGAAAATATGTGATTGGGTGAATTCTTTTCTACTGTCAGCTGTGGAAATCAAATTGGCTTTGAGTACAATCAGAGGTCAGGTTTCAGCCCTGTCAGTGTTCTTCCAAAGGCCTTTAGCCTCCCATTCACTGATTCGAACCTTTATGCAAGGGGCAACTCGCATTAGGTCACCTATGTGTCCTTGGGACTTGGACTTGGTGCTGTCTGTGTTACAGAAAAAAACATTTGAGCATATCAAGGAAATGCCTTTAGACTTGCTGTCATGCAAGCTAGCCTTCCTGATGACTATCCCATTGGCTAGAAGGGTGTCAGTGGCCCTTTCATGCAGGAAACCGTACTTGAGCCTTAACCATGACAGTCGTTTTATGACCTGTTCCATCCTTTTTGCCTAAGGTGGTGTCGGCCTTTCATTTAAATCAGGACATTACTTTGCCTTTTTTCTCTCAGCCTCGTTTGGCGTAAGCCTGCATTCTTTGGACGTTGTCCAGGCAGTCAAGGTTTATCTGTCTAGATCTGTGGAGATCCGAGGATCAGGCTTTTTTTTTTTTTTTTTTTTTTAATTTCTTTTACCAAAAGGACCCAAGAAGAGGCAGGCAGCTTCTATTGCCAATTGGGTCCGTCAATTGGTCATTCAGGCCTATGGTCTGAAACGTAAAGCCCCTCCCTTTAGGGTGAGCTCTCGTTCTACCAGGGGTGTAGGAACCGCCTGGGCTTTTTCGCCATCAAGTATCTGTGGCTCAGATTTGTAAGGCTGCTTCCTGGTCTTCAGTGCATACGTTCACAAAATGTTATCAAGTGGATGCTGGAGCAGCCCATAAATCGGCTTTTGGCCGCAGTGTACTGCGGGCTGCCGTGTAAGGTCTGATGGCTATTGTTTGGCACAGTGTCTCCTGGGTGCTCTGGGACGTCCCAGCAGGTAATTAATATTAGCATGACTCTGTGTCCCATGATGTATGAAAAAGAAATGGATTTTACTGGTAAGTATCACATTAAAATCCTATTTTCGTACTTGCTGTGAAGTCCTTTTTTTTTTTTCTGTTACTGACCATATGTACTGCATGCTTGCAAAAATGGGGCATGGCCGCTAGAGGGAGAGTTATTTGGGGGCTGGCCTGCAATCATTTTTTAAGATGCACTTTGTGAAAACACTCAAAACTATAGAAACGGACACATTTAAAAAAGCACAGATACTTGCGCTGCTTTGCTGCATTTGTCACGTGAAGGGCTGCTCTATGTATTAAAATGTGCATACGCACAAAACCCTACATAATTTTGAAAGGGGACTCAAAAGCATAAATGTTTTTTTGGTTTAGACATACTTTTAAGGTCTAAAACAGTAGTGGTTATTGTCAGTTTGTGGAGCAAAAACGTGATTTACGATTTTTTTCATTGAAGGGTAGTAAAACTGGAAAAGTCTTTGAAGTCAAAGTATAGCCTTTCAGCCACTTTGTTCCTTTTTAGTACTCTGTTTACTACTGGGATTTTAGGATTACAGTGGTACAAATATATCTCTAGCCTACCAGTGTCATGGCTTTAGGCTGTAGCTAAAATTAAATATGTTGGTAGTGTTTACATCCTCAGCTTCATGATGGCTAAAAAAAGTCAAGGATTACAGCTGATGTCCAAATCACGGTTTGTGGTTCTACAAGCTTTTTATTTTTCTTTTTTTTTTTTTTAAATATGACTTATATGCAACTTATCCATGGTGAGCTGATCATTCTGATACAGGGAAGTACTATGTAAGCATTCTCATCTTTACAAAAAACATTTGTAGTATTTTTGTTTCATGTATGAATACATTGCAGTTTTGATGTTTGAACTGAAATGTATTTGTTTTTGCTCCCTGCAGGACTAATGTTTGATCATGCAGAGTTTGTGCTTTGGATTAGACCAGTCATTTTTGCTCAGTTTATGAAACACCAATTTTATGTGTGTATACAATACTGGACTGGTAACTTGGACTGTATCCTGAGGCATATGGTCACTCCAGATGCCAGTTAATTCTTATCTGACATCTCAAATGATCAACCAATTTCCCCTCAGGATCCCTCCAAATGATATCAGTCAAGTACACGCTGCGTTCACTACAAAGTAAAGTACCAGGTCCTGATGAAGTGGGCCCCTTAGAAGCCAGAGAACACATTGGATTTTTATGATAACAATATTAATGCTAATGTTCTACTTTTGGTGCCTTCCTTCTTTCACATCTAGCTGTAAAAACTCGTCTATTCAAAACATTAAAAATGGGCCTCAATGTAGAGCGTTGGCTATGACCTTGCTGTTCTGGACTATTTGTAGAAAGTCGTGCAGTAAATGCCTTTTTTTTTTTACCACATTGATAACCTTTAAGTGTTCATACAAAAGTTATTTAGGTTTGTGTAAAAACTATAAATATGAATGTTTTTTTTACTATTTAGATGTTTTGATAATCCTAGAATACCAAGTGTAATATTTTTTTTCAAAATAAATAATGCTGGCTGATTGTGCAGTTCTTTCATCTGCACCCATCAACATATATTATGCCTACATAAAAGTTGCAGCTTTTTATATCTCTTGTAATGTCATTGTGTTTTGCCTTGGGTGTGTAAAGATCACATTTGCAGGAGCTAGAAGTTGACCTCTAGTTCAGGAGTTGTAGGTTCCTCTTGCGGGGCATGTCGGGAATTTTAATTAATGTTTACTGTGGCTGGCCTGAGCCCTTGGGTGCTGTGCAGTGGGAAAGTTGAATGCTTTGGATAGATTAATTGTCAGATAAGCTTTATGACCTTGCAAAATTTCTGAGTAGGATATCCTCCTAAGCTGGCAATGGAATCCTTTAATAACTTGGATTGTAAATCTAGCAGTATTACGGGGCATTTTTTACCAATGCTACTTTGTTCAAATTCCATTTTCTCCGAAAATCTGGAATCTCTTATATTCACGTGTCCCTTAAGAGCTTTACCGTTCCGTTATAGCGATGGTGTCTCTGCACTTTCCTACCAGTGGATTTTAGTTGAGTGTGCTCTGCTTTGTCCTTACAACTCACTACAGGGCTATATTGATCTCCAGGGCAAGAGCACCAGTCACAGGAGAGTTATGGTTTGCCTTAAATCATTATGGCTCTTCTTTCTGTTTGTCAATATGCACCAGACCATAAGCTTTTTTTTATATTTTTTATTTTTTTATATATTTATAATGGGCCTCTTTGTGCATACGAAGTTACTACAGTAAAGTGATGACTATATTGTGGTACTATAGCATTATTACTATATAAAATGCATAAAAAATTAAGTAAACCATGTGGCATTAATATAAATGGCATATTACCCACATGAATTGTACAAAGTGTTCAATGCCATGTTTACAGTTGGTGTTCTATGCAAGCAGGTTTAAAAAAACTCTCAGCCATAAGACTAGGTAAACTGTGACAGTGGCTTTTAGAGAGCTTGACATGCAATGAGGATGGCAAGTGTCTGAATTATTGCAAAACGCAGACTGGCAGGTACAGTAACATACAGACTGACATACAGAGTAATACACTAGCAAGAGATTGAAGAATAGGAGCTGACAGTGATGAAGGTACAGACTTCCATACTGGAGATAAACATGCTGAAGCAGATGGACTGATGTTGGTAGCTGCATGTAAAAACTGCAACTGTCACAACAAGTTGAAGGAAAAAAAAATGTAGCTTGTCAAGCAAAGTCAGAACAGAATGTGGTATACTGTTGCTTATCTTGGACACCTACCTAAAAATCAAACATTGGTCCTTTTGCATTCCTGCATATGCATACATAGCAGGGTATAATAGACTGCATAGTAGCAGTAGAATACTATATTAAAGTTGAGTGATGATCACAATGCTGCATAACAGTTCTTTAGCAGAAGAAGAATATTGATTGCAAATGGTTATCTCTGTCTAACCAAAGAAGCAGTATTTGTCACACTGAAGGCAAACTTTAACTAAAGGTGGAAATTGAGCAATATACCGTTGAACATTTTGTTGAGTGCTTTCAGTCCAACATGTCTCTATAATTAATGGGAAATAGCTTCATCAATTTTTATATGTAAAAGACCAGCTTAAAGTAAATCTGATCGCAAATGTCCATTTCAAATGTATGTTTGTAAATCTTTTTTTCTACCACGCCAACAAATATTGGAAAATAAGTAAATCTCCTCAGTGTGTGTGTGTGTATGTGTGTGTGTGTGTGTGTGTATATGTGTATATATATATATATATATATATATATATATATATATATATATATATATATATATATATATATATATATATATATATATATATATATATATATATATATATATATATATATATATATATGACTTTGTACATGTTTTTAGCCATATTTCTATGATTCAGTGTGAGATCTGTTTCCTGCTTTTGTGTAGGAACAGAATAGTTGTGACTTACTAGCTTTTTTTTTTTTTTCAATACAAGAGCTTGAGTAAGAGAAGGTTGATCTTTAAATATCAAGAAGTCATTTTCATAACCTCAAACAATTTAGATGGTCTTGATGCTATTGCATTGCCTACTTGTCCTTTCAAATATCACATGGAGGATCAGTAATGCCATGAAAACACCTGGAATACTTTACAGAAACCCAAGACAGGTGAACATGCCAAATGGGTCTAAAAAAATTAAAATGCAGCGCTTAATATTCCATCATTGGTGTTTCGGTATATAAAAGATGCATACTAAACTTATCCAGTGCAGCGTAGAAATCAGCATAAAGGACACATGAAAACCTCACCATACAAGGCAAAATGGAGAAGTCATCAAGGCATATTGTGGGAGGCAGCCGCATGGGCCACCAGCCGCATATGTAAGTATTGCATTAATATCCAAAGCAAGTATAACTAGATTCTATAACTAAGACATTGTGGTATTCAAAACAAAGGTTTGGCTTGGTCCCTTAGTTCCAGTGTAGGGGACTCTTAAGGCATCAACATACAAAGATATTTTGGACAATTTCCTGCTCCCAACTTTGTGGGAACAGTTTGGGGATGACCCCTTCCTGTTCAAACATGACTGCTCACCAGTGCACAAAAAAGGTTCATACAGACATGGATGAGCAAGTTTGGTGTGGAGGAACCTTGACTGGCCTGCAGAGTCCTGATCTCATCCGGATAGAACACCTATGGGATGAAATAGAGCGGAGACTGTTAGCCATGCCTTCTTGTCCACATCAGTGCCTGACCTCCCAAATGTGCTTCTGGAAGAATGGTCAAACATTCCCAAAGACGCACTCCTAAACCTTGTGTACAGCCTTCCTAGATTTTTAAGCTGTTATAGCTGCAAAGGGTGGGCCAACTCAATATTGAACCCTACAGACTAATAACGGGATGCCATTAAAGTTCATGTGTGTGTAAAGGCAGGTGCCCCAATACATTATATATATATATATATATATATATATATATATATATATATATATATATATATAAAATCTATTACACATACACAAATTTTTTTATTTTTTTTAAATATTGCTTTTCTTCAGACCCACCACCTCTCTCAATGACCAGTGGATCAATCATAAGTATTGCATTAGGAGTAGAGCAAAATATATAGAAATTTAATGGAAAGGGGGGAGGTCAAAAGGAATAGAGTGCTGCCTCTGGAGCTCCATAGCCATTATACTAGCCAGGGATTCATGATATCCATACAGAGTGCCTGTCCGTCCGGAACACATTAAATAGGGCTGTGTCAACTTGCAGGCCTCTGACTTGCCATTTCCCCAGACCATCTGCTCCAAATGACTTAAAAAGACCTTCTCATAAGCCCAGAAACCCGCTTATCAATGCATGTGCAGTTTGTATTGGATGAGGTCACGGTCCTTGGCGCAATAAACTAGGTAGACTTCTATGATGACTGCCCCACAGACCTACTAGATGATCCCACCCAAGTAGGGAAGGATACAGATGCGGGTCCCACATCTACAGTCCACCACCTACATGGCCCATATAGGATAGTTGCATGGGGGAGGCTACAGTCGTGTGGTATTCCCTCTCACACACATGGAACATTGGTCTTCACTTCAACATAGACCTAATCAGATCCTATTAAAAACAAAATGCCTTCTGGAAAAATGAGCATGTTGTTACAACTTTATAAGATTTTGCATGGATATTTTTCTCATTGATTATGGCTACTTGACCATACTGTATACTGTTCTACCGTAAGTATGCAATGATTCCCATATGTGTCAACCTTTTTCGATATGGTAACCAAGCAGAGATTTATGCTCCTATTTTTCACCCTGCAGTAGCCCAATTCAATGAAGGGCAGACATTTCCTCCTACTTTGTCCAAATGATGGTCAGCGACAGTCAAACCCACTGATAGGTATACTCATTGAGCAATATATTGTATGTTACATCTGTCATCCCTCCAGCTATGTACTGTAGTTTATTTAAGAAATTACTTATAACTGAACTCTTTCTTTGATCCAGCAGAGTGTGCGGCCTTTAAAGCTGAGTTCACACTGGCAATTAAGAGCAGGCATTTGAGAGGTTTAAAAAAAGGCCCCTCAAACGCCCATGCACAAGATACAATAGACTGCTGTTCACACTAAGCATTAGCGTTGCTTCAAAATTGAAGCCTCATGTCGAGTCAGGAGGCTTTTTAAAGTGGTTGTAAACCCTTAATCTAGGCTTACCTGTAGGTCCAATAAATATCTCCTAAACCTACATGGTTTAGGAGATATTGAGAAAGAGAGGCATCGCTGTCTACGGCGCATGCGCCATAGACAGCGGCGCGCAGGCGCACTGCGCATGCCAAGATCACGGCGATATGCCGCTTTCGTGCGCATGCTTGATGGCAGCGGAGAAGGTCGTGGATGAGGACCGCTTCGGGGGCTTCGTTCTCAGGTAAGTTATTCAGAAGGGCGTTTTGGGGAGAATTTTTAATTCATTAGTGCTTGTAAAATGCCTGTCTAATGCCCATACTAAAGCTCATTGACGCCTGTCTGACGCCCATACTAGCGCCATGCAAATTCTATAGGAGCGTTTGAGCGTTAGAAATTTAGGCAAGTGTGAACAAGCCCTAAATGCATACATCCTATATGTTTCAGTTTTAAGGATAGATGTGTCATGATCTCCACCTCCTGTGATTTCCGTGTATATGTGGTCTGTCACAAATTATATGCAGGCGGTGTCAAAAAATCTTTTAACCCAACATGTCTATTAACTGAAGCAGTCAGTTTACCATTTTGTATATGGTCATGGAACCTATGTCTAAATTTACAAATTTTTTTTTGCATAGTATGTACCACAAACTGCATTGGTTAAGATCCCTGTGGTATAACAGAATGTCAAGGTCTTAATTTCTGCCCATTGGGCAATTTTATTGTATTTTTGTTCATCGACAAAAGCATTTCTGTGTAAATGGGATAATTTGTGGTATGGGACATGCAATAAAATAGTAATTATAGAAGTGCTACAGTGGATATAAAAAGTCTACACACCCCTGTTAAAATGTCTGGTTTCTGTGGTGTAAAAAAAATGACAGGTAAATAATTTTAGAACTTTGTCAAACTTTTAATGTGACCTATATACTGTATAACTCAGTTGAACAACAAACAAATCTTTTAGGCGGAGAGAAGTAAAAAAAAAATATATGGTTGGATGTATGCTTTGGGTCATTGTCATGCTGAAAAATTAAGTTTCTCTTAATGTTCAGCTTGTGTGCACACCCTTAAACTAATACTTTGTTGCAGCACCTTTTCTTTTTGGGTAGGAGTCTATCGGCATGACACATCTTGCAATATTTGCCCACTCTTCTTTGCAAAAACACTCCAAATCTGTTAGATTGCGAGGACATCTCCTGTGCACAGCTCTTCAGATCACCCCACAGATTTTAAATCAGCTTCAGGTCTGGGCCATTCCAAAGCTTTAATCTTCTGGTGAAGCCATTCATTTGTTTGGATATATGCTTTGTGTTGTCATTCTGAAATATGATGTCCCTCGTCATGTTCTGCATTCTAGCAGATGCCTAAAGGTTTTGTGCCAATATTGACTGGTATTTGGACTTGTTAATTCCCTCTACCTTGACTAAGGCCCCTGTTCCAGCTGAAGAAAAACGGCCCCAGAAAATGATGCTGCCATCACCATACTTCACCTTGTATGTATGGTGGTGTTTTTGCCCCAAACGTATCTTCTGGGATTATGGCCAAAAAGTTCAACCTTGGTTTCATCAGGCCGTAACACATTTTCCCTCATGCTTTTGGGAGACCTCAGATGTGTTTTTGGATGTTTTTCTTAAGAAAAGGCTTACGTCTTGCCACTCTACCCCATAGCCCAGACATCTGAAGAATACAGGAGATTGTTGTCACATGTACCAGACTTACAAGCCAGCACTTGCCAGATATTCCTGCAGCTCCTTTAATGTTGCTGTAGGCAGCCTCTCTGACCAGTTTTCTTCTAGTTTTTTTTATTTTATTTTTTATCAATTTTGGAGGGACATCCAGTTTTTGGTAATGTCACTGTTGTGCCATATTTTCTCCACTTGATTATGACTATCTTCACTCTGTTCTATGGTATATCTAATGCTTTGGAAATTCTTTTGTACCCTTCTGCTGGATACCTTGGAACAAGGAGATCCTTCTGATGCTTTGGAAGCTCTCTGTGGACCATGGCTTTTGCTGTAGGATGTGACTAAAAATGTCACAGAAGACCTACTAGAACAGCTGAACTTTATTTGGGGTTAATCAAAGGCACTTTAAATGATGGCAGGTGTGTACTGACTTTTTTTTAACATAAGTTAATGTGATTGCTTAATCCTGAACACAGCTTCAACCCCAGTAAGGCTCCATGCACACTGGGCTTAAAATAACATTCTTTGGAGTAAAAAACGCTCATATACAGCATTTTTTGTACAAAGTTAAGACGTGTTTCTTAAATTAAAAAAAAAAAATAAAAAAAAAAAAATTCAGCCTCCAAGCCCCAATCAGAAATGCGAACCAGGAGGGGTGTTTTTTTTTTTTTTTTTCTTTCTGCCTCTAAACGTTAAAACTCAAAATATAAACGTCCTAATGTGCAAGGACACGTATGATAACATTGAGTTGCTTCTACAGGCAGAACACAAAACACCTGTATAACCAAAACTTTTTAAGCCAGTGTGCATACTTATGCAACCACGTTATTTTAGTTTTTTTGTTTTTAACTTTTAATTGGGACATTTTGTACATTTTTTTTTCTTTTATACAAAGGGAAAGTTGATTGAGGGAGTCCAGACTTCGATAAACATTCTTGACTTAGTGTTGGTAAACCCAGTAAAATGAAAATAGTTAATCTTCTTTTTACATTAAAATACTGCCACTATATACCTCTTTGGCTGATCTGTTTACCACTGTCACATGATAAACTGCAGGGTTCGCTTGAGTGCTGAGTGTTCAGGTAGGAGCAGATTTCACTATAGCCTGTGTCCTCATGCTGTTATGGTTGGCGAATCATCCATGAATCAAGATGTGACATCCCATCTACTGTGTTCTTTTTTTAGTTACTGGGCATGGAGGAGAGAGAGGGAGACTGGGCTGTCATGTAGGTTCTGCGTACACGCCCACATGTGTGGTGTCAATACCATGTGACCTGACTAGCTCAGCTCAACAAAAAAATATTCTCTACAACAAGAGACCAAACTGAGCATGTGCAATGGGACCACTCTGACTTTCTCATCTGGCCTTGCCCAGAGAGACCCTGAAGGAGGGGGAGCATCTGCATACTGGATCAAAGAGCCTTTTTACGCAATACAGAGTATTAACCCCTTAAGTTCCACAGTGAGTTTAACCAGCATGCTATTCTGCATATACAGACAGATATTACTGTTGTGGGTTTAGTAACACTATTATGGGCCATTTCCTATTCCTGATATGTTGGACCAATCCGCTTCACAGACTGATGGTTCAGTCGGACAATGCCACAGCTTTGACTTGCATTAATCATCAGTGTGGCACCAGCAGCTTTGGGCTGAAAGGCAGGTTGCAGCCTTATCTGCAGTTCACATTCCCAGTATAGACAAGCAGGCAGGTGGACTTTTTCAGTCATTGTCACCTGGAAGCAGAGGAATGGTCTATTCACATCAAAGTGTTTTAGCACATCTGTCACTGCTAGCGGACACCAGACGTAGGTCTTTTGGCATCCTGCATCAACAGGGTGGCCAGGAACAGGGATCCAAAAGCCTTTTGCAGTGGAGGCACTTTTAACCCTATGAGATCAGTTCTAATTGCACTCCACCCCAGATTCTTCCTTGACCGCATTTCAGAATTGAGATGGAGGGCATTCCACAGTTATTTATGGCACCAAATTAGAACATTGGATATTCTTACTCCTGTGAGACACTCTTTGGATACTTCCAGACCTGCCGACTTATGGACTGGTTTATCATTCAATTCCAATGCCACCTAAAGCTCAAAAATAAACTTTAAGTCTATCATTGCACTTGAAAGGCTTACTTCAGATGGTGGGAGGCACGGAAGGTGAACCCTCTGATATCCTGTGAGACATATCCTTCAGTTTGGCTGGAGAAACATTTAGCCTTGATCACCCTGAAGTAGTAACTTTTGGGATTTCCCATTTCAGAGACCACTGGCCACTCATTCCTTGGCTTTTGTTCAGGGTGTGTCTCACATTGCTCCCCCTGTTCATTCATCTATTTCTTCCTGTAAAAAAAAAAAAACTAAGATTTTCCTTGGTATTAAAGATTAGGTGGTTTTCAGGTCCTGAACCTCATTTCTCTCATGTGGTTTTCTCCAAACCTGACCATGACATTGTCTTGCCTTCTCCGTCCAAAGCACCCCAAAGAGATCTCTCTACACTGTTTATTCGTAGTATGCACAGTGCAAGTTTACTTCTCGGCCATGGAGTCCATGCAAACTTTGGTTTCTCCGTTTGTTATGCCTGCGGATGCTCACATCTTGTTCTACCATCTCTAGGTGTATTAGGCAGGTTATTACTGGCCTTAGCAATGCTATTGGTAGTTGAGTTTGTGTCCCTGTCTCAACACAGGAGGTCTGGAAGGGGCGAAACAGACTCCTACTGCCCTGATAGTAAAAATGTAATTAAAACCGTATAACAAAGTCTAAATATGTCTTGAAGTTTAAACATTTATACATGCAAATTAGTCATGGTCACAAAATTATTCTCTACAACTTAAATGCATCTGGCGATCCACACCTTGCAATAGCTACTTTGTATAGGTGTCTAGTATTCTACCATGTAATAGCTTTGGTGAGTGCTATATATAATGTGTGTGTATATATAATTTGTCTAAAAATTGTTAGATTATCAGATTTTTGAAAAGCTGAATAGGTCACACGGAAGTTCTCCAATAGCTTTACGTAGGATTTTTGCAGTCGCAGCACTTGGTGATATGTCACAAAGGCAGACCAGATTATTTCACATTAGGCAGGCAGGGTCCATCATATAGTAAACATGTCCATCCAGTGTTTGCTACTTTCTTTTCAGCAGTTAAACTATCTTTTATATTTTTTTTTAGGTGTTAATTGTTAGAACTCATTTTACATTTTATACTTGACCATTTGAAATGGGTGAACATAGTTTTACAAGCATTAATGCTTTTCAGCTTGTATTAAATTGCTGATTTCTCAAGGGTTCATCTTCCAGGTGCTTGTTTTCTGTGCATCTAACAGTGTTCTGTTTTAATCACAGCACATCACATGCTGTTAACAGGCCTGCTTCAGGCTTTCTGCTAGGTTTTTCACATTATAATGTAAATAGTTCTCATACGGTATGTATCGATTACTCTTCAGCTTGGCTTATTGATTTTTATCTCTGCATTCCCCACCATCTGTACCTCAATGTTGATGATTATTTCTGTGGTCTTCAATATGTACTGTATGTGATTCTGGCAGGCGATGGTAACATGCTGGACTGTGGCTTAGTATCAACAGTTTGTGTGTTTTAACCTGAATCACGTGTCATGTGCTTAATATTTTTAACACTACTATTTTTTTGGCCGCAGTGTACTGTGGGCTGCCGTATAAGGTCTGATGGCTATTGTTTGGCTGGGTGTCTCCCTCCCCTCAAGGCTATTGCTCTGGAACATCCCAGTAAGTAATAAATAGCCTCACTCTGTATCCCGTGATGTATGAAAAAGAAAATGGGATTTTTTGATCATACTTACCTGTAAAATCCTTTTCTTTAAAGTACATCACGGGACACATAGGTCCCTCCCCTCTTTTGGAGGATTAAGTGTTTTTCTAAAAAACTGAAATACTTCCTGTATGGGAGGCGTTTATATAGGGGATCACTTTGTCTAAAGACCTTTCATCTACCAGTGTCCATTCACCTGGAGCTGTAGTATAACCCAGTATGTAATGACTAATAGCCTCACTCTGTGTCCCATGATGTACTCAAAATGGTTTTACAGGTAACTATGACAAAAAATCCTAATTTTGCGTGGTGGTATGTAAGTTTTATATTGCAATCGTGCGTAGGCACCCTGACACTTGTTTGCGGGGGGGGGGGGGGGGGGGGTACTCAAATTTATTTGGGGAGAAATTGTGTGCTTGCGTGTAACTTACATTTTTTACATTTGTTTTTAAAACTTTTTCATCACACAGCCAGTCACCTATGATTTTTTTTGGCGACAAGTTCCCTTTAATGAAACATCCAAGTGTCACCTGTGAGTCTAATGCAGTACATTTCCCCTAGTATCAAATCAAACTTAATTTGCTAGGGGCAAATGCACATGTCTTGGTTAATTCCCCTATTTTTACTGGGTAGCCTTAGCCTCGACATACATGTTACAAAATCTGTACAATCAACTTTCTATTTACCTAAACTATGTGATGTGAAAAGTCACTTAATCTAACCATTCAACTTGTCCAACCAGGCAGGACCCTTAGTGCTTACCTATATTAGGACTTTGCATTAACTAGTTGTTGGTAAATCTAATGAATATATAATCGGATTGTAACGTGTGGGGAGCTTTTAGAGGAGTCATAAGAATGTAGCCACAGAGTAGTAATGTGTATTATTTCTCATAAAAAGTGCTCCCCTTGCATTCTTGTCAATATAAATACATTTTCATTGCTGACAATTAGTTCTACTGAAAACCAATAAATAAGCGTGTTTGCAGTTTTGTCAATAAGTTCCGCTGTGCATCCAGAGGGACAAAGATCTGTATAGGAGAACTGGACAGCAGAGAAATACAAATGGCATACACTGGAGATAAGGATTTAACTTGACAGAAATGGCAGAATGTATGAGAGCAGGAGCGGTGGATGGGAATGGACACTGCCTGAAAGACATCAGGCTAAAGCCATGTTATGAGGAAGTTGGAGGGATAAATATCCTTCAGCAGTGCTGGGATTCTACACACAGTCGTGGGTGGGTTTTCATGCAGTCAGTAGCATAGCGCAAAATACATTAGCACTGGGTATATAGTATAGAGGTGGGTAGGTGTGGTGCGATTTGCCGTTTGCCTTTGCGTGTGAACACAGGAGCATGAGGGCACAAAAAAAAGATTTAATGTAAATTTTTACACCACTTTTTTTTTTTTTTTTCGTATAAACTTTATTGCCACAATGAACATCCCTGGTGATAGCATGGGCCTTTTTACAGGTCCTCTATCTGAAAGGAACTGGGGTTGTATTCCACCCCATATCTCTCCTCTAGCCTCCAAAGCATCTTATCAAACAGACTTGATCTAATGCTGTACAAGCTGGTAAATTGAAACTGGACATGACAAAATCCTCATTTCTTCCGGTAATTGACTTCACAGAAGAGAGGCAGGAATTTCCACTCTTTTCAGGGCATGCAACTGGACTGGTCGCATCAGTACTAGGCTCCCCAGTTGGGATGTGAAAGACTGGTAAAAGAGATCGGATCACTGTTTCCTAAAAAACACTGGCAAAAAATAACCATGCCAAAATCATGACACTAGCTGCAGCAATGATCCTGGCATAGCCACCTCAACCTGAGGATAAAGATGGAGCCTATGGGTGGGAATTGGTTAATATATTTCCTGTGTGCGGCTTAAAAATCATGCGATTTCAATTGTGACTTTACCCTGTGACTTGATGCTGCTTTGCGATTTTGGATTTTGGAGTGCAATTTTATGACTTTGGCTTTGACCAACGTGATCATTTTGTTGGTGCTCTGTCGTTGGAAAAATTAGTTTAGTGTTTTTTTCTTTTTTAACAAATTGCAAATTTTCAGAACGATTTGAATTTGCATTGTTTGAATATTAATCTACAGATTTCAATTCTGTGTGCCGAATAGCTGGTTGTTGAAGAGCGGGCCAGGAAGATGTGTAACAACTGACACTAGAATAGTGATCTAAGGGGTTCATTTACTAAAGGCAAATTCACTTTGCACTACTCCTGAAACTGCACTTAGAAGGGCAGCCTCTGTAGATCTAAAGGAGGGCATGCAAGGGGGAAAAAAAAAAATTGTTTGTGCATGATTAGATGGAAATCCAGCAGATCTTCCCCTCATTTCAGATCTTCCCCCTCCAGATCTACAGTGACTGCACTTCCAAGTGCACTTGTACTGCAAAGTGGATTTGCCTTTAGTAAAACCATAATGTATACAAAGCATGTGAATGCTTAATTAGAAGAACATGCTACAAAAAATGGCAGATAGTGAAAACACATGTGCAACAAAAATAAACAGTGTTCCACAGTTAATGTGTTCAAATCAAAATAAGTAATTTTAGCTTCCCACAAACAGTTCCAACAGGCTAGTCGTGGTATAAAGCGATTAATTCCGCATGAAAATTGTATCACCACCGTGCTGTGAATTTAAGGTAAGCCACTTACCAGAAGAAATGATCCCACCAAGGTGTCCATTTTATGAAGCAGTGATCCCGAGGATCGCCGCTGATCACAGCCCATAAACAGTTTATGAAACAGATAATCCGGGGAGAAGTGTTTGAACTTGTTCTCCCGCCGATTATCTCCGCACATGGAGAATCCTCATAGAATGACACAGTAACGGCCAGTTTGACGCTGCGATCTGAGCGCTTCACTGGCGATCTGTGTCAGAATTCACCCTCCCCGATTCACCAACTCAGAGGTGGAGAATCGGGGAGTGAAGAGGGAATGTGGGGGGGATCTGAGGGGGAAGGAGGAAGAGAATTAACTATGCCTCGTTCAGACCCCCCAAGACAGTAACCATGTCCCCCTGTCGTGTGTGTGTGTATGTATGTGTGTGTGTGTGTGTGTATAGATAAATTTATATAGATATATATATCTATATAAATTTATCACTAACCCCCTAAGGAGCTGCTGGTTTGATTTGGGCTTACCGTTACCTTCTTGGCCTTGCGTGCGTCCAGGGGTTTCCCGAGGTAGATGGCCCAAAGAATTGCAGAAACTGACACTGGATCCGCTTTGGGATTTTTATTTGCAAAAAGAGGTAGACCAACACAGTCTCTAAATGAAGGGCAGAGGATTTAGGTAGAAAGTTCAGGTACTCTTGGAACTGCTCAAAACTGTGAGAACACTTGTGAATAAAGTCTCTGCCACAGACTTGGTTGTAGAACACTTGTGAATAAAGTCTCTGCCACAGACTTGTTGTAACTGAAGGATGTAGACAAATTTAGAGAGCCCTCATACGGTACCAGTATCTTACAGCCGTAGATTCACTTGGTGACTTTCAACTAAGCTTCCAGGCTCTTGCTGAGGAACCAGCCTTGTGCGTGGCCCTCTCCCGAGGAGTCCTCCCCTGGTTGCTTCCTCAGTTGATGGGCCGCTCCACAGACGAGACGGCACCAGACCACCTTTCAATCCTCCTTCCAGTTACTTTGCTTCGGGCTAACCAGCCCAGAGACTCTGAATTGGATGGATCCGCCCCCAAGGCCATGAGGGCAATGGGGGCTGGTCAGGACAACCAGAACCAACAGACAGATCTTCTGGACCGGAACCCAGAAGCACGTGATGTCAGTACCTTAAGTACCCTCTCCCAGAATGCACAGCAAGACGACACTCCCACTGGGCTGGTTCCGAGAGATTAGAACTCAATGTGCCTAGCCAAACTGCATTCTCACACTTGCCAGAAGTGACAGCCACACCTGTGGCCAAGAGGAACCCAGTGCAATCCAACTAGACTGGTACTGAAACCATAATTTGGTATAATCAGGCCCAAAACCAAACTGCGGTTTTAGGAATTTTAAACAGAAAAACACAGCGTGTGCTCTTCAGGAGCCCAGCTATATATATATATATATATATATATATATATATATATATATATATATATATATATATATATATATATATATATATTATTTATTTATATATATATATATATATATATATATATATATATATATATATATATATATATATATATAATGTAGGGGGACTCTTTATTTTACAAACATTTATCACACAGTCTGTCCGTGTATTGAGCGGTGATAATTTATCACTGCTTAATAAACTGTTCTCGGGTTTTGGAAGCGTATGTAGATCTCTTCACTCCTCCAAAGGTGAAGTGATCTACTCCGCTTCATAAACAGGCACACAGAGAAGAAAGATCTCCTCTGTGAATGCTGGAGAATGAAGCAGTGAATAGATTTCACTGCTTCATAAACAGACACCCATGAGCTCATATGAATGTATATGAATTCTCCTCTGAAGTCAGGTGGTCAGCCAGCTTCAAGAAGCGAAATCCGACTCGTATATCTCCTTGATCTCGTTTGGTCACATCTCAGGCAGACATGTAATATACCTCAGGCAGTGAGAAGTTAGTCTCAGGACTGGACACCACACAACTCATCCTCACAGGGTCCTGTGAAGGTCATCGTGGCTCCGGCCAATCGGAGGAGATGCCCACGAACCCGGAAGCGGCACTGGAGCAGCATAGTTTTAGGGCAAGTTTCACATAATGTGCTAGTATGCAATACATACTAGCACAATATGACTTTACCTTGCAGGAAGGAAAAAAATAAATGTACAGCTTTTTACAACCGCTTTAAGTATTCACATGTTTTGTATACATTATACTGCTTAGTACAAACATGCTATTACCTTTTATTCTCAAATATATTGGACTAAATAGTTCTGGTGACGTTGCATCTGTAATGAATGTCCATATAGTTTTATAATGCTTTGAGGCGTAAATGCTAACCTTCACTTCTCTGCATGCAGTCGTGATGCCGATATAATTGAAAACTGTTGTCTTCAATACTTGTTGTTGGCAGGCCTGGTGACTGTGCAGTCAGGTATGGTCTCTCGGGTGTTGTAGTAACTGTGTCAGTAGCACCGTTTTTGATGGTTTAAGCTTTCAGTGGTTGGCCTAACGTCTAAGACTCAAAGTAGCCTTACTGGTTCAAGTTGGCTTGAGACAAAGGGAATCATTCTAGTCTGGCTGCTTCAAGGAATGAAATTATAATGTATTGAGGATTTGTTTCCTCTTATTCTAACTCAAATTTCCTGTTTCAACTAGTTGTCCATCTTTTTTTTTTTTTTTTCCCCCTCTACTCTGAACCGTCTCGGGTGATGCACTGCTTTCACTTTTTTTTAGCACTTGTACAATCTTGTATGGCTTTTCCAGTTAACAGAAATGTATAAATGCCAAGTCATCTTTGATATGTAAAATTCCTAGCTCTTCACTGCACGCTGATAGTCATGCTGTATGAATATTTAAATACTATAATGTTCTTCTTTTAATCGATGTAACCTTTTAGTTTGGTGCCTCAAGGATTTTATGGTGATTTCTATGTTTGTTAGGATACTACTCTTTATAGAGATCTGCTTCCACTGTTTGAGCTATGGGTCATGTTTCTTTTAACAAGATGCGCTTTCTGCAATTCAACAAGGATGATCCAATTGTTCAAGTTAAGATTATAATTTCACTTTTAAATTCATTTACCACCCCTTATTTGCCAGCAAGCAGCTAATTATCTCACAGATAGCTGAGTTATTTAATGATTAGCTGTTGTCTGCAGTTTGTGTGCTCCTGTTATGAATTATGTATATAATTAAACTACTAATAATTTGCTGTTTGTATTGTGGCTGTAAATAATGGTTAACCCCCAAGAACGAGTTAGTCTCTACAATCATCATTATTGCCTACCTCCGGAGTTGACAATTCTTTTTTATAATTTAGCATTGGTGTTTTTTTGGCATCTCATTTTTGTAGTGTCACATTTGCTTAATGCTCTGAATTAACTCTGTACTTTACTATATTTTAACAGACGTATGTAATCCCCAAATTGTAGACCTATATTGCATTGAACCAACTGAAAAGCTGCATGCCACAAATCCATTGCGAATGCAGCCAATTTGGCATAGGCCTTGCTTAAAGAAAAAACAAAAAATCCATGGATTGAAAGATTAGGCCTTATAAATGCATGAGCAAATACATACATTGATACCTACATGAGTAAAGTAATTTTGTGTCTGAAGAAAACTTGGCATCCTTGGCTTACTAACATGTCTGGTATAAGCCATTTGTTTTTCTATATTGACCTCACTTCTCTCCTTTATAACTTTTCACATTTATCTTTTTTACTTCTGTGTACTGAATGTTCCCTGTTTCCATTAGGGCAGCCCTCAAAAATTCCACTCGCCTGCTCGCATTTTGCAAGTGTATTTTGAGGGCTAAAGGGGCGAGCATCGGCGGCAACATGGGTTGAATGGGAGTCCTTCTCCCGGCGATCGTGGAGGGGAAGAGAGGAGAGCCGCTCAGATGATCAGAATGCAGGGAATACAGCGATAACTGCTTTCATTTCACATTGCTGTGTTCCCCGCTGCACGCTTTCACATACAGTCTCAGGACTTTGATGGACAGATCACCCATCCAATGATCTGTCAATCGAAGTTCCCCCCCATCCAGGGGGCGGAACTTTATGTTATGTTGAGCGGCGAACACGGCAATAGAAATGAAAGCTGTTATTGCTGTGTTCCCTGCGCTCTGATCATGCGGGCGGCTCTCCTGTTCCTCTCCTCCCCTGCACAGGTAGGCTGCATTGGTGGGCAGAGGCTGGCTGCATTGGTGGGCATGGATAAAGTTGTTAACATTTTAAGTGTCATTTCATGACATTTATAAGGGCATGTTTAGGGGCAGTATTAGGGGTGGGGCAACTGGTGGCGAGTAAAGCCCTTGTATGCACTATCAGATTATTGGACAAATTTTCATCAGTTTTTTGTTTGCTAGTCTCAAATCAAAAGTGAAGTGACTTAACGTGTTAAATTGATTTGTATGTCTTCTTTCATATCTGAGCATGCCTAGTCTTGCTCTTCAGATTTTTTTTTTTTTGTCAGAAAACCGTACTAATGAAAAGAAAATCAAACGTTGTGGTCACATCATACCAAAAGATTTTCAAGCCTGCACATCAGTTTTTGTCTGACAAACTCGTCTGATGTCAAAAGCGGCATAACTATCAGAAAATCGGCAGATTGTTCATCGGAAGAAATTTAGCTCAGATTTTCTGACTGTGTATGGGCCTTAACCGTGGAGGCCTGACTAGTAGCTCAGGACTAGAAATTTTGAGCCCCGCTTTAGGGTATGCTTAACATTTTCAATCTTGCTTCCCCAATACCCCTATTTTCTTATGTTTCCATATATTTTATGTCTTTTTGCTTGGGGAAACCTCACTTCCCATCACTGACGAGGCCTTCCCTTTAAAATAAGTGAAAGCGGAGGTCCAACCACCCCATGAAAAATGAAGTCAGCAGCTACAAATACTACAGCTGCTGACTTTTAATATATGGACAGTGGACACTTACCTGTCCAGGGTGCCCACAATGTCTGCACACAGCTGATCTTCGGATTGTTGGGTGCAGCCACCACCATTGCCGGTAAGGCAACTCGGCAGTGAAGCCTTTAGGCTTGACACCCGGTTCCCTACTGCGCATTCGTAAAGCACACTGCACTTTCTAATTGGTCCGGCAAGGGAGCTAAGCTTCGCTGCAGCGCTGTTCAACCACCACCAACAACCCCCCCCCCCCGAAAGGTGTAAAATGTGGCACCGGAGGGGGAAAGACGAATAAGCGGAAGTTCCACTTTTGGGTGGAACTCTGCTTTAAACATTGAGGCCTCTAGTCCACAAGATCTTTCTGGCATCAGTCAAAGATGCCCGTTTTCATCTTTTTTTCCTCACAGCAGCACTTTACAAATGTTGGTCTCCCATAGCAAATAGTAATTTGTTGTCCTGCTATTCAGGCTATCCTGTGCACTGCAAGTCTGGTCCACTCTTGGCCCTGCGAAGATCTCAGGGCATCCATGTTGTGCGCTACCTGGGGAGTCTTCTGCTGAAATTTTTTTTTTCTGCCATGGTTATGTCTTCAGTGTTCAAGTTCCTTCAAAATTGGATGGATGTTGAACTTCAAGAAGGCTTCTCTCCAGTCTTCCCATCGCCTGGAGTATTTGGGGCTGAACTTGGTCACAGCCCACAAATACCTGTTGGACTCCAAGATCAACCAGTCGTCCGTCGACTCTTCTGCATGAAGATTCTGGTAACCTCCATTGAGATCCCTTTTTTCCCAGTTCAACTCACGACCTTTGCAGCTCAACATTCCCACAATGTGGGACAAGCAGATCGTCTCTCTGGATCGGCCAGTACTACTGTTCAGGAGAAAATCTAGTTGACATGGTGGATTTCCAGCTCGGCCCTAGATTCTGGGAAATCTTTACCTCTACCTGGAAATTTCTGATGTAAGCCGGACAGGCTAAGGCAGGAGGATGTATAGTTCCCTGATAAGGAGACATAGGGGTTGACTTACTAAAACTGGAGTGCAAAATCTGGTGCAGCTGTGCATTGTAGCCAATCGGCTTCTAACTTCAGCTTGTTCAATTAGGCTTTGACAATAAAACCTGGAAGCTGATTGGTTTCTAGGTAGAGCTGCACCAGTTTTTGCATGCTCCATTCTTAGTAAATCTCCCCCATAGTCCCCACAGAAGTCAATGTTCAACTTTCATCAACTTTCTGAGACTGAGCCATAAAATTGATTCTTCTAGACTGTATCCCCTTCTTACAACACCATGACTGTGGCCTACATAAACCACCATGTGGTTTGAGCTGCATGGAGCTTCTGATCAGATCCAATTTCAATGCATTAGTGTAAATTATCAGATTTTTGACTCTGTATTTGCCTCTTGCAGACCCCCATATAACTGTACTTTTGGGACACCCGATGGTTGTCAAATAACCCCAACAGCAACTGCATCTGATTGTAATCAGCTGCTGATCAGCCTTACATTTTCCAGCAGGTTACCATGACAAATTTAAAACGATCAACTTATCAAATGGAACAGGGCCACTCACTATTGCATAGCCAACTTGGGGTTGGGTCAATTGTTAAACAGCTCTTGTAAATCCACAGATAAAACGCATACCTGTGTACCTGTAGTTCAGCCTCAAAATAAGCCTTATACTTGTTTTAGCAGTTGCATAGATTTGCAGTGGAAAAAAGACCTTACCACTTGCATTCCAGATGCAGTTTAAAATTGGCACCAGGACAGTGGGTATTTCTCCCAGCTCAGTTTTTAAAGCTACACCCAGGCTCAGCAGGTCCTCACTGGCATGTGTGCTGAAACTACTGGCTCTCGCTAAGCCCAGAAGCTGAAATGATTAGCGCTCTGGAACTTGGTACAGTGTTCCAAAGGAGAGCTCGTAATCACTGTACAACCATGCTTCAGACCCACCATTAGAGGGAAAAGAGAAAATTAAAATAACAGTCTAACAATTGCGAACATAAATGAACACAGTATGTCTTGGATTTTTTAGCAATCCCAAACCTGCAAAACAATATATTTTTTTTTTTTTTTCTAAAGTCACTGTCCTATGAAGTTAATGCCAACCTAACTTGAACGTATCTTATTATGTTAACAGTTTATGCAAATAGTATTTTATTCCCCTTCATGCATCACAATCCTTAAAACGGGGAATTAAACTTCCCTAAAGTAATATGAAAATGTTCACTTTCAGATTTAACTTTCTGCTAGGTTACATAAAAATCGGTTACATTATGTGACAATAGACTCCAATCGTTCTGTTTTGGGGTAGATATCTTGGGGTACACAAATTGTAAAAAAAATGCAGGAAAATGTTTTTCATTATCTGAATGTAGTTCGAGCTAGGTATGTCTAAGGGCATGTCCACCTTTAGGAGAACTGACTACCGTATTTGCCGGCGTATAAGACGACTGGGTGTATAAGACGACCCCCTATTTTTCCAGTGAAAACTTAGGTTTGGGGCTATACTCGCTATATAAGACTACCCCCCTTCCGAGGCAACACCATTTACAAAAAAACATCAGAAACAAAAAAAAAAAAAACATCAGACTTAACATCAGAAAAAGGAAACTGGTGAACTACAAGTCCCAGAGATCCCACAATTGGTAGGCAGCAACAATGAATCCTCTCCTCCAAAGCACCATAAATCATACCTGTATTTTAGGGGAGATCTGGAGCTGGATGTGCAGTACAGGATGCTTTGTTAATATGTAGAGCACCAAGTACACACAGTATATGATGCTGTGTTAGTACAGTAGTGCCAGTTACACTTCAGAATACAGTGTGCAGACAGTGTGCACCGCTGAGCCAATCACGGCAGGCATTGTATTTTACTAATCTGTTGATGGATACAAAGCCTGCTCGGATTGGCAGAGGCTGTGACATCAGCCCGCGCCGCTCTGACTCATGTAGCCTGCTCGGATTGGCAGAGGTTTTTACCCAATCCAAGCAGGCTTAGCAGGCTCTGTATTCATCAGAGTGCATCGCCCGCTGGGATTGGCTGAGCGGCGCATACTGTATACATATTTCAATTTTACAGAGCGCCCGGCGGACTGATATCCATCTGGTGGCTTTTTCACCCGGCGTATAAGACGACCCCCGCTTTTTGGCTGTGTAATTTCGGTGTAAAAGGTAGTCTTATACGCCAGAAAATACAGTAATTTTCAAGTTTTCTTAAGGGAAACAATCTTCCTTGCTCCACCAGTTCTGGGCCGCTGACAAGTAATCTTTCAAGCTTATGGTCTTAAAATGTCACTAAACTCTTATCTTTTTTTTTTTTTTTTTAAATGGCAAACCTTTAATACTTGTCTGCCCCGGGCCTTCCTTTTATGGGGTCCCTGGCGGCGATCTTGGCTTCTCCTCCACCTTTTTTTTTTTTTTTTTTTTTTTTTTTTTTTTTTTAGAGGAACCACCATAGCCAGCGGCTGGCTATGGGCATCTTCAGAGCCACACTCCATAGACTTACACAGGGGGACTTAGTCCTGCCCCCCACTTCCTCCTCACTACATCTGATTGACAGTGGCAAGAGCCAATGGCTCCTTCTGCTTCTCGAATGCTGTGTAAAGAGGGAAGTAAGGGGTGAAAATATGCAACCCTGCACAGCGCTGATCTCTTCTCCCCTCTCTTCCCCTTCACACAGGGAGGGGGGGCACAAAAAAGCTTAAACATTTTTAGGTTTAAGCCCCTTTCACACTTATAGGACTTGTCCCACGATTTGGGACTGTAAAGTAGCATAAGTCGTTCCCCATGATTTTCAATGCCATTCATATTAGTACGACTTCAAGTCGTTCCGACTTCAAAGTAGTCCCTGCACTTCTTTGGTCCGATTTTGATGCCACTTACACAGATATTCCTTGAAATCGCGGCCGCGAATCGTGGTAAAATCACGTGACTTTGAAGTCGCACAAGTGTGAAAGGGGCCTAAGTAATGCATTTAAGGACTGGGTTCATCATTTCCTGTCAAGGGGTGCACTCCTAGATATGTGATTGCTTTTAGGTAAAAAAAAAATTTCTTTTATAATCACTTTAAATCGCTTCCTTCTCCTGCCCAGGACTACATGTCCCATGAGGCATTGCTTCTCACACATTCACTATTACTCATGCCTTTATATGTATGGACGATTTAATGAGCTGTATGTGTGCTTTACTGTGTATACTGACATGTATGAAGGGTGTACTGAGCTGTATTGTGCTGCACTTTGATTCCGGATATGTAAACAAATGATGCATTCTGTGTGCAGGCCAACTATTCGGCTGCCCAGCTAATCGATAAAGAAAATAGCTGACATCTATTTTTATTATCGATTTATAATTATGTCTACTTAGTTGTTTCAGCCCCATATTGATCCCATTTTCATTGTTCATAGTCAGAGAGTCCTCAAAGATGTCAAAAGGAACCCACACCCTGCTCTACCATATCAAAAATATGGTCTTTCATGAAAATGCTGAAATATGAATTGTCTTTTTGCTTCACTGCACCACATCAGATCCTCCTTTCATTATCAACGGTGTTCTTGGCATGCACATTTGGATGTCCTTTGTGACTAGACCAAGCCCACTGTTGAGTGGATTACTTGTCTTGACTAAAACAAAGAAATCACATTGTATATTGAGGGTTCTAAACCGATTTAGATTGCTTGGTTTGTCGACTGTGTTTTGTTTTTTTTAAATACAGTTATGATGGTTATTTATTTTTTTAGGTTTTATAAAGTAATTATGAATCTGTCAACAGTAAACTGATACTGTAAATTAGCAGCGCTGCTGGAATCCTATGCTTCTGTCAGAACTGAGGCATGAATATTTATCAACTGATAACTAATGTGAGGGGGGATTTACACTGACCACCATGTAATGACGGATTTAAAAAAAAAAATATATATATATATATAGCTTTAGTTTTTATTGTAAGGTGACACTTCTAAACCAACCACCAGTGTTAGGGGGGTATTTACACTGACCACCAGTGTAAGGGCAATTCTGCACTTGGGATTAAGAAAACAAAAATTGCCTTTATAGTACATAAATGGCAAATAATTACTACTATAAGAGGTTCATTTATACTGTGAAACAATGAAGGTTATAAAAATGTATAATATAATAAAACCAGAAGTAGGATATACAGGGTATTTTAATTGGGAGTCAGACATTGAGCTACATGAAGGGGGAAAGGGGATATGAATCTTTTTATATTAAAGTAGTACTAAAGGCTGAGACTTTTTGCATGGATCTAATCATTTTAAATAAAAAGCACAAGATTGGTAAACTTTTTGTTTAAATGTAATTGCAATGTCTTGTATTACCTTGTTGGCCCTTACAGTGATTATAAACATTTTTTTTGTCATACTTGCCTGCTCTGTGCACTAGTTTTTTGACATCTGAGCCCTGATCCTCTTCTGGGGTCCCCCAAGAGCGCCTCTTGCCTTCAGTGCGTCCCTATAGCAAGCCATAAAGTATATTGTGCCCCTTAGCAAGGTAAAACAACCTGTGCCTTTTTAAATCGCTCAATTCAGTCTCCTGCCCAGGACTACATGTTCCATGACGCATTGCTCCTCACACTCACAAATTCTCAGGCACTTGCTGACATGTATAAAAGTACTGAGCTGTATGTGTGCTGCACTGTATTTCCTGATATGTAAACAAACAATGCATTTTGGATGCAGGACATTCAGTTGACCAACTAATCGATTAGGAAAGTAGTTGACAACTATTTTCCTAATCAATTATAATTGTTAGTTTCAGCCCTAGTAATAGGTGCATTTTATACATTCATTATGTCAACTACTATGCTTCAAGGCAAGCCATAGGCCCCATTCACAGCTGAGCGATTTTCTGCTTGAAGCTCTATAATGCTCAACAAGGCAAATCCCATTTCATTGGCCCCTGTTCACATTAGAGTGTTCTGACGCCTGTAGCAAAACGACATTGCTCAAAGTACATCAGCTTCTTTTTGTCAGATTGGGCTCCATAGACTTCAATGGGAATGCCTAAAAATGTGTGACATGAGCGTGGGCATTTTGTTGCATGTTTTCTGCTGAAACAGTAGCTCTCCACCTCTCCTTCCCCTAGTGCTTTCTCTTGGCTAAACAAAAGCACCTGAAGCTGTAAAACTTGTAATACACTTCTAAAATTTCTGAAACTCTCAAATAAAAATGCCTGAATAAAGGTGTCGATGCAGTCTTGGGTATGCCAGAGGACTTGAGTTTTTTTGTTTTGGTTTTATTTTCCCTTCACTTTGTCTTGTAGGCTTGAGTTATTAACTGCAATCCTTCGTCTGCTGTTACCACCTCATGATGTGTGGCAGCAGGTCTTACAGTCTGTCATCAAGTTAATAATCTAAGCTCCCTTTGCGACTAAAGGACAGTTAAAGTTGGCACCTGCTTAGTTCACGCAATGTGGATTTGAAGCTCTGATATTCCTGATTCTGCTGTTTGCGCAAGTTTTCTATACAGTTAGGCACTTGCTAGATTTTAGTTATTTCCAGGGTTTAAAGCATAAGTGCTCAACCTGTGGCCCTCCAGCTGTTGCGGCTGAGGCATGGTGGGACTTGTAGTTCTGCAACAGCTGGAGGGCCACAGGTTGAGCACCCATGGTTTAAAGTAAAAGTTCACTTAAAAAAATGCACATTTTTTTTGCAGGTAAAAAAATATGCATTTTAGTATTTTTTGTTGCAGGAGCCTGTAAAGCATTGCACCAGCGATCAGCATATTGCTGGTACCTTGCAAGCCTCCTTCAGATCTCAGTGTATCGGCTTGCTCGTACCTCCTATGAGGAATCCGATACATCCCGACAGGGAGAGAATGAATTACCTCAGCGCCATGGCAGTTCATAAAAAAACGACACGCCGACAGCCACAAAGGCTGCCAGACCTTGAAGTTTTCCATTTACAGAGTGTTGTGAATAAGTGACGCAGCCGGGCAGCAGAGCCCTGATTTTATTTTTAAATTGCGGCGGCTAGCAGGGAGGAAGAAGATCCCAACCAGCTGTTAGATCAGGGAGCAGGGGCTGGTCTGTTCGTAACATGTTACACCCTGAATATGGGTGTAACATGTTACCAAAGGTGAACTTATCCTTTAATCTAAAGGTATACTAGAGAGCCTTACATCTTTAGGAACTCAACAGATTACATTTAGTAAACCTAAAAATACAAAATGATGGGCGCACGTTTAACCACTTCCGGACTGGCTCGCGACTATATAGGTTGGCACTTTGAAGAGGATTGTCGTTATGGCAGCAGCTAGCTAGCAGACAGCTGAAGCCTCCTGTAAGACCCCTCACATGCATGCCTTTTCAAGGAAGAGGTATATTTGGGGAGCCAAATCTGTAAAATGTCACACAACGGTGAGGTTTTTCTTCCACAGCGGATGATTCCAAACCCCCCCCCCCCCCCCCCCCCCCCCCAATTAGGGGCCTCTACCTTTTTGCAAAATGTAGAGCACCTAATTGTTCTTCCCTGACTTTCTTTTCAGCGCAAGACTCGGGCCTCAAAGACCATCAAGTCTTCCCACAGCCCTCTTCCCACAGCCCTCTTCCCACAGCCCTCTTCCCACAGCCCTCTTCCCACAGCCCTCTTCCCACAGCCCTCTTCCCACAGCCCTCTTCCCACAGCCCTCTTCCCACAGCCCTCTTCCCACAGCCCTCTTCCCACAGCCCTCTTCCCACAGCCCTCTTCCCACAGCCCTCTTCCCACAGCCCTCTTCCCACAGCCCTCTTCCCACAGCCCTCTTCCCACAGCCCTCTTCCCACAGCCCTCTTCCCACAGCCCTCTTCCCACAGCCCTCTTCCCACAGCCCTCTTCCCACAGCCCTCTCCCCACAGCCCTCTTCCCACCGCCCTGGCATCCTCACTCCTAAGAGTGGGGGATGACTGTTCGTTTCTTTCTGGGTCACAGACCTGTGGGTTCAATCATTGGCTTCAAGGAGAGTACTAAATAGTTTAAAACTCTATCACCTTTCTTCTCGCAAATCAACCAAACACTATTCAAGGACAGTCAGATTTGCTAAATGCCCTGAACCATCAGGGAGTAGCTGTTGTGCCAGTACCACCTTCAAGAGCAGTTCAAAGGATTTTGTTTAAATCTATTCGCTGTACCAAAGCTTGGCATATTCATCCTGTTTTGGACTTAATCCCTCAACAAATACATTTTAAATTCCAAAATGGAATCTGCAAGGTCAATAATTGCCTCCCTGAGACAAGGGGATTACATGGCATCCATAAACAATTGCCTCCAAATTGTTGCACTACCTTTTGGCCTATTCTCAGCTTCCAAAAGTTCCTAGCACTTTTCCCTTCTCAGGACATCCAGGTCAAAGACAACCTTCCCCTGAAAGACTCCTCTCCCTTCCAGCAAACAACCACAGGACAATTCAGATACTCCCGTTTTTTATTTGGGTGATCGTAAAATAAAAATCTGCTCTCCCAGCTTTCTCTTAACCTGGGATACTTAGTGGTGGACATATGCCAAGCAAACATTGTTTTTAGTTCTAGAGAATAAAATTCTTTCTCTGAGCCCACGCTCAAGAATTGAGGACATTCCACAATGAGTGTTAGGCCTCATAGTAGGAGGCTGTTCATTGGCCTACTTATGCTCCTAGCCAGCCAACCAAAAAATTCCCTAACTTGGTAGCCCAGCTTTAACAATAAGGCAATCTTTCACTCTTGTCACTGGAAACTGATTACAGTGGCCAATCCTGGTGGAGGAGTTGTTCAGTCCCTCGTGGTCCAGGGAACATAGCCACCTGTGAAAGCCAAGCTCCCCATCAACATTCTGGAGCTCAGAGTAGTTTGCATACCTGAAACACAGGGCCCCTTTCTTGCGATGAAACCGAAGACAGCCTAGGGTCCAAGGTATATTCTATCTACCACTGTTCTCAACTCATGACACTTGGTCAGTATTTCCTTGGTTGTAGCCTGTATACAACATTGCTAGATTTCTTTCCTCTGCCATGCTTTTTGCTCTTCCTGTAACACTGCTCTGCTAGTTATTATGAATGGGCCTGTTAGGACCCAGTCTGGTTGCTAGTGACTTCACTTCAAAATAGCATGCAATTATAAGTAGACTCATCATCCTACAGTTATAGTAAGCAGGACATGCCAGTGAAAAGCATGATCCTAAAGAGACATGGACTTATGATTTAACTGTAGAACAGCATGCAGATAATTGTAATGTAGGGAGGAAATGTGTGACATCCCTTCAGGAATAACTAAAAGGCTCCATTCACACCATGGCATTCCGTTTTGCAGAAACGCTGCAAATCGCGGGATGCCCTTGCGATCCCTGTTACTTTGGCACCAAATCGTGCTGCGATTTTGCCACAATTGTCACCTGATGAATCGCAGTAAAATCACGCAAACAGAATCACGTGCCGCTCAAAGTTCTTGTACTACTTTTGGGCATCAGGCATCCTGCGATTCTGTGCAATTTTAACGCTTTTCGACCGGTGACAATCGTGGCAAAATTGCATCGGGATTTGGTGCCATTCAAAGTATTGGGGATTGCAAGGGCATCCTGCGATTTTCGGCATTTTCCCCCACAAAACAAAGCCATGGTGTGAATGGAGCTAAAACTTAAACTCAAAACCTAGCTGATTTAATTTTTTTTTTTTTTTTGGGCAAAATACATACCCACAAATTTCCTTTTTTTTTTTTTTTTTTACCTAAACTGATGCCTTAAAGCGGAGGTTCACACAAAAATGGAACCTCCTCCTCTGTCACATTTAGCACCTTTCAGGGGAGAGGGGGGGGGGTGCAGATACCTGTATGATACAGGTATTTGCACCCACTCTTGGGTATAGACTCCCCCCTCCCCCCCCCCAGCTGTCTGCTTGGAAACGCACTGGTCCCAGAGGCAGTAGGGACCATCCGGATTGTGCAGTGTGACTCACGCATGCGCACTAGGGAACCGGGAAGTGAAGCCACAAGGCTTCACTTCCTGATTCCCTTACCGAAGATGGCAGTGGCAGCACCGAGAGCCGAGCGACAGATCAGCTTTGGGTGCCGACAGTGTGGGCGCCCTGGAGAGGTAAGTGTCCATATTTTAAGTCAGCAGCTGCAGTATTTGTAGCTGCTGATTTTTAAAAAAAAAACAAAAAAATTTTGGCGGACCCCCGCTTTAACACAGCTGTTATTTGTGTTCAGGCACAACTAAGAGGCATGGCTAGCGACCCCATGATGTAAACGTTCTATCTAGGTTTTGGCGCTAGAGGACTGTGGATGGTGATCATGAAGTATAACACCTTTTTTGAGCTTAAGTTTAGATGATCAGACACAGGATTTCAAGGAGGGAGGCATGTGCTTAGATTTGAGTTACTTTTTTGATATTTTAAGAGAACTAGACATTGTTTTTATGCACAAATCTAGCAATTATAGTTAAGTTTTCTATTGCTGCTTATTTTTTTATTTTTTTTAACATTTACCCTGTTATCGAGACTGCAGTGTCAGGTGGTCATAGGTCACTTAGTTTGGTAAGAGCTGGTTGTGAACTGCCTACTATACACTCTGAAAATGAATGGTAGTGTGTTAGACATTTTACAGGCCAGGAACTGCCAGGCTTGGGATCCCCCTTCTATTTACCTCTCCCCACCATTGGAGCACCTCCATGTAATTTTTGTTAAACTTTTTTTTTTTTCTTAGGTGTCTGGTCATGTCACAGGTCCTCTTTTCTCTGGATCATAAAGACAGCAGAGGTCAGCACAATGTTATCACATGGTGATGCTCTCTAACATTACACTGTAGGTCCAGGGTGGGGTGGGTTCATAATAACCTGTTAATGGGAAATGGGCATCTTTGCACTGGAATAGAGCAGGTGAGTCTATGGGGGACAGTGCAGGAGAGGATGTGAGTGTAGCTGCTAGAACTGCTATACTGCTTTCTTAATTTTATGGGCTGCTGGGACTACATTTCTTTTCTTCTTTGGCTTCTCACCAAATGTTAAAGTATTTCCATGTTTATAAGCAGACTGTGTTCTTTAAAGTGATATTAGTCTTATTTTTAAGCAAAAAAAAAACGTACCTGCTCTGTGCAGTGGTTTTGCATAAAGCAGCCCTAATCCTCCTCTTCTTGGGTACCTCGCCAGCGCTCCTGACCCCCCTCTCCTGCTGAGTGCCCCCACAGCAAGCAGCTTGCTATGGGGGCACCCGAGCTGCTGCTCAGCCCCTCTCCGCCCCACTCTCCCCTCATTGGCTCACTGGGTTTTGACAGCAGTGGGAGTCCCGGACAGCTGAGACACTCATGCAAAATCGCTTGATCAAGATTGGCTCAGGAAAGTATTGGGGGGGGGGGGGGGCTGCTGCACACAAGTTTTTTTTTTTTTTTTTTTTTTATCTTAATGCATAGAATGCATTACGATAAAAACCTTCAAATGTTACAATCACTTTAATGCTATTACTGTGATTGTTTTTGACTGACGTGTAGACAGACATGTAAGCACAATTCAACGTCATGTAAAACACACAATAGCCATGAAAACTTGAAATTACCTCAATAACACCTGATATAGTTATGAGATCTGTCTGTTCTTTTGGGTGGTGTTTTCTTAACTGTAGTGAGGATTGTACCTTTCTTTGTGCCAATATGAAATATAATCAGGTTAGATGTACTGAAGCATGTTTAATAGCTTGAAATGTATTCATGACATTTCAGTCTGGGGAAGAAATATTTAAACGTGAACATTTTTAGCTTTTTATGCTTTCACCCTTTTTTTTTTTTTTGTTACTATACATATCATACTGGCCCGTAGTAAAATTGCTTGCCATGTACCAAATTGGCAATACTTGTTCTTTGGTTTAGTGTATATGCAGCAGCAATGTGAAAGGAAACTAAACGTTTGCTAACAAAGAAAATCTGTAATCTAAATACTGTATGTGTGATCACTGGGAATCCTGAGCCAGCCACTCCCACCCCTCTACAGTCCAGTGAGCACTGGAGGGGCATAGCACAGAGCAGTGACTGACCGTTTTAATATACATTGGGGTAGGCATTTGTTTCACACAAGAGTAAGCATGTTTTTTGCATTAACCACTTGCCGACCGCCTGCCGCTGGCTCCATACCATTGCAGGGCGGAAGCAACGTCAAAACATCACTTCTGCCCATAGCTCTTAAAGGGACTTTCTTAAATTTTTTTTGCATTTTAGTGTAATTTTTATTGACCCCAGATCTCATATTTAAGAGGTCCTGTCATGCTTTTTTCTATTACAAGGGATGTTTACACTGTTCTTAAATTTTTAACGTGCCCCGCCGAGCTTGCGCGCAGAAGCAAACGTATACGTGAGTAGCAACGGCATATGTAAACGGTGTTCAAACCACACATGTGAGGTATCAACACGATCGTCAAAGCGAAAGCAATAATTCTAGTCCTACTGTGTAACTCAAAACATGCAACCTGTTGAATTTTTTTTGAGCATCGCCTATGGAGCTTTTTAAAAGTAAAAGTATGTCGCCATTCCACAAGAAGGCAGTTTTGAAGCGTGACATGTTGGGTCTCAATTTACTCGATGTAAAACATCTTTCACAATTTAAACAAAAATGTTGGGCTAACTTTACTGTCTTATTTAAGTAAAAAAAAAGTGTATTTTTTGTCCAAAAGAAGTACGCTTGTAAGACCGCTGCACAAATACGGTGTGACAAATTATTACGACCGACATTTTGTTTTCTATGGTGTTAGAACCCCCAAATATTATATATTTTTGCTCAGTAATTTTCTAGCAAAATTTTTATTGTAAACGCCCAATTTCAAAACAAGGCTCTGTCCTTAAGTGGTTAAAATTGCAGACTTTTATTTGTACAAGTTCTCAAAATCAGCATGATTTTAACAGTTGAAGGATATAGCGAACAAAGGAATCGAATAAAAGCTGTAACTTCCAAATTACAACTTGCAATAATTCACATGGCATCAACAACTGTTAAGTTTAGCACATGCAAAGCCCTCACCTAAAGGCTTTGCAGGTCCCTCAATGTGTTAATGTTTTTATTGTTAAGAAGCAATTAATAATATAACTTGCGTTTTATGTAAGCATACTAAGGAAATCCTTTGGTAAAGTTTATTATTATTTTCTGTATTTGGCTAATTGGGAACCAGTTTTGCAGAACCTAATTCCCACAGGGGTGCAAAAAAGTATGTTAAGCTGTTAATCATAATCGGAGCCCATTACAATGTAACAAGCATGTGAAATCGCACATCATTGCCGAAACAGACTTTAAGCCTGCTGACCCTAAATAGCCTTTAAACATTTACATCTTTTTAATAAATTTATTCCATATTTGTACTTGTTACTTTAAAAATGCAGAGGTAGGAGAATAAGCAATGTTGTGGTGTGAAATAGAATTTTACACACTGGGTATTTAACTTCAGTGCATGGTGCTCTAGCATGTAGTATGGAAGGCACAGATGCACCATCCAGCCTCGCTGCTGGCTGTCTGAGTGAGAGGCTGGCAGCTGCTAAGACTGGTCGATGCACATTTAGGGCAGTATGTACCCAGTGACAAATGGCCAGAACACAATCTATATTTTTCCATATGCCCATACGCTGTACTTGTACAGCACTGTAATATACTCCAGTACAGGGATTGACAGACATTTATATCAATGACCGGCTATTTGCTGCACCTGGGCTGCCCTGGCAGAGGAAAAATGTTTGGTATTGTGGTGAAAGAGCTCAGCCGACCCATGTGCAAGAGCCCTTAGGCTTCATTCATGGTGGTACTCTGTTTAGCGTTTCCAAATGCAGGAGATATCAACTGGGAAAGCATAAGCATACATTTTTATGCCTCCCATAATCTTTTATTTTTTATTTTTTTTTTTCTACAATTTTAGTTTTTTTTTTTTTTTTTTCAGGTTTAGGCACACTTATTAATGTTAAGAAACATGAACAAGTGTCTAGTCTAATCCTGGATGCAAAGGATTCTAGTTTCTCTAAACAGTGTGATTGGCATAATTTAAAAATTACATTAATTTATATGCATTTAAAGCAGAGTTCCACCCTAAAGTGGAACTTCCGCTCATCGGAACCCTTCCCCCCCCTCTGGTGTAACATTTGGAACCTTTCAGGTGGGAGGGGTGTGCAGATACCTGTCTAAGACATGCCTCTTCCTGTCCTGCCGCGCTGTCTGCTGGGACACACACGGGTCCCAGAGACAGCGCGGAGCATTCTCATTGCCGCAGCGCTTCACTTCCTGATTCCCTCAACGAGAATGGCGGCAGCAGCAGCCGAGAACCAAACGATTTCTCGGCTTCGGATGCTGACATCTGTGGACCCTGGAAGAGGTAAGTGTCCATTTATTAAGTCAGCAGCTGCAGTATCTGTAGCTGCTGGCTTTTAATATTTTATTTTTGGTGCAATCCCTCTTTAACCGCTTCAATACAGGGCTTTTAAACACCCTTCCTTACCAGAGCACTTTTTGCGATTCGGCACTGCGTCGCTTTAACTAACAATTGCGCGGTCGTGCGACGTTGCACCCAAACAAAATTGACGTCCTTTTTTCCCACAAATAGAGCTTTCTTTTGGTGGTATTTGATCGCCCCTGCGGTTTTTATTTTTTGCGCTATGAACAAAAGAAGAGCGACAATTTTGAAAAAAACACAATATTTTTTACTTTTTGCTATAATAAATATCCCATTTTTTTTTTTAATATTTTTGGTAAAAAAAATCGCAATAAGCGTATATTGATCGGTTTGCGCAAAAGTTATAGCGTCTACAAAATAGGGGATAGATTTATTGAATTTTTTTTTTTTTTTTTTTTTTTACTAGTAATGGCGGGGATCTGCGATTTTTTTTTTCGTGACTGCGACATTGCGGCGGACACTTCGGACACTTTTGACACATTTTTGGAACCATTCACATTTACACAGCGATCGTTGCTATAAAATTGCAGTGATTACTGTGTAAATGTGACTGGCAGGGAAGGGGTTAACACTAGAGGGCGCTGCAGGGGTTAATGTGTTCCCTAATAGACGTGATTCTAACTGTAGGGGGTAGGGGCTTAAGGGGAGGAGACCGATCATGTGTTCCTCTGTACTGGGATCACATGATCGGTCTCCTCTGCACTGACAGGACGTGGAGCTGTGTGTTTACACACACAGCTCCACGTTCCCGCCCGGTCCCGTTGTTTTAACGGGCAATCGCGGGTGCCCGGCGGACATCGCGGCCGCCGGGCACTCGCACCGGGTCCCGAGCGATGCCGCGGGCGCGCGCCGCCCAGGCGGCCGGGAATCCGAGGACGTCATATGACGCCCACCCAGGATGGTAGATCCACCTTGTGGGCGTCATATGACGGCGGGCGGTATTGAAGCGGTTAAATCTCCTCAAACTTGCATATAAATGCAGGTTTGGCACAATAATAGTATTCAGTATATGAATTTATTTTACATATTTTTTGTCCCTACATTTACAAACAGGCCAAATAAAATGAAAGTTTTAGCAGTGTGAACTGACTTAATAGTAAACAAGGCAAATTGCTTGTCTTTGCAATGGGACTGCACTGGGTAAGGCTGCCCAGCACAGCCCAAAAGCCCTTAAACGACCCTGACCCAGGGTGACAAATCCAGTGAGTGATTTTTTTTACCAACAAAACGGTGTTATCCTGATTTAAGGAATGGAAATCAAACTGATCTGTTGGCAAGATCAATGGGTACCAAAATGTTACTGTGGTAACATTTAGACCCCTTTCACACTGGAGGAGTTTTTCAGGCGCTTTAGCACTAAAAATAGCACCTATAAAGCTCCTGAAAAAAAGCCTCGTTGCAATCCCAGTGTAAAAGCCCGAGTGCTTTCACACTGGGGCGCTGCGCTGGCAGGATGTCAAAAAAAGCTCCTAAAGCGCGCCTGCCCATTGAAGTCAATGGGCCGAACCACCGGCAAAGCGGCGGTTTTAACCCTTTTCCGGCAGCTAGCTGAGGTTAAAAGCTCCCCGCTAGCGACCGAAAAGCGCTGCAAACCTGTTCTAGACATGCCATTTGACGGTCCAATTGGTGTGCAGTGTCTGGAATAAGTGAGATGTAAAATACCTGACAGGCTTCTTTGATACTATAATAATGAAGGGTGTGCAGGGAAATCTGCAGAAGTGCTTTGTTTTGTCAAATATTAAATATGATAAAAATGTTTATTGCTTTACCAAAATGAATTTCTGTGAATGGATCCATGTTAGACTGTAAACTTTACATTTAGGTACAAGGCTACCACAGTGAAATGAGTGGTAATAAAAGAGAGATCCAGTTTGTTTTTCTCAACATGGTCATGGTTTACTACCACTTAAGGTGGGGGTGATGATGTTTGAAAAAGGCTTTTATTGCAGTAAAAACGGCATCAGTTTCCTGTAATAAAACCACCTTACTTTCCTGCTAGCAAATCTCTAAAGATTGGCAAACTGAGCTGCACATATACAGTTCAGTGTACATAGGGGTATACCTTTTAATGTCAGGCTGTAATTCACTCCTGTGCACATGTGGGAGTTATGTCATCCCAGGCCTGCCCAAGACACTGAAAACTGATGAAGACCAAGAAAAGATGTCAGTGAGGGAGATCGCTGGAGTAGAGGTATGCACTTCAGACGTTGGATCTTTTGTGATAAAAATATTGCATGAGCGAAGGCTAACCAAGGATTTTTTTAAACACTTACCATTCAGCCGTACATAAATAGTATCTGACTCTTGTGAGCAGGAGGCCATGTGAAAACTATCTCCCCTTTGAGCTGCTCATGGGCCCTCTAGCAAACTGTGCAGTACTTTGTGATCGCTATGGACACAACAGATCAGATGGGGGTACAGGACCAGTGAAGTTGTCCTGACACTATGTTGTCACTGTGACCAATTACAAATGTAAACAAAGGTTGCAAATTGCAGCCAGCACTCTGTTATTCACAAAACGATTGTCTGTAAGAGGAAATCGTGTTTCTGCACCAATTGCAGCGTGAAAAATATTACAACAAAAACAAATGGCATATATAATTGCAACACAGGCCATACTGTTATCTTTCCTTTTCAATCTGCAGCCCGGTAGATTTCTGAAAAATTCAGTGCAACATGGCAACCTGGAGGCATTCCATACACAGTTGTCATTTTCTGCTTGTGTGATTGGCTTATCGATTTTCTCAGAAGTCTGCACTAAGATGCACGTCAGATTTTAGGCATCCTCTAACAAAAATTTCAGTTTTGGTGAGATGCTCTTGGGTTAATCACCTCTAAAGGAATGCAGGCCTTGACACTCTCCTCATTAGATGCACTGCAAGTGCATCAGCCGATTAAAATCAGTCCTGCACAAGACCAGATTAAATACCACCAATAAAACTATCAAAAAAATTTGTAGAATGGATTTAGGTAGTGTTGCATGACCTACGTAATGGTGCTGAAAACTGAAATTCCCTGACAGGAAGGGGTTTTAACATGCTAGGCTTCAAGTGGTTAGAAGGCAGCACAGCGGAGGCAGCCTGCTTGAAGCCAGTTTTTCTGAATCTTTTTAAGATATCCAGTCAGAATTGGCACTGCAATTTGGTCCTTCTCTCATGTTACATTTTCAGCTTTGGCGATTGAGGTCTGTTAGCATATTTTTTGTTTCTAGCTAACCATTAGAGAGATTTAAAAGCCACTGTACATTCCCTGTTAGTAGCTGCTGTGAGGAGACAGTTCCCATTCTATAATAGTTTGTCATTTCATTTAAAGTTTTTTTCCATGGGTGGTAACATGCTTCTAACTCTTGTTGCTTAGAATGTAAGCTCACCTTTTCACAATTCTGATTGATCACATGTCTGCTTAGACCAATCAGAAATTGCTCTGATCTGTCCCAGAAGCCCTAAGGGAAGAAGAAAAAAGTGAATCTTTCCCCAGACTACTGCACCAGCTGTGTGGGCAGTGAGAGGTAATCACCCATCGAGGCAAATCCTGTGAGGACCGGCGTGTAGGGTTCACCTCTTGTTTTTGTTTTGTTTTATTTTATATATTTTTTTTGTGAAAATGTGAACTTGCACTTTAAGTATGCTTGCAGTGCGAAAATACAATTTTCTTGATGCAGAGAGTATAAACAGTATACCTTAAAGCAATGTTCCACCCAAAAGTGCTATTTTGCCTCGTCTACCCCCCCTCTTCCGGTGCCCCATTTGCCACCTTTCGGGGGGGGAGGGGGGGATGTGGATACCCACTGTTTTGACAGGTATCCCCCCTCACTTCCAGGAGACCGGGCCGCAGTGCATTACATCAGCAGCTCGACTCCTTCCCCCCCACCACCTGGTCAGTAGAAAAGCACAGCGATGCCTCGCGAATGCGCAGTAGGGACCCGGCGTGAAGCCATAATGCTTCACTATCAGGTTCCCTTACCAGAAATAGTGGCGGCAGGACCCGACAGCTGATGGAAACATAAGCTCTGGTGCCGACATCGCTGGACTCCAGGACAGGTAAGTGTCTTATCAAGTCAGCAACTGTAGTATGGGTTTCATTTTTGCAGGGGTGGACGGACCTCCACTTTAAGGTACACCATGTTTTTCATTTGGACTTCTGTCTGTTACAGTGAAGAAGTAAGCATTGCTTCTAAAATAATGAGCGTGCTAAATATTGCTAAACAAGGGAGGTTAAATTGCCTCTTCATGACTTTATTGCAGCAAGTAGGATATGGCTGACTGCCTTTTAACGGCTTGTAGACCATTACATCTATTTCCAAGAGGGCTGTTGACTTATAGAGGAAGAGATGTCAAGAAATCCTGTTTTTTTTTTTTTTTTTTTTTTTTTTTTTTTTTTTTTCCCTTCCCTTCCTGACCAGAACAGCTCAGCAGCTTTACTCACACCCCCCTAAGTGAGAGTTTTATAATGTGCACAAAATTTGCTGCAGAGACAGCTTTGGAAGGGTTATTTCTGTGCTGAAAAATAGAACGTAAGCTACCTTGGGATTGAACCCAGGCCTGCATGAATGCTGTCCAGGTGCCCTTGGAAGCTGATCCATCACTAACAAGGTTTTATTAGCTCCAGTGCTGCAAGCTGCACTTTTTGTTTATTTCCATTTTTGAATAGCCTGGAAAGACATAAAGTACTTGATAGTAAGAACACTTGCTTAATTCGGTTATGTACTGTGAGCATGGAAGACTAATTTTTGTAATATAATCCAAGATCTTGAATTTAATGTATGTCCTGCAGTAGTCTGCCATTTAGATCACTCTTATTTCTTTGAGTAGCCAATTTTTAAATGTTCTGATGTAGAGCAGCTCAACTTTGCATGTGTAGTAGACAAATGGCTTTTTTCAAAATATACAATCGATGCAGCAGTTTTCTGGGCACATTTGAGCAGTATTGCGGCCTTGGCCTTTACAGGTCATCTTTTAGTTGTCTTATTGGCTTCAGCTTTTGAAAGCAGAAACTCTAATACAAAGACAGTGCTTGATTACAATTCTGCAGTTTCTGCCTTTATTTTGCATCATTTGTATTTTTGTATTTAAATATTTTCTAATGTGTCCTAGAGCAACTCTAAAGCCTGGGAGAATAGACAACAGTGCAAAAAAAATGCATAAGGCCACATTTGTAAACAAATTTTGCGATGTGGTTCTGCCTGTTAATGATGAAAGCAATGTTCAATGTGAATCTTTCAGAGTGACCGTGTGGTCTGTTTAAAGGAAAAGTACTTGCAATGGATATAAAAAGTCTACAACACCCGTTTAAAATGTCAAGTTTCTGTGAGGTAAATGAGACAAAGATAAATACTTTCAGAACTTTTTCCACCTTTTTAATGTGCCCTATAAACTGTACAACTCAATTGAAAAACAAACATCTTTTAGGGGGGGTAAAAAAAGTGTCCACACCCTCTTGTAACTGGGGATGTAGCTGCTTTCAAAAGTAAGCAATCGCATTCAAACTCGTGGTAAATGAGTCAGTACTCACCTGACATTATTTAAAGTGCCTCTGATTAACCCCAAATAAAGTTCTGCTATTCTAGTAGGTCTTTCCTGACATTTTCTTAGTTGCATCCTACAGCAAAAGCAATGGGACTGCAGAGAGCTTCCAAAGCATCAGGGGAATCTTATTGTTAAAAGGTATCAGTCGGGAGAAGGGAACAACGTTTTATTTAATAAAAAAAATCATTAGATATACCAGGGAACAAAATTAATAAAAAAGGCATTAGATATACCATGGAACACCGTAAAGACAGTCATCAAGTGGAGAAAATATGGCACAACAGTGACATTACCAAAAACTGGATGTCCCTATAATATTGATAAAAAAAAAAGACGAGAAAAAAAGTGGCCTACAGCAGCAATAAAGGAGCAGCAGGAATGTCTGGCAAGTACTGGCTGTGTGGTACATGTGACAACAATCTCCAGTTTTCTTTATATGTCTGGGCTATGGGGGTAGAGTGGCAAGAGGGAAGCCTTTTCTTACAAAGAAAAACATCCAAGCCCCGCTAAATTTTGCAATAACACATCTGAAGTCTGCCAAAAGCATGTGGGAAAATGTGTTCTGGTCTGATAAAACCAACTTTTTAGCTATAATTCCAAAAGATATGTTTGGCGCAAAAACACTGCACGTTGCCAAAAAAAAACATACCCACATTGAAGCATGGTGGTGGCAGCATCATGCTTTGGGGCTTCTTTTTTTCAGCTGGGTAGAGGGAATTATGAACAGTTCCAAATACCAGTCAATATTAGCACAAAACCTTTAGCCTTCTGCTAGAAAGCTGAACATTAAGAGAAACTTTAATCTTTCAGCATGACAATGACCCAAAGCTTACATCCAACCATATTTTTATTTTTTACTTCTCTCCACCTAAAAGGTTTGTTCAACTGAGTTGTACAGTTTATAGATCACATTAAAAGTTCTGAAATAATTTAGTTGTCACTTGTTTATTTTTTACATCAGACATATTTTAACAGGGGTGTGTAGACTTTTTATATCCATTGTACATAGGATAATTTGGGAATCCAATATGAATGTGGCTGGTTTAATTTATAGACCTCTGCCAATTTAAAATATATATGCCAGTGTAGCCACATAACCCTGCTCACTCGGAGTCTCAAATTTTTTTCTAGTGTACATAGGTGATAAAAATGTCTTCAATTTTTAACAGATTTAGTGTCAACTGACACTCTTTATCTGACTTTTTATTGCCAAATGGCTTACTAACAGTTTCCTGATTGATTACCCTCACTCTCTATCGTAATAACCGCACCCAGACCCTGTGGAAGTGGGGCCAGTTTGAAATGTTTGCTTCAAGCTCTGGATTCTGAGTTTGGTGCTCATCTTGGCACATGGTGCAAGGACTGCAATTAGCCGCAGGGTGCTATATAGAGCTTTGGCCCATTACTATGTTGGCCAATCCCCTTCTGGGTATGCCTGCTGTGACATGGGAAGCCTGGATGGAACCAGTGGCATGGACAGGGTTAAACAGGTTTCCCTTTAACTTTTCTTAACAATTTCTTGCTATACATGTCTTATTGGATCATTACTTAGGTAGTTTTACATCCATTCCTACATTATATCCTTTTATCCTACAAGACACGCCACAGTGCTAAGAACATGGTCTTATAGGTAATGTTATGGCATTTACCCAATTGAGTTTTTGTTTTGTTTTTTCACTTCACTACAAGAATTTTCTCCTTGCCTAGTAATGTCGTGTTTATAACTCTAACTGTGCACTTCAAGGCAGCGTTTTCGGCTGATTTCTGTTTTTTTCTTTTTTTTTTTAGTTAGTGCCTGGGTTATTGTGCTACTGAACCTCTCAATCGGTATCCAGTGTCTTAGTACTCAGGGGAAGATCCTCGCTTGGTAATGGTGGATTACAAGCGCTTGGGAGAGAGCGTACATGGGACACATAGCGAGAATATCACTGAAGGTCTTGAGCAAACTCCAAGTTCCTCTGTTTCTCATATGCATCATATCCGACTGAAAATAAATCTCAGCCACTGTCTCTGATCCATTCCAAAGACTATTGCCACTTCTTAAAACAGTGGGTGCCACCAGCCCTAAATGCTTTTCTGCCTCTTCTATGTGCATTTATTAGAACCTGTATTGCCTGGCTCACTTTTAGAAGGCAAGGGGGTACTGACATTTTAGCAGATGCTGCTGGAAAATTTTCAACATTTGTGAAACTCATTTGGTGGCTTGCCATATGCTAGCTGTGATGGACTCATTGATTGGGGCACTGCATGCAAGTCTGGCTAGCTACAGCTAGTTCTGAACAGTGACACATAAAAGTCGCAGGAAGGAAGGCTATATCTAAAAAGCCTTTCCCTATTCCTGATCAAGCCACTTAGGCTCTATGTGAATATTGTCCTAATTCCAAGGGGGTTATTCTCTTCCTGGCCTGTTTGCTGGACTCAGGAGCACGCCCGCAAGGTAACACCCCGGGAGACAGCTTCTCCCAGGGAGTTTTCTGATGCAGGGAGGAGCCGAGACAGCTGCCGAGAAACCCCAGAAGACCAGGATCGGGGCCACTGTGTGCAAAATGAACTGCACAGTGGTGGTAAGTATTACATGTTGTGAAAAAAAGAAAAGAAATTAGCTTTAGTGTCACTTTAATTATGTGCATGTAAAGGCTGGTAAAGTTATAGGGAGGCAGAGCCTACTCGGGGCTGCCTTCTTGGACCCTCTTTCACATGCGGGATAGTGTATTACACAGCCAGTGTTTCACACGCAAGAGGTTTGTAGGCACAGGCGGACCAAAAATATCAGCAAGTTATACAATTACTGCTTACAACACAGCTAGTACTTGGGGAGGTGGCTCACTGGCAAAGAAGGTAGGGTTTTCTTTTGGGGCATAGTCTATCCCATCTCAAGGGCTCAACACACAGGTGTTAATTACTCCTTATCCTCTCAGCTGATGGTTCAGCCAAGGTCCAATCAAATAGTCTGCCTGCCATGTCACAGCCACCGCATATAGGAAGAGGTTCAAGGGGAAGAGGGTTCCTCTGTTTAAGGATCTGAGAAACCTGGATGTAGCTCCCCATGCACTGTATTTCCTTTTAGTTTTAGGTTTCACTTCCTCCAGTTCTTTGTGTCAAGGGAGGAATTCTAATCTATTGCTGAGCCAATGGAAAAGTTTCCCCTTCTCCTTCGATTTTGTTTACTAAGGTGGAGCCATAGGTGGAAGGGTAAGCCAATTTTCTTGAGGATGTGTAAGATTTCTCATCTGAGCACTCACTAAACCTTTTTTGTAGGCTTTCATTTGGAAGTGTCCCACACCCAAAGAGATTGGGGATGCTGTTGCAGATGCCATGATCCCAAAATTTCCGTGTACATTCAAATTTACAGGATGTGTTATAGGTAGAGTAGGCTTAACCTAAAAAGGTGTCCGTTTCTGCCAAATGATTTTGCTCAACAATATTTCATGGAAAGTGAGTTCACAAAGAAATGGAGTATGTCTGCGGTGGATTCGTAGTTTTAGATCTCAAAAAGACCCTCATGGTTTCAGTGGACCAGGTACCATCAGGTAGGGATGCTTCAGGAGAATGTCTGCTGGCCTTATTTAAAGCCTCTTTTGCCCTAGTGGGGACAGCATTACAACCAGTGATGTAAGTAACTGAGTTAAAATAAACTGAGTTACGTAACTCAGTTACTTTAGAGGGTAACTAGTAATCTAACTGATTACTTTTCCCCTCATGGTAACTCAGTTCCCATTACTTTGGCTTAGTTACCCCAATTACATCTACCGTCACTAGATGGCAGTAGTGTAATTCCGGTGTCCTGCCAAAAAAGTTCCCCCGCTGGATAAGGACCCCCTGTACTGTGCAGGCGCAGCGCTTGCGCAGCACGAAGGACTACGGAGCTTCCGAAAATTGCAGAACCTAAACTGCTCTGAGTGAACTCTACACCGCGCAGGCGCAGTTAACATGTAATTGTACGAGGCGATGCCGCACCCTCATGATGCTCGTGCTACTCTGCAAGGGGCGCCTATCGTGTAACTAAGGGGCGGGTCTAGTATTACTGTAACCAAGGGGCGCATTTATTATTATTGTTATATATCGAGCTCTGCCCATTAATTTAACATTCGCCCTCTTCTGTAGCCATCCGCCCCCTTACACGATATAATAATAATAGACCCGCCCCTTACACCATATAATAATAATAGACCCGCCCCTTACACCATATAATAGACCCGCCCCTTACACGATATAATAATAGACCCGCCCCTTACACCATATAATAATAATAGACCCGCCCCTTGCTTACACGCTATAACAGATCTGCCCCTTGGTTAGAGTAATAATAGAGCAGCCCCTTGTGGTTACACGATATATAACAATAATAAATGCGCCCCTTGGTTACAGTAATACTAGACCCGCCCCTTAGTTACACGTATAGAATATTTAAAAAAAAAAGTCAGTTACTTTGCTGAGTAACTAATTACTTTTCCAATGTAGTAACTGAGTTACTAACGCAATTACTTTTTGGGAGAAGTAATTTGTAACTTAACTAAATTACTTTTTTAAAGTAAGATGACCAACACTGATTACAACCTACAATTGCAACACAGTTCTGCAGAGTTCAGAACCACAAAGTTTGCACTAGTTGGATGACTAAATAGACCCTGACTGCAAGGATACTGAGGCAGGCAGATACCTGGAAGATTGCCACACGTTTTCCTCGTACTCTTAGTTTCTTGGATGCCTTAAAGTGGTTAAAGTCAAAACATCTTTTTATCTAAATCTGAGGAAACTCCAAAAGTTTCTCAGTGAAAGTTATGAATGGTATCTCTTGAGTTAGTTGTTACTTCTCTCTAGCAAATGGTTTTTCCTACCTCCCACAATGAATCCTGCATTTTGCGGTGAAAATTCAATTTTTAGTTTCTGGTGTTCAGCCTATCCACTGCTAACCAAAGTAAGCTCTGGTCTAGGGGCTGCTCCTTGCCTAGGATATTACTGTAATTGGTTACCTGGACAACTTTCTCCTGAGGAAGCAGTCGGCTGTCTTTCTGGGATTCAAAGTGAATTGAATGGTGCAGACACTTGAAAGATTTGGCTAGGTCCCGAACTTAGTCGGCCTTAGACCCAGCCCAGAGGTTGGAATATTTAGGCCTGATTCTAGACAGTCTAAAGAGTGATCTTTCCGTGGCACAAATGCCTTGCTCTGTGAACTCAGGTGGAGTTGCTTTGAACTCTGAGAAATATGTCTGCACAAGGTTTCCCTTTTTTATCGAATTTCATTCCAGGCACTTCCAACTGAATGTCTTGTTGACATGGGACAAGAGAATTTAGTTGCTGAACTCCCCAGTGTATTTATAGCCCTGTACAATACTGTCTATGTGGACTGGTGGATTTCTTTGCGAATGCCGGAGATGGGAATGTTGTTCCCCTCGCTGTCCTGGAGGATTCTGATGGATGTCAGCCTGGCGGACTGAGGGGGTGTTCTGGAGAAAATCTCGGTCCAGGGAACTTGGTCACTACAGGAGAGGCCATTAACCATCAACATCCTGGAATTGAGTGCGATTTGTTTTGTCCTGCTGCATTGGTCAGTACAATTGAAAGGCCTTCCTGTAAGGTTTCAGTCAGACAACACCACGGTGGTGGTATAAATAAAATCATTAGGGAGGCACCGGAAGTCGGACTGCTCAGGAGGAAGCTCTAGGCTTTAGAATCAATAAGTGTAATTATATTGCTGCAATCACCATATACCACCATAAATGACAAAATGTTCTGAAAAGGCTTCAAGATCATGGCTATGTTCCAAAATAAGTAAAAAATGAAGACCTTGTAGATTTGTATTACTGGAGTGATTTTTTTTATTTTTGTTTAAACTGAAGGATTCTACACTGCCAGACTAGTTTAAATCTAGCAGTTTTCAGAGAGCCTCTAGTGTCAGGTGATTAGTGACATCCTCATTACAGGGAATGTGTTAATTATTGGCGACTTGTAACAGTTTGTTATGCTTACACGTTCTCCCTTTTCAGCTATGAATTATCCATTCATTTCCCCGCATGTAATTGCAGGAGAATTACAGATGCACTCAGTGAAGGGGAATTTATGAATTTGTTTAAAGCGGCATACTGTAATCGGAGCCAAGTTAATGCACTTCTCTTGCGCTAAATGCATAATTGGCATATGGGTTTTTCCAAAGCAAATGTTGTGCTCCCCCTCCCAATCTCTGTAAGAGATACCTCTTCCCATCTTTGCATGTAGTACTTTGCCTGAACTGTGTTGTGCTTTCACTGCAGTGATCATATAGTTCTCTGGTACCAGCTTATTTCCTCTCCATGAAAAAAATGCCCTGAGCTTATTCTATACACTAACTCTGTACTGCTTACCACCCCAGCTTTCTCTTTGTACTTCTCTGAGATAATGAGCCTGAGCACTTGTTTACATTTTTCTTTCACTCCTATTTAAAGAGCAGGCGGTTTGTCAAGCCCCAAGATAAAGCGGTAAATAGTTTTTGTCCATTTTTTTTACTTTTAACATTTAGTCATTTGGCAATAGATGAAAGTAGCTAATATTAATTTCACCAGAATTGTGCAGAGGGGATTCAAAATCTGCCTAGATGTGAATTAATAATCACACCGTTAGGGGGGGTCTTGGCTGTATGATATAAACTTATTCTAAATGTGTTTATACTGTGAATTTTAATGTAGCAATGCGCGTCCTTGTGCTGCTAGAGCAGACATCAGTAAACCATTGGTCATGTTCTACCCATTGATCAGTTATGTGATTGGATGGATTATGACAGTCATCTGTGCCTTCCCAGACTTCCGATGAAAACAGTATTGTGGATTGGCATTGTATACAAATAAGCTGAGGGGAGGCCCGGGAGGGTTTCCCCTCACTCTAGCAGACTGCTGCATCTGATGTCTGAAAAGCAGATTTAAGAGAAGGATAAGGGTGTAGGTTTGTACTGGGGGGAGTTTTTTTTTTTTCCTTCTGGTTTGCTTGTGGGAGAGAGATGTGTTCATTACTCCCGAGCCCTCCACGCTGCATTACCTACTCCTGACCCTTGCACGCTGCATTACCTACTCCTGACCCCTGTACTTTCAGATGTACATGCTTGAAGTGGTTGTAATAACTTGCATAGAGGTGCCTTGGATAAAAAAAATCCAACACAAGTTGTACCTGTTTATCTGTAGACTTCTCTTCTCTGCAGCCCTTAAAATTGCAGAATTGTTAGTGTGCCTGAGCTTTCATAAAGCAGGGGGCAGGGAGTTTAAGTTACACTCCTGATTGGAGGGGGGGGGGTGCACCCTCTTCATACAGCACACTGAAACAGAGCTGAGGCTATTAATCACAGGTCCTGTATTGGAGCTCCCTCTCATCACCTTTTTGCTCTTGGTGTCAGAAAAACCTGAAGTGACTTATGCAGATAACAGAAGAACGAGGCAGCAGCCAGAAATGACAAAGTGCTTTTAATTGCGACAAGTACACATTATAGAGGGCTATGCTTTATTCATATTTTATGTCAGAGGTTTATAATCACTTTAACAGTTTCCCATCTGGGAAATGTATATGCATCAGACACAGCATAGCACTGATTGTTGTACTGGGCTGTAAACAACCCTGATACCATGTTATCTCTGTAGCTAATCAGCAATCACATAAACGGTAGGAAACTCATTTCCTGGCATCATTGTTTTCTACTGGGTCATCTCTGTGATTGGTCACAGAGATGAGACAGTACAGGGCAAGTCACAGCAGGCCTGTATCATGAGACGCTGTGTCCAATCATAACTGCTGTGGAGAGTGAGACATGATTGTGTTTTTTTCTTTTACAGCCATCATGACTGTAAAAGCAATCAATACGTAAAATAAAAATGCTTTGAGAGATATCTATATAATTTTATTTATATTTTCTCGCATTCTAGCACATTATGAAAGGCTTATCTTAAAATGAAACGGTGCATGTTTAGGAGATATTAATTTTACCTACAGGTAAGCTTTTTTTTTATAAAGGCTTACCTGTAGGTAAAAATCACAAAGTGGCTTTACCATCACTTTAAGGTCTGGGCTCTAACTGGGGCACTCCAAAAAACACATTTTCTTTTTTTGAAGCCAGTCTGTGGTGGATTTACTTTGATACTTATGGTCATTGTTCTGCTGCATCACCCATTTCCTACTAAGCTTTGGCGGATATTTTGTTAAAATTGTGTATTCAATTTCCCTTATGCTGGCAAGGGGTCTGGGCCTTAAGGCAGTGAAGTAAGCACAATTCATCATGTTCCCAATACTTCACTGTTGGGATGATTTAATTTTGGCAAACTGCCTTTTTTTGGCCCATACATTCTATGTTGAGTGTTCTTAACAAACTTTAGTTTCATCAGTCCACAAAACATTTTCCTAGTAGCATTGCGGTCTTTAGCAGACTTCAGGTGCGCAGCTTCCTTCATGGTGTTCTGTCATGGACACCCTGCCTGATCAAAGACTTGCATAAATACTTGTGAACAGGGATGTTTTCCAGTTCTAGTGATGTCTTTGTGCCTTTAGCTGTTTGTGGTTCTAAACCTAAGTGAGACTTCTGCATTGTGCCTTGGGAGCCATCTTGGCTGGGCACCCACTTCTAGGAAGAGTAGCCACACTACTAAACTGTCACCATTTATAGACCATTTGCCTGTCAGCTGATGCTTAAACAATTTAAGATTGTTTTGTATCCCTTTGTGTGTCTTATCAAAGTAAGCTCTAAGCCACACCTCCAAATGCTTTTCATTAATTGGACTCCATGTGTGCAAATGTTTGACCAATTAGCGATTGTAGTAATTAGTCTGTGGGTTTACTAACTTTTTCCTCCAGCACTGTGGATTTTTAAACCCATTAAAAGTATGTGTTTTTTTTCCCCCCTAGAATCCTATGCTGCATCTGTCCCCTGTCGGCTCTAAGACTTCTGATTTCTCGGTTCTCAGGGCTCCCTGAGCAGAGAGCTGGTGACTGTCACTGCTGTCTGCTCTGCCTCCCCCCTCGCTCACTGGAGCATTGGGCTGTGGAGGGGACGGCTGAGAGGCTGAGCTGGGTTGCTGGTCCAGGCATGTGGGTGGATCCTGACTTAATTGTCACGATCTTGCCTGAACCTGGATTGGCTCTGACTTCTGCTGAAAATGGGGCACAGGAGTGCAGAGCCAACTGCACTCCTGTGATACACAGAAGTATAGCCAAATGAGCTTTGGCTGTACTTTTTTCCTTTTAAACATTTAGGGTGTGTTTAGTAAAGACACATTCAGTTAGAATTGTTTGTGTTGGCTTAAAGTGGTAGTAAACTTCTTTGGACTTGTACCTACAGGTAAGCCTATAATAAATATCTCGCAGTGTTTAGGAGATATTCACACAGCGTGCAGCTGGTGATGTCACCGGTAGATACAATTTGAAGGAACGACATACCTGTGCTGTTCCTTCAGAATTATGGGCCATGCCCGTGACTCCCACGCCCATGCACGGGAGTGACATTATCACGGCTCGGCCAGTCAGGTGGCCAGAGCACACGAATCCGGAAGGATGACGAATGAACATGGAAGCCCCGTCAGCGCGCCACTGGAGGGCTTTGTTCTAAGGTAAGTATTTCATAACATGCTAGTATGCGATGCATACATTTTTATTGCCATTTACTGCAGTAAACCAGTTCATTCAAAGGGGCTCACATACGTTTCTTGCCACTGTATTTAAAGTATAGTCTAATTGACCAAAATTAATGATGGCTTTGCAATCCTTGGTAGAGGAAGGTGTTTTTTTTTTTTTTTATTATTTTCACTGAAGATGAACTCCAGACATCTGACTAAACAGTTAAAACCTATGATGGAGTTTCTAGCTCAAAGGATTTGTCATTCTGTGCAGCGAATATTGTCACCCAGATACCCCTACCATCCAAACCTTAACTTTCTTTGCAACAATACAGTTTGTCCAAAGTTGAATGTGCATTAAAATGAAGCAAATTCATTTTACTTTGTGTTAATGAACTTCACTATTCCATATCTATTTTGTGTGGTTGAACAATGTTAAGGTGCAGAGACAAAAGTAGTCCTTTGACATGGGAGTATGTAATAACAGTTAGGCTGCTTTCACACTGGGGCGGTTTGCAGGCGTTATTGCGCTAAGAATAGCGCCTGCAAACCGACCCGAAACAGCTGTTGCTGTTCCTTCAGTGTGAAAGCCCTCGGGCTTTCACACTGAAGCGGTGCGCTTGCAGGACGCTCAAAAATGTCCTGCAAGCCGCATCTTTGGCTCGCTATAGGAGTGGTATATTTACCGCTCCTATAGCGCCCGGTCCCATTGAAAACAATGGGGGAGCGCGCCGAACCCGCCCGCAAAACGCCGCTGCAGCGGCGGTTTGCGGGCGGTATTGACCCTTTTTTCGGCCGCCCGCGGGGGGTAAAACCACCCCGCTACCGGCCGAAATGCGCCGCTAAAATGCCGGTAAAGCGGCGCTAAATATAGCGCCGCTTTACCACCAGCGCCCCCACCGCTCCAGTGTGAAAGCAGCCTTAAGCTCACAGCGAGGAATGGTATTGTTTAAGCAGCAATTGTTAAGGTTATTTGGCTTCCAAAACACAATAATGCATGCATCGTTGTCATTTTGTTGAACTCTAGCAAACGGCAGGGGTGGAAGGTTGGCTTGTTTCTGGATAGTGAAACCACCTACCTCCCTCCAAATTGCTGATAATTGCCCTGAAAATGCTATACACTGAAACACTTGTATTTCATTGTTTAATTATGAACCTGAGAGCCGTAATGCATTTTTCAGTGATTAATTGTGCAGAGCTTGTGTGCCAACTGACATAACACACACCTGTCTTAAAGCCTGCAAATCCCAAGATATAATTGGTTGTAATTTTGTGCAGTAACATTTATTAAATAGGCTGTAGAGAGCTCATCTGATGACCTCCATCACCTTGCTGAAAATAGAGGAAAAATTAGGGTTTCCCTTTGAATTGACTAAATTAATCATTGATGGTACAAGGGACTCCTATTTGTTTTTTTTGTTTTTTTTACTGATTTAGCGATTTTTGTTTTGAGGTCCGATTCACATCAGAATGCTCTGTAGTGCTATTTGATACCCCATTCATGGGCTGCAAAACTTCATCGGACCGCACAAAGTAGTGCACTATTGAAAAATGCACCACACTAAATTGCATGATACTGCGGTACAATGTAATATGATGTCTGCAAACGCACTGCCTTTGTAATCTGCATGTGGGGTGCCGTTAATGTATTTGCACCTGCCGCAGATTGCAAAGGTACCGTTCCAGAACTGCGTTCTGCTGTGAGTTCAGCCCTAAGTGTTTTAATATTTTCATTAATCAGTTTTCATCGATTGTAGGGCCCTGCCTCTGTTTAAATGTGTTTATTTCATAGTGTATGAATTGAAGCTGGCTTTAAAGCATTTTATTTTCTGTCTTGTAAAGTACTTGGCTCTCCTGATGACCACACAACTACTAGAACTAGGTAACCTCTATTTCCCATGACATCCCCAAGCTGTCCAGATTTTTCGTTTTGGAACCTGTGCTCAATTGGGTGTTATAGAGAATCTTGTTATGATTTATAGTTGCAGTTTCACCTTGATGCATCTTTTCCCAAGTGATTTCTGAACTAGGTGCTTTTAGTAAATCAGACTTTTTTCCCTTCTTGCCTTGTTGAAATCTAGTGCTTTTTAAGGAGTATGGCTAATGTCCCTCTGGAAGTGGTTTACCTTGATGTGAATCAATGCACACATTTTTTCATCTGTTCCCCTCTGTGTCTGATCATTTGTGGAAACCAGGCTATGCCAGCTGAAAGGTGTGGGGATGTGAAACAAATAGAATTCTGAAATGTCAAAAGTATGTTGTGGATAATTACTTTTGTTCAGTGAACCTTGCGCTGGGCTGGCACAGACTAAATCCCATGCTGCATTTACACACTGTTAAAATTGAAAGGAATGTTTTAGAGGAACTGCTAGACATTCCCTAACCCCTTCCCAGTCTTTGCTAGTGCTGCATTCTGGGACTTGGTGACCGTTTTGTTACAGATTAGCTTTAGCTGAGCATTAATTACATAAAGGGATACATTTACATGCACAGCTGTTTGGATCCATGATCACTTTTTATTAATTTAGTGTTCACGGTTTGGTTGAGATAATTTTGGTAATTTGTAGCATGACTATTAATGCTATGTGGCCAAAAATACTGTAATCACAGTGAAGCTGAACTATTTTAAAGGTTACCTCTTGCTCCTCGGTAAGGCAACTGTAAATGGTTTGCAGCCTCTGTATGCTTTGGTCTTTTAATCCTAAAAGCAGCTCACTTGGTATTGTGTAAATTCCAAATTAACATGTGTTTAGATAAAACAAACTATACCTTTTTAATCACATTTGTACTTTACCTCCTGGTATATAGTCACAGCATGTTCATATATCAAAAGTAATATCAAGCAATCAGTTAAAGCTGAGCTCCAGTAGTTTTTGTGTTAAGTCAGCAGCTACTTTTTTTGTAATAAACACACACTCACCTGTCCGAGGATCCAGCAATGTGGTCACCCGTACTGTCGCTTGTCCTCCTCTCCTCGGCATTTTGACTATGGGCACCCGGCTATGACAACTTGCAGCTTCAAAGGCCAGGTGTGCACTCTGCCTGCTAAATAGGCCGGCAGTCGTGTGGGACATGTCTCACAAGACTGCATGGAGGGGGGAGCAGAAATGGGAGGTAAATACCTGTCCCCCCCCCCCCCCCCGGGGTAAAGCTGTCCACATAAACTATCCTCCTCACCTCCATCAACGTCATCCCTTCCACTCTGCGCTCCACAAGCGGTTCAAGCCACACTTTCAGATCGCTCTACTGCAGGGTAGTCTTTCCGGTCACGATTGCAGACTGACAGCGGTGAGAGCCGGCAGGGGCGGAGGCCGATCTATGTGCACAGCGTTACCCCGGATGCCTGCATACTTAAAGTGGAGTTCCACCCACTTTTACAACTCTAAAGCATCCCTCACTAAACTGTGCACTGTAAACAAATTGGATATTTTTTTTTTTTCAGCACAGACTATATATCTGTTGTATTCATTTTTTACTTCCTCCTCCCTGGCCGCGGCCCATCGCATCATTTCCTGTTTGCAATGCCTCCTGGGAAGGGGCAGCAACTTCCTCTCAAACTGCCATTGCTATGGAAACCTGACCTGAAACCTATTACACTGCTTATGCTGCACTGAGCATGTACGAGATCTGCAAGGATGAGATCCAGGAAGAAATAGTCTGGCTTCAGATGCCTACACTTAAGATGGCCACGGCCTGCTGAAAGTTTATAAAATAACAAACTACTGCTAAAAACTAACAAAACAGACCTTAGTTTACAGACTAACTTTACTAGAATACATTAAGCTTGTGTATTATAGGGGTATTTTTATTTAAAAAGTATAATTTCGGCCGGAACACCGCTTTAAATGTGCCTCTTTTAATCCTCAATCATGTGAGTTGCTAAATTTTGTACCTTCATTAACCACTTAAGGACCAAGCCTCTTTTTGAGATTTGTTAACAGTTTTTTTTTTTTTGCTAGAAAATTACTTGGAACCCCCAAACATTATACTTTTATTTTTCCTAACACCCTAGATAATAAAATGGCGGTCGTTGCAATACTTTGTCACACCGTATTTGCGCAGCAGTTTTACAAGTGCACTTTTTTGGGAAAAATATATTTTTTTAAATTTAAGACGATGGTAAAGTTAGCCCAATTTTTTTTTTATATTGTGAACGATAATGTTATGCCAAGTAAATTGATACCCGACATGTCACGCTTCAACATTTTGCCCCCTCGTGGGAATGGCGGCAAACTTTTACTCTTAATAATCGCCATAGGCGACGTTTAAAAATTCTCAGGTTGCATGTTTTGAGTTAGAGGCGGTCTAGGGCTAGAATAATTGCTCTCGCTCTGCCGAACACTGTTTTCATATGCGTTTGCTTCTGCACGCGAGCTCGGCAGGACGGGGCACATTTTTAATTTTTATTTTTTTATTTTACCTTTTATTTTTTATTTTTACTGTTTAACCGCTTCCCGACCGCCTCCTGCACATTTACGTCGGCAGAATGGCACAGCTGGGCAAAAGCACGTACAGGTACGTCCCCTTTAAATTGCCCAGCCGTGGGTCACGCGCCCGCAAACCCGGCCGGGAGCTCTGTGACCACGGCCGCAGGACCAGCGGACCCGATCGCCGCTGGTGACGCCAATTTTGTTTGGGAGCCACGTCGCACGACCGCGCAATTGTCAGTTAAAGCGACGGAGTTCCGAATCCAAAAAGGACCCGGGTCCGGGGCTGAAGTGGTTAAAAAAGTCACTTATTCCTATTACAAGGAATGTAAACATCCCTTGTAATAGAAAAAAAAGCATGGCGGGACGACTTAAATATGAGATCTGGGGTCAAAAAGATCTCAGATCTCATATTTACACTAAAATGCAATAGAAAAAAAAAATTGTCATTAAAAATAAATATAACAAAATGGCCCTTTAAGAGCTATGGGTGGAAGTGACGCTTTGACGTCGCTTCCACTCTGCAATGTTATGGAGATGGGTGGGGGCCATCTTCCCCCCTCACTTGTCTCCATACCCAGCAAGGGGTAACATCCGATCGCCTCAACCACTGATCTGGTAAGCAGTGGAGGGCACTAGAGCGAATCCGCCGCAGAGACCACTCTTATCGGAAAGCGGACCACCGTGGGCGGCTAGCTGCTGCCATAACAATATTCCTCTTCAAAGTTAGGAGATGTATCGGTGTGCGGCGGTCCGTAAGTGGTTAAATGTAACCATATTGCTAAACTTAGAGGTGCCTCTCTTCTCTCTCTCCTACTCTGTAGCTCCTGATGGATTTTGCGTGTAATCCCTTTGTGGAGGCTGCCATTTGTGGATGGATATTTTATGGTTACATAATCTGGTCACATTTCTATAATCTTTATATGGACTATACACTAAAGGACCTATTGGTGTAACTAATCATTTGAGTTTCCATTATTTCTTATGGGGAAATTTGCTTTGATATACAAGTGCTGGATTAAACATGTTTCTGGAACAAATTATGCTTGAAATCCAAGGTTTTATTGTACTTTTGAAATATTGGTGAGGGGATGCACTGGACACTTTTGCTGCCATTGTGCTATATGCTGGGTGTCCAGTGCACCCCTTTACCTTTAAGGGGTGGGCTCCCTCCAGGCTCACCTACCCTCTGCCTATCCATTATAATACATGTGCCTCCACTGTGGAGGCTCTCAAAATTTAGAGTTAAGACTACAAAAAATGAGGCACCTTGACGAGGCTATGTAGCTTATGCATGTATTTGCAAATGTGTGCAAACTAAACCTCTGTTTTTACGGCATACTGTTAGACAAGACAATTTGTTTGGTTAGCAGACTGGTCGGTAAGTTGAGCTGAGAATTTGGTTTTGTTTTGCAAATGTAAAATGTGCAGTGTACCTACAATGCACTACACATCATGCAAATGAAAAAATAGAGCCTGTATCAGTGTGGTCACCAAGAATTTGTAGAGATCACTTGTAAATGTCAGCTGCCTTGGTAATATGTACTCCTCCTATAAAGTTAGACGTATGGGAGCTACCATTGCTGTCTTAATTAGAAGGTGCATGTTCCAAGGTTGAAATCTTTATTTTTTTCACTAGTCACTGCCCTGAAACAGGCATGCATGTAGCAAGTGTCCTAACATTTGGTATACAAATTTTTGGTCCAAGCTAGTGACTCATTAGATGGCAGAAGAATGATGCATCTTCACAAACAAGTTATCTCCCATATCACATTTCACTGGTTAATTTCCGTTTCACAATTCTCTTAATCATTTACTATTGGATTTTGTAGGTATAGAAAAAAAATTTCTGACTTGTAAATTGTTTTTTTTTTTCTAGAAACATTGCAGAAGCTCTTATAAGCAAAGGCCTGGCTACTGTGATCCGTTACCGTCAGGATGATGATCAGAGATCCTCGCATTATGATGAGCTGCTAGCAGCAGAAGCCAGGTAGGTTCCATCCTAGTTCACAAAAATCGAATCAGGAAATTGATCCCAGTAGAGTCTATTTAAAAATAATCTGTAAGATTGCTGCTATTGCATTACTATTTATTTTTGTACATGTCACTTTTAACCATCTGTATGGCCGTGATCATATTGCACTGTCTTTCTGTATGTTCTCCTTTAACCAGAAAAGCTGATTTATAGCTTTAAGAGCATCATTGACTGCATTGTGCTTCCCACTATAAAAGCACCAAACCATCTGCATTGTATTACTGGAGAAAAATTCTGATAAACAAGTTACTGTATGCTTTTCCTTGTTATGCTGGTCATTTAGCTAGAGAGGGGAAAATATTTGATCCCCTGCTGATTTTTCACATTTGCCCACTAACAAGAATTATCAGTCTATAATTTTAATGGTAGGTTTATTTTAACAGTGAGAGACAGAATAACAACAAAAAAATCCAGAAAAACTGGTTTCAAAAAAGTTATTGATTTGCATTTTAATGAGTGAAATAAATATTTTCCCAAAACATGACTTAGTACTTAGATCTTCTCCAAGTCATTAAGGTTTTGAGGCAGACGTTTGGTAATTTGAACCTTCAGCTCCCTCCACATATTATCTATGGGATTAAGGTCTGTAGACTGGCTAGGCCACTCTGGGACCTTATTGTGCTTCTCTTGTGCTTGAGCCACTCCCTTGTCTTGGCCGTGTGTTTTGGGTAATTGTCATACTGGAATACCCATCCACGACCCATTTTTTATGCCCTGGCTGAGGTAAAAAGGTTCTTGCCTAAGATTTGATGGTACATGGCCCCGTCCATCATCCCTTTGATGCAGTGATCTTGTACTGTCCCCTTAGCAGAAAAACACCCCCAAAGCATAATGTTTCCACCTCCATGTTTGACGGTGGGGATGGTGTTCTTGGGGTCATAAGCAGCATCCCTCCTCTTGCTTCAAACACCGCGAGTTGAGTTGATGCCAAAGAGCTAAATCTGACCAACACTTTCACCCAGTTCTCCTCTGAATCATTCAGACGTTCATTAGTAAACTTCAGACGGACCTGTACACGTGCTTTCTTGAGCAGAGGTACCTTGCAGGCGCTTCAGGACCAGTCCTTTATGGCGTAGTGAGTTACTAGTTGTTTTTTTTGGTGACTATGGTCCCAGCTGCCTTGAGATCATTGACATGATTCTCCTGTGTAGTTCTGGGCTGATTCCTCACTGTTCCCATGATCATTGAAACTCCACGAGGTGAGAACTTGCATTGAGCTCCAGACCGAGATTAACAGGCATTTTATGTTTTCTTCCATTTGTGAAGAATCGCCCCAACTATTGTCACCTTCTCACCAAGCTGCTTGGCGCTGGTCCATTCCAGCCTTGTATAGGTCTACAATCTTGTCCCTGACATCCTTGGTCAGCTCTTTGGTCTTCGACATGGTGGAGGGATTGGAATCTGATTTCTTCTGTGGACAGATGTCTCTTATACAGGTAACAAGCTGAAATTGGGAGAACTCCCTTTAGGCTGGGTTCACACTAGTGCGATAACACTCCGACATTGGGCGCTCATGTCGCATGACGTGTGAAAATCAGTGTTTCCCTATGGGAGGCATCTTAACTGGTCCGACACAAGTCAGTCCAACTTTGAAAATGCTCCCTGTACTACTTGGCCTGACTTTGATCCTACTTCAGTCCATTGACTATCATTAAAGTCGGATCGCCTACCTCTACCCATTCACCTGGGGGAAAAAGTGTCAATAAAAAAAACACTAGACAGGTTTTTAAAGTAATTTATTAGGCAGCTCCGGGGGTCTTCTTCCGACTTCGGGGGTCTCTTCGGACTTCCGTAGGGGGACTTTGGTGTAGGGGGTATGCCGTTTTTTTATTTATAATTTGGCGTGGAGTTCCCCCTCAATATTCATACCAAACACAATTCCTGGTATTGGGGATCCAAGTTCATTGAAGTCGGATGGATGTAGGACAAATGTAGGACAAATGTAGGACAAATGTAGGACAAATGTAGGACAAATGTAGGACAAATGTAGGACAAATGTAGGACAAATGTAGGACAAATGTAGGACAAATGTAGGACAAATGTAGGACAAATGTAGGACAAATGTAGGACAAATGTAGGACAAATGTAGGACAAATGTAGGACAAATGTAGGACAAATGTAGGACAAATGTCGCAGAGCAAAGTAGGATGAAAGTTGTACTAGTGTAGTATAGTGTAAACCCAGCCTTAAGAGTGCTCCTAATCTTGGCTCGTTACCTGTATAGAAGATACCTGGGAGACAGAAATCTTGCCGATGGGGGATCAAATGCGTATTTCACTCATTAACATGCAAATCAATTCATAGCTTTTTTGAAATGTTTTTTTGGATTTTTTTTTTCTGTCTCTCATTGTTAAAATAAACCTACCATTAAGGTTAAAGACTGATCATTTTTTTGTCAGTGGGCAAACATACAAAATCAGCAGGGGATCAAATCCATTTTCCCCTCACTGTATATTTCAGCAGACTCGCTTTCTACGCCCATTTGTGAACTGCTGTAACCCAAATAAAGTGCTTAACATTGGACCATTATAAAAAAAAAAATGTTTTATTTTTTTTAATATTTACATTTTTTTACACGTTTTCTCCAGTGCTTAAGTAGGATGAAATATTAAGTTAAAATACTTTAACACTTTGTCAGATGATCTGCACTTCTGCTCATATGTTTTGTGATCTAGGCTCCCCATCCTGATACCAAAGCCAGATCTCTATCTGTAATGCAAAAGAACCAAGATATGCTAACAAATTATGCTTGGGGTTATAAGTCAAATTGCAAAATTCTTGATGGCTGAAATTTTATGGCATGCTCCCAGCACAAAGACAAGCTACTTATATATGCGGCCTCACGGCTAAAGATCCACTTCCTTTAGATCGCATATATGCACGCTTTTGGCGGGAAGGGTTTCAAGAACAATATCCGTTTTGAGGAGGCACTTATCAAGAAGTGGTTGTTCTGTGACTCCGATGTTACCCTTTTCTTAATAAACTGACCATATATGTTGAGGATGCACTGGTACTTGGGCTTAAACCAAATACTGAAAGGTTTCTTCACAGTAAGAGCTGTGAAAATGTGGAATAGACTCCCTCCAGAGGTGGTTCTGGCTAACTCGGTAGATTGCTTTAAGAAAGGCCTGGATACTTTCCTAAATGTACATAATATAACTGGGGTATTAACATTTATAGGTAAAGTTGATCCAGGGAAAATCTGATTGCCTCTTGGGGGATCAGGAAGGGATTTTGTTCCACTGCTGTAGCAGATTGCAGCATGCTCAGCTGGGTTTTTTTTTTTTTTTTTGCCTTCCTCTGGATCAACTGTGGGTATAGAATTGGGTATATTGGATTGTACGATATATTCTTTTTTTTTATGGCTGAACTGGATGGACTACTCCTTTTTTTCAGCCAAGCTAGCTATGCAACTATTTAACGGCAAATATTCGGAAACCCTTTTCAAAGTTTTGTGTTTTCTAGCAGATCACCTACCAATGAACTTTTTAGCCTATGTGGATAAAATGATATTTACATACACGTCCCTGAATGTTGGCTTTGTTTAGTTGTGGGCGCTCAATTTGTCTTCAATTTCTCGAGAGTTCACAACAGTATTGGCAACCATGCTAGCCCTATTAACAATCACCTCTGCAAGACATTTGGTTGAGGTGGTAGCCTTGTCCTGTAAAGAACTGTGTTGGTTCCACACAAGGACAAGATGATATTGAGGCCTAGAGCCACCTCCATAAAGCTGTTTAACCTCGACCAGGACATTGTTCCATTTCTGTCTGGCTCCAGTACATCAGAAGAAAATTTCCCTTCACTGCCTAGCTATACTATACAAAAAAATATGTGTAAAATAATATATAATGGCCTTAAATTGATCTCATCACAAAACTTATACCATAATTAGTGCAGCACAACCCAAATTGCATTTTTTTTTTTTTAAAAGAACAAAAAAAAAAAACCTCAATGTTGCGCTGTGCAATGTATCCACTGCTGTGCATGTAAAGGTGACAGTTCAAAATGATCAGAAAATTGTGATCCAGTGAATTTTGTGACCACCACCTATGGCTAGAATACCTGCTCACCTCCAGTGTCACCATTGCATGTTTAGGATGTCTCGCAGTATGCCACGGGGGGGGGGGGGGGGGGTGCTCCACAGGGTATCTCTAAGCCTCGCTGTCTTCCACTTAAAATCTCAATCATTCAGGTGCAGCCATAAAATAATGAGCAAAAAACCATAGTGCTCTCTGCTTTGAATATTGTATAAAACGTAACCTAAGGATTAAAAACACTCACAAAAGTATGCGAAAACCATGCATGTCCTCAGCTTAACACGCTGACAGACAAATGTCCAGAGAAACAACATCTCCCACTTGTACGTGTTACGCCCTCTACTGGGTTTCGTCAGCAAGTGGGGATTATATACAGTAGGTGTGCCCTCTGCTCCCTATTTATCCTATTATTATGGACTCCTGTATACCAGACCGGGATAGGGAGTGGGGATAGTTATGGGTACCTCCCTTACTGTGTGTGTAAACCAAGGGCACCGCCCTATTCCTGTAAACCAGAAGAGCCTATCCTTTTGGACTAGAAGGCAGCTGAAAGTGACATCACCGGAGATGACGTTCTGGCCTCTGCTAATATGCGCAGATAGACTTCTGCCCTAACAAGCAGCCCTATAGCCTGGATAACTTCTGCCCTTACCACGTCCTCCCATAGGAGATGGTGATGCTGATTGAAATCAGGCCAATTGCAGTACACAGAACTGCCAATCATGATCACCCATACTCTAATACCTGGATTCTCCAGACCTGCAGGGACTATAGCCTCCACTAATGTAAAATCACTCTCCATCTTGCCCAGTCTCCAGGATGTCCACACTCCCAGGAGTTAACATACATGAGCTGAAATAAATACAATACAAAAGGGGTAATCCTTTTCTTTATCATACATCACAGGACACAGAGTGAGACTACAGGTGAATGGACACTGGTAGACCAATCTTTATACAGATAGTGATTCCCTATGTATCCCCCCTACAGGAAGTACTTTTGTTTATTACCAGTGTCTGCAAGGTGGATGGGCAAGTTTGAGCTCTCTCAAGCTCCAGGTCTGTAGTCCCAGCACAGTTCTTAAATGAATCAAGGAATTGACTGATCGGATCCATTTGAAACAGGCTTATATGCTTAAATAAATGGTACCTGAGCCTTGCAAAGAAGATGCAAGGATCTGGCGAGGTTTTGCCTGTAATGCGACCTCCGTGCGCTGGACCCTGCATAGTGGAATTCTGGACACGACAGCTAAGGCATTCCTGCAGGGCGCTATACGGGTCCAATGGAGTTGACCCTAAAATATGAAGAGTACCCAGTCTTTGAAGGGGGGGGGGGGGGGGGGGGAATTGATATTGTATATAAACTAGAAGACTTTACCATAAGTGACAAGTGTCAGCCTTATAAGTTGCATTTTTGTCAACCAAGAGCAGCTTTTCAGGGACCAGTTTATTTCAGTTGTGAAGCAAAAATTTAGCTCAAATAAGATCGGTCATAAGGCAGTTGGATGCCTAGGTAGCGAATGTGGCATAAAGGCTTTCTAAAATTGATTTACAGTATATTGAGGAAAAGTCAGGTTTAAAGCCTCATATTTTTGGAAGTTCTAGTGAAAATTCGATAGATCTCAGTAGGAGAACTCAATTAACTTGGGAAGGGTTATCACTGGATTTCTTAGAAAAAAGATGAGGTAATCTGCATACACTGAGATCTTATGGACATCCTGACCGTAATTCTACTCAACGTGGAGTTTAGCCCAGACATGCCTAACAAAGGGCTCTAAGGGTAGAATACAAATTAAGGGCAAGAGGGCATCCCTGGGGTTCCATTATGGATAGGAGTCAATTTGTAAAGAACACCATTTACGCTAACCTGAGAGGAAGAGGCGCTGTATATGGAAACACTCCAGGAGTACATATGAGAGCCAACACTGATTGATTCAAGGGTGATATGGATGAGTGTCCAGTCAACCCAGCTGAAGGTCTTTTCGGCATCTGTAGCCAATAAAAATGTAGTCAGACTTGGGCCGAGTGTGTAGTTATAGTTCCATTTCAAAATGAGTAATAGGTATAGATTGGAAAGCTTTATATTAGTTCAATGTGAAGCCCTTTGGGCTTGGAGCTTTACCTGTCTTCATATATTTCATTGCAGAGGCCCCCTCCAAGGTGTTCCAAAATGAACCTGTTTTTGATTACCCAGTTATCTTGGAACGATTGCAGCTGATTTTTTAGCCATAATGTTTTGTGGGCACTCTAGAAAATGTAATTCTCCAAGTCTCCAAGAATGTGTTATTACTGTGCACATGTGTCTTCTGCTGAATCTGCTTGTAAAAAGGCTTTTGTTCATGTCTTTTCATGGTGAACTCCTGTTTGGGCAATTCCTTGATAAGTTAATCAAGAAAATCACTTGGGGAAAGGTGCTCTCGCCCCATAACAAAAAGCTTTAAGTGTCCTCCTACGGCTGCTACTTCTGTTCAGTGAAAGGGACTCTCTAACTCTTGCCAGCTTCAAAGCCAAGGCTTAGCATTTTTTTTATTCTGTGCACGTCCTGACTAGCTACGTTTTTTCAGAAGCCCTATTCACAATGAAGGTGCACCCCCACTTCTTGGAGTGGGGAGACATCCATTGGCATTTCTTCCAACTTGTATTTGAGATGTTTTGTACCTTTTTTAGGTCTAATCTGCCATTACAAAATCTCTGGCCCCTCTCTGCTTCCCACCCTCCAATCTGTCAGCATCAGCTTAAAAATTAGCAGTTTTACCGGTCACCTTGCGACAACTTCTGTCACAGGGGGTGATTGTATAACCAAGCCTATTTATTCAAACTATCAAAAATAGAGATCAAAACCTAAAACGCATATCACTTTGCACATGCAATGTGTTAAATGAGGCTATGTTCTGACCTATTCGATACCCTATGTGTAATTGAAGAATTTTTCTGTGCTTGGAGTCATAATACATAACCCAGAACTGGCCTCTATTCTCCTGATTTTCAATCACTGGATAGACGCAGCATCTCTTGCCCTTTCTCCTCCTTTTGTCTCCTTTCTCCTCTTCTTGTTTCAAGACTGCTGCAGTAGCAACTGCTACTATGACCAAGGGCATAGTGCCTAGGGCATAGAGGAGAACATGATAAACAGTACAGATAAACCAGAAATAGTAAGAGGTCACCACCAGTGATAGGGTTATCCATTGGCCAGTACATAAATCACAGCTGTGTCCAAATCCTGTCAAAAGGGCCCAGGTCTCTGAATAGTGTTTTTTTTTTTTTCCCTCTCGTGTACCAAAATTCCAGGTGAAATAGCAGATCTGTTGTTGCTTCTCTCAGATAAAGGGAATTTCTAGCATCGGTAGACACAAGATGCCTATCTACATATCCCCATCATCCCTCCAACCAACACTTTCTGCACTTTGCTGAAGGAGACCAGCACTTCTAGTTGCATTGCAAAGGCTCTCATCTGTATCCCCGGTGTTTACAGAAGTATTTGCACTTCTGCTAGATTTTCTGCAGATCCAAAGCATCAATGCTACAGGAGACGTGGATGACTCCACTACTGAAGGACTTCTCCACCAGAACATCCAGTCATTGTCCAAAGGACCACAGTTGCTTTAAACCTTTTGGTTGATCAGCTTTCCAAAATCTGCCCTCCAGTCCTCACACCATCTTGAGTACCTGGCTCTAATAGACTCAGCACTAGTCCGAATTTTTCTTCTAAAAAAGATTACCTCCTTAAAGCGGAGGTAAACCCTTTGATTTAAATAGTTAAAAAAAAATGGCATGCCGGAAATGCTACCTGTCACATTGACTATGCTTTCAACCAAACTGTCAAACCATCCAATGGCTGGTATCATAACTGATCACATGTGCAGCATCATGGCAGTTGAAGATTGAACAGAGGCCAAGATGGCAGCCTCCTTGGCTGAAAACGATAGGAGGGTTTACTTCCACTTTAAGGTCCCACATCTGGACCCTCAAATCTAAAAGGCATCCCCAAATATGCTTCTGCTTGAAGATTCTGGGCCTAATGGTAGCCTCATCTGTGTGAAGATAGCCAATGATGGCCTTATCCAATGAAGTTGTTTGCCCAGTTTCACTCCAGTACTCTTCCAACTCAACACCATCGCCTTGTGGAACAAACCTATTCATTCTTCGGACTGTCCAATGTTTCTGTCCAAGTCAGTTCTCTCATTGGTATGGTGAATTTCCAACCCTGCACTGGAGCCATTAGTCATTTTTTCCCGTACTTTGGAGGGATTGACAAGACGCCAGTCTTACCAGTTGTGGGGGGAGTTTACAACTCCCTTAACTGTCCAGAGGATCTGGTCTTCAGTGCAGTCGAGAAACCCCATTAACATTCTGGAGCAGAGAACCATCAGATGGACATCCCCTTCTGCAAGGTCATCCAGTCAGGGTACAGTCAAACAGTGCCACAGTAGTGGCCTACGTAAACCATTAAAGCACCACAAGTTGATCTGCCCTGAGAGAAACAAATTTGATTATTTTCTAGACAAAATTTTTTATTCCAGCTTTCTGCCATTTTGCATCTCTGGTATCGACAAGTGACATGTGTTATTCCAATAGCATAGATCTAGGTGAATGGTCTCTGCACTCTTTCCAAATCGGTCAACCATGGGGGAACCAGATCTTGGCCTTCAGATTTAACAGACTGCAGAGATTTGTAGCCAGGACAAGGGATCCTGTAACCTTCAACGTAAATGCCCCGGTGATTCTATGAACTCCAAGCTGAGATAAGCCTTTCTTTTGGCAAAGATTCTCCCTTGACTGCTGTGCAAGATAGAGGCAGAAAGGGTTCCTATTATTGTGCAAAAATGAGCCCTAAAGGATATGGTAAATGGGCATACTCAGATGCTTGGCAGATGAGCCTTGACCTTGTCTAAACAGGCTGGATTTGCTGGTGCATAGCTCTTTTTCTCCTGGCTTCTCAGTTTCTTGCTTTAAAGCGGAGTTCCATCGAGATATAGCCATTTTTTTTATTTTATTCTTTAAATCCATTATCATCATAGTATTATAATGTGGCACTCATATTAGTCTGATAAATTGCGCCTCTATAGTTGATATTTTATCTAAATACGAACTTTAGATTTATCCTTGTGTGTTCTCATCTTGCTTGTGGGCAGGCAAAGCCCACAAGGCTAAACTTACGGGATACAGTGCTGCTGAATAACCAGCATGCACCGCCCATTCTCGCGCATTCTCAGGTTGCCATCACAACGGGGTCCGCTCGCCCATTTTGATGGCAACCTGAAATGCCCACCCCGTTGTGATGGCAACCAAGATGAGCAGAAGACATGCACCCAAAACCGGAAGACTCAATTCAGCACATTGCAGGCAGAGATCAGCGCTGTGCTGAGGTGAGATTTCCATTATTGTATGCCCCCAACCATCTTGTATATTGTAATCTATATAAATTGTTTGACAACTCTTTTATTGGATAGCGATATATATAGATATGCTAGCTGCTCTGTATATCAACTATAGGGTATTGACAACAAAGGGCTTTATTACCTTTTAAGAAATGGCGATTAAATCCGCCTTTGCTCGCGTCATTTCCAGTGTCTAAAGAACGCGTTGCCAGCCCTTGGCGTTGCCCTCTGACTCGTGGGAAAGAATGACACACACCTCCCAGGAGCACTAGCGAGCACTGGCACCGAGGGAAATTACGTCAGTCGCCGCAGAGAGTAATTGGCAGAATACAAGGGACCCCATAGCAACAGTGCTGAAGGAGTGAGTGGGGGGGGGGGGGGGGGAAATGGTCCTGAAGGAGATTGCAGTTGAATTATGTAAAGGACATTTTATGGGTGGAACTCCGCTTTAAGAAATGACTGTTGAAACCCAGGCTTTGAAGGAAAGAAGTATGTGATTGATTCACTCTTATCAATCTTGTTCAGAATGGGACAATCTACCTTCCGCAAGATCTACCATCCACATAGGCCTACTTTGCCTGGTGGGGAGGACAGACATCCAAGTCCCATGGAATACTCTTTTGTTCATATCTGGACTAAAATCAATCTGGTCTTGACCAGTGTTTGGCACGGAATATCTTTTTTCTTTTTTCCTGGAATCTTCTTGTGTAAGTCTTTGATCAAGACTTTCTCTTGTGGTGTCACCTTGGGATCTGAACATGATGCTCTCTGTAAACCTCATTTTACTGTTTAGGAACTTGGCGTGGTTTATGATTGAAGTCCTGTACTGTATAATTAAGATGAAGGGAATTTTTTTTAATATATTCCTTATATTAGAGTTGTCCAGGATCTAATTTTTTGTAGTCATGCTTTATTGCTTGCCAAAAAACTGAAGTCTGAGTGGGTGGGGTTATATGCGCTTGCTATAGAGTGCCCCAAGCAAAGTTCTTTGCAAGTGTCCAGTCACCTGGAGGTGGTTTGCAGCATAACCCATGGCCTGACTAGTCCCATGCATTGTATTCCAAGATGAGGAATTTATAGGTTCGCTATAATTTAAATTTTCCCCTTCGCAATTGTTCTTTGTTTACCTGACTAGTAGGCTTTTAAAAGTCAATACAGTGACATTTTTTGGAAGATGGAGTGGATCTAAATCTAAAAACATGAATTTCGTATATTGCTGTTTACCAGTCCATAAGTGTTGTGGCTGTGTTCACTTATTTAAATTTTCCTTATTTTTACCTGGTAATCCTGGGAATAGCACACTGCCTTTGACTGAAGGGTGGTTACATCCACTCCACTGTCTCAGTAGGCTGCTGCGCTACTTGGCTACTATCCTTATTTAGAGCACTAAAAACTAGGGCTGTTACTGATTAAAATTTTCGTGTTCGATTAATCTTTTTTTTTTCCCGACTAATTTCGATTAATTATAATGCACATACAGATCAAACTACTTTTAGCTGATCTCCTTGCATTGCAACTCTGCATTAGTCAGTGGTAAATGTGGTATACACTATACAATCACCCGACACTAGTTAGTTTCCACAATCCATGACTAAAACTTCACAGTTCACACAAATACGCTTTAAATTCAAACTGTAGCACTGACGCAAGTTATTTTTTTTCCACAGTAGCGTGACAATCCCTCCACCTCTGGTCTAACTAATCACTCTCACCTTATGGCATGGACCCCTGTGCAAACAGGTGGTCATGCAAGTGGGTATCATAAGGGTTAACATGGACCATAAACTTCTCTCACGTCTCCTTAGATCTTAGCAAGGATGCCAGGTCATGGGTAGAAAGAAAAGATCTAAGCGCTTAAGTACAAGATTACATTTTTGTGTTCAAACACAAACTACTCACATAAAGATGATAAAAACACAGCATGCAAAGCCGACAATCGTGTTATTTCCATAGGGCAGCAGTGGGTGATGACATGCGTTACGTTCAATCAGAACTTCAACGTCACCTGACTCCCCCCCCCCTTCCCTTCATTAGCAGACGGAGGCACTTGGGGAAGGTGGGGAGGAGTACAGTTGCGTCTATGTCCATGACGTCACTGGATTTCCGGAACTCCCTGAAGACCCGGAAGGTGGCGGGGAGGTGAGTACCGATCAAAAGAATTTTGATCGATCAAAAAAAATTAATCGAGGAATTAATCTTTAATTTCCACAGCCCTACTAAAGACAAAAAAATAACATTTAGGCAAGATGGTTATTTTTGTACTTTCAGAAAATAATTGGCCTAACAAATAAAAAATGAATGCAGCTACCACATCTAGGAATCACTATGCTTTAATATATTATAGTTGGATACCTTATAAAAAGGAGTACATCAAGTGTGTGCTGTAAATCGGAAATTAATGGGCCACTTTTAAACTTGCACCTCGGCACTGTGCTTTAGTTTCTGCAGTCAATGCTTGCCATTTACAGGCCTGCCTGCATCTGGTGTTCAGTAAATCGGTGTGACCTGGGCTGCATCATTTTTTGTTTCAGTCATGTGAAGGGCACACCTTCAAGGTTGGTCTGGATTTTCTTTGCACAGAGATTACATTTGCAATTACCCATTTGTCTATGAAATAAATAAAAAAAGCTATATCAAATGTGTAATCTCTCTACCTTGTATAATTGAAAGATAAGATTCTTATTATTTGAAACCAGCATTGCTGTTTAGTATCCAGATAAGTGGGACATAGAGCAGTATACATTCCCAATTCTATGTCATCTGAATTTCCTTTCTTTTGCTTTTTTTTTTTTTTCATATAACGCAAACAGTTTTTCTCAAACCTTTTATCCTGTCTTGGCGTGATAATCTATATCAATCTCCCTTAACTTGTAATAGTTTGACTGCCATAAAGAAGTTAATTGTATCAGTATATTTCAGGTTCATATTGTATGGCTTTCAGGCCAGCCTTTGCTCTTAAAGAATATGCTGGTTTACTGGGAGAATAATATGCTGGCTTTATTAAGATTTCTGGAGTTTGCACCCTTGCAACCTTAATATCCTCAATGCACTTTGAGGTTTCAATCATATCCTATCTTCTAGATTTCCAAAAATTCTATGAAATAATTTGCTTGGCTAGATCCAAATTCTTTACATACTAGAAGTATAAGCACATTTTTGCTTTACATAACAATTACACCTTCCATGGACTCATCTATTTCCTTAAAGAGGAGTTCCCCTTGGGGAAAAAAAATTTAAGTCAGCAGCTACAAATACCGCAGCTGCTGACTTTTAATAATCGGACACTTACCTGTCCCAGGGTCCAGCGATGCAGGTGAACGAAGCCGCGCTAGTTCCCCCCCTCTCCGCTCGGCAGCACCGGCATTCTTACTGTGGGCACCCGGCTGTGGCTTCACAGCCAGGCACCCACTGCACATGCGCTAGCAGTGCCGAGCGATGTGATTGGCCGCGCAGTCGTCTGGGACCTGTCACGTGTCCCAGATGACTGACAGGGGGAGGGAGCCCTTCCTGCGCCGAGTGGAATTGATGTCACCAGCCCAGGCACTGAAAGGGGAAGACTATGAGGGACCCCCTAGCATAGGAATTTTAATACATTTTTAATTTTTTTGAGTGCAACACCACTTTAATGTTCTGGCCACATAGGTCTTATGTCTTTTCCAGCCAAGAACTTTACATACTAAAGTAACAGCCGTATTACTGTCCCAAGGATACCCGTCTTCCACAAACCAGACACTAATGCCCCATACACACGATGAGATTATCGAACGAATGATCGTCCGTTTTTATTGCATGCTAATCTCGCATCAAATCTGATGAGTTTACTAAAGTCACAAATTCCTGCATGAGAGAAAAAAAAAAATCGGAAGTGATGTCATGTGTTGTAATGCATTTGTATTGCATTTTTGAACAATAGCTGTACTGATTAAACAAAAATTGTACGATCTGGCATCGTACGAAAAAAAAATTCTGTGCATGTCCGATAGAATAATATCGGATAAATTGTCCTGATCGGCTCTCGAAAGCTCTGTACTAACGATCCGATATCGTACGATTGATTCGAATGCAGCATTTTCTGTACGATTTTCGGATCGTGTGTACGCGGCATTAGTGTAATTCTTGCCAAGTGACTAGTATTCCCTTTGAAGTCAGAGCATTGACATTAGTGTATTCTTTAAGAAGGTTATTTGACTCTTGGAAGGTGACTTGTGTTAATTTTTGACCTTTGAGTTAAGAGAAAAAGGCTGAATTCAATAATGTTCATGGATCAATCAAATTATTTTGTTAAAGGAAACCAGCAATTTGGTTTGGCCTTCATACATAGTTGCATTGTTGGTAAGGTTGAATGTAGACACCAGTCCATCTAGTTCAACCTGTGGTATGTCAGTCGTAAAACCCATACCTTTGTTGTGATCGTTAACCACTTAACGATCACCGCACAATGATTTACATCCTTTTTTTGAAGAGAGATATCTCGGTAACAGCAGCAGCTGCTGCCACAACCAAGGTATCCATCTCTTCAGGCGACGGTTAGGTAAACTATAATGGGGGTCTCTGCGGCACATTCACCGCGGGTTTAGTTATCGGCATCAGGAGACGTGACACCCCCCCTCCCGCCGCTCTCTCAGTGGTGATCTGGTCCTATCCGTGGCTGGGTATGGAGACGAGTGAGGCTAAGATGGCCCCCACCCGTCTCCATACCATAGCAGGGCGAAAGCGACGTCAAAACGTCTTAAAGGCACATTTTTTCAATGTAATTTTTTTCCAATTTTTTTTTTTTTTTTTTTTTTTATTTTTTTTTTATTGCATTTAAGTCCAAATATGAAATCTGAGGTCTTTTTGACCCCAGATCTCATATTTAAGAGGACATGTTATGCAGAAGCAAACTAATATGCAAGTAGTGCCCACATATGAAAACGGTGGTCAAACCACACCTGAGGTATCGCCACGATTTTTAGCGCAAGAGCAATAATTCTAGCCCTAGACTTCCTCTGTAACTTATAACATGCAACCTGTAGAATTTTTTTAAATGTTGCCTATGGAGATTTTTAAGGGTAAATGTTTGATGCCATTCCACGAGCGGGCGCAATTTTAAAGCGTGACATGTTGGGTATCGATTTACTCGGCGTAACATTATCTTTCACAATATAAAAAAAAAAATTTGGGCTAACTTTACTGTGTTATTTTTTTCTTTGCTTGTAAGACCGCTGCGCAAATACGGAATGACAAAGTTTCGCAGTGACCGCCATTTTATTCTCTAGGGTGCTATAAAAGAAAATGTATAATGTTTGGGAGTTAGAAGTAATTTTCTAGCAAAAAAACTTTTTTTTTAACATGTTAACAGAGTGAAAAAGAGGCCCGGTCCTTAAGTGGTTAAGATGCCCATCTAATAGCTTTTTGAAACTATCAACGTTTCCTGCTGATACCACTGCTTGTGGAAGGGAATGCCACATCCTTCTGCCAGTAAAGAACCCTCTATGCAGTTTAAGGTTAAAACCCTTCTCTTCCAATTTCAATGAATGGCTGTGTGTCTCTTAACCGTTTAAGGACCACCCCATAGCAGATATACTGCTACGGGGCTGCCCTCCTATGCAGAATCCTGTATATACGCGATTCTGCACTTCTGCCTCAAGGGCAAGAGCCGCTGGCAGCCTGCTTCTGCTGTGATTGCTGACAGCAGAAGCCGATTTGCGGGTGCCAGGCCCTGGATGTCCGCTGGTACCTGACGATCTTCGGGCAGAGACACGGAGCAGAGATCACCCTATGTAAACGGGGCAGATCCCTGTTCTGATGGGGTTAAGGGATGAATTGAGTAAAAGCGCTCCCAGTGCAGTGAAACTGGCTAGGCACATGGTTAACCCTTAAATCGCCCTAGATGTTTAACGTCGCCTCACTCGGGAGCCATTGTGCGTGCCTGGCGGCCGCGATGGCCACCAACGATTAACGATCACAGAACAGGAATGTGGATTTGTGTGTGTTAACACACAGATCCACGTCCTGTCAGGGGAGAGGAGACTAATCATGTGTTCCTTGTATATAGGGACACGATCAGTCACCTTCCCCCAAAGTTAGAAACACTCCCTAGGTAACACATTTAACCCCTTGATCGCCCCCTAGTGTTGACCCCTTCCCGGCCAGTGACATTTACACATTAATCAGTGCATTTTTATAGCGCTGATTGCTGTATAATTGTTAGTGGTCCCAACATAGTGTCAAGTGTTTGTCTGCCGCAATATCGCAGTCCTGACAAAAATCGCAGATTGCCGCCAATACTAGTAAGAACATTATTTAAATGCCATAAATCAATAACCTATTTTGTAGACACTAAATTTTTTGCGCAAACCAATCAATATACACGTATTGCAATTTTTTTTTTTAACCATAAATATGTAGAATACGTATCGGCCTAAACTGAGGAAGAAATTTTATATTTTTTAAAATAGGGATATTATAACAAAAAGTAAATATTTTTTATTTTTTTTCAAAAGTGTGACACTTTTTTTTTTTTTTTTTTTGTTTATAGCGCAAAAAAATAAACGCAGAGGTGATCAAATACCACCAAAAGAAAGCTCTATTTGTGGGGGGAAAAAAATTATCAAAATTTCATATGGGTCCAGTGTTGCATAACCACGGAATTTTCATTCAAAATGTTATAGCGCTGAAAATTGGCCTAGGCAGGAAGGGGGTGTCACTGATCGTGGGGGTGTCACTGGGAGTCACTGATCGCTGCCATTACTAGTTTAAAACAAATATAAATCTCAGTAAAGTAACAAAGTCTTTACCAAGCAACTATAGACCTGTTTATTAAAAGTTTAATAAAAGACCACATAGATGAGTTCTTGCTGGAAAAAAGTATTTTAAGCAACAGACAGCATGGATTCATGAAAAACAGCAGTTGCCAGATGCATCTGATTTATTTTTATTTGGAGGTAAATAAAACCTTTGATAGAGGGTGGATGTGGTATATTTGGATTTTGCCAAAATGTTTGTAACCGTTCCCCACACAAGGCTAATAGACCGAATTCAGAGAGTAGTGGTTAATGATTCTTCCTCTGAATAGTCTAAGGTTATCAGTGGTGTACCCCAAGGTTCAGTGTTGGGACCCTTACTTTTTAATATATTTATACATGATGTAGGGTCTAGGATTAAAAGTAACATTTGAGTGATTGCAGATGACACCAGGCTATGCAGTGTAATGTCCTTTACAAGATGTCTCCAACTTGCAAGCTAACCTCAATGCACTGTTTAATTGGGCAACTATTTGGCAAATGAGGTTTAATGTTGATACATGTAAATGTATGCCCTTGGGGGCTAAGGATTTGCATGCATCATACATACAATGGGGAGTACAACTCTGGGAATCGATAGTGAAGGATCTGGATGTTCTGGTAGACCATAAACTTAATAGCATGCAATGCCAAGCTGCGGTTTCCAAAGCTAGAAAAATCCTTTCTTGTATTGAGAGGTATGAACTCCAGAGAGAGAGATAATTTTGCTCCTCTACAAATCAATAGTAAGACCTCATCCAGAATATGCAGTTTGGTTTTGGGCACCAGTTCACAAACAGGATATCGAACTGGAGAGCGTGCAGAGAAGAGCAACCAAACTGATAAGGGGCATGGAGGAGCTCGGCTATGAGAACAAATTGGAGGAACTGAATTTATTTTCTCTTGAGAAGAGTTTAATGGGGGGGGCATGATCAACCTGTATAAATACATAAGTGGTCCATATAGTGAACTTGGTGTTGAGTTTTTCACTTTAAGGTCATCACAGAGGACAAGGGGGCACTCCTTACGTCTGGAAGCCAAATACGGAAAGGTTTCTTCACAGTAAGAGCTGTGAAATTGTGGAATAGACTCCCTCGAGAGCTGTTTCTGGCCAGCTCAGTAGATTGCTTTAAAAAAGGACTGCATTCTTTCCTAAGTGTACATATTATAACTGGATTCTAACTGGATCCGGGGAATATCTGATTGCCTCTCAGGGGATCAGAGAGGATTTTTTTCCTCTGGAGCAAACTGGATCATGCTTTGCTGGGGTTTTTTGCCTTCCTTTTGGATCAACTGTGTGCATGTATTTCAACCAGATTTATGTATATATACAGTGCCCTGAAGAACATATTCATAAATTGTCATGTTACAACCATGGGATGTTATGTGATGGACCAACACAAAATGGCACATAATTGTGAAGTGGAAGGAAATTGATAAATGGTTTTACATTTAGAGTGTTTTACTTTTTGACTTATTTGACCCTTCTTTGCAAAATAGAGCAATCTATGAACAGCATTTTTCAAGTCTTGCCACAGATCCTCAATTGGTTTTAGGTCTGGATCTTGACTGGGCCATTCTAACACATGAATATGCTTTGCTCTAAACCATTCCATTGTAGCTCTGGTTGTATGTTTAGGGTTGTTGTCCTGCTGGAAGATGAGCCCCTGCCCCAGTCTCAAGTCTTTTGCGGACTCCCAACAGGGTTTTCCTCTAAGATTAATGTGGGTGTCCTTCGCGCTGTTTTAGTGAACTAGAAACTATATTTGATATAATGGATGGGTGAATAAATGTGAAGAAATAATGTAAATAAATGCTGATGCTGTGTGTGGAAAAAATTCCTAAACCAAGCTGCAAAATCTATGAGTAAACACAAACCCGTACAGAAATATATAGAATGGTGATTTTGCGCTAAAGTGCATCAAACAATGTGATAGTGATAAAACACATAAATAATCAATGTAAAATACAAATAAGTGACAAAAAATGGACAAGACAATAAAAATCGCATCGGGTTGCGATTTAAAAAGTGCATCAAGTGCTAAAAGTCATACTAGTGAAAAAAAGTGATTGTTGTACAAAATATCTACCTCAGTATAAAAATACTGAGAACATTGACCATAAAAACCGCAGTGTAATGCAAGATGAATAAAAATATGAATGAATAAAACTATGTATATCAATCATAAATTTAAATAATGATGTAAAAATCAAGTCCACCAGAGGATAAATAACTGAATAAAACCGCGATGGTGATGACCCCCTTAGAGTGACATTCTTAAAGTCTCTAATATCCGTAGAAGTAGTGATTCAGACTATCTTCAAAACAGTGGGGGGTGTTGGGTGGTGAGGACCTAATCCTAAAAGGTGCTCACTAGCCTCTCACCTCTCAGACGATCAAAATGCACATCAAAGCCAGTATGGATGATCAGCTACACTTCCAGGTCCTTCCTTAGATGTCTCCCAATAGAGTAGTCAATCCGTTCCACAAATGAAGGGGAGGGGGGGAAGAAAAAATTCCACAGTGTGGGTGAGGGCAAAACTGCACAGTGAAAAATCTGGTGTGTCTCTACCTAGAGACACACCAGATTTTTCACTGTGCAGTTTTGCCCTCACCCACACTGTTATTTGCGAGTGAGTCATTGCTGCAGGGACTGCAGTTATTACTGCACATCCACGAGGAGAGAGATATCCCTGGGTCCACACTCTGAGGAAGTGGAATTTTTTCTTCCCCCCCCTCCCCTTCATTTGTGGAACGGATTGACTACTCTATTGGGAGACATCTAAGGAAGGACCTGGAAGTGTAGCTGATCATCCATACTGGCTTTGATGTGCATTTTGATCGTCTGAGAGGTGAGAGGCTAGTGAGCACCTTTTAGGATTAGGTCCTCACCACCCAACACCCCCCACTGTTTTGAAGATAGTCTGAATCACTACTTCTACGGATATTAGAGACTTTAAGAATGTCACTCTAAGGGGGTCATCACCATCGCGGTTTTATTCAGTTATTTATCCTCTGGTGGACTTGATTTTTACATCATTATTTAAATTTATGATTGATATACATAGTTTTATTCATTCATATTTTTATTCATCTTGCATTACACTGCGGTTTTTATGGTCAATGTTCTCAGTATTTTTATACTGAGGTAGATATTTTGTACAACAATCACTTTTTTTCACTAGTATGACTTTTAGCACTTGATGCACTTTTTAAATCGCAACCCGATGCGATTTTTATTGTCTTGTCCATTTTTTGTCACTTATTTGTATTTTACATTGATTATTTATGTGTTTTATCACTATCACATTGTTTGATGCACTTTAGCGCAAAATCACCATTCTATATATTTTCCTCTAAGATTGCCCTGTATTTGCCCATCCATCTTCCAATAAACTGACCAGCTTCCCTGTCCCTGCTTTAGAAAAGCATCCTCCTAAAATGATGCCACCGCCACGTTTCACAGTGAGGATGGTATGTTCATGGTGATGTGCAGTGTTGGTTTTCTACCACACAACTTTCAGGCCAAAAAGTTCAATTTTGGTCTCATCTGACCAGAGCACCTTCTTCCACATGTTTGCTGTGTCCCCCACATGGTTTCTCGCAAACTGCAAATGGGACGACTTATAGCTTTCTTTCAACAATGGCTTTCTTCTTGCCACTCTTCCATAAAAAACTGATCTGTAGAGTCCACAACTAATAGTTGACTTGTGGACAGATTCTCCCACCTGAGCTGTGGATCTGCAGCTCCTCCAGAGTTTCCATAGGCCTCTTGACTGCTTCTCTGATTAATGCTCTCCTTGCCCAGCCTGTCAGTTTAGGTGGCTGGCCATGTCTTGGTGGGTTTGCAGTTGTGCCATACTCTTTCCATTTTCAGATGATGGCATGAACAGTGCTCCATGAAATGTTCAAAGCTTTTTTTTTTTTTTTTCTCTGAAACTTTATCCCTGACCTGTCTGGTGTGTTCCTTGACCTTCATGATGCTGTTTGTACACTAAGATTCTCTAACAAACCTCTAAGGGCTTAACAGAACAGAATCTTATACTGAGATTAATTTACACACAGGTGGGCTCTATTTACTAATTTGACTTCTGAAGGCAATTGGTTCCACTAAATTTTAGTTGGGGGTATCAGAGTAAAGGGGGGCTGAATACAAATGCACGCCACACTTTTCACATTTGTAAAAAATTTGAAAACTTTATCATTTTCCTTCAACTTCTCAATTATTGTGTTGGTCTATCGCATAAAATACATTTACATTTTTGGGGGTATGAATACTTTTCTCAGGCACTGTACCATAGTTTGTAGACGCTATAACTTTTGCGCAAACCAATCAATATATGCTAAAAAAAAATACCAAAAATATGTAGCAAAATACATATTGACCTAAATTTATCGAGCCATTTTTTTTTTTTTTTTTTTTTTTAATGCACGTGTTTTATAACAAAGTGAAACATTTTAGTGTTTTTTCAAAATTGTCTTTTTGTTTATAGTGCAAAAAATAAAAATGCAGTGGAGATCAAATACCACCAATAGAAAGCTATTTGTGGAGAATTTTTTAAATATACATTTTATTTGAATTCAGCGTTGCATGACCGCTCAATTGTCAGTTAAAGTAGCTCAGTGCCTAATCGCAAAAAAAGGCCTGGTCATGAAGGAGGATAAATCTTCCTGAGGTCAAGTGGTTAAACTCCCCCTATGCTAAGGTCACCAGTAAGGTATCATCTCTCCTCTCAAACATCTCTTCTGCAGAGAGAATACGTTTAACGCTTGTAGTCTTTCCTCATAGTTAAGGTCCTCTAGTCCAGGGGTTGCCAACCACCGGGCCGCGGCCTACTACCGGGTCGTAGAGTCTCTGCAGCTGGGCCGCGATGGGCGGCATGACATTGCAAGGTGCGCGGGTAAGAGCCCGGAGGATCAGAGATGACATCTGTCTCTGCCCGCCTAGCATCACCGCTCTTCCGCTCTCACAGCATGCGGAATGTCGGAGTGTGTGGGTGCTATAAATATGTTTATTTATAGCACCCACCCCGATACAAATTTCAGGTTGGTTTTATCTCGGTTGTCGGAGAACTTGTCAGTTATGCTGATAACAGAAGAACAGAACAGCAGAAAGACTTGGGGCTTTGGAGAGAGAAAACTACCGATATTTATGTGGTTAGGTCAAATTTCATGAATCGGGTTTACATCCACATACAATGCATTAAAGTGATTGTAAAGGTTTATTTTTTTCCTTCAATAACAAACATGCTATACTTTACCTGCTCTGTGCAAGGGTTTTGCACAAAATAGCCCCGATCCTCCTTTTTTGGGGTTTCCCCCCGCCATTGATCCTGGCTCCTACTCTTCACCGGGTGCCCCACGGAGAGCTGCTTTCCATGGCAGCACCCGTGCGGGCACACTCCTGATTCAATTTACACAGACAGCAGGACTTATCCCCACCCCCTGCTCTCGTGTGACACTGGATTTGATTAACCGCAGCAGGAGCCAATGACTCCTCCTGCTATCAATCTTTCTAATGAGAATGGAGACTGCTGAGCTGGTTCTCATCGCTGGAATGGACAGGTTTTGGTAAGAAAAAGGAGGGGCTCTTTGGGCAGCTGAAGCACAGAAGGTTTTTCATCTTAATGCATAGAATGCATTAAGGTGAAAAACCCTGAGACTTTTTACAACCCATTTAAGATAAAAATAAACACACGCCCGCCTTTACAACTTTAAGGGCTTGCTTTACTGCGGGCCTGTGCAGGTCCATGTTTTCTCAGCACGGGAAGGCACAGGTGTTGCATGCATCTCATTAGTTGATTTGCAAAACCTTTTTAGGGACAAAATGTTACTGACCATTTTGATTTTTAAAAAGAAAAAAAAAAAACAGTTTTAAAGGCTAAGGCAGGCCATTCACTGTGTGAAATGGTGCAGGAAAGAAATGTGCACGATTCCCTCAAAACGCACCGTCCTGACAGAGGAATCCCTCATGACAGGCCATTGACTGCTCCCGGTGGGGGGCAAGCAGGAGAAGACTGATTTATCCCTCGCGGCTATAGCAGCCGTTGGCGATAATCGTAAGAGAATCCAGCAGGCTGGTTGTACCCAACTGATCGTACAACTTGGCACATGTGGGCCCCAACTGATCGTACAACTTGGCACATGGGGGCTGCCCAATAACCATTTGATTTCAATCGTGCATGGCTGATCTTAGTTCACATTTTTAGGCATAATTTCACTTTCCATAATTAAAAGAATCCTTTTGTAATACAATTTCTGGCCCAGCCATCCAAATGTTCTTATCTCTCATTTCCCTCATCCACAGAAGCTTTGAAATTTCATGTTTCTGCCTGGGTATAAAAAAATCTTTGAATCACTTCTTGTAGGTCATCTACCATCATTCACTGTGTTGCATCACAGAAAAGGGTGTGATATGTATTACTAGTCTGGATCACACCTCCCTCCTTACTATACCACCACCTCTTTTATTTCTACCCACTTTTCTACTTCTTTCCTTAAGGTGACCATACACATTACAATTTGATTGTACAAGCTCCTGAAATTTCAACTACATTATATAGTACAAGAGCCTGCCTGATTTGATACAAATAGAACAGATTGTTCAGGGGAATCGTCCTATTCCATAGTTCTGGTAAGTCTGAAGGACATTGTACAGTGATTATACAATCAGATTGCATATTGTATGGCCATCTTTATACAAGTGCATAGGAGGGAGTGAATAGAGACACTCGGCTGCCGGGCCATTCACATAGCGGAAACTCGCATTTCTGCATGTGTTTTGGTCATTTTTGAGAGTTTCCGCTTGTCATGCATAAGGCAGTCCTTTCACCTGAATTGGCCGCCCTATGTTCAACAGTCACCCCAAAGAAGCTCCCGAAGTTTTTTTTTTTTTTTTTTAATAAAGCGACGTGTAATTTCTTACCATGATTTTTGGTGCGGTTGCAGCATGTTTCTGAAACTCACAGCAAAGCATTTATTTTCTGTGATGTACGTGGAGCCTCATTGTTTGTGTAAATGCACCAGTTTCATGTTCAGACCCCAGTCACACCTAGCGTAGTGGGCATGTTTGTTTTTGGTTTATTTTTTCCTGCTTTGTGCATAGCGCAGCCTATTGAATCAGTGGGCTACCCTACACATGGAAAAGCACCTCATGGGACATTTTGGCTTGTTGCGGGTTGCACATTTTGTTACTGTGTTTTGCTGCGTTTGTTACTTGTCTTTTCATGTGGCAAAATGTGTGTTTGCTTCTATGTTTGGGGTGCCTTTAACAATTAATGCCACTGAAAGCGCAACAAGTTCATTTTAGGTGTATAAAGGTGGCTATACACTATACAATTTGATTGTACAATCTCCTTTAGGTTGACCAAAACTATATAATAGGGGGACACGCCTATCTATGCAATCACTCTTTATCCAATCAGACAGACTATTGTACTACATAATTGATGGTAGATTCAAAGTTGATTGTACCATACAATTGTATAGCCTATAGTGAGCCTTACAGAACCCAAGACATACTTCTGTTTTCATTACTACAGCTGTATTCACATGAGCTGTTTGATTGCTCAGCTCCTGCACACTCTGCCAAATGAACCATCTAAGCAAGATGAAATTAGGTAGGGAAAAATGATGCTTGTGTGTTTAGTGAGAACAGTATTCACTGATTGCATTGGAAAAATGTGCACTTGATGAGGTGGGTGGTAGTGATCTGCTGGAAGGGGAGAGGGCAGATGCGGGGTGTGTGCTAATGAGATCAGCTACTGAACTTCTTCCTGTGTCATCTCCCAAGGTCTGTCTAGGAAATAATGGAAACGTTTTATTTGTTTTTTATACAGCCAGCTGGACACAGGTAAGGGCTGTGTAGAATAAATATATATTTTTATTTCTGACAAAGTACATTCATGGTATAGTGGTACATAGGGGAGCTGGAATTCAGAGAAGACAAAAAAACATTTTTAAATACTGCCAGTTCACTTGTATTTAATGAGTTGGGTATTGACTTAACACCTTTGTTAGTATAAAGAAAGTATATAATCCGTTGTGTAAGGTGAGAAAAGGGCAGTACTAACCATCTGAGATGTCAGATTTATTTATAAAATGTTTTCCCAATTAGAGCCCATTGTGCTTCCTGTGATTTTGAAAGTCTTAAACTTTTACTCTTAGGGCCCTTTCACATAGCGGACCGGTCAGATCCGCCGGTCGCTCCATACATCTCTACGGAGCGACGGATGTCAGCGGTCAATCGGATCGGATGAAAACTGACAGGCAGTCCGTTTTCATCTGATCCCACCATAGAGGAGAGCGGAGATCTGACAGGTCCGTTTCTGCAGAGACGGACTTGTCATCTGCTGGCTCAGCAGGGATCAATGGATCGATTCCGGCTGAGCAGGCGGATGTCTGAAAACGGATCCGCACATGTGAAAGGGGACTAAAGACGTAAAATAAAGAGTAGTTACCATTCGCGAAGCAAACCTACACATTGGTTCTACTAACCACAATAGCCATATCTTATAAAGATACATTCAATAGTCTCCCCCCCCCCCCCCCTAAAAATGTATTTATTTGTTTTTTGGTGAAATTGCAAGAAACCTTTGTAATTTAATGCTTAGGCACAGTTTATTTTTTATGCAGTAAGTTTTGTTTTCAAGCCCTATATTGTCATGTAATTAAAGTTAATAACTTCAGCATTTTGATGTACATTCAAGCTGAAATAAATGAAGATTTTTTTTTTTTTTTTTTTTTTTTTGTTTGCCTATTGGATTTCGTTTCAGAGGAAAGCTAGATTCCTAAATGGCCTTGTTTTTATTGACTGACTGTTAGCAGTGAGTAAAATTCAGCTTGTAAAGGGAACCATAGGGTTGTCTGCAGGAAAGGTCCAAACCTTTTACCTATTGGATCATTGAGTCACGTATGAACCCCGGTATGAATAGAGTCACAGCATGACCGCCGCTCTTCTCCTAGCCTCAGTGACCATTAAAACCAGCATTGCACAGAGGGTGGGGGGCTCAGACAGTTGGTTTGTTTCATCCTTGATGGAAAGGGCTTTGTACAATAGCTTTGGGGACAACAGGTGGTAGAAGAATTGAGCAGACACAAGCTATTTTTACTGCATCGTGCTGAGCACTAATCTAAACAAGCCAGCAAGTTGAAAAGACAACATTAAACTATTAACTGGTATAATGCAGCTTAACCAATTTGGTCAACCCTCACTTTTGTCGTGTGTGTGTGTGTGTGTGTGTGTGTGTGTGTGTGTGTGTGTGTGTTTTTTTCTTATTTTTTATTTTTTTATTGGTGCAGTCTTTTTTTCCTTTTCAGGTCTTTGCATGTGGTTCTTCCACTTGGTTTGCTGTATAAAATACATAGATATTGCTTTCCACTAGATGGCAAATGGGTCTTAGAATCGGATCGGTAGCGCTTGTTAATTTGTTTTCCCCTTCTAATTGACTAGCCTTGCTTGCTCTGCTTCCCTTGGAGAGATTTGCTCTTTACACCTGAGAGATTTTTTCCCATTAACTCCACAGCACAAGCTGCACACTTTGCATTTAAATCTCCTCCATGTGATTAAGCAGTCATAGGAATTAAGGAAAAGAAGGCATTATTACTTTTGATGTGTAAAATTGTGCTTTACTATAAAGCCATTCTCCCTGCACTTAGCATCCACATCCATTTCTAAATGGAAAGCCAAGTCCGTGTGTCTGCTTACACAGTGTGAACATGCTTAGTATATGTTCTCCGCACTTTTCTTATTATCCAACTGCTGCGCCAGTTTGAGCAAATTGTGTGTCCTACTGATGTGTGACATGATTTGCATATCCACTGATGGACCCATCATTTGAGAACCAGATATAACTAAATATTGTTAAACAAAAAGGTGCAGATGACTCTGCCTCCTGGCTAATTAATGTTTCAGAACTGTTAAGTGTGTTTGACCACTTATATTCACGCCCAACGATTTTTGTTTTTATTAACATAAGAGGCATGTTTCTGCTATAAATGGGTATTCATTTTTTTTTTAATTGTCTGGAAAATTGTATGCAGAAGGATTCCATCTGGATCATAAAGTTGTCTGAATATAAGCCTTTTTTCACTTTTAAGTATTTTAACCTTTTGTACGCATAATACTATTTAGTGTCCTTTTTTTTTAATACTGATCCGTTTTTGGGTAAAAAAATAAGCAGAAGAAAAATGTATCCCTTTAAATCCTATGGAACTCTTCACACCAGTGCACCGTGGGTGCGTTGCTTTAACCACTTCAATACCAGACAATTTTACCCCCTTTCTACCCAGGCCAATTGTCAACTTTGAATGAACTGCATGTACTCAAATTCAATTTTTTCTTTCTTTTTTTTTTTTTTTTTACACAAATTAGAGCTTTCTTTTGGTGGTTAATCGCCACTGGGTTTTTTATGGTTTGCTAAATAAATGAAAAAAAAAACAGAACATTTTAAAAAAACAAGTGTTTTTCTTTGTTGTAACATTTTTCAAATAATTATTTTTTCATGATTTTAGGCCAAAATATATTTTGCTACATTTCCTTGGTAAAATAATCGAAATCAGTGTATTATATTTAGTCCGTAGGAAAGTTAAAGGCCGTAAACTATGGTATATATCTGAAAATGGATCAATCTGTATGTACGGACAGCCTATAATTTCTTGAGGCCAGAAAATTGTAGGACAGTACAAATGTCCCCTATTTGGAAAGTAGGCTGTCCAAGATATTTATTAATAGGCAAGTTTTTTGAAATTGTAATTTTTTTTGTCAATTTTTGGATAATTAAGAAATGTTCAAAATTATTATTATTTTTTTTTTTTTTTTTTTACATACTGTTACCTGCGCAGTACAGTGCCGTCGTTTATCTGGTGTGGCGGTGATTAGGGACACTGACAACAATATGTAAAAAATATGTTTAACGCATGTCGGTTGCTAATCAGTATTCTGCTTATTTCACTGGCTTGGGAGAAGACCTGTAAGTGAAAGTGAAACTACAGCAGAGAAAGATCAGGTCACCTCCCCTGTCGAGCAGAGCTGTATAAACAGAATGGGGTTTACAGGAAGACATCGTGGTGCCATTCAGTTTAGATCCCTTACACACTGAGGCGCTTTCACACTAGAAAAAGCACCTGAAAAGAAAATGAAAACCTATTTTCATTATAATCAATGAATGCTTTCACACTGGGGTAGGGTGGTGGGAAAAACGCCCCTCTCAATTGAAATGAATGGAAAGCACTTCAAAAGTGCTTAGTGTTTTACTGTCAGTTTACAAGCACCTTAGTGTGAAAGGGGCCTAAGTAAAAGTGTAATGCACATATTCTTCAAGATGTGGTGCAGTACATGTTAACAGACATTTATGACGTGTGCTAAAAGGTGACAATTCATCCTAAAATAACTTTTTCAGGTTAGATTGGACAGGATCAGAGGAGGGGCTTGATGACCATTCTCTCATTTGAACCTGGTGGTTTCAGGAAAGTTATGACCAGAAAGTATTGAGAATATTTTTTTTTTTCTTCCTAATCATTCACAGTGTTGTGGGTCTGTGCATTTATTGCATTTGTAGACTAAAGATGCATTTTGGGCTGGATTTGATAAATACTTGTTTTGTTTTCCTTTATTAGGGCAATAAAGAATGCCAAAGGCCTTCACAGCAAGAAAGAAGTTCCAATCCACAGAGTGGCAGACATCTCTGGGGTAAGAAATTATACTCATTATTATACTGAATGCTGTGCATCATTTTATGGACTGGTGATATATTTTGCTCGCAAACCATATTGGCATTGACCATGTGCTTAAGAGTGCTGCAATAACTCCCATCTGGTCACAGTGTGTAAAATTAAATATGTTGCCAGCATACAAACAAGTTTTGTTTCAAAGTGCAAAACTCTTTATTCTTGTATTATCACATAACTGCTTTTTGTATCAATTATTTTATACAAAAAAAGTATGCTACCTTTTGGAATCTTGTGGTAAAGTTGTTGTAAAGGCCAAGGATTTTTTTTATACCTTGCCTCCTTATAGGCAGAGACTTTTAGAGCTGTCCTGTGAGTAAAACAGCTTTCTGCTAATATATTTATAGCATTTGTCAGAAGTGATCATGCCAAGAACAGCAGGAGAAAGCTACAGGACTTGGTGCTTTAAAGAGCGATGAGAAAACACTGCAGATATGTTCATGAATCAGGTTTACATCCACTTTAATGCTTTCTCTGCCAGAATTTTTTTTTTGTTGCAGCTCCCCCCATGGAGCTAAAAGTGTACCTCTACACTTTCTCCTACAGAGTCTATCTGATCTGCCTGCAGCCTCTGAGCCTTCTGCTGTGGAGGTTCTGTCTAAAGAAGAATCTCAGAAATCCTTTGACAGACTATGTTGCCTCTAAAGGGAGATATATATATATATATATATATATATATATATATATATATATATATATATATATATATATATATATATATATATACTTTTTACATAATTTCTTTGTTTATAGTGCACAGTCCCCTTGCTAGTCAGAAGTGCAATCACCTTTGTTCTGTGAAGAACACTCTGTTCCCTTTATAGCCTGTTCATATGTCTGGTGGCTGCTGTGCCATATTTCCCCTGGCATTGGGTGCCCCCAACTGTAGTTGTAAGTAAAGGGAGCGGTGGCCAGACTACATCACTACTTGCTGCAGTGGGCAGATCTAATGCAAATGGCGACCTGGTTACATCACCGCTTGCTGCAATACTCTGATCCAAGAGTCTCAAACTACTAGTCTGATTCACCCACTGTGCAGCATAGGTAGGCCAGGAGTTTCCTCCTTTCCAAACACTCCCATTGCTGCCCATTGAGACTCCAAATCCCAGGGCATGATAAGATTTGTAGTCTTAAGAAGCAGTGACAAATAGCAGGAAGTGATGTTGCTGATGATGCCTCTTCCAAGAGCCCAAGGATGGTGTATATTCTCTGCAAATAGATGGCGTTGTTTGTTTTTTTTTTTGGGGGGGGGGAGGGGGGGGGGGGGGGGGGGGGGGGGGGGGTTTATGGTGAGTTTTATACAGTGTGCAATTTTATTCAAAATCACATGAACTGTTTTGCCTAACTATTATGGGGGGGGGGGGGGGGGGTTCTGCAGTTATCACAATCCTGGAGTTCTTTAAAAATAAAACCGCCTGTAACTTCTACTAGTGCGGTTACATGTCTAGGATTCTTTTAGAAGTCATAGGAATGCTAAATCCTTTTTAATGCACCGACACATCCCTAAACCTACTTGAGGAGACTTTTTTTTTTTTTTTTTTTTAAGAAGTGGGCTGTTCCTGTGAAGGATTAGGGAATTTCCCCTCTTAATAAAGAACCAACAGGGTTTCTAAGGATCACATACATGTTTGTTTTTCCAAACCTTTTTTTGTGCAGAACCTGTACTGCAATCTGCAGTGGCCATGATGGTAATAAACTAGACTCATGAGAAGGTATCAATTTGCTTTCCACACTGATCTCTGTATTGTAGAATGTATAGAATTTGTTGATAGCCCTGAGCTACTCTGTGGGAAGGTTAATAAATATCTCTAATCTTATTCTTGTATGCGTCTCCTTTTAGTGAACATGTGGGGCTCTTTGGTTAAAATGTAGGGCTAAGGAGCAGGCATGCAAAACGTTTGCCTTGCATGCCTTATGAGGGATAGCATTTACAAGGGCCTTAAACACCCTCATTAAGGATGTCACTGGGAATAAAAGTACTGGTCTACCCTAGCACAAAAACCTAAACCTCAGAGCAGAAAGACTCACCATCCTTTGAGGCCAAGAACTGTTCCTTGCATAAAAATGAAGGCCTCAACCTTTAAAAGTCAAACCCAAACCAGATTCAACTGCAAACCTTGTGCTTCCAAATCCCCCAAACCTACAAATTTTGTCAGGAAAGGGTGCTCACACTTTACGAAGTGGGGAGATATTTGTTAGCTTTTGCGGCTACGTATACAAACAGGTAAAGCTGTCTGGGTATAGTACAGTCTTTAATCTGCCTGTGTTACCACACAGATTAGCAGATCTCCTTACAGCCCTTTTAAGTTTTCTGGATTAAGGGTTTATTGCCTCAGGGTCTGTGGTAGAAAGATTTAAAGAGGAAGTAAACCCTGATGGGTTTACTTCCTCTTTGTTTCCCTGCAAAGGTAAAGCATAATGGACTACTATGCATCGCATAGTAGCCCATTATGTGTCCACTTACCTGACACAGAATCAAGCGATGTCACCGTTGTCCCCTGGTGCACAGAGCCTCCATCTTCCATCCTGGTATCGCTGCTCCGGCGCTGTGAGTGGCCGGAGCAGCGATGACGTCACTCCGGCGCATGCGCGTGGGTGCCGTAAGTGATGGCATGTTTGCCTTCACTTGCAGCGCGCCTGCGCCATTGTCTACGGTACGCATGCGCCGTAGACAGCGGTGCCGCTATTTCTGTAAATATCTCCTAAACCTTTTAGGTTTGGGAGATATTTCTTGGATCTACAGGTAAGCCTTAATCTAGGCTTACCTGTAGTTAAAAGTGGTCTGTAAGGGTTTACAACCACTTTTAAGGGGTTTTGTTCACAACCTTTTCGCTGTCCCCAATCCCAAAGGGGTGTGTGCTACATCTTGGATCCCTAGGCCCTAAATGTCTTCATTCAGGCCCAAAAATTCTGCATGTAATCCACCAGGTCTGGCCTCCTTGGGCATCAACTTGCTTTTTCCTGTTTTTCCATTGCATCAATGATTTCCCTCAGTTTGCTGCAGGTCCCCAGCACTTACAAATTGTAGCCCCACCATTTGGCTTGCCTTCAGCACTCTGTGTTCACCAAGTTTCTGGTGCCCGTCTTATCTTGATGTTCCCAGGACAAGCTTTCTGTAGGCTGGGTGACCTCCTGTTGAGTGAACATTTGCCACAAGGTCTGGTTAACAAAAAGACGGTGGTAAAGACAGTTCAGATCTTGCAAATTTTTGGTCAGCGTGTCCTGGGTCATATCCTAGACACATCTCAAGCCAACATTTATTTATTTTTTAACCTTGACGTTAAGCTTTCCACTCCCAGACTTTTAGGTCAAGCAGTCAGCTGACTTTTCGTTTCTATGCAAGAGTTCTGGGGTTAATGGTAGCCTCTTTTTGGGGCAGTTCAATTGCCTGGTTCCACTCCAGATCCCTACAAAGCAACATCCTGTCACTGTGACAAATTGTTTTAATCTCTGCACAAACTGATACAGAGGACCAGGTTGTCTGTGGCTTGGTCCAGCGGACTTTTCAACAGATGCCCCAATTTTGCCTCCATCCCCCTGTCTGGTCTCTGTACATCAAATGTACATTTCTCTTCACTGTCCCTGCAAAGAACCAGCTTCCCATGTAACCATTTCTTAGTGACTCAGACAGATCTTTCAAGCCTTTGGTCTCAATGATCTGGTTTCACCCCTTCCTGGCAAGGCGCACTCTACTAGATCTGTGTGTGTGTGTGTGTGTGTGTGTGTGTGTGTGTGTGCGCTGCTGCTTGGGCTTTTCAGAATCGGGCAACATTTTTTTAGATTAGCAAAGCTTATGCCTTTTGTTCACATGTTTTCAAAGTTTTGCCAGGTGGATGTTTCGGCCTCTTAAGATGCACACTTTGGGTGTAAGGTCCTTCAGGTAGCTAATTGAGCTGCAGGATGCCTCAAGTTTTGGGTTTATAGGGGGACATGTTAATGTGTTTTTGATGTTGCCCACACCTCAGTTTCACTGCTTTTGGATGTCCACTAGTCTCTGAATCATGTGACCCTCAACAGATAGAAAATTAGAATTTCGGAGTATGAGGGACACAGGTCTCATTCCTCTGTATATATGATCTTGCTTTCAGTGCTGATTTAATACAGGTCCTGAGGCGTGTTAGGAGTCAAAGGTAGTATACCAAGCTGGTCACTGTCTTTAGTTAGTGTCCAAATCCCTCTCTATATGTCAGTATACCCCAATAGTTTTGGAATCCTGTGATCCTTAATGAACTTGAAGAAAAGGATTTTACAGTAAGACCCCTTTCACACTGGGGCGTTTTCCAGGCGGTACATCGCTAAAAATAGCGCCTGTACACCGCCTGAAAAAACCGGCCCCATTCACTCCAGTGTGAAAGCCGGCGGGCTTTCACACTGGAGCGGTGCGCTAGCAGGACGGTAAAAGTCCTGCTAGCAGCATCTTTGGATCGGTATAGGAGCGGTGTATTCAGCGCTCCTATACCGCTCCTACCCATTGATTTCAATGGGACACTGCAGCGCCGCTACGGCGGCGCTTTGCGGGGGATTTTAACCCTTTTTTCGGCCGCTAGCGGGGGTTAAACCCGCACCGCTAGCGGCCGAATACCGCGGCTAAAACTACGGTAAAGCAGCGCTAAATATAGCACTGCTTTACCATCGCCACGGCTCCCGCCCCAGTGTGAAAGGGGCCGAAGTACAAAAATGAATTTGTTTTTGCTGCTTAGACAGCTTCTTATAGAAGACATCACACTGGTGCAGCTTGTTATCATGTGTGATTTGCTAATCATTCTGTGATTCCTATGTGATGATAGTCTTCTACCGAAGCCTGTTTTCATTGCCACAAGCCTGCTGTGCAGTGGGATTCTGTTGTGCAGCTGCCCTCACTGTTAATTGCACAGTCAGAGTTAGAAATCCAGTAATCGGCTGACAAGGCTGAGACATGTTTTTTAGGAACTGTAACAAATCATGTCTTCATAATTATAGACTATACTTAAATCGCAAATGTGATATTACATTTAAAACATGAAGTCATAGTTCTGATAATGCTAATCTAAGTTTGAATGTTCTTTCTACAGTTAGCCCTGTTTGAGTGTAGATTTTTACTGTATATTTTGAATGTCCAAGGCTTTAGTGCCAGTGTTAGTCTTGAAATGAATCCTTAAACCTCTAATTTCAGATGGATTGGTTATCTGGCTTCCAGCACATCACCATTACTGCTACTTTGTTTCCCTTGATTAAGTGTATCATAAAATTCCTCAGGCATTAGTTACCAAGCAAAATATATTGATATACAATATTTCCCTGTGCTGTGACCCTCGGCTTCTAGAACAGCTCTATAACTCAATGGCAAGCTATTGGAATGGATCCATTATTGTGCCATGCTAATGTAGGCACGTATTGTAGCTATATAAAATGCTGTAAAAGAATGTTATTGAACTATGCCTTTCACTGGTTTCCCTCTAGTTTTAGTCATGAGTCTACTTGCTAACTGTCACAAACTGAGTCGGGCTCACAACCCAAAACTCTTAAATCTAAAATAAAAAAAAAAAAAAAAAAATTTATTCTGGAAAATATTGTGGGCAAGTACCTATAGAAATGGCCTTTGCAGCAATACATATGCCGTTCCTATTTTATGCATGTACGTATACTGGTACTTGTGCTCATTTTGATGGCCTCAACAAAGCCATTACTAACTTTGCAGAAATGTTAGAAATGTTTTTCTCTGTCCTCAATTTTTTGGACAGCATAGAGAAACACTTCCTTTTATTCTACAGCAAGGCATTTCAGAGTATGGGTCATGGTCAGGCTGATGAGATATATTAAAATAAGTTATTGTTTCCTTTGTTTTATCTCGTTTGTGCACATTAAGTCCCGGTTCACACCAGTACGCTGTGCTACATCGCATGTGATTCGCACTGCAAATCATGTGCAATGTGTCTGTGATGCGATTTCAGCCATACAGATGGCACAGGACCCTTTTTTATTTTATCGTACATCACAGGACAAAGAATTAAACTAATATTACCTACTGGTTATGTCATCTCTACTTGAATGGACACTGGTAGACAAAGTCTAAGACAGGAAGTCTGTCCCTATATAACCCCTCCCATTCAGGAAGTACTTCGTTTTTTTTTTACCAGTGTCTGCAAGGTGGATGGGCACGTTGAGCTGTCTGAGCTCCAGGTCTTTAGTGCCAAAAACGGTTCTTAAATGAATCAAGGGATTGACTGGATCCATTTGGAAAAAAAAGCTTACATGCTTAAATGGTACCCGAGCCTCGCAAAGAATACGCAGGGATCCTGCAAGGTTTTGCCTGTAACGTGACCTTCGGGCACTGGACCATGCATAGTGGAATCCTGGGCACCACAGAGCTAAGGTGTGTGTGTGTGTGTGTGTGTGTGTGTGTGTTTATATTTATACATTGCCTGCATATACCTGCATGTGTGCCACATGGTTTTGGGTTCTGAGCAAACCCTACGGTACATCTGCACACACTTGTTTGCCCGGCCATCTGCATGTGCTCTGGGTTTTCTGTATATGCTCAAAGACAAGATTTCATCATCTCTGGGCACGTGCGAGAAATCACTGGTGTGTGCATATATATATATATATATATATATATACACACCAGTGATTTCTCGCACGTGCCCAGAGATGATGAAATCTTGTCTTTGAGCATATACAGAAAACCCAGAGCACATGCAGATGGCCGGGCAAACAAGTGTGTGCAGATGTACCGTAGGGTTTGCTCAGAACCCAAAACCATGTGGCACACATGCAGGTGGGTTAAAAAAAAATTATTTCTTGCCTAGGTGAGAAATGGCTGAATGGCTCTGCCAGGCTCTGAAGGCCAGGGAGAGCCCTTTGGCACATCTGCGTATGTGCTATAAAGGCTGGAGTCGGTAAGGGGTGGGACTAAAGTTTCAGTTTAATTTCTCAATTTTTTTTTTTTTTTTTTATTAACTTTTCTCCTATAAATAAACTTTCAACCATTTACTATATGTGCAGAGGTTGTGTTCCTTTTATGTGTATTTTCTTTCTTCATAATTCTAGCTGTTAAATGTGATTTGCAGTTGTGAAATAATGCTTACCTTTTCATTAGATTTCACTTAGAACAAATGCTTGCTTCATTTAGTTATTTTATTACCATATGTTGCTAGATAATGTGGACCTTCCCATACTGACATGCTTGTGGAATACAGATTGCATGTTTTAGTGGGTTATTCTTCATAACATGGGTTGCTTAAAGCTGGCCATAGATAGATCGAAATTTAGTTAGTTTAGCAGGAACCAGTTGGATTTTAATCCATCTATGGCTGTTTTTGTTCGAGAGGAGTCAACCTAATGATCCAATCCTCTCAAACGAGACTAGTTTAATTTACTACTTTACTTTAATTTTTTGTTCAATCAACAAATAAAGCCATTCTGATGCAGCACTGATCAGTGTATTTTGACAGTGGAGGAACCTCCACTGTCAAACAATAGCTCAGCAGGGAGGATTCTCGCATCCACCTTGTGTGGATGGGGAAAATTAATTTTTTTTTTTCGTGATCAGCCCGCTGGCTGTACGAGAGAGGCTGTTTAGTGTATGGCCAGCTTAAGAAATGTTCTAAAGTGTAAAGCGTATCCAAGCACAAAATCAAGAATTTTGTAATATTGCAGCTTGCCAATAATTGTGATGGTGTCTCTTCTGCATTAAAAATCCTGCCTGTTCGCCCATTTGTAATTTTGCCCTTAAGATCCTTTTTAACCGCTTCCCGACTTCCTCCTGCACATATATGTCAGCAGAATGGCACGGCCAGGCTAAAACACGTACAGGTATGTGGCCCTTTAATTGCCTGGCCGTGGATCGCGCCCGCGACCCGGTCAGGAGCTCCGTGACCCCGGCCGCGGGACCAGCGGACCCGATCGCCGCTGGTGTCCCGCGATCGGGTCACAGAGCTGAAGAACGGGGAGAGGTCTGTGTAAACAAACCTCTCCCCGCACTTCCTACTCTGCCTGTCATTGATCAGCTGTTCCCTGTCAGCGGGAAAGCCGATCAATGACGTCAGACGTCAGCCCCGCCCCATAATGTAAAAAAACACACACACGTCACAGCCCATAACCCCTCCCGTCCCCCTAGTGGTTAACTCTTTCACTGCCAGTGTCATTTATACAGGAATCAATGCATTTAAATAGCACTGATTGCTGTATAAATGACAATGGTCCCAAAAATAATGTCGCAGTCACAATAAAAATCGCTGATCGCGCCATTACTAGTAAAAAAAAAATATTAATAAAAATGCTATAAAACTATCCCCTATTTTGTAAACGCTATAACTTTTGCGCAAACCAATCAATCGCTAATTGCAATTTTTTTTTTTACCAAAAATATGTAGAAGACGTATCGGCCTAAACTGAGGAAAAAAATAATAATTTTAATAGATTTTTTGGGGATACTTATTATAGCAAAAAGCTAAAAATATTGTATTTTTCACAATTGTTGCTCTATTTTTGTTTATAGCGCAAAAAATAAAAACCGCAGGGGCGATCAAATACCACCAAAAGAAAGCTCTGTGGGAAAAAAGGACGCCAATTTTGTTTGGGAGCCACGTCGCACGACCGCGCAATTGTCAGTTAAAGCAACGCAGTGCCGAATCGCAAAAAGGGGCCTGGTCCTTTGGCTGCCAATTGGTCCGGCGCTGAAGTGGTTAACAAACGGCAGCAACATATATATATATCTCCTGCTGTAATAGCTGTGTAAATCAAATCGCTGCATCACATTTTATGGACCCCCCAACTTCAAAATGTGACAAATATAAGGAAGCGGGACACCCGAGTACAAAGTTAAAATGAACCATGGTGAAATGTGGACATTTTTAGCTTTTAATTCTTAAAGCCCTACAAAGCCACAGCACATTTGCTTATGTGCTTTTTGAAAATAACCATTTTGAAAAGTGTAAACTGGAGATATACAGAGGCTTTTTTTTACAGGGAACAAGTAGTGGATTAATATCTAGCTTTTCTGCTGCAATAGAGGCATTCTTCTGGAAATGCTCTATGTAAAGTGTTGGTGCAAACTGTTAGAACAGTCAAAGAACAAGATGGCAGGCCTTAAGTCCACGAATGACTGGTGGTTTCCAAACCTCAACCTTCTTGAGTTGGTTTGGGGTGAACTGGGCTAAAGGGTTAAAGCAAAGCAATGTACAAGTGCACACATTTGTGGCAACTTCTGCAAGTGTTGGGGAAAATCCTATACCGTATTTATCGGCGTATAACACGTACTTTTTTCCCCTTAAAATCAGGGGGAAATCGTGGGTGCGTGTTATACGCCGATCCCCCGCTGTGGCTTTTGGCCTTTCTTGGTGTCTTTCGGCCACTCCCTGCCGCTCTTGGCGGCTTTCTCTCGAAAGCCACCAAGTGCGGCAGAAAGCCGCCGAGAGCTACCGAGCTGCAATGCAAGGCTGCAATGCAAGGCTGCAAATGACACTGACAAGGCTGCAATGCAAGGCTGAAAATGACACTGACAAGGCTGCAATGCAAGGCTGCAAATGACACCGACAAGGCTGCATTGATGGGCTTTTCAATTTATTTTTTTTCCTTAAAATTTTCTCCTAAACGTGGGGTGCGTGTTTTATGCCGATAAATATGGTAAATGTTTTGCCATTGCAGGAAAAAATCAAGTGTACTTGACTTTTATATCTGCTAAAGGTGTTCACACTCTTTGATTTCATAATTGTGTCTAATGTCTGACATTACATAGTCAATTTACAAAAAAAAAAAAAAAAATTGAAAATGGGGGTGCACTAAAATGTTTGATCTTTAGTGTACATTTGCATAATAAGCTGAGGCATCAAGGGCTTGTTCACACCAGTAGGAACATGTTTAAAATCATCACACTTTTCACTGCACAAAAATGTGCTGCCTTTTGCAATCCTGTGCTGGAACCATTAATTCCTAATGTGCCATTAGGAATTAATGGCTCCAGCACAGGTCTGCTTCTAGTGTTCCCGCCAAAACACATTACAGTAACATGCGTTTTAGTGCTGCAAGATTCAAAATTTGTGCTGGCACCTTTTTTCTTTTTTTGTGCATAAGACAGCCCCCTGAAATTTAATTGGGTTCCTTAAAACGCGTTGAGTGCACACTCAGACATACATCATGGTGTGAATGAGCCGATTACACATTTTTTAATTTTTTTTTTATAAACTTTTATTGTAAAATAACAAGTGGTACATGAAAAGAAGCAGCATGGATCCAATATGCAATACAAAGACATTAAAGATATTCCATCAGAGCATAAGCTAGATATTGAAAATAGGAAAAACAGACAGGTAGAAGTAACACTAAACTGGTGTTGCCCCAACAATAAGTAATTTAACTTGCCATGTAATAGAAATAATCAAGCATGTATGAAATGGGCAGAAGAGCTATACATAAAGACAAAAATATCATCCAAAAATATTACCATGTTCAAACCAGGGGTCCCATTTTTTACTATAAAATGGCATAGGAATTTTTTTTTTTTTTTTTTTTTTCAATCTTACTGATAGTCAACACTCGATTTAACCTGGGAAAGGGAAACTAAGGCAGATTTCCAATGTAAAGCTATAACCCAATGAATAGCAACACCCATGGTATGAATAAGTCATACCTGGAAAACAGGGATACCTGTGATTGGAGCAAACGTCAAGCCAATGGTAACTAAGTGTAATAGGTGTACCCGCTATAGCGGGGGAGAAGGCTTCCAACTTACACCAAAGAAAGGAGCCAGGCAGTGGCCACCCCTAAAGCATCTTGGGGAAGCACACTGTGGGAAAAGGCAAATGCAATTTGACTGGAGTCAAGTGCCATCTGGTGAAAAGTTTGGCAGATTCACAAATGTTGAGTGACCTGGTGCCTTTAAGTAAGTTCTCTACACAGGCATCCTATCCTTCCAGAGTGAAATCTAAGGAGCAATCTGATTTCCCATTTGGAAATATATAAAAATTTGTCTTGAAAATCCACACTTGAAAGTAGGGCACAGATCTCTGAAATAAGTCCCCTACCCCAAGGGAACCTTAGGCAGATATGCTCGTAAAAAGTCAAATGTGGGATGTCTTCAAACTTATGGGAGGAATTGAAGTGTCTAATTTTAATGTATTTAAATAACTCACAATTAGTAATTTGGTAGGAGGTTTGGAGGGAGGTAAAAGATGAATTTAGAGTTCCCTGAAAGGTTATGGAGGGAGAGAAACCAGGAAATATTGGTCCTATCTGAGAGGCCTGGATAAAAGGCTGGATCCCCTAAAAAAAAAAACACTGCCTGGGTTTTACCTGAGGACAGTGACTATTTGTCTTTAGAACACAACCAAAGTTGGATGAATTGAGGCTGTCCATGGGGCTCTAAATTATGGGCAGAGATGCTTTAGACCAAAGAAGGATCGGAGGAAAACATGGGACTATAGATTTGGATTCAAATTTAACCCATGGAACCTTTGGATGATATATGTGCCATTGAGTCAGGTGAGAGTCTAGTGGCAAAAATTTGGTACACCCAGACCCTGTTAACATGATGGGCCATAAGACTGTTTTTGGAAATCTAGATTGCGAATCTGCCCATATAAAACTTATTGACCTCACGTTGAAAATTATGAATGAGAGATTTAGTAATCCTAATAGGGAGGACCTCCATATTAGGTGCAACAGTTTACAGCATGCGCTGTGAAGGTGCGGCGGATGTTGCCGGACCTTGCTGGAAAGACTCCCACGCACATCGTGGCTCTGGCCACTCTGCGCCGGAGTTGTGAACCTGGAAGACACGCCGAGGGGAAAATGTCGACTCCCTTGGCGGTGACCAGGATCAGATGCTTCCACCTCGTTTTATGGTAAGTATTTCATAATGGGCTAGTATGCGGTGCTTACTAGCTCCTTATGCCTTTACCTTACAGGTGTTTTTTTTTGTTTTCCGCTATACAACCGTTTTAAGAGATGCCCAATCACATCATTTTGAGCCTTTACTAGGCTTATTCTGGGGGGGGAGGGATATATAGGTTTGTAAGGAAATAGATCAAATTACAAAATGCAATCTCTTAATTGTGCCTATATATGCTGTTTTCATGTTTCTACATCTTTTGCTTGTAAGACTCTGCCTTAAATATTCAGGAGCACATCAATATGTCAAATTTGCATATTGTGCTTAGTTGCTGCATTTTTTTATTATTTTTTTTCGCAGAGCAAAGAATAAAGTTTGCCTGTGACTTAATGTCAAACCCTGACGGTCTCCAGCTATTAAAGTTCCATTGTACATAATCGATTAGGTGTGGCATGTTTGGTCTGCTGGGGCCCTTGAACACTTGCATATTGTACATCTGTGGGTGGTATCGATGATCTGTTGACTTGCATAAATTAGGACTAGTAGTTTATAAAAGGTCAGCTTCCTATGGAGAGTAAACATTGATGACTTTTTTTGCTTCACAATAGTGGCTACTATATTCTATTTGTCTGCACCCAATTCAGGGATATTTTGATGATTGTTATATATATATATATATATATATATATATATATATATATATATATATATATATATATATATATATATTGTTTTTTTCCAAGAGCTAATTTTCTCTATTTAGACATGGCTTTGATCTTTTAAAAATGAATATATGGACAAAAGCTACAGCAGCTGCTTCACAGGACCTTGCTATCCAGATGTGTTTCTAAATCCAGCAACGGAAGGAAGCATAGCTGGTCCTGCTGAAAGCCACCACTCCCTATAATTGGCTGGGATGGCATTCATATGCCTGCTACTGCTCTGCATGGGTCACTCCTGTTTAACCAGAACCTTCCATGGCTGCCTGAATAGGAGCCAATCACTGCAGCAACAAAACTCACTGGAAGTCACACAGGATACCCTCACTAAACAATTGTAGCTTTTCTGTTACGTAGACAAGCTGCAGTTATACCCATCAGTCTCCTGTTAAGCAAGAGACCAGACTATACTAAACTACCTACATCACATGTGTCAAACACGAGGCCCACAGGCCGAATCTGGCCCACTAGACCATTTCATGTGGCCCTCGCACCTCTCCTGCAGCTGTCGGCATCCCCTTCATTTCCACTCTCACCTTGTCTCAGCAGTCGTCAGCGGAGAGGTCCCCCTTGTGTAAGCCTCTCCCTGGTCTCGGCATTCTGCAGACTCCAGCCCTCCTCTGGTCCTCCTCCAGACCCTGCATGTTCTGCTTTCCAGCTCCACCTTAGCTTTTTACTGGCAGCAGAACAAGGTAAGGGGGGTGCACTGTAATGTAAGGGAGGGTGGATGACTCTTGACTTCTGGTTGTGGGGGTGCTCTTGACATCTCTTTGTAAGGGGGGGGGGCAGGGAGCTCTGGACATCTGGTCTTATGGATACAACCATAATGCTGATGTGGCCTGCAATGACATTGAGTTTGACACCCTGATCTTCATCCTAGCACCTATCTAGGAGGGTGCTACCGGTTTATAGGCTAAGTGCACCGTTGTGTAAAAAAAAAACATGCATGCGTATAGTGTTGTTTTTTTTTTGCCAGGAGCCTGCAGACAATTGCACCTGTGATCAATAATGGCAGGTGCAGTGTCAGGCTCCTGCAGACACTTTGTTCAGTTCTCTGCCCGTACCCCTGTACAAGAAAACAGTCAAGCTGCAGAAAGTGTTAAACTATAAGGTTGCTGATCAGCTCCCTCATAGTCCATTGAGATCTGCAAGTGTCTCTGCCGCTGAGGAAGATGGGAACTTGTAGTTCAGTTCATTCACAGATCACTGTGAATGACATGGCTGTGCCGTTAGATCCCCAAACAGCTGTGCCAATTTTTAAATGTGACAGCTGCTTCCTGCTGTCACGGGGAAGGGGGGGACTCGGAGGGGTGAGGGGGGACTGGCAATTAGCAATATGTTACCCCCTAAATATAGATGTAACATTTTGCTAAAGGTGAAGTTATTTAACCACTTAACGACCAGGCCTATTTTTCATACTTTTTTTTTTTTTTGCTAGAAAATTACTTGGAAAAAAAAAAAAAAAAAAAAAATATATATATATATATATATATATATATATATATATATATATATATATATATATATATATATATATATATATATATATATTCAGACACCCTAGAGAATAAAATGGCAGTCGTTACACTATACAGTCGTTACACAATACTTTGTCACACTGTATTTGCTCAGCAGTCTTACAAGCGCCTTTTTTTGTGTTGAAAAAATACTTTTTTGCAACAGCAAAGTTGGCGCAATTTTTCTTTATTGTTACTCCAAGTAAATTGATACCCAACATGCTGTGCTTCAAAATTGCGCCCGCTCGCGTGGAATGGCAACATTTCCCCTTAAAAATCTCCATAGAGAGTTTTGAGTTAGGCTACTTGAAGACTGAGGCGCTGGGCACGCTGGCGGTAAAGCAGTACTATATTTAGCGCCGTTTTAGCGGTGCTTTTCGGTCGCTAGCGGGGTGGTTTTACCCCCGAGCGGCCGAAAAAGGGTTAAGGCGTTTTGCGGGCGGGTTTGGAGCGCTGCCCCATTGATTTCAATGGGAGGGGGCGTTTTAAGAGCGGTATATACACCGCTCCTACAGCGCTCCAAAGATGCGGTTTGCATGAAATTTTTCAGCGTCCTGCAAGCGCACCGCTCCAGTGTGAAAGCCCTCGGGCTTTCACACTGGAGACACAGCAGTGGCTGTTTAAAGGCGCTTTGCAGGCACTATTTTTAGAACTTTAGTGTCTGCAAAGCGCCTCAGTGTGAAAGGTGCCTTAGAGGAGGTCTTTTGCTAGAATTATTGCTCTCGCTCAAACTGTCACGGTGATGCCTCACATGTGTGGTTTGAACACAGTTTTTCATATGCAAGCGTGACATTTTACATTTTTTTTTTTTGCCTATTTATTTTGCTTTTTATTTTTATTAAAGGGGACTCCCGGATTCCGATAAGCCCCCCCCCGCCCACAGACCCCGACAACCAATGGCCAGGGTTGTCGGGAAGAGGCCCTTGTCCTCAACATGAGGACAAAGTGCTTTGACCCCCTTTCCCCAAAGCATCCACCTCCTCCCCCATGTTGAGGGCATGCGGCCTGGTACGGTTCAGGAGGGGGGGGCAGCAGCAGCAGCGTTATGAGCGAACCAATGAGGTCCACCTGTCAGGTTTTTCAGGTGGACCTGATCGGACCCTCCAGTCTCCTCTGTGGAGCAGTGGGCGTCAACTGACAGGTTGACATCTGATCAGATCTGCTAGAAATTGACGAATGGGGATCTGTTCCCCATCCGTCTGGTGGACCGTTTCCATCCGACCGCCCATAGAGGAGAGCTGACTGTCTGCTCTGCATAAGTGGAGCGGACATGGACCAGACATCCGCCTGCTCAGCGGAGATCAGCAGACAGATTGCCTGCTGAGCAGGCAAGCCCCAACATAGCCCACCCTGTGTATAAGGGGCCTAAGAACACTGTTACTGGCACTGTAACTGGCCCCATCACATGGTTTATTTTTGTGTGAACTTTCTTGAAATGTCACAATTGACATTCCATTAAATTCAGTTGGCCGCAGCACTAAAAGATTGCATTGCACCACACTGCGAAGGAAGTGTGCTGTACTTTTTTTTCCCCTCAGACTTTGACACACTTATTTGGAATTGATCAGGAAAAAAAATAGAAATCTCGCCAACTGTGCATCTCACGGTGCATCTCAGATCGGCAGGAGGGCTCTGCAATTGGCCCTCATGATCGCATGACTGCTGTGTCCAATCACAGCCATCATGTGATGATGTAAACAGAGAAGGTTGCTAGGCGATCGGCTCTCCTCTCCTCACACGGAAGTTGTCGGGGAGGAGAGCGGATCTCTGCAGCCGGCTGGTGATCAGTGAGTATGAGCTGTTTTTTACAGCTTTTTACTCACCGATCACCAGTCTAGTGTCCCCACACATGTAAAACACACATGTCCCCCGGGGGGCGGAGCTAGCGGCAGACATGTGAGCAGCGCTTTACAGAAGCTCTGACCGTGACATCACATCTTGCTAATATTCTGAGTGTCAGACACGGATCCTTCAACACCGGTACCCCCCATACTCCCTGGACCTTGCTGATCATCCGGGTATGGTTAAATACGGACCACCACCTATGGAACCGGCTGCCGATCATTCGTCCCGCTATGCCTGGGGATTCCATGATGGTGACGCACACAAGGCAGCAGACCAAGCAGTACACAGCGGAGCTGATAGATTGCCCACACACTCTGGGAAGGTAAGCACGCTACCCCGCAGATCCCCGGGCAGGAAAAGAGGCTTGTCCCTAGACAGACTTCTAGAGATTATCTGAAATGCATCTCCAGGGGTCTAATGTCATGAGAGTACTTTACGCTGAATGCTAAACGTACTCTAGAGGTGTTGCTATACTAGTCACCAAAAAGCTGTACCCAAATGGTAGATATGCTATACTGGTGTGCCAAATGTACAATGTATCTTTAATGTTGGTATGTGTCTATGTTCCTCCCCCCTTCTCCTTCCCAATACTAGATAATCTCAAGGAAGCTGTATTGATTGCACAAGGCCCACTACTAATCCTAGGAGATTTTAATGCAGTGTCAGATCCAGCTCTGGACAGACATGGTAATATTTCTGATTCTTGCCATAATTTATCCCCCTGGCTGGAGAGTTATTCCAGATCCTTCCAGAGCCATAAGGGAATGAGGCAGGGGTGCCCCTGTCTCCTCTCCTATTTGCCCTGGCCATTGAGCCACTGGCTACTTAGCTCAGGACCAGTGGCACTCTACAGGGATTTCTGGTTGGGGACCTGGAGGAACATGTATCATTATACGCGGACGACATGCTCCTATATACTTGAGAGAATCTGATGTGTCTTTAGCTACAGCAGTCTGCCTGATTCGGGAGTTTGGAGACTTTTTTCTGTCTTCCGAATCAATTGGACCAAGTCGGTCCTTTTTATTCTTGTAGAGGTGCATTCAGCTAGATTGGTGAATGCCCCTTGGGTCTTTATGCATCAGGCAACTTCACCTTTTTACCAGGTGGATGTTCAGGCCTCTTCTCATGCCAGTTTCGGGCATAAGATCCTTCAGGCAGCTCTTTAAGCTGCACACAAAATTTAAAAGTACATTTCTAAAGGTCCGTGCAGACCCAGTGTGGTCTCGCAAGTAGCCAGGAGATCAAATATTCTGTGATAAGTATTAACCCCATGAGGGACCCTCTAATACGCACAACTCTAAGGAAGACAAACTATGCCCGGGGGGGGGGAACGGGTGTCAGTGTGACAAAATGTTTTAGACGAAGCCTTGAGCGAACTTAAAAAAGGGATTACTGGCTGCAGACTGGTGGATTTGGACCATTGACTGAGGCACTTGTTTTTTTTTTTCCAGTGCAGGGGCATTGATTCATAGTGCCTTACTATATGCGGTTTATATTCTGCTACTAGTGAGTGCAATTTTCTTGCCGTTTTTTAATAAACTTTTCATCGGTGAGCACTAGGTCTGTTCTCTGTTTGCCTTGAGCTTGGATGATAACATTGATCCCAGTTATTTAGGGCTTTAAGACCGGCTTGAGTCGGCTGGGTTAATCCTTGTGTATGCTTGGTGATGACTGTCTTTGAGACTTTGAGTTCCGTTAATGATGATTACAAGCATCTACCATATTTAACAGTACCTGCCTGGGATTCATATTTTGAATGTGTCCATGTAAAATTGTGCTCTATGGTGATTTCCTTGTTTAGAACAGACTTTCTGGCATTTATGCTCTGAAGAAAGTGCAGTAATGTAGCAGAAGTATAAGCACAAAACCTGGTCAATTCAAATTTCAATGCCAGGTGACCTATTTTCCACTAAGCAATTTCTCTATGGTATTGTTTGCAATTTTAATACACTTCTGCAATTTTGCAGCTTTGATTCTTACTGCTCTAAGTCAATCTTGCCTTGACAGTTTGAATTAGACTGGTGACTCTCAAGCAAATAGTAAAAAAGTTGGGCATCGCATTTTAGAAACATACACCCACTTCATGCTTGTGAAGATTCAGAACTCAGACTAAACCATGTGAACTATTTTATCTCAATTGAGCCCATTTATAAAAGGAGAAATGAGTAATGGCCACATATACCTTCTATTATTAGTACAGGTTTCTTTGTGTATGCTGCTAAATAGTGAAAAATCGTGCATTTTATTTGGGTTGTTATTGTTCAGTTACTATGTTAATGCTATTAGTTGTGATAATAGAGAAGTGCATATGGCAAATCTCTTGCACTGTTGCCTTGGCATCTGTCACACAGCACCCACAGCCCTCTGTAGATTAACAACCAGTAAGATTACCAACCTGACCTGCAGTCTCTATACAATAACCAGGTGATTAGATCTTGGTTGCCATCAATCAAAGATGCATGTAATACAGTTAAACTCCCACTTAGCTGATCCCATTGAAATGCTGAAGGCATCTGCTGAAATAGTTATTCCCAAAACTGTGATTCTGTGACCAAGGATCCTCTACTTGCAGATCTGCTATGTCGCATCATAGCAGCACTGGTTCAATCCCAGTTATCAGACCCTAGGGAAAAAGGGTTATTTAATAAACAAACTCTTGAGTATCTTATTGCCATCCCCTGCTGCATAAAGTACAACCTAATCAGCACAGAAATTTGATAAGCTGCAGTTATTGCTTTCATAGGTCTACACTGTGGGGCTTTGCAAAATGGAGAACCAGGAACAGATTAACCCCTCACCATCAGAAGTGCTGCATTACTGCAAGCTGATAAAGTTAGGCTGGCTTCCATCCTGTCAGTAGCATTTCTCAAGCAAGTTTTTCTGAAAGAAAGGGTTAATATCCCTACTTGCTGTTCCTTTGCTTTCTATTTCCAGATTAGCCCTGCAGCCTGCGCATATTAATTCAGCAGAAGTGCTGATCTGTCTATCATTGTATTCCCAGCCCGGTAACTTGGCTAGGGCTCAGCTGCAGAGCCTCGCCACACTGTATGCTGATGGATGTCAGTAGAATGTGTACCATCTAGTGCAATACACCTAGTAAAATATAGGGAAATAAAAACTCTTGACTGCTATCTTGGGCTAAACTAAACCTTAAAATGTTTTTTTTTATTTTTTTATTTTTTTTTTTACAAAAATAGCTGTTGCTTTAAAATTGTAAATCATAAATAAATATTCAGTTTGTGCTCCATTAAGCATTTAAGAATGACTTTAACTCTTAACCACTTGTTGCCTACCCATAGTACATTTACTGCAGACGGCAGCAGCTACAGTGTTCAATATTGAGTTGGTCCACCCTTTGCAGCTATAACAGCTTAAACTCTCCTGGGAAGGCTGTCCACAAGGTTTAGGAGTGTGTCTATGGGAACGTTCGACCATTCTTCCAGAAACGCATTTGTGAGGTCAGGCACTGATGTGGATGAGAAGGCCTGGCTCACAGTCTCCGCTCTAATTCATCCCAACGGTGTTCTATCGTATTGAGGTCAGGACTCTGGTCCGTCAAGTAATTCCACCCCAAACTCGCCAATCCATGTGTTTATGGACCTTTCTTTGTGCACTGGTCCAAATCATTTGGTGGAGGGGGGGTTATGGTGCGTTTTTTTTCTTTTTTTTCTTTCAGGGGCTTGGCCCCTTGGTTCCAGTGAAGGGAACTCTTAAAGCGGAAGTAAACCCATCGATTTAACAGTCTAAAAAAAAAAAGGCATGCCGTGAATGCTAACTGCACATTGGCTGTGCTCTCAACCAAACAGTCAAACCATCCAATGGCTGGTGTCAGAACGGATCACATGTGCAGCACTGTGGCAGTTGAAGATTAAACAGAGGCAAAGATGGCAGCTTCCTTGGCAGAAAACGATAGGGGGGTTTACTTCCACTTTAAGGCGTCAGCATATCAAGACATTTTGGACACTTTAATGCTCCCAACTTTGTGGGAACAGTTTTGGGATGGCCCTTTCTTGTAACATGACTGCGCACCAGTGCATAAAGGTCAGGCTTAAGGTACAGTTTGTGGGATGGGACTTTTAACCAGGAAGGTTTTTTGCATGACGGCAAAGCCTTAAACTTTTTCATATGTAGAATGTGATCAATTTATATAGACCTCTTAAAGCCCAACTTGAGGAAAATTCTAAATCTATCCCTTGCTGTTGGGCTGCTCCTGCACTGCAAGACTTAATTACTAATTTTGTCTAGTCTTGGGGGAGATGATATGATTAAATATTTTTTGTTTTCCCTTTAGCCCAACTGCAAGGGATCATTTTAGTTGCCTGGGGTTGGGCTTTAAATGTTTTCTAGAATGTGCAACTGACAATGTCTTGGGTTACAGGATAAATACTTTTTGGGAATACAAGGATTCCCACGCAAAAAAAAAAAAATAGTTTTTAATAACATCGTTTTTAATACGTTTTTATAACTATAGTATATATCGAACCATCTTGCAAATTGAGATCATGTGCTAGTAGATTGCTACTTTTGAAGAAAAACATGAGTGTCAGGTGTAATGTCATTTCTGGGACAAGTTAGTTACTATAGAAATGCAATTTAGTATAACTTTTGAACTAAAAGATGGCAAGATGATACTATGGGTTGTCTTGCAGGCTGAAATTTCGTGTAAGACTGTAAAGAGAATGGTCTTTTACACTCGTCTGGATAATTGACTATTAGTTGGTGTTTTAAGGTTGACCAAAAAAATAGATGAGACCTTGTTTGTGATTAGTTTCAAATGAAAAAAATGTTTTAAACTATTTTTCTTTAGAAAAAGTTATTTTTATTTTTATCCCTGTAGCCTCTAAAAAATTAGGAGATCATGTGTTACTGTGCCTGCCTTCCTGTTTGCAGCAGTCTTGACTGCAGCCTCTTGGTTCTATGAACATCCTGTGCTCTGAATTATCCTCTTTGAGAGACAAGTTCCTCCTTCAGCTCGATGCAAAGCAGGGCTCTTGTCTTCAAATAGCACCTTCTACTGGTGTCTAGAAAGGACTTGTTAAAGATGTATGAAAACAAAAAGCCAGACCATGCTGCTCGAAAACACGAATAATCTTTAGTTTAGGTAATCAGTCACTGGCCTTTTGCTGCAGCGAACCCAGCCTTATGAGTTCCAAACCTCTGATGTGTCCAACCACGGTGGACATTCTGCTACAAGGTCTGTAGTCGCAGCTCAGCAGTAAACGAACATCCTACTGGCCTGGAGTTTGTCGCTTTCACTTTACCTGTTTTCTTTAACCTCCTGAGATCCACGATATAGCTGAATGACGGCTACAGCGCGGATCTAACTTGCCGGGACTACATCTATTGACGTCGTCCCGTTACCGAGCGGCCTGTGCATGCGGCGCACTCTGTTATCAGCGAGTCTGTGAGACTCGCTGGATCACAGATCCGAGTAAGGGGTTGATCCCGATCCCTTACCACGTGATCAACTGTCAGCCAATGACAGCTGATCATGTGATAACAGAGCCAGTAATCGGTCAGCACGAGGAGAAAAAAAAGCCGATCACCGGCGACAGTGAGAGGGACATCAGTCCCGATCACTGCAATGTGCCCAAGGTACATGGTGCCCACCTGTGCCCTATACAAGTGCCGCCTACCAGTGCCCACTAGCTTCACCTGTCAGTGCCCACCCGCTTCATCTGTCAGTGTCCACAGTGCCAGTGCCCACAATGTGCCTTTACAGTGCTGCACATCAGTGTCACCTACCAGTGCTGCACATCAGTGTCACCTACCAGTGCTGCACATCAGTGTCACCTACCAGTGCTGCACATCAGTGTCACCTACCAGTGCTGCACATCAGTGTCACCTACCAGTGCTGCACATCAGTGTCACCTACCAGTGCTGCACATCAGTGTCACCTACCAGTGCTGCACATCAGTGTCACCTACCAGTGCTGCACATCAGTGTCACCTACCAGTGCTGCACATCAGTGTCACCTACCAGTGCTGCACATCAGTGTCACCTACCAGTGCTGCACATCAGTGTCACCTACCAATGCTGCACATCAGCGTCGCCTCATCAGCGCATATCAATGAAGCAGAAAAATTACCTGTTTGCAACATTTTATAACAAACTATTAAACATGATTTTTTTTTTTTTTTAATTTTCAATCTTTTTTTGTTTATCAAATAAAAACCCCAGCTGTGATTAAATACCACCAAAAGAAAGCTCTATTTGTGAGAAAAAAATGATAAAAATTTCATTTGGGTACAGTGTTGTATGACGGCACAATTGTCATTCAAAGTGCATCAGCGCCGAAAGCTGAAAATTGGTCTGGGCAGGAGGGGGGTTTAAGTGCCCAGTAAGCAGGTGGTTAAAATAAGTGTGCAATATTTATATATTTCATATTTAACTTATTAAAGGAAAACACAGCACATTTAGGCCCCTTTCACACTTGTGCAACTTCAAAGTCACGTGATTTTACCGCAATTTTTGCCGCGATTTCAAGGAATGCCTGTGTAAGTGGCATCAAAATTGGACCAAAGTAGTGCAGGGACTACTTTAAAGTCGGAACGACTTGAAATCGTACTAATATGAATGGCTGTCACTGGAAATCACGGGGGACGACTTGTCATGCTACTTTGCAGTCCCAAATCGTGGGACAAGTCGTAGAAGTGTGAAAGGGGCCTTAGTTTTAATTTTACACTAAGCCACTGCCTTGCAATTGGCAGTAGCACCATCAGCCTACCATGCAAGCTTTCTTGGCTTGTCATTGGGTTGCCTATCTGATAGACCTGATAGCACAGCTGCCACTTTAACCACCATGCGCCCTATAAACAAATGGCAGACGGGGTGCTCTCTTGTTCCGGGATGACGTTGTATGATTGCAGAGGACGCCGTGAGTCTTGCCTTCAAACTGAGCCCTCCAGCAGGCACGGCTCCCCTGATGCCCGGCAGCTTCTGTGTCAACCTGGTTGTCTTTCAGGGTTCCAAATCTTTAGCCTCCTGATTGGCCGTGATTAGAAGCTGGAAACCGGAAGTGATACAACAGCGAATATTCACTAAAATTAAAAGAGGGAGGGTTTGGAGGACAACCTAAAACAAGCCAATTAGAGCCTCAGGCTCTGTTCACATGCTTGTAAATTAGTCCAGCGCCCTGCACAGTGCACACTCACACGTTTTTGATTTGTTAAATCATAATATGACTAACATTTTTTAACTTTGTTGTTAAATTTTTTTAGTCATATCAGTTATTTAAAAATAAATTGTTCTATGATTAGCTTTCTTATTTGCAAAATAACTTAGGGGGGAAGGGGCGCCCCTTATGGACCGGCTGCCACTGCTCAAAAGTATCCCAAAGCTCTTGCTGCACTGATATATTGGTGCTGAAATAGAATAGTTCATGATGAAATACCTCCTTTGGCACAAGAATTTGACAGGCTGCTGTAAGTGAAGGGGGACATGATATTCAATGGCCTTCTGTGTGCTTGCTTTTCTTGTCCAGATGTTTGCTCATCAAACCAGTTCAGCAACAGGGAGACTTCAAAAGCTGCCCCTGAATTATGCAGAACTCCTTGTGGCTGATCAGAGAGGCTTTAAAGTGTAAGCTGCAGAATGCAGACTGGCTTCTTTTGAAGCCCATTTTCTTAGCAAAATCAAATCATACCTCCACTATGCAGCACACTGACCACAGGCACAATCCAAAGCCGCTTCACAGAGCACACATTATTCTTGGCTGTACATCTGGCTTATTAAAATCACTTTACCTCCTTTACCACCTTGCATTGAGGTCTCTGCATTTTATTTGTAGGTAAATGTTTAGTGTGTAACATCAATGGTCTCCTCTCAGTAGCCCAAATACAAATATCCAGGTTGAAGATGGCTGTACTCTGCATTAGTTTTGCCCCCTTATAAACTGCAGGTAGAGCACAGAAGTTCGGCCTGTCTCTGAATTTCCTGGTTTCATTTCTTGTCTTTGATATGATTGGGTAAAATGCTTAGAGGACAAGTTTGTGTAAAATGCTGTTCCTGTATTTTGATTATACCTTTTGGCTAATTTTGTGATGCGTTTTAGTCCGGTTTGCTAGGCTGGATCTTACCTTTTTTATTTGTTTCGCAGTTTGCAAAGCTTGTGTCTCTCAGTGCTATCCCTACCTCACAGTCGGAGTCCTGTAGTGCAGGGGATTATTGGAAGCTAACAGCCACTCTTTTTATTAGCTGTGTTGAAAAATAAATGTAATGCTTTTATAATTGTGTTTTTTTTTTTTTTTTGTTGTTTTTTTTTTTTTTTAGCATACATATTTATGTAGTGGTCTTTTACATATGGAGGGCAGCTCAAATTAACTTTCAGTTTAAACCTGTTTAAAGACACCCCAACCTGCAAAAACTCGTTTCAGGGAGGTGACAACCCCCCCCCCCCCCCAAATTAAATGCAGCCTGACCAGTGCCAATTAAAGTTTGCAGTTTTTGACATACCTTGGCATTCTGTCATATTTCTTTTTTACTAGTAAATATTTTTTGAATAAGTTCTGTGTGCGTCAGATAAAAGGGAGAGTGCAAAACTAAGTGCTGGAACACTTAATTTTGCAATAAAATGTATGATGTCCTATTATGGCAAGTTCTCCTCCATATCCCCAGCACTCAGCTCTTCACAGAGGAATCTGCTAGGACTGCTATTGTAACATCAACTATAAAGACTTTTGTCTACTGAAAACTTCTATTTGCAATATACATTAGCAAACAGTGGCATACCTTGGGGTGTAGGACATGAACAGTCAGCCTCGGGTAGGACAAACTGGGGATGCTCTAAAATCACTTTCAATTCCAATTCACCTGCATATACAAGCAGCACCCAGTGGCAGGAAGGGAGAAGTACACGTCTAGAGGGAAGCCAGGGGTGCTGTCAATTTTTTAACACTAGGAAGGGAAGCGGCAGCATGTCACCAGCTGTGCAGTAACATTCCACCGCTCGGGCTGCTCTGTCTTTCTGAGTGACAGGCTCAGCCCGGGAGATCACCCGGCGCTCGCGGGTGTCCGTGAGCCTGCAGCCAAATGTGGGAGACTCCCGTGTTTTGTGGGAGACTTGAGAAGTCTGTTTAATACATTCCAGGTGCATCATAACAAAAGCTTTGCGAATTCTTAGAGTTCATTTTTTTAAATTTTTTTTAGAATATAGCATAAGTAGAAAAGCCTGCGTCTGACAGAATGCTGTAGAGAAGGACCCTTGCCCTCTGTGAGTAAGTAGTGGTGTCTCCACAGATGTCTGACACACTCTCAGTTCTGCCAGGTCTAGAGCTCTCCAGTTAGCAGTGAGTATGTTTGCCATGATTGCCATGGTAAAACATGCTTTTATTTTGAATGGCATCCCAACACTCCTTGCAAACACATTTGTGGTGCAGTGTTTTAAATTTTTTTTTACATAGTTGGTAAAGTTGAATAAAATGTGTACCTGCATGTATGTAGCGCTACTAAAAGACCCAAGACCCCTCCATAAAAAGGACCTGTCACGGTCCCTTAATCCTTGCGTTAATCTCTTGTAATAGCAATAAAGTTGATTAAAAAAAGGTACAGTGTAAAAAAATGTATAATAATAATGTGCCCCCCATCCCCCTGTGCTTACATGCAAAAGGTGAATGCGTGCAGTCGTATGTAGAATTTTAAAGCGTGACATGTTGGGTATCTGTTTACTCTTGTGTATCATCTTCTATATTTTACTCAAAAAAATTGGTATTTTATTGTTTGTGTGCACGAAGATTCATTAAAAGTGTATTTTTTTCTGAAAATGTGTGACTGATCTACTGTGTATAGAGCAAAAAAGTGTGTGTGTGTGTGTGTGTAATATATATATATATATATATATATATCTCCAAGAGTATTGGGATCCCTGCCTCTGCCTTTACACACACAAACTTTAATGCCATCCCAGTCATAGTCCATAGGGTTCATTATTGACCTTGCTTTGGACCAGTGCCCAAATCATTTGTTGGGGGGGGGGGGGGGAATTATGTTGTGGGGTGGTTTTTCAAGGGTTGGGCTTGGCCCCTTAGTTTCTAGTAAAGGGAACTCTTAAAGAGGAGTCCCAGCCCCCCTCTAAAAATTAATACTGTAGCTGCTGACTTTTAATATTAGGACACTTACCTGTCCAGGAATCACGCAATGTCGGCACCCAAGCTCATTTTCCACCATTTGCCAATCGTGGTAAAAGAAACCGGCCAGTTCCCTACTGTGCTTGCACAAAACGTGCTGCACTTTCTAACTGGCGCGGCGGAGGAGGGAGGCTGAACTACCGGGGTACCTCGCTGCAGTCAGGTCTCCCAGAAGTAGGGACAAATACCTGTCAAAAACAGGTACACCCCCCCCCCCCCCTCAAAAAAGGTGCCCAATGTGGTACTGGAGGGGAGGCGGAAGCAAACAAGCGGAGCTTCCACTTTTGAGTTGAACTCCATATTAAGTAGTAAAACGGAAGGAGTCTGTAGAATTTAAAATTAATTATACAAACGATAATTGTTAAAAAAAAAAATGCTCAAAAAAGGCAGCATTAGTGTACTTTTTTTTATTTTTTTTATATAGAAATAAGTATTATATATAACAAGAACAACAAGAGAAATACAGACCAAAGACATGTCCCTTAAGAGTGATTGGGACTTTAGAAGATGCATATATCTGTCAAGGGGTAAGCATATCAACACACGTTTATTAGAAGAAAATAATTTTATTACAAAAAGACATCACAAATTTAACATTTGTCATTAATCAAATGACCAAAATTAATACATACATTTTGAAACCCTAGAGTCAGTGCTGGGGTATACTGAACAGCCAACGTGTTTCACAGTTGTAATCACTGCTTCCTCAGGGCTGTATCCCATGCATCCATATATTTTGGTACTGACAACGATACGGCAGTGGTGGAGAAAAACAGCATTCCATGTCAAAACAGGCAATGCCAGAGTTGCCTCAGTGGTTTTGTGGATGTTGAACCATGTGTGTAGGTAAGAAAATCTTAGATCGGTGCTGTCTGAAAAATGGCCAAGCAACACAATTGTTTGTCCAGTATGTCCTTGCGTGTCCATCCACGTTGCCGCGATATGACTTGTATTGCGGCGATGTGGATGGACACGCAAGGACATACTGGACAAACAATTGTGTTTGGATTGAAAACGGGGGGTCTCTTCCCCAAGAACATTACCAAGTGGAATCTTTAATTGCTACATTCTCTCCAGCATTTCATACATCGATGCTTGGCCATTTTTCAGACATCACGGATCTTAGATTCTGTTACCTACACACATGGTTCAACATCCACAAAACCACTGAGGCGACTCTGGCATCGCCTATTTTGACACGGAATGCTGTTTGTCTCCACCACTGCCGTATCGTTGTCAGTACCAAAATATATGGATGCATGGGATACACCCCTGAGGAAGCAGTGATTACAACTGTGAAACACGTTGGCTGTTCAGTATACCCCAGCACTGACTCTAAGGTTTTAAAATATATGTATTAATTTTGGTCATTTTATTAATGACAAATGTTGTTCTTAAATTTGTGATGTCTTTTTGTAATAAAATAATTTTTTTCTAATCAACGTGTGTTGATATGCTTACCTCTTGACAGATATATACATCTTCTAAAGTCCCAATCACTCTTAAGGGACAGGTCTTTGTTCTGTATGTCCCTTGTTCTTGTTAAATTAGGGATATGGATGCAATGCTCTGTCATTAGACACTGTCCACTATTGTCTTCATTAATCTAAGTATTGTATATATTTTTTTTGTTTATCATTATCCATGTTCCATTTTTAACATATCAATGATAGTTGGAGATTTCCAGGATCTGGCTATTGTAATTTTAGCTGCTATAAATAAAGAAGAAATTGTGTTTTTTGTGTATCATCTGGTTATGCCTTTAATTGGTTGGTTTAGTAATGCTTGCAAGTGGGACTTTTTGCGTTCAATTTGAGTTAAGAAATGTACAAGATAAAATGTATATATACTGTGTGTGTGTGTGTACACAGTTGTGCTCATAAGTTTACATATTCTGGCAGAATTTGATTTCTTGGCCATTTTTCAGAGAATGGATGAATAACACACAAACATTTCTTTAGTGTTTGGTTGCATCCATTTATTATCAATCAACTGTTTACTCTCTTTAAATCATAATGGCAACATAAACTACCCAAATGACCCTGATGAAAAGTTTACATACCCTGGTGATTTTGGCCTGATAACATGCACACAAGTTGACACAAAGGGGTTTGAATGGCTATTAAAGGTAACCATCCTCGCCTGTGATCTGTTTGCTTGTAATTAGTGTGTGTGTATAAAAGGTCAATGAGTTTCTGGACTCCTGACAGACCCTTGCATCTTTCATCCAGTGCTGCACTGACATTTCTGGATTCTTGAGTTATGGGGAAAGCAAAAGAATTGTCAAAGGATTTGCAGGATAAGGTAGTTGAACTGTCTAAAAGGGTATCCAAGAAATTGAGAATGCCAATCGGCCACTTTTGCTCAGTTGAGGGAGCAGTTTGGAGTACCCAAGACTTAGTTCTTTTGATATGCACAATTGCGACATGCAGTGATTGCCCAGTTTTGGGGACCTGAAATGCGGGTACAGATTTAGAAAAGGTTCTGATTGACCCAGATACATCTAAGCGGATTTCTAGATGCTATGGGGCAGTGGGCCCAGGAGTAATGACCTTAAATGTTAAGGCTAGGGCGAGGTGTTATCTCCTCTACGGATAAAATGATCCAGTATCGCTATCTTTATCAGCAATATTATACACCAGCTAGACTTTATCGAATGCATAGGAGGGAATCTATTTGCCATAAATGCGGGAAGGAGGAAGGCACTTTTCTACATATGGTGTGGGAATGCACAAAAGTGAGACCATTATGTTCGCAGGTGACTGAATTTATCTTGGTTAAGTTTGCTTTACCTAACATTTGCTCTCCCCTACGTTGTCCACTCTGAGTTTTTGATCAAGAAGAGATAAATGCATACACTAAACTATTCCTTAGGATCCTATACTTTGGAGTGAGGAAACTCATTGCTAGGCGTTGGATACATGATGAGCAACTCACTCTGTGGATGTGGATAAAAATAGTAAATGCAGATGTGATGTATAAAATGACGTATGAAGCTAGAGGGGCTCCCAAGAAGTTTAGGAAAGTGTGGTTCCGATGGGTGGACTCTGAGAATACATTGGAGGAGGAGGGGGTCCTAGCTCATTAGATAGGCAAGTTCTATTGCTACTACCTAATTCATTGCAAAGGTAGGATAGTTGGCCTACCCCCATTCATTATAGACAGACTAGGCCTTCTTATATTTTAATAACCTTAACACTAAATGTTGACGTCCCGGGGGGGAGGGGGGTTCTCTTAAATTTTTTGACTGGTTTTAAAAAAAAAAAAAGAAAAATGCACACACATACTGTGATATAGGGTAGGCTTGGTGACCCGAATGGCACACTTGGGTTACAGAGATATTTGCAAACTAATGCTGTGTTTATGGAGATGTAAATGTTGATGTAACCCCTATCTGATGTACTGTATGATTATTCCTTATGTGCACAATAAAAATCTTAAAAAAAAAAGAGAATGCAAATAAGCAGTGTTCAAACTCTAATAAAGAACTGGAAAATGAGGGGTTCTGTTGAAACCAAGCCACGGTCGGGTAGACAAACTGTTTCAGCCACAACTGCTAGGAAAAGTGTTTTGGGATGCAAAGAAAAACCCACAAAACTTCAGGTTAAATACAAGACTCTGAAAACATGTGGTGTGGCTGTTTCAAGATGCTCAATAAGGAGGCATTTGAAGAAAGATAGGCTGCATTATCGAGTCACCAGAAGAAAGCCATTACTACGCAAATGCCAAAAAACTATCACGCTTACTATACACCAAACAGCACAGAGACAATCCTTTTGGCAGAGTCATTTTGAAGTGATGAGACAAAAGTTTAGCGCTTTGGCCACAACCATAAATGCTACATTTGAAAAAGATTCAAAAAAAGCCCTATAATGAAAGGTACATCATTCCTACTGTGAATCATGGAGGTGGATCGCTTATGTTTTGGGGATGTGTGAGCTACAAAGACACAGGAAATGTCAAAATTGATGGCAAGATGAATGCAGTATGTTATCAAAAAATACTGGAGCAACATTTGCATTCATCAGCCAGGAAGCTGCTCATGGGAAGTACTTGGACATTCCAACATAATGATCCAATAACACAAGGCCATGTCGACCTGACATTGACTACAGCAGAATAAAGTAAAGGTTCTGGGGTGGCCATCTCAGTCTCCTGACCTCAATACCATTGAGTCACTCTGTGGAGATTTCAGACGTGCAGTTCATGCAAGACAGCCCAAGAATTTACAGAAACTGTAGGCATTTATGTGTTTATTTTTTGGAGAGTTGTGGTAGAGGCAGATTATGGAAAAATTCCTTTGCTTTTTTGTTCAGCAACAGAACACGGGACTCCGAGTTTAGAGTAAAAATTCATGTGCAATTAACTGTGGGCTTTGGGTCAAAGAACCATTTTAAGAAAATGCAATTTTAGGAGCGCTGTGGTCAAATTCTGTGATTTCAGTTTTTCAAGCTAATAAAGTGCTAGATTTGTCACTGAACGTATAGAATCTGTTTTGATCCATAGTTTTCTACCATGGGGGTAGTATATTCAAATTTGAACATATTTTATAAAGGTGGGGGTTGTGGCGGAAGAGAGACTGTAATACACATACAGTTTATTGATTGCTGTTAAATTTTGATGCACAGTCTAGCATTCTTTTTTTTTTTTTAAACTAACCTTTACATATCCTTTTAAGAACTCTCCAACTAAACATTCTATCAGCATGGAAAATGCAGCATCATTCCCTGGACTTACACTCCTATCCAACCAAGCAATAACGTTTGTCCTGGTGGATCACCACTACAGCGCTACCAGCGGGGGAAATCTTTCCTTACAATTGGAAAGCTTTTGCAACAAACGCAAGTCTGTTAGGTCGAGGATTGGTCTTCTAATCCTTGACCGTTCAGTGAACATGGTCAAGAGAAGACTAATTTACCCTTCAACATGTTTGAGCTCAGAGCTGTCAACCTTCAGCACTAAAACCTACTTTTTCAAGGAATACCCAATTTAAGTACAATCAGACAATGCCACCACAGTGGCACATATCAACCATCAAGGGAGCATCCAAGAAGCCTGATGTATCTCAGAGCCCTCTATTCCACCCTGCTTTACAGTCTGTCTTTAATGGCATGGCTTAAAGGATAGTTTTTGGAGTCCGTGATTCCTACCTTGCTGAAAGCAAGAAAAGCCACTTCTAGGAAGATCTATTGTACCTGGAATGCTTATTTTGCCTGGTGTGAGTGCAGTCAGTTCTGTTCCATAGATTGGAAAGTCTTGCATTCTTTATGCCAACATGTCTTGGCCAGAATCTAGCTCTTGGCACCCTGAAAGGGCAGGTATCGTTATTATCCATCCTCCTTTGGCTTTTGGTTTTGCACTTTGACAAAAACTTTATTGCTCATGCCAGGCCCCCTTTGCAGCACCTTGTCCTTCCCAGGGACATTAATTTGGTTTTCCCTGCCTTGCAGAAACCACCCTTTGAACTCCATAAGGGATATTCCCTTAAATAGTCTTGGCAGCAAAGTATCCTTTTTGGTAGCCATCGGGCCTCTCGGACTTTCCCTATACTTAACAAGGAAGTCTTTATATTGCCTGGATGTAGTCAAAGCTATTAGAGTGTACTTAAAATCTACTGCTTCCATTATACAGATTTGGCTTTCCTCAGCTTGAAAGTCACCCTGCTTTGAAATCCACCATTACCTAATGGAGAAGGACTTTGATTACAAGAGCTTATACATAAAAACCTCCTCCTGCGCAGTTATGCGCACACTCTACCAGATGTTTTGGCGTGTCCGGGGCCTTTGAAACCTCCATTTCCCAACCGTGTAAGGCCGTCACCTGGTCCTTTGTTCATACTTTTTCAAAGCTTTACCAGGTAGATGTCCAGTCATTTGAGAATGCCGCTTGCAGCCGCACTCTGAACTTAACCTCTGTTTTTTGGATCTGTTGGCACAGTTATGTCTTCTTAGTTGTTGCCCACCCTTTGTATTCAATGCTTGAAGATGTATGAATAAAATAACCATGTCCTGTACTGTAATCCAGATATGAAATTTAGTTAAGTCAAAATTCCTGTTTTACATTTTGGTTAAATACGTGAGGGTTTTAACCCTCTGCCTTCTGTGTCCCATTGGGGAAATTTCCATTTACTTTCTGCCCAAAAGTTAAAGCAGGAAATGAGAGAAAATCTCAAGTGCGGGAATCCCTGGTTATCACTGAGGTCACCAAAACTAGTGTCCTCTAGAAGACGTCCCCCCTATTTCTGTTATGGAGACAACCCAAAATGCGTAATTTTCTTTTACTTTCATGGTGAGAATGGTAAACAGGACAAATAAAGAGGATAACTCTCCCTAACAGGGACACAAACGGCAGTAAAAACAGGACAGTCTTCCAATCCCTCTCCACTTCAGCAGTGTATGTGCCTTGCAGGCTCCCAGCACAGTGACTGTTGGTTAACTGAGTTTTCATTGGCTGTGACAGCCAACCAGTCGTCACATGGTCAAAAGCCCCGCCCTGCTTAGCATTCTAAAGCCCTTTAAAAGATGCAGTGGGAGCCAGTGCCAAGGGGTTAATGACCAGTATAGGGCAGCAACAAACCTGGTACGTACAATACACTGTTAATGTTGATGCTAATGGCAGAACACTCACCCATTCCTGTTCAAGGTTTCTACTCCCCAAATACCGCTGAGATGAAATTAGCTGATTTGATTCCGTTGTGTTACAAGGGTAAGGGTAATACAATGACTGTAGGGGACTACCCCTTTAAGAGGTATCGGGCAACAATATGCATCTCTGAATAACAGCTGATTTCTAAAGCTCAAGTTTCTCTAAGTCTGTGTATACCACTAGAGCTTGGAGACTTGGCACTTTGTATTGGAGCTGCAGACAATGTTATCGCCCTCTCACAGTCTGTACAGTACAATAACTTGAATGAGGCAAGATTTGTTTTGAGACTGAGCTGGGAGTGAGAACCCAGCACGGTTTATGTAGAAGCAACGTGCATTTTGTAGCAGGGGAAGCGGCTTCAGGAATTTTTTTTTTCTACTTGCAGATTTGAGGGTTGCCCTACATTCAGCAAAACACTGCCCCTAATTAATTTAATGTGTGTGAGATGTTTAACTGCTCATTGCCTGTACAAAGCCTTTGGTAAAATGCTGCACAGCTACCAAGGCAGGTGAACAGCTTGTGCTCATTGACTGTGTACAGTTACTAGTCACATTTTTGCTATTACCAAATCTGATTGGATTATGCCATACTGTAATTTATTCATATTGGCACGCTTGTATATACCTTTTTGTTAAACTATACATGGCTCATATAATATAAAATAAGCAACTCCTAGTGAAATATTGCTGGTTACAATACATTGTATTTTTTAATAAGGCATTGGACTAACCACATATTAAAGTGCTAGTCCAACCAAACTTATTTTTATTTTTGTTTTCAATCGAGTATGAAAGAATCGGAACCTTTGAGTTTTTACTTCTATCTGGGCTCTCTAAGGGTTCATGTAGACATTCATTGTAGTGTTACACTGCATTTTCTATTTAAGAGGATAATACAGTGTTGGACCAAAAAAAGCTACATTTGACTTGCGTTGTCTACTGTTTTATCACTTCCTCCCTGAATAGGACAAAGAAACAACAAAATCTATGGCCAGATTTACTTTCCAAGTGTAAAAATTCTGTCTTCACTTTTACTTACGGTCAGGGTAATGACCATTTCACTAGACAGAATAAGAAAAAAAAATCTGTAATATAAATACCGATAGCAATAAAAAGCTGTGAGGGCTTCTAGCCTTCCTATAGTCTTCCTTTCTATATAAAAAAAGTTTTACGGTATCTTTTTGAAAAACAAAAAGGAATCCCCAGTGATTGGTTTATGTAGGTGTTTAGAAGATGGTCAAAAAATGAATGCCACTGTCAAAAGCTGTTGCTTGAGTCAAAATAAAAAATGTTGAGTTCCACTTTTGCTGTAAGGATAGATGCCAGTCAAATATGTATATCCGGAAATTAGCAGTACTTTTTTAGGTTGGTGGTTGAAATTCCTTACATATACCCAATGAAGTAGCTGGCCCCAGTTAATACAGAGATTAAACCAATCTTCCTACATACAATGGGGAAAATGTATTATTTGATGTTTGCCCACGTACAAAGAAATGTAGGGTCTCATTTTTATCATAGGTATATTTTAAATGATGGCGACAGAATATCAACCAAAAATCCAGAAATACATGATACAAATGTTAATTTTGCAGTTCAGTGAGTAAAATAAATAGTTGATCCCCCAAGCAGAACATGACTTAGTACTTGGTGGAGAAACCCTTGCTGGCAAGTAAAGAGGCAAGACATTTGTGGTAGTTGGTTACCAGGTTTGCATTCTTTACAGATCTTCTCTAAATCCGTAAGGTTTATTGGCTGTCGCTTGGACATTTTGAAGTTTCATCTCCCTCCATACATTTTCTATAGGATTAAGGTCTGCAGTCTCAATGACCTTTTAATGTGCTTCTTCTTGAGCCACACACCTTAGTTGCCTTGGTGGTATGTTTTGGGTCATTGATCCATCTTCAGTGTTCTGGCTGGGGGAAGAAGGTTCTCATCCAAGATTTTACAATACATGGCCCCATCCATTGGCCCCTCAATGCTGCAAAATAGGCCTGTACCTTTAGCAGAGAAACCGCCCCAAACCTAATGTTTCCACCTCTGTGCTTGACTGTAGGGATGATGTTCTTAAAGTCATAGTCAGCTTTTTTCCTCCAAACACAGTGAGTCCCCCTCCCCAAGAAGGCACATGTACAGGCCCATCTGGAGTTTGCCAGTAAACATCTAAATGAATCGGAGAAGGATTGGGAGAAAGTGTTGTGGTAAGATGGAACCAAAATTGAGCTCTATGCCATTAACTCGACACTCACTGTTTGGAGGAAGAAAAAGGCTGACTGACCCCAAGAACACCATCCGTACAGTCAAGCACAGGGGGTGGAAACATTATACTTTGGGGCTGTTTCTCTGCTAAAGGTACAGGCCCACTTTGCTGCATTGAGGGGCCAATGGACAGGGCCATGTATTGTAAAATTTTTGCTTGAGAACCTTCTTTCCTCAGCCAGAACACTGAAGATGGTTTGTGGATGGGTCTTCCATCATGACAATGACCCAAAACATACCACCAAGGCAACAACGGAGTGGCTCAAGGAGAAGCACATTAAGGCCATGCAGTGACTCAGCCAGTCTCCAGACCTTAATTCTATAGAAAATGTATGGAGGGAGCTGAAACTTAGAGTAGCCAAGAAACTTTAAGGATTTCAAGAAGATCTGCAAAGAAGAGTGGACCAAAATCACTCCTGAGATGTGTGCAAACCTGGTCACCAACTACAAGAAATGTCTTGCCTCGAAGTAAAGTACTAAGTCATGTTTTGCTTGAGGATCCAACACTTATTTTACTCACTGAACTGCAAATTAATTTATAGCATTTTATGTTTAATTTTTTTCTGCTATTTTGGTTAATAATCTGTCTTGATCATTTAAAATACAGCTTACCTCAAGCTCCAAAAGGTATTGCATGAAGATGAATGTTAGCCATGGGAAACATTCCCAGTGTTGCCAAGTAACTGGTAAAACATAGTGGGAACTTCAAAGTGATGTAGTCATAAAGAAATATATCATAAAAATTTGTTAAACAATATTACTTTTTACAAGACACAGCCATACAAATACAAGTCCTAATCCCCGTGAAAGCGGAGCGCCACCCGTTTTAAAGACCTATATAAAAAAAATAATACTCACCTTCCTCGATCCGAAACTGTAGTTTTTTTTACTTACCTTTAGTTTTTTTCTTCGCTTCCTGGTTCTCCTTCCCTCGGATATGGGTGGGGATATTACGGCTATTTGGTAATATCCCCTAGCCCGCACTGTCTCCTGGGAGCTTGTGTCATAGCTCCCAGGAGTCAGTGCGGCGGCCTGGCCCGAGATCGCACGAGACTTGAAACCGAACGTGACGTCATCCCGACAGTCACGTTCGGTCTCTGCTATCACAACGGGGCGGGACTTTCAACGCCATTGTGATGGCAACAGGAGCTGCTGATGGCGCTCCTATGCACTTTGTAATCTCGCGCATGTGCAGTACAATGAGAGGCGTCAATGAAATCATGGAAGAGAATGCCTGGAGGTTTCAAATGCCCACAGGCAAGATGGAGAACAAATCGGAAATTTTTATAAAGTCTTTTTAGGAGAAAAAAAAGTGATACAAACAGGACAGGTGAGTTACTAATTTACAAATGAATTTCTTAATCACCATTGAAAAAAAAAAAAAAACGTCTGGGGCAGTGTAGCTCCGCTTTAAGACCTTGTATCTGCAATGGTGTCAAGTTGTTGATTCACCAGACCTCCTTTTACTTGAGGGACTCTATACAATCATCCCTGCTCCAATTTCTGAAATCGTCGTCCACCATCATAAACCTGAGATCAGAATCTGTGTTCCTGCTCCACAAAATGCTTCAGCTCAGGAAGTCCGGGTTGTTTATATCAGATGAATCACCTGTGTTGTGCTATCTGATCTTTCATTTTCAATAATCCCACATATAGGCGGCCACAGGGGCAAATCAAAACATATATCACAAAGGTGGATTTACATTCATATAATATTCCTTAATAGGAAATCCTCATCTATTCTGGAGATGTCCAGGTTTTCTGCTGTTTGCATCAAATGGCTCTAAATGCAATTAAGTGAAATGACACCCTCCATCTACAACCCAGGAAAGTACAGTGGACTTCCTTTGTTGGCTTCTTGAAGTCAGTCCATACAAGGGATCAGTTTCTAGAAAATGCTTGTAAGGGTGCCATTTGAAAGCCCTGAATGTCAGAATAAGTTCTAGTTAACTAGGACAATGGCTTTTGATTTAAAAAATATATCCTTGCTGTAATCATGATGATCTGTTCAAAATGGGATTCTTCATGGGCACACTCATATCCTCCTTCTGTCTCAATATACTGCAATTAATTTACACTCGCATGTTTAGGGTACCCCAGTTCTCTAAATATTTCAGTAATTTCCTGTAAATAAGGATTGTTCATATGTTCATCAAATAGTTAAAATAATCAGTAGTCGGCGGTGGTCAATGTCACTGCTTTCTCCCTTCTTCCCATGTCTTGTTAATATTATGCAAAAATAATGTATTGGGCAATTTTAGCCATGGACCTAGTAAAATGGCAAATAATAATTTCCAGGAATACTCGATAGTTACACCTTTTACCACTTGTGTCATTTTTATTAAATTTTTTGTGTACAGGAAGTAGAACAAGCTAGCTTACCCATTGATTGGGGTTTAATGGCAATTGCAATATGATAAACCCTTGCAAGGAAACCGCTATACATCAAGGATATGTTTTTTTTTTTTTTTTTTTTGCAACAGTGGTTCTACTCTCTGATCGTGTTACACTTGTTTATTCAGTTGGGTGGTAAGATCCCATACACTCCTGATGGTGACAGTTGGTCATGCTAGCTTCATATGTGGCTAATTGTATGCATTGCCACGTATAGATTTGAAAGAGTCTCATTATGGCCTGTCTTGGGACTGTTATGCCAGATTTGGATGTTGTCCTACAACAGTGAGCGTGGTTCTTGGGTGCATCTTTGTAATTTGCCATGTGTTATGCTGTGAATTTGTATCTATCTTCTTGGCAAATTAAGTACTTGTTTTTAGCATGTATGTGTGTGTATGTATATGTGTATATGTGTATATATATATATATATATATATATATATATATATATATATATATATATATATATAGTATGTGTATACATATATTTATATTATATAATATACACATGCCTGTGTCTTGCAGTATCTGTTAATTTCATCTGGCTTTGGCTGCAATTTTAACATTCTGCCTTGCTGCATAGCATACACTTCAAACGGGCTGCCTTTCTCTTTTTAACACAACTCTTGTTATCCATAAGCAGCATAATAGCAACCGTTTGTGTATTTGCAGCATATGACTATTTGGTTCATGGATACTTGTAGACCAGCCTTTTTTAGCCAGTGTGTCTTGGCAAAATACATACAAATTGGCCAAAAATGTTATACAAGCGAACTACTGGAATTCTAGTCAAAGGTAGTATGCAAAGTAGTATTTGCATTGAAAGAATAAATGACTGCTAACATTGGGTGCCCTAACCTTTTTGGATGTTGCGGCGTTGTGTAAAACTATTAGTATTTCACATTTTAGAATGGGGTGCCTCAAGATTGTGTAGAATTTTAAAAGGGTTGCCTTGACTTAAGGTTGAGAAACTCTGCTACAGACCTATGCTAGGTATTGCCATTTGGGATGTATGGTGTGACTTTACAAATTTTAATTAATTTAGGTTCTAAGAATTTGCTTACATTGGAGTGCATCCTCTTTATCGATGCACAGCCTAATCTAAGGAAGGGCTTGTTGAGGATTATGGGGAAAGAATTGGTATACTCCATGAGTGATTTTCTCTACAACTTGTATACTGTGATGTCATTTATGTAGATTGGAAATGCCTATTGTGATATATTAATGGTGCATTGTTAATGAAAATTGTTTTTGAAAATTAGGTAATGCAGGTAATATTGATTTACAGGGTCAGATTGATGTCATCTTTGTCATGTCCTGTTTGAGCTACAAGACCCTGTTGCTATGTAATTTTACATTTGTGTTTGCCGTAGGTTTTTTTTGATCATATAGTGTGCATGTGTGTTTTATTATATGAAATGCATTTCAAAGTTTTGGTATATAGTTTGTGAGCACTTCTTTACTAGCTTAGATCACATAGCTTGTTCTCTTAATTACTGATGTGTGGCGATCAGGGCTGTAATGGAAAGTAATTAAAAAAAATGGAGATGCAGTATGATATACTGTGTGTGTATGTATATATATATGTGTGTGTGTGTATGTATATGTGTGTATGTGTGTGTGTATATATATATATATATATATATATATATGTGTGTATATATATATATATTATATATATATATATATATATATACATTTTTTTTTTTTTTTCTGAAGAGATTTAAAATCTGTTTTTATACCATTATTATAAGTTGGCTGAATGATGGAATTGGGCTTGCAGTGGGGAATGCCTGCCCTCGAAGTTGAGTGGTGAGAGTAGGGGTAATGGCGTTCTAAGTGAACAGTAGCATAGTATCTGCAGGTCATGTAATGTGGTCTCACTCTGTAGTCTATGTCGCTATTTAGCACCACTTTAGAAAGCTCTTGACAGAATCAAAACCTTTTTCAGGTTTGTTCAGCTTATGTTGCCTTGGTTTTGATGAGGGATCATTATCAGAATTTATTTTTGCAATAGGAGTGTCAAGATTTGACCCGAAGTGTTGTGCGCTTATATAATATTATAGAATTAAAAGTTGATATTTTTTTTCTAACAAAGGTGAGCAGGGTTGACTTTTTCTCCTGTCAGGTGGGTGGCATCCTTAGCGATTTCTTGTGTTGGGCCAACAGTGTACTTCGACAGCTGCCCTGAATCTGAACTTATGTGCTGTCAGTTGCTAATATTACCCTTGACTAATTGGTATATCCTGTATGCCTGAGATGTCTACCCCCCCCCCTTTTCTAGTAGTTCTTTTGTTCACACAAGTAGATTTGGGTACGATAGTCATATGAAGGTCTTATTTATTTGATTGTTATGCTCTCCTTATCTGCAGCCATTTTAATTAATGTGTGTGTTTCATTGCAGGACACTCAAAAGGCAAAACAATTTCTTCCCTTCCTGCAAAGGGCTGGGCGTTCAGAAGCCATTGTAGAGTATGTGTTCAGTGGGTCTAGAGTCAAGCTTTACATGCCTAAGGAAACCTGCCTTATAACCTTTCTTCTGGCTGGTAAGTTTTTTTTTTTTTTATATCCCCTCTTATCTTTGCTTTGTTTATCCTCAAAACACATACTTGCATGTTTAGTGTAATTTTAATGCTGTAATCTGCTGCATGTTTGGCCCTGTGCCACCATATTTCTGTCACCCATGATGCAACACATTTGCAGAAGATTGCCCCAATGTGTTCTGGAATGAATGAGTATTGCTGGGGGCTATGGGAAAAAAAAGAATCTCCTATGAAATTGTTTGTAAACCCCTTACAACCACTTTAACCTACATATTAAGTGGATTATTAGGTAAGCCTAGATAAGGCTTACCTGTAGGTGCAAGAAATATCTCCCAAACCTAAAAGGTTTAGGAGATATTTGCAAGAATAGCGGCACCAATGTCTACAGCGCATACAACGTAGACATCGGGCGCAGGCGCACTGAGCGTGCCGTTTCTAAAGCCGATCATGCCGTTAGTGGCGGCACCAACGCGCATGTGCGGTAGTGACTGGACGGAGCCGCGATACTCGAAAGTCACTCATGGGCAACTGAGGTGGTGACCGAGAACCGCTGTGGAGGCTTTGATCTCAGGTAAGTAGCTCATTATGCCTTTGCCTTGCAGGGTGTATTATTTTTTTCTCAAGAGGCTTTAATAATCCTTTATATGAAAAGTAGAAAGAGGGTGACGGTCTGCTTTAACATAATCAATAGCTGGCATGTGCTATAAACCGTTTTATAAGCAACAACTAAAACATTATTGTAGGCTGCTGAATTTTATTTAATATTAAATTCTGCACATTTTGAGTAACTAGAGCAGTCATGTTTGTTCCTGTGCAGAAACAAGTATTTTCTTTGAAGCAATGTCTTTGATTTTCCCACGTCATGTGGAAATGACAATAGTATGGCTCAGATGACTGCAACCCACTGCTCCAGGTTACTTCATATTACTTTTATTATGGAATACACATACAATATAAATTAACTTTGGGTACTGACAGAGCCAAAGAAAGGTTTAGTTAAGTCTTTTCCCAAAATCATTTGTCTTTCAGATTTGGGCTAAAATGCTGAGAATATAATGTCCTTGTGGTCTTCGCTGTATTTTTTGGTCAGTTCAAGTGCTTTCTAGATTGTAAAATTAACCAGCAACATGAAAATGTGAAGCATTACTGCTCTGGAAACTTTCATGGGTCCTTTAGGTCCAATTTTAAGGGGCTTTAGGCTTGTGCTAAATGTAGCTATTTTTTAGGTGCATGGTTCTTGCATTGGCAATTATATTGAAATGCTTTAGAACCCATTCAAAGTTGAGTGAAAGCATTGTATGCATTTGGCCTCCTTTTAAAGTGGCGTCCACCCAAAAGTGTAATTTCTGCTGATTCCCCCCCCCCCCCCCCCCCACATTTGGCACCTTTTTTTTGGGGGGGGGGGGGGCGGTTACCTGTCTTTGATGTCACCACTCGGCTCCCTCTCTCCTGCCATCAGGCCGGTAGGAGAGAGGAGTGGCCTCACGGATGCGCTGTAGGGTTCCCAGCGCAAAGCCGCAAGGCTACACTGTCGTGTCCCCTTACCGGCAATGTCGGCGGCATGCACATGACAGCTTATGGAAATATCAGCTGTGGTGCTGATGTCGCTGGACTCCAAGACAGGTAAGTGTCCCATTATTAAAAGCCAGCAGCTGCAGTATGTGTATTAATGTGCATAACGAAGCCAAGGAAAGATGGAAAAATCTCCAAATGGCATCAAATTACATATTAGACATTCTTATAATATGTCAAAAAAAGTTAATGTTATTTCCATCATTTACACTTTCAAAATGACAGAAAACAAAAAAATGGCGTCTGCAAAAGTTTGGGCACTCTGCAGAATTTATAGCATGCACTGCCCCCTTTGCAAAGCTGAGACCTGCCAGTGTCATGGATTGTTCTCAATCATCGTCTGGGAAGACCAGGTGATGTCAATCTCAAAGGTTTTAAATGGCCAGACTCATCTGACCTTGCCCCAACAATCAGCACCATGGGTTCTTCTAAGCAGTTGTCTAGAAAACTGAAACTGAAAATAGTTGATGCTCACAAAGCTGGAGAAGGCTATAAGAAGATAGCAAAGCATTTTCAGATGTCAATATCCTCTGTTCGGAATGTAATTAAGAAATGGCAGTCATCAGGAACAGTGGAAGTTAAAGCAAGATCTGGAAGACCAAGAAAAATATCAGACATAACAGCTCGCAGGATTGTGAGAAAAGCAATTCAAAACCCACGTTTGACTGCACGATCCCTCCAGAAAGATCTGGCAGACACTGGAGTTGTGGTACACTATTCCACTATAAAGAGATACTTGTACAAATATGGTCTTCATGGAAGAGTCATCAGAAGAAAACCTCTTCTACGTCCTCGCCACAAAAATCAGCGTTTGAACTTTGCAAATGAACATATAAAAGCCTGAGGCATTTTGGAAACAAGTTCCGTGGACCGATGAGGTTAAAATATAACTTTTTGGCCGGAATGAGCAAAGGTACGTTTGGAGAAGAGAGAATTTAATGAAAAGAACCTCTGTCCAACTGTTAAGCATGAGGGTGGATCAATCATGCTTTGGGGTTGTATTGCAGCCAGTGGCACAGGAAACATTTCACGAGTAGAAGGAAAATGGATTCAATAAAATGTCAGCAAATTTTGGATGGTAACTTGATGCCATCTGTTGAAAAGCTGAAGTTAAAGAGAGGATGGCTTCTACAAATGGATAATGATCCTAAACACACCTCAAAATCCACGGGGGATTAAATCAAGAGGCGTAAACTGAAGGTTTTGCCATGGCCTTCACAATCTCCTGACCTCAACATTATTGAAAATCTATGGATAGACCTTAAAATAGCAGTGCGTGACAGACAGCCCAGAAATCTCAAAGAACTGGAAGACTTTTGTAAGGAAGAATGGGCAAAGATACCTCAAACAAGAATTGAAAGACTCTTGGCTGGCTACAAAAAGCGTTGACAAGCTGTGATACTTGCCAAAGGGGGCAGTACAAGATATTAACTCTGCAGACGCCATTTTTTTGTTTTCTGTAATTTTGAAAGTGTAAATGATGGAAATAAAATCTAACTTTTTTTGACATATTATAAGAATGTCTAATCTGTAATTTGATGCCATTTGGAGATTTTTCCATCTGTCCTTGGCTTCGTTATGCACATTAATGCACATTTTTACCTGGGGTGGCCAAACTTTCGATCCCCACTGTGTGTGTGTGTGTGTGTGTGTGTGTGTGTGTGTGTGTATATATATAACACATACACTGTATATGTATGTGTGTATTTTTCCCTTTAGCCTTTTTTTAACATTTCATTTTTTTTGGAAGTTTTGATAGAATCCAGTAGTTAGATTACAAACAGGTAAAAGCACACAGAATAATCAAGTGTTCATGTTGAATGCATAAATAATCTTACAGGAAGATTCTTAAAATGAATCATCTAGTGGTCTCTTTACACTTCAGCAGATTAATATAATTACTTAAAATTATTTTGTGTTAAAAAAGAAAATATTTGATCTTGGAGGTCATTAATAATTTATGGAGACTAGTATATACAGTATAATCAGATTGACATTTCAGTGTTGTACCTCCTTTTCTGCTTTCTGTCCTTATTTTCCAATAACTTGTGAAATATAGTAATTGAGCCTTCTGTTTAGCCAGAAAATGAATATACCAAAAGACCATCATTGACTGTCTGCTGTGCTGTAATCTGGGGAAATCATACAGTGTTAATACTGTTATTTTAGCAAGTTAACACTCTTACTTTGTTTCCTCTTGTATGCATTTGACGCCAATTTTTTAATAGTGTAAAAATAAAAGCGCTTCCATAAATGTTTTGCATTGTATAACTGCTTCCATGATGTGCACCTTGGTAGAGCAAATATTACCACTGCCATTTATAGAAGTACACAATTGTCAAAAATAAATTTCAATCCATGTATGGTAAGTTTTAGGCAGTATACTGATCACCAACATAAGGGGGAATGCTTTCCACTTAACACCAATTTATAGGGGGGTCCTTCTCCACTAGAATAGGTGTCTCCTTTGGCAGACCGACCCCCCCCCACCCCCCACCCCCAGTCCTGTTCCAGTGACCACTTAAAGCAGAACTCTGGGATTGACAAAAAAAACCCATTAGTACACCCCCTACACAAAATACTAAACAGTTATTACATTTGTGAAATTCCTTTCCATTGAAAAGACTGAATTTTTAGGAAGTCGGCTCTCTAATTCAAAAGATGCAGCAGGGATTACATCATAACCTCTCCTCTCTCTCTACACTATAATGAAACTACACTTCCCATCATGCTTTCTGAATTGCAGTGAATGTGAGAGAGTACACTAGGTATGTACATGTTAAGTGACGCCCTAGAAGCAGCGGATGAGATGACGCCCTAGAAGCAGCGGATGAGGGAGAATCGTGTCTTCTGGTATTGCTGGATCTCAGTGCGGCGTTCGACACAGTGGACCACAACATGCTTCTCAGCCGCCTCAAGGAAGTGGCAGGAGTTACAGATGGAGATCTGCCATGGTTCGCTTCCTTCTTAGGAAACCGGTCACAAACAGTGAAACTAGGAGCCTTCACTTCGGAAACTCGGGCAATCACTTATGGAGTCCCTCAAGGATCACCATTGTCACCAGTACTGTTCAACATTTACATCCGACCACTCTTCAAAATTATTAGCAAATTGGATCTGTGCTTCCACTCATACGCGGACGACACTCAACTGTACTTCCGGATCACCGGACAAAAAGACCAATACCAGGAACTAGGAAAATGTCTCACATTGATAGATGACTGGATGACCACTAGCTCCCTCAAACTAAATGGATCAAAAACAGAATTACTGCTCCTCGACGCAAACTCAAGGAAAAAGACGAAGACCCCTTGGACACCACCAACCATCTTGGGACAGACCATCCTTCCAAGCAACAAAGCCAAAAGCCTCGGAGTAATCTTTGATTCAGAGATGACAATGGAGGCACAAATAGGATCCGTAATCAGCGGATCCCACCATCTTCTTCGCATGCTACGCAGACTCATCCCCTTCATCCCGGAAAAGGAAAAAGCGGTAGTAGTAGGAACGATCATCAATTCACGGCTCGACTACGCAAACTCACTCTACATAGGATTACCGGATTACCAGATTGCGCGCCTTCAAATTGTCCAAAACACAGCAGCAAGAATAGTCACCGGAAAGAAACCCTGGGAATCCATCTCCCCATCCCTAAGGATGCTCCATTGGCTCAAGGTAAAAGACAGGATCACATTCAAGACCCTCTGCCTCACCCACAAATGTACACAAGGAAATGCGCCTCAATACCTTTGTGAGAAAATAGAAAAATACATACCGAATCGCAGACTTCGATCAACAAACCAAAATCGCCTTCTCATCCCCAAAGCCCGCTACAAATCGAAGGGAGAACGAAGATTCGCAGTACAGGGACCCCGGCTATGGAATGCTCTACCAAACAACATCCGCATGGAAGAAAACCATCAGGCCTTCAGGAAAAAACTCAAGACCCACCTCTTCTAATACATGGCATCCCAACATGAGCAGTCAAGCGCCTCGAGGCGATTCAGTTCGCAGTTGCAGCGCTATACAAATCATTCATTCATTAAGTGTGAATGAGCCCACTTCAACATAAATCACACCCCCTCATTCTGCAGTTTCACTACTCGGTAACACAAAGCTGGATAGGTAGGTTACAGCCTTATAAAGCATGTTTGTGCCGCTATCATCACATGTGATCTCTCCCCTTCCAGCCACAACAGGGGATAAACATATTGTCCTTTCTTGCGTTATGTAATCGTTACCGAACTATAGATGCATGCCCATAATTATAGATTATACACACTGTACTCTGTTGTAATTCAGTATTCTAAATATCCATCCTCCTGCTGTAGCTTTGACATCTTTCTAAGAGCAGTCAGTGCTTGTATGGTGTATATGAGCACATCACTAGCCGCAACACAAAGAGCCGGGACATGCTGATGTAAACATCAGCATGTGGCACAAGTAAATTTTGGCATGAGAAAAACAAAGTGCAGCGCTAACTTACTAATCACTAATGTATAGAAATCTCAATATACTTCAACATTACCATAATACCGGTCTCTGATATGTAACATCACATATAATACACATCAAACTGAAAATAAGACCTACAAAATGAAACTTTGCAGGGATGGTGGAAACCCCTCCTTCAGTTATTTGGCAGTGGACAATGTCAGGGCAGTGGACGGTGTCCACTGCTTATCAGTGCAGCCTCATCAGTACCATAAGTGCCGCTGGGATCATTAGAGCCGGCGGGATGATACAGAGTGGGGATCTCCGGCTGTGACACATCTTGTAGGTGAAACACTGGCCACTGTAAAGTGCCGCCTCCTGTACCAGCATTGGACCAGTGTGCTGTCTATCACAGGAGGCGGAACTTTACAGTGACCGGCATTTCGCATACAAGATATGTCACAGCGGGAGATCCCTGCTCTGTGTCATCCGGGCCACCTCTCCTCTGTGATTCCTGTGCAGCAGTGACGGATGGCTGCGGGTGCTTGGCAGCGGGGGGTGTTGGGGGCGGTGATATGACTTTGGGAGGGGGAGTACTGGCAGGGAGCAGAGGAGGACACCACTTCCATGGGTGGTACAGACGGGGGGGTATGAGAGATCCCTCCGCTCACTACAGCATATGGAAGTACATCCCTACTTGCTGTAGATAGAACTTCAAATGGGACGTACCAAGATCCGGTTGCTGGGGGAAAAGGAGGAATAGCAGCCACCAGTCTTACAAACAGGAAATCACTGGCAAGTAATGATTTTATTTAATAAAAATACATCAGGCTATTACAGAGGAACTACTGAGCTAAGAAGATGATGAATGGCATAAGCAGTGAAGGTAGGAGACTCGCAACAAGGACAAGTTTTTACTTGGAGTTCTTCTTTAGGGTCTCCGCTCCCCCCCCCCCCCCCCCCCCCAATGGCTTATTTTTCCTAATCAGAGGCAAAAAAGGATGATTCTTCCCAGGGGGGACTTAAACTGCAATAAAAACCTGACATGAGTTTTAACACTTCCACAAACTAAACTGTAAAGTGGATACAAACAAACATACAAACCTTGATCAAATACGGTAAGTCACCATAATACACATAACAATCTGACTGTACAATCAATTGTAGATTTTTTTTAAACTGTTCTAGTTACGGGAATACACAATCTACCCAAGTTTTCTATTCAATGTCCAATTCGGAAGATCCTAGCACTAGATCATGATAGATCTATAGGTGATTGTACCTGTGTGGATATCTTAAAACTGCTACAAAATCCACTTTGTAATGTTTTTAAAAAAAAGTACATTGCATTGTAATCTGCTTTAAATTTTTGAAAATTACCAAAAAAACAATGCCTCACCCTTGCCACGATGGCAGTAGTACATGTTGCATAGTATGCTCCTGTTCATGTGATATCTTCAGAGCAATATTTTGGGATTTGTTCCAGCAGATTCTTGCTAAATGTGTTAAAATCGGGCATTGCATTGCTGACTAAGACCCCCATATACACTATATTAGTTTTTCTGCAGATGTTTGTCTTCAGATTTACCAAACCATGTAGTGCAAGGGCCTGCCTGATTGCATACAAATTGAAACTCTTAAGGTTTGACCTCATATTATATGGTTTTGGTAAATCTGAAGACAAAAATCTTCAGAAAATCCAATAGTGTGTGTGGGGTCTAAAGGACTCAAGTCTTAAATGGTTTAACATTAGGAATGTTGCATATTAGTAGATTTTGGGGATGGGGGAAATAACCGGTATAGTTATGGGTGTTGTATAACAATATAATCAATGGAAAGTTATCTTGTATGTTTTTGTTTTGGAGTTTCATCTCTGGGGTGTTTCTTTAGGAGACTCTAGCATGTGTAAAAGGATGACAAAGCTCCAAATTTTCTTACTGGTCTAAAACAAATCAGGTGGTCACAATGAATTCTAAAAAAAGTGAAGGAATGCTGGAGCTGCACTTTCCCACCTCCATTTTAGAAAGTGCTGGCAAGGCTTATTTTATTATTTCCATTAAAGAAGGAAGCAGGTGAAAGGAGGTTTGGATGACCTGATGTGCCATACAAGAGGTATTAGTCTTGTGCTCAGCCATGCACCTTTAAATTGGTTCTTAGTGCACTGATTTCATTCATAAGCTTAGTCTGTTGTTGGGCTTTCCATTCCACCTGTTGGGTTATTGTTGTGTAGTCTTTGGATTTCAGCAATTTCCGCACCTATTTTTCTGTCTGGCTTCATTTTAAGGCCTTGTCTCCTTGATGTATTGTTTAAAACTCACTATTGTTGAACCCCTTTAAAGCAAACATGTTCAATAAATTGTTCTTTTAAAAATAAAGATTTCCACTGTCCTACAGTTACTGTGGTAGAAGCATCATCCTTGCTGTGTTTTTATGTGCATTTAATATTTCTCAACCAGCCATGACCAGTTAGTGACCTGTTGATTGCCCTAGAATCATTTTCAGCTTATTCACCAGAGGAGGAAAACATTCTCATTTCTCTCATGCTGGCAGTCTAATCAACTTAGCATTATTTGCTGGATCACAAACCAACCAGCTTGTCTTGCAGAAGAGCCTTGTCGTGTTTTTAGTTAGCTTCGTTTTTGTCAGTCATTCTTGTTACATATTTTTGTTTGAGGGGTGTATGTGTGTGTTTAACTTATTTACAGCGTATTACAGCTGAACTTTGCTAAATACAGTTGAAATATATATACTATATATAACACTTCTGTCAGACAGTATAGCCAGAAGGGTAAACCTAATTTATCTTTTTACACCAATAAGTCCTAAATTCATCTGTCTCTGCCTGTCGAGCTGAGACTAGTGCTTCCCCTCCCTCTTAAGCTGCCCATAGATGGATTGAAATTTAGCTAATATAGCGGGGACAGACCATATTTTAGATCCATTTCTGGGCAGTATGGTTGTACAGAAAATCATAATCCCTGATGTTTTGGAAGATCCTGACAATGGATGCCAGCCTGAAGGACTGGTGAGAGTCCTAGACAATGTTATCGGTCCAGGAGACTTGGACACTAGAGGAGTGGTATCACCTGACCTATATGCTGGAATTCTGGCGATGTTATTTCTACAAGGCTGGAACTTCCAACTGCAAAGTAATTTGTTCCAATTCATTTAGAGAATGCCACAGATATGGCATATATTTAACATCAGGAAGGAGCCAAAAATCTTTCCGTGGCAAAGAATGTAATGAAGGTTTTTTTCGGTTCCAGTTTTGTCAGCTATTTACAGCGACTGTACCCAAGTGAATGGTCCCTAAACCTAAAGTGTTTTCAGGGCCTGTGTTTCAGGTGGAGGGGTGGGGGGGGGGGGGGTACCTGATGTGGAGTACTTGGTGTCAACGTTCAACAACAAACTAGTGCAGAGATCCTCTGGTTGACGTAATGGATGCTTTGGTGGCTCTGTGGATGAAGTACCACCTGATCTATCCGTTCCTCGCTAAAACTTCTTCCTTGTGTATACTGCTGGACTGAGGAGGCCATTCCAGGGAAACTTGTTGCTTCAAAAACTGTTCCAGCTTTTTGCTTGCCTGCTTTGCACTATAATGAACTACCCTGTGATCCTCATGGCACCAAACTGGGCCAAAAGGATGTGGTGCTCAGACTTTAACAGTCGCCTGACACTCTGTGGCCCCTGCCATTTTGGCCTCATCTTGTTCGCTGGCTTTACTGGTTTGGCTGTTGAAGCCCAAATTCCAAGGGATAGGGCTCTCTCAAGCTCGATCAATCCCTTCACTCCTGAAAGCTAGGAAGATGACTTGGCAGCCTTATCCTGTAATAAACCCTTCTTCGTGTTAACCAGGATAAGCATCTCTTGCAGCCTAAGGCCCCTTTTTTTCCCCAAAACCTCCTTCCTCTTTATCCAGGACATTGTGCTTCCCTCCTATTGACCTTCTCAGAAACATTCCAAAGAGATTTCTCTCCACGGTCTGTGGTTCGCATAGTGTAAGTTTACCTATGAGCTGCTGCTTCTTTTCCATAGACTGTTATACTTTAGGGTCCCTAGAGGGGACATCATGCATCTTGTGCCATCATTTACTAGGTGGATTATAGCTGTCATCACCTATGCCTACAGTCTAGATAAAGCTCCTCCTTTTCCTTTTGGTGCACATTTTATTAGATCTGTCAGTGCTTCATGGGCCTGCGAACATTAGGCATCTGTTTCCCAGATTTGCAAGGCTGCCATCTGGTCTTTTGACAGATTTAAACTTTTCCAGGAGGCTGTTCAGGCCTAACGCCATTTTGCAACATAAAGTGGTGCTTCATGCTGCTCCTAGTTTCGAGCCCTCTGCTCATTTTATGCACGTGTGTTGCCCATCCTAGATGCTTTGCTTTTGGACATGCCAGTTGTCTAAAATCTTGTGTCCTGTAGTTTAGGATTACATGTAATATTTGGCACCTCACCAGACATTAGACTAGATGGCTGTATCAGTTTTCTTTTGGCTTTTTCCCCCTCTGTTTTTACATGGTGATCTGGCCAGTAACAAACCACCTGTATTATTGAGACACAACTCTGTAGGAATGAGGAGAGGAGGCACAGCAGCATTGTCAGTCTGGGGGGAGGGTAGTGTTAAATGTTATGGCAGATATAGAACCACTAACAAATTAAAGCCAAACTGCAGCTCATGCTCTATAGGCAGTTACAGCAAAAAACAATTCCTTTTGGGGTAAAGGTTTTGCATGAATACAAGCTGATCATTTTAATCACCTCTGCCAGTGTTAAGTGGTTTCTCATCCATATAAACGGATACCTTGTGCTGGAGATCATGTGCTATGAGAAACAGACTTGCTGGCTGGATTACCAGATGGAAATGGCAGAAAGCCTAAAAAAATTCAATCATCGCATCTAAAAATTGGTAAGCTGCAATATGTTTGCTTTTGGGTTTAATACTGCTTTACAGTAAGATGTTTGACGTTTTGGAGTATTAAAGGACATTAGTCCTTCCCCTCTGTTCTTATATTTACTCCTTATTGCTTGTTATTAATCAGAGGCATGATGGGAGTGGGAGGGGTTATGCTGGGACTATTCTTACAGCTTTTGTTTGCTAACTTCCAAACACTTGAAGGAGGCTGTATAATCCTAGGTCAAGCCTTAGATCCCATGTCATGCAATGAACCCCAAGAGAGCTTTTACAAGCATGTCAAAAATCCTACTTTTTCAGACAAAGTTGAAAGCACCCTGGCACATAAAGAACACTTACATTAATGCATATAAAGTTTGCTGTATCCAGTGGAGCAAAACTGTGTCCAGATGCCAGGCTTGGTACATTTTTGATGGGCAAGCTCAGGCACACTATATCCTGCATATAATTTAGGGGAGTATAGCAGGACAGCATACAGAAGTTAAAGGATACCTGTTTTGAAATGCCCCATGGGTATCAGACTGCCAGTCATGGACTATTTGCCTATACACGCTCAGAATCCTGCACTGCTGTCAGAGCTGTAGCACTCATGTTGTGCAGATGATCACATCACCTGACAGATCCTTAAAGGAGCTGAAGCCAATGCAGGAATGCCAGGACCGTCCTATTGGCATTCAGGAGTGTGGGAGGTTATGTCTGCTTATAAGCTCTTCTTCTTTTTTTTATGAACTAATAATATACAAATGGAGTTTGCACACTTTTTTTTCTCCATTCCACTGTATTTCTCTTTTTACATGCTGCCTGCCTCTTTTTCTCCATCCCATTCTGTATCCCTACTGGGTCCTATATACTCCATTAATGCATTCAGCTCAATCTCTCTCGTCCTCCTCCTGTGTATTACACATTTGTGCTGTCTTGGCACCCAGCTGCCAGCTAGATTGTGGTTATGTATGTTTTCTTTTTTTGCTATGCAGCTATTTACTCATTTCTGCATGCTCATAGCTCCCCTCTGGGCACGCGGGATGGATGGAGGAGAAGGGGACTTAGTGATTTGTTCAGTCAGCTGCTGAGTGAGTTTACTCCAGTGGGAGAGAAACACAGTAACCCTTTCATGTCATTTAATGAGTCTGCAGGAAAGTTTTTTACTAGCTTTTGACCCGTGAAGATTAGCATATGACATTAGACAGGCACACCTTGTGTGTGCTAAAATGCTTTTTGTGTCCTATATTAGCCCTATGTGGACGAATAATAAATTGCAGTCTGAAGGAGGTGTATGCCCCTAGGTCATAAGTAATCAATTTATAAGCTTCATCTGGGTCACCCGGCTTGCTGATAGCTAGTTGGTACATATCTTTTGATACTGTGCAGTACAAGCTGGGATTTTGGGGTCCTAGACCGTTAAGGCCCATTTTATGTGTGCTGTTAACATTGCACATGGTTTACTTTTTTTGTAACTTTATTGAAACGTCAAAATAACATTTCATATACCTTATGACGCTCATTGCAGTATAGTGCAATGTAACACACTGAGGTGGAAAAAATAGTGGATGTCCTTTTTTTTTTTTCTTTTTTTTTTTCTCAGCATAGTGGACTGAACACGTAGAGCACCAAGCAAATTGCCTTGTCAATGTGTTGGGCTGGGTTGTGCGGCACAAAACATGGTGGGAAAATAGTGAGCTGTAAGATTTTAAACTGCCCACTAGACTTACAGGCATCTCCAGTTGCCCAGTTACATAGGTTTGTTTCAGTTTCTGGAATGCCCCAAAATCTGGAGCATTTTAGAATTGAAATTGACTCAACGTTGAGCCTGGTCTGGGTCATATAACAAACCTCCCTAATTTGCCACGAGGTCTTTGTTCACACTGGAGTTAGCGCTTTAGGCATTTTTGAAAAACCTTTTTTTTCTGCGCACTTGTACGGATGTTTTCATGCTTAAAGGCTAAGTTAGGACTGAGGAAGCCTAATCACGAGGCCCAACACGTCTAGGAGGGAGGAGCCAAGCCCATGGTGTCACTGCGCTCTCTTGCCGAGGTGGTAAGTCGGCTGATGACAGCATCATTTAGCAGTTTTAAACCCCCCGCTAGTGGCCTAAAAGGGGTTAAATCCGCCCGCAAAACACAGCCGAAGCAGCGTTTTGCCTGCAGTATTGCAGCGCTGCCCCATTGATTTCAATGAGGAGGAGCGGTGAGTCCACCGCTCCAAAGAAGCTGCTGGCAGGACTTTTTCTGGCGTTTTGCCAGCGCACCGCTCCATTGTGAAAGCCCCTCTAGCGTTCACACTGGAGTGCATAGAGCAGCTGTTTTAGGCCATTTTGCAGGTGCTATTTTTAACGCTATAGTGCCTGCAAAACGCCCTCAGTTTGAAAGGGGTCTAAAGGTGGAGAGACAAGAAAACCATGTGTACATACATTTTTAGGCACTTCCATTGAAGTCCATAGTAATCAAAAATGCATTACTCAAATGAAGCCCATTGACTTTTTCAAGCTTGGAGTGACAAGCTTCAAGCAAGACACACAATGCTCAGGTGTGAAATAACATCCTACGAGTCCATAGAAATTTTTTAATTTTGAGTGTTGAAATGCTTTAAAAGTCATAAATGTGAACCAAGGGCTAAGGAACCCCCCCGATCCCCGTTGTGAATGCCATTTACTTTCTTTAGAGTTTTGAACCAAGCTGAATGAAGCACACATTTGTAAAGCAAAACACTGTGGTAAGCCCATACCACAACCTTATACATGGGGCCCTAAATATTTTGAATGGCTTTAATGACCAATTATGTTTTGAGATCAGTCTTCCAAGTTTCAGTCTGAATTTGCATAATTGAGTACCCTTGGTTTTAGGGATGGCGGTGCAATCTGGACACAGACAAAAACTGTATGGTATCTGAAGGCGCATGGAATAGAATCCAGGGAGTAAAGTCCAGGAAACATGCTTCTTGCATATGCAGGGCAAAGCAAAAATTCAGTTAAATGCTATCACATAGGTAGCCTGTAAGCCACTTTTGGGATAGCAGTACATTTTAATAAAAGGGGGAAAAAGTGCTAAAAAAAAAAAAATACAATAAAAATGATAAAATGCCACTGTATACACCAAAATGCAAATGTGTGTGCGTCCGGCACATTCATGTATTGCATCACACAAGTATCACTGCGGACCTTGCAGTGTGGACAATAGTTCTTAAGCGATAATTCATAGTTAATGCTAAACTGATAGTCTGTTAAGTTTTGGTACCATTGTCTTTCGTGATTTCTCAGGCACTTGCCTGTTTAAGGCATGACATGTTTGATATCGGTTTACTCAACCCACCGCCATCTTTTACATTTTACCAAATAATTGGGTACTATATTCAGTTTTTTGCTAAAATTCATTTTAGTTTAACTTTCCTTTTAAAATGTGTAATAAACATTTGTGCAAATATCCTGCAACACACTGCAGCGATGCGGGTACCCTGCCAATCCAGTGTGGGTTCCCGCATCTCATGTCTCCCGCAGGCAGTTCACACTGCCCTATGTGAACCACTGGGAATGTCAGTACAAAGTTAATGTCAACCCCAGATCAGTTTGCATATCACAGTGCAAACTGTCAATTGGGAGAAGAATCGGCGTGAATGTGAACACCCATGCAATCCAATTTTGGTGCGGACCAAAAAAGGGTCCTGCACGAGTTTCGTATGAATACAAATGCCAAACTATCTGTATGGCTGAATTTGCATCGCACAGACATCGTATGTGATTTGCATAGCAGTGGAAACCAGCCCTTACTCTACAGGGCCCTTGCTTTCAGTATTTAAAGTCATTTTTTAGCAAAACAAAAAAAATGCAGTTTTTATTGTGAGAATTTAAAAAAATACTGTGGTAGAAAAATCATGCTCAATTACTGCATTAAAAAAAAAAAAGACCGGTTACTTGTAGCAAAGTAAAAATTTGGGATTTCTTGGGTTTCTGGCTGGCTATTACTACTTTTCAGGATTTTTAACTTTTATGGAAATATAAAATTATGCTGATTGTTATAGGCTTACTGTCATTTTTCAAATGGCTTATGGCATTTCGAACTTTGCACGCTTTATAAAAGCTGTGTTGCTTTATATATGGGTTCCAATTTCATTAACATTGAGACTACAGCTTTGGAGTTTGATTCAGAAAGAAATTTCATGTTTGACTACAAAAAAAATGTGCTGGATTCCAATACAGTGATGTATGGATATAAAAGTATTTGCAGTGCCTTACAAAAGTATTCACCCCCCTTGGCTTTTTACCTATTTTGTTACATTACAGCCTTTAGTTCAATGTTTTTTTAATCTGAATTATATGTGATGGATCAGAACACAATAGTCTAAGTTGGTGAAGTAAAATTAGAAAAATATATACATATAACTATTTCATAACCAAATGGAAAGAACATGGCACAACGGCAAACCTGCCAAGAGACGGCCACACACCAAAACTCACGGACCGGGCAAGGAGGGCATTAATCAGAGAGGCAGCACAGAGACCTAAGGTAACCCTACCTAGAGTAGCTGCAGAGTTCCACAGCAGAGACTGGAGTATCTGTACATAGGACGACAATAAGCATTACGCTCCATAGAGTTGGGCTTTATGGCAGAGTGGCCAGAAGAAAGCCATTACTTTCAGCAAAAAACAAAATGGCACTTTGAGTTTGCGAAAAGGCACGTGGGAGACTCCCAAAATGTATGGAGAAAGTTGCTCTGGTCTGTTGAGACTACAATTGAACTTTTTGGCCATCAAAGAAAATGCTATCTATGTCTGGCGCAAACCCAACACATCACCCAAAGAACACCATAGTGAAACATGGTGGTGGCAGCATCATGCTGTGGGGATGTTTTTAAGCAGTTGGGTCTGGGAAACTGGTCCGATTTGAGGGAAAGATGGATAGTGCTACATACATGGATATTCTTGAGCAAAACCTGTACCACTCTGTGTGTGATTTGAGGGCAGGACAATGACCCCAAACTCACTGCTAAAGCAACACTTGAATGGTTTAAGGGGAAACATGTAAATGTGCTGGAATGGCCTAGTCAAAGCCCAGACCTCAATCCAATAGAAAATCTGTGGTCAGACTTGGATTATTGTTCACAAGCGCAAGCCATACAACTTGAAGAAGCTGGAGCAGTTTTGAAAGGAGGAATGGGTAAAAATCCCCAGTGGTAAGATGTGGCAAGTTCATAGAGACTTATCCAAAGCGACTTGGAGCTGTGATGGCCGCAAAAGGTGGCTCTACAAAGTATTGACTTTAGGGGGTGAATAGTTATGCACATTTACTTTTTTATGTTATTTTGTCCCATTTGTTTGCTGCACAATAAAAAAATAAATAAAATCAAAGTTGTGGGCATGTTTTATTTTTTATTAAATAATGCAAATCCTCAAACAATCTATGTTCCAGGTTGTGAGGCAACAAAACACGAAAAATGCCAAAGGGGGTGAATACTTTTGCAAGGCACTGTAGGTGGTAGGACGTTTGGTCTATTTAATACAGGTATTTACATAGCGCCAACAACTAACCAGTTAACCTTCCAGCATGACTTTGGAGTGTGATATCCAGAGGACGCCTACACAAATACAGGGGAAACATGCAAACGCCATGCAGTGTCCTGGTTGGGCTTTAAACTGAGGACACTAGTGCTGCACGGCAGGGGTGTAGGCCACTAAGCCACTGTGACTGAGAAGCACTAAAACACTCCATAAAAAGGAAATATTTCTCATTGATTAATGTATTCACCAATTATGACCTCTAAATGTGGCTTGCTCTATAAGTGGCATGACTCAGCAAATTATCTTGCACTGAAAATGATTGTTTTTGATATTTGTGCTTTGTATCCTGTGATATATTGGGGCCATTGTTTCCTTTACACACTAGTTACTTTCACTTTTTAGCTGTACACACTCTGCTGCAATTCTTGCTGACCAAACTTTTATTTTTGTTTTGCTAGGGCATGGTGACTGGTTGCTCACATACAGGGGAAGGTGTTTGATTGTTTTTTTTTGAGAAAAGTGGCAAATCTGATGACCCTTGCCAAAGGAACATGACATGTTAAGGGAAAATGTATGTTTTAGGCAAAAACTTTGCTCAGCCAGAGCTGTGGTGCTAATGAATCAGCCAGACGTTGGTGTGATTGTGTTCCCTGTGTTTCCATCCTTAATTAAGCAATTATAAGGTCTGCTGCTACTCACAAATTCCTTTTGCTTTCTATAATTGGATTGCATTTTTATGCAAATTCAGTTTAAGGGGACAATTTAAAATTTTTGGATCTCTACGATGAGTCACGATCACTCTGCTTTATGCTGCACAGAATTAGCCTTGTTAAGAAAACATGATACAGAGCAATTAACCTCTTGTAAAAGAGTCTGCTGCAAAGGGTTTTATTTCATGGTAAAGCAATATGAAATTATTGTAATGTTCCATGGAGGGCGTGGCTGAAAGAGTTCTTGAGATGTTTGCAGATTTTGGGTCTTGTAAACATTGGCTTATGCAGTGTTTAGGAAGACAAAATGACATGAAGATATTCATGCTGCACCCCCTTTTTCAATAAAAGGGCCCATACTGAAAGGCAGTTAACCTTAATTATTTTTCTTCTCCTTCTGTAATGTTTTTGTGGTTATATCAAGCCTGTAAAACAGTATATTGCTCACCGTTTGTTTATTGTTTTAGTATAGAGCACTATACCTTCACTAAAGCTACTGTAGTTGTGCTTCCAGTTGTTGCCAGCAGATGGGGATATTGGAAGTCGCTCTGTGTTTTTTTTTTTTAGCCATCGTTGTTCTTCGTGTTGATTTTGCAGTAGTGCTCTCCAGCTTTTCTTTATTGTATTTCTTCCTCTTCTTTCACTCGGCCTCCAGTGTGAGTCATTCATCAGTAATAGAATTCAGAACTGTATCTGCATGCTAAATGAACAGCTTGTAATTCAATTAAGGGGAGCCTAAAGAGTATCACACAGCAGAGCTAAAGACTGCACTTTTATTACGTTTAACATTGTTTGAATGTTATAGCTCTGGAACTGAAATTCTTAAATATTTCTTGATCACATACATTCCATGTTTTCTGTAGCCGTGTCCCTGCAACATAACATTGTACTCATCATTTTACTTTTCCTGGTGGTGAAAATACAATTCTGTACACAAGTGTGTACCAGCTGTAGAGCTGCACATGTTTCCTTTCCTGTATATCCTTTCAAGTAGCTAATTTAAAGGATAGTTATTGACCTGCTCCTTCTTATTGATGTAGAGACAGAGATAAAATATATATATATATATATATATATATATATATATATATATATATATATAATCTTTATATATCTAATATACATCTCAGAGTTGTCAAAGCGTAACTCCACTTTTTGTTGACCTCTGGGTTATCTATGTACATACATTTCAAGGATTTTAACCACTTCAATACAGGGCACTTATACACCTTCCTGCCCAGACCAATTTTCAGCTTTCAGCGATGTCACCCTTTGACAATTGCGCGGTCATGCTTTACTGTGCCCAAACTAAAGTTTTATAATTTTGTTCCCACAAAAAGAGCTTTCTTTTGGTGGCATTTGATCACTTTTGGGATTTTTATTTTCTGCTAAACAAATAAAGCCTGAACATTTTTTATTTTTTTTGTTTCCGTTACCAAACTTTGTAAATAAGTTTTTGCCTTCACTGATGGGCACCGATGAGGTGGCATGGATGGGCACTGATAGACTGTAATGTATTGTACTGATGGATGCCAATCAGTGATATCCATTGTGGGCACTGATTGGCATCCCTGGTGGTCCAGTGTGGGCATCCTGGGGGGGGGGGGCTGTGCTGATCGATCAGTACAGACCCCCCTGTCAGAGGAGCAGCCCATCGGCTGCGTGATTGGACATGGCTGATCACGCGGTAAAGAGTTTCCGTCAGACTCTTTATCCAGCCACCTGTCAACAGTTACTCCAATTCTTTTAGAAAAGGTATTCTCCTGCTTGTCATTAGATAAATGTAATCTTTTAGGTAACTATAATCTACTTTCAGGAGAACCTGAGCTCCTTTAACCGCAAAGTGTGCATAGTACATATAGACTTTGCAAGTACTTTTGTGCAGGGCTTGACATTTTTTTTTTTTTTTAACGACATGGAGACGAGTGAGGGGAAGATGGCCCCCGCCCATCTCCAAGTCATTGCAGGGCAGAAGCGACTTCAAATCGTCACTTCCGCCCATAGGTCTTAAAAGGGACATTTTATTTTAATTTTTTTCTAATTTTTTTATTGCATTTTAGTGTAAATGAGATCCGAGGTCTTTTTGACCCCAGATCTCTTATTTAAGAGGCTCTGTCATGCTTTTTTCTATTACAAGGGGTGTTTACATTCCTTGTAATAGAAATAAAAATGACACAATTTTTTTTCCAAAAAGGACAGTGGAAAAAATTAAAAATAAAAGTTAAAATCAATTAGAAAAAATAAAATTTTAAACGTGCCCCGTCCCGCCGAGCTTGTTTGCAGAAGCAAACGCATACGTGAGTAGTGCCCGCATATGAAAGCGGTGTTCAAACCACACAAGTGAGGTATTGCCGTGATCGGTAGAGCGAGAGCAATAATTCTAGCCCTAGATCTCCTCTGTAACTCAAAACATGCAACCTGTAGAATTTTTTTTTAGTCGTCGCCTATGGAGATTTTAAAGGGTAAAAGTTTGTCGCCATTCCGCGAGCGGGCACAATTTTGAAGCGTGACATGTTTGGTATCAATTTACTCGCCATAACATTATCTTTCACAATATAAAAAAAAATTGGACTTTACTGTTGTGTTATTTTTTTAATTAAAACGTTTTTTTTCCCTCAAAGTGCGCTTGTAAGCCCGCTGCGCAAATACGGTGTGACATAGTATTGCAACGACCGCCATTTTATCCTCTATGGTGTTGGAATAAAAAATATATATATATGTTTGGGGGTTCCAAGTAAAGGGAAGGAGATCGGCAGGCAGAGAAAATGGCTCCATTAGCATTGCTGGATGTCATACCAACTGCCACCACAAGAGGGCCCAAGATTCTAGAAGTTACCATGGGACTGCACAAGGCCGCGGCCTCAATTACCAGCTGGCGCGGTCCATCGCGATCGCAGGGGGGGGGGTGGGATGCACTATGTAGACAGGATACCCCCAGCTGTGCTGCCCCGGGTGCAAGGTCACTGATTCTAGTCGCCATTGCGACCTGGCGACTGGGGTTTGTCGAGCACTGCTTTTGTGCATTCCTTTTGTGTTCACAAAAAATAAAAGCATGAGAAAAATTGTGAAACAGATTTAGCTGGAAAAACCTGCCAAAATCCATCATCATTTGACAGACAACATAAACTGTGGTCACCCCCCTTTCTCTCCTTTTGTCTTCACTGTTCTCTCCCCCTGCCATGTCTTCAACATAAATTTTAGTGGACAGTTCTGCAGTAGGCTGAGGTACATGACTGACCTGCTGAGATATAGGACAGCTATTCTGTTAGTGGCTATAGCTGCTAGCAATAATCACTGCTCTCCCGACAGGGACTGCCCCCCCCCCCCCCCGACGGGAGAACACAATACCTATGGGGGACTGATTTCCCAATCCACATGGACTATGTTGGTGGGGTGGATTTGTGCGCTTTTTCTTCCTGCATCCCCAAAATCTGAAAGATATTATTTTTCTCTTCCTCCACTTTGCTGCTTGTGATCTTTTTCCACTGCCTTTTTGAAGTCCTCTTCCATCTGCTGGTTCCAGACGTTGCATTCTTTTCCCTGTTCTGCCTGAAGCTCATCTGTGATCCAGTCCCACTTTTGTGTACTCTTCATCAAAAAGGTGACAGTTGGCGGAACTGGAGAACTGGCAATCCCTGGTCTCCGCTACCAGAATAAGCACCATGGAAGGTCACAGAACAGTGAATCCAGGCAAGTTATTCTAGTTCTTAGAGGCTCTTATTTAAAAAAAAAAAAACTTTTTTTTTATTTTTTTATCCTTTGGGTATTGGCCTCAACTGAGTATTTAATTGAGTCACTTCTAAATATCTTTTACTGAGGTTGTAGCCTTAGCATTAAATTTATAGACCAGAGAGAAAATTGGGTGCTATTAAACTGATAATTTAAAGGTTTGGAATCTCTTCTCCTTGGGGAACTCCTTCTGTGTAAGATCTTTCTGTTGTATGTGGGGAAGCCCCCTTTGTGTCTGCAGTGCTGTGTGCCTCTGAAAAGTCTTGTCTGCAAATGTAAAATAGAATGTGCTTTAATACCTGCTAATGGACAGCTCTGGGCTGCTCCGAAGTTGCTAGATGTTATATTTAATCCCAGTTTCCATGGAAACAAACATCATTGCATTCTCCCTAATCACAGGTTTGACTTTATATGGAAAAAAAAAAGTCAAGTTAACAAAAAAAGAATGTCTCCCAAACCAGACTTTCGTAAAACACTGGTCATTTTAGAAATGAGAATACCCAGTAGTGTTCAGATCCCTAGAATATGCTTGTAAAAGCGGAACTTGAGCAATTTTTTCATCTTTCTAATAAATCTTCTGCCCTTGTTTTAACTTTAAATAATAAAAATATTTTTGTCTACCAGTAAATACCTTATACAGCTCACTTCCTGCCTTGGCTTATGATGACATGCACAGCTCTCTCGCGCTCGCGGGTGAGTCATAAGAGGGCCAAAGAGCGGAAGAGCTGGAGTGGCGCATCTGTGTAAATCCAGGAAGTTAACAGGCAGAAGCTTTAGCTACCCACAGTTAAGATGGATGCAGCCAGACTCAGTGGAGGGGTATTTCTGCAGTATATATAAAATATGCAAAGTGGTTGGAGGGATGGCATAGATCTTTTTATTAGTTAAAAATTATTTAGGTTTATGTAATTCTAAGATCTTGCAAGAGGAACAAAGTTACAGGAATCAAGTCTTCCTAACTTAATGACTTTTAGGTAGTTTTGTGTAGAGGATTAAAGGAATATTTCATTTGATGTTTTGTGTATCTTAATTTTAGTAGGTTGTGTTCTGAGTAGGGTAATTGTAACCAAGCTATATACCAGTTAATTGGTGTACCACTAATTTATATCTGATACAAGTTTATAGGATTGAGTTAATAAGACGTGTTTCTTAAAAATGTGAATCCTTGACTCAACTGTCATGTAGTGAATGGTTGACTGGACCAACTTGCTCTGCATGTGTAAAATCTAAAGCCCCCCTGAAATAAATTTACTGGATATACTTTCAAAACCATCTACAATGTTTTCGTGGTTTTATACTGAATATCTTTCCTTGTACAGCAAACTTGTATCTGCTACAGTAAAACCCCCTTTACACTGTTGGACCGTTCAGGTTCGCCTGTCAGTTTTGACGGCGGACCTGAATGGGCGCTCCATGCTGGTATATGGAGCGACGGATGTCAGCGGTGACATGTCCGCCGACATCTGTCCGATCGACTAAAAGCAGACTGATGGCCCTACATTAGCATATGTCGCTGGCAGATCGGATTGGGTGAGATCTGATGAAAATGGACATGCTGTCCGTTTTCGTCCAATCTCTCCATAGAAACCAGTGGCGCTCGAGAAGCCCCTCCCCGCTCAGTGAGCAGAGGGGGACCTGTCATCCGCTGGCTCAGCGGAGATCAACTGAGAGATCTCCCACTGAGCTGGCGGACTCTGTGGAAGCGGATCCGCCTTGTGATAATAAGGCCTTAAACAGATATAAAGTATAAACATAAAACCGATACTTGCCAGAACAGTTTGAACACAAAAGCAGGTGAGACCTCTGGCATCCCTTTAAAAAAATCAGGTCATCTGAATTCAGGATAGAAAGTGATAGTATTCATCTTATTGTTGCTTGCAGCAGCACACTTTGGTCCAGTTTTAATCTCTTCCATAGTCCTCTGGATCAACCGTGGGTGAAGGGTATATTTTAGATTGTATTATTTTTTTTGGTTGAACTAGATGGACTTGTGTCTTTTTTTTTTTTTTTTTTTTTTTTCAAGATCTCTGGAAGCAGTTTTGTGTAGTTCTGAAATTATACTGCATTGTAGCCAAAAGGAGAAAAGTTCTCATTAGAACCAGAAATTTTAAGTGCATTTCTATAGTACAAATGTGGATGTATATTTTATTATCAGTGAGGAGCAACATAAGTTCTGCTTCCTTTTGTAAAGAAAATGTAAGCAATCATTTTGGAGTAGTAGACTCGTACACTGCAGTACTAAGTATCCTATCTCACAGTGCACACTGTATTTATTTTGTGAGACTAGCATATAATTGCCAATAAATGCTGCCCTCAGAAATGATATAGCCACACTGCTGTTAATTCAGAATCTGGCGGTTACACATGCCAATCTTTGACCCAGCCAAGGCCTCTGCTGTTACTGCTCTAGCATTAATTTCAATTCAGCAGACAAATAATTGAAGATGTTTTAGCTTTTTACACGTTAGCTTAGTAGTAGTTAGCACTTCTGTCTAGCAGCACTGTGGTCTTCCTTTTCAATTCCTTGCCAGGACTCTTATCTGCATGGAGTTTGCACGTTCACCCTCTACTTGTTCCGGGTACACTTGTTTCCTTCCACACTCTAAAGATATGCTGGTAGGTAATTGGCTCCTGTCAAACTTGACTCTAGCATATGTATGTATGCATGTGTGGGATAAAGACCTTTGATTGTAAGCTCTTTGAAGGCAGGGACTGATATGAATGTATAGTACGTGAAGTGCTGTGTAACTTGTTGGGCACTATATAAATAACTGCCTTCCTCCCCTTTGTCATATTCCAGTGCAGTGTTTTCTCTATAGTGGTCTGAGACATTGCTCTTTTCCACTCCACAATGCTGTAAGTGTAGCTGTTGAGTGTCTGCCAACTTAACAAAGGGAGTGTAATTTATTGCTTGGTGGTTTTGTTCATGGCTTCTTTCTAGGCCATTGTGTTGATCAATACCACCTTTGTTAACCTACTAATCTTTCTGTCCACACTTGTAAGTTCTGGGACAGTCGTCTATAACAGTGTTTGTGGAACTGCTAGGTTTTAAAGTGCACCTGTGCCCAGACAGTGGACATTACTATTTGACACCATCCCATTACGCAGGAGCCATTGTGGTTGCTTGCCTGAGGGGGGTGATTTATCTTTGGTCTTGTAATGGGCTGCTGCTCCCCTTTTCTGATTGGAAGCAGTGAAATCTGCCAATGGTGTGCTCCTACCCCTAGAACCAGTAGGGGGTGGAGAGGTGTAGTTTCAATGTTTGAGTCGGCCTTCTTTTTCCACTCTTGCTTTTAGAGACCTTTTCACCACCCTCCCATAGCTACAGTCTGACAGCCAAATAACTGTCATGGTTCCCCACTACCAATTGCATGTCCTTAATCTGCTCTTCTAATAAAGGAGGTTCAAATTGAAACCTCCCAAAAAGAAAGGATCCACCAGCTCCGTGACGACATCATGGAGCTGGTGGATGTTGGAGACTTTGTGCTCCTCCACCTTCCGTTTGAAGATACCCCACAGATGCTCAATAGGGTTTGGGTCTGGAGACATGCTTGACCAGTCCATCACCTTTACCCTCAACTTCTTTAACCTCCCTGGCGGTATAATTATTTCAGATTTTTGGTGCTGAAAGTGGTACCATTATTTTGCATGGAAATTTGGCGTTTTATATTGTAGGCCTGTAATTGTTAAATTGCTTAAATCTGTCCAAACCAGAGTCTAGTAGACATCCTGGGTATGATAAAGTTTGAAAAACAAAATCATAAATTATAATATAAATAACTATACCATATAATATAATAAAAATGATTCAATAATGTAATCAAATCAAAAACACAGAAATTTGCTCAGTTGCAGAATTGTCGCTGTCATTACTTTCAGTGTTTGACGGATCTCCCACAAATCACTATCGCTAATTCTGTGACTGATTCTAATTTATTATTGCTGTTTTCCATCTAGTCTAAAACGGCAGTGTGCAGCGGATGGTCTGAGCACTGACAGACTGACCCCCCCCCCCCCTTTAACCTCTGCAGCAATGCTGGCAGAACTCATACGTCTATTTCCCAAAGACAACCTCTGGATATGATGCTGAGCATGTGCACTTAACTTTGGTCGACCATGGCAAGGCCTGTTCTGAATGGAACCTGTCCTGTTAAACTGCTGTACGGTCTTGGCCACCGTGCTGCAGATCAGTTTCAGTGTCTTGGCAATCTTCTTAAAGCGGCTCCAATTTGGACATTTTCACTTAGGGGTGTACTCACTTTTGTTGCCAGCAGTTTAGACATTAATGGCTGTGTTGAGGGGACAGCAAATTTACACTGTTATACAAGCTGTACACTCACTACTTTACATTGTGTGAATGGGGACTAAAGTCAGTTTCTGCTCCCATACAAAAAAGCAAACCTTTCACTGCCTGTGTATAATCTGGGGACAGGTTCACTTTAAACTTTTGTAGGTGAGTGATGAAGACCATCACATTGTGCATGCTTGTTTTGTGGCATTGCTTTTCACATAGCCCATGCAATTTGGTCTGGAGAGCATGTTGTTACATTACATATACTGAAATGCAAATGTTCTCTGTATGAAAGTAAAATGATTATAAGATCATACATTCTAAAATGAAAAGACTTAATTTTCCATAGCCTAGTTTCTGACCACATGGGACTGTTGAAAGTATTTTGACTGTCACCTTAATTGAAACCAAATGTTGCTTGTATTGCTTGGTTTACTATTCCCAAGACTGAGACTTATGTAAAATGGTTTTTGTTTCCCTTCAGTACACAGCAATTTGCCTTTTGTATTCATGTAGAAGTTCTGACTATTTAGGATTTTTGTTGATGATGTGATAGTCTTCTGTAGCTGGTTTGTAATAAGTGTCTGTACGGGACTGTGTACAGCATTCAAATTTAAAGAGCAGTTTCAGTCAGTCTGTAAAAAAAATAAAGTGGATGTAAGCCCTCACAAATACCCAGTGAAGTGAACAGCTTCAGATGATGCACAGAGATGAAACAAATCTCCCTACATAAGTTTTACGTGTATATCTGCTGTCTTCAGCTTGCTATATTTTTTAGAAAGTGAACATTGAGTTAGAGAGGTTTTCTTCCTGTTCATCAGGGGGTGTGGATTCTTGGCATACACTGTGTGACAGCTGATTGGAGGAAAGGCACACACCCCCACTTCACATAGGCAAAAAAAAGAAGGCATGTGCAGAGCTGTGCTGTGAATAGACAAGCTCTCTGCTAATCTTTAGCACCCACCCTGGCTTCACAGTGGCTCCCCTATGAGCATGTGAGAGCCATGCTTTCTAAATAGTCCCACAGCCTTCTGGGACCTGTATTGTGTCCAAGAGGTTGCAAGCAGGGAGGTTGGGAATTAGAACTTCAGTAGTGGGGAAACTGGTACTTGTCAACTAGCTACTCCCCCCCCCCCCCCCCCAAAAAAAAAATATTCAAAATATGACTCGGGAAGAGGAAGAAGAGTGGAACGTCCCTTTTGAGTGAAACGTCCCTTTTGAGTGAAATTCCACTTTAAGCTTTTACTGCATACACTTAAAGATGCTTTTTGTGCTTAAACTAAAGAAGGCTATCTATCTTGCATATAAAAACTAACCACAGATCTTCTGTGGATATAGGCTTCAACAAATCCTCTCTCCATTTAATCCCAGACGTGGAGATCAGGGCTCTGTGGGGGCCAAACCATTGCTTCCAGGACTCCTTGTTCTTTATACTGTAGATGATTCTTAATGACATTGGCTGTATGTTTAAGGTTGTTGCCCTGCTGCAGAATAAATTTGGGACCTCAAATCACATGCCTCACTAATGGTAAGCCATGATGGATAAGTATCTGCCTGTATTTCTCAGAATTGAGGACACCATTGATTCTGACCAAATCTCCAACTCCATTTACAGAAATGCAGCCCCAAACTTACAAGGAACCTCCACCATGCTTCATCGTTGGCTGCAAACACTCATTATTGTACCTCTCTCCAGCACGTCGATGAACACACTGCCTCCTACTACAGCCAAATATTTCAAGTTTTGACTCGCCAGTCCATAGCACCTCCTAACATTTTTCTGCACCCCAGGTCTTATACTTTTGTGTATAGTTGAGTCGCTTGTTCCACATCGGAGGTATGGCTTTTTGCCTGCAATTCCTCCATGAAGACCACTTCTGCCAAAATTTCTCAGGACAGTAGATGGGTGTACATTGGTCCCACTGGCTTTCATCAGTTCTGTGCTGATGGCACTGCTGGTCATCTTCTGAGGTTGAGGGAAAGTGAGCATGATGTCTTTCATTTGCTGCCTTAAAAAAAGTATGTTTTTTTTTTTTTTTCCCCATATCATACTTGCCTAGGTGGATGCAGCATCGATCTGTCCCCTGGTGCCTCTACACTGAGAACCGAGCAGAGAGCTGCTGATTGTCAATTGGCAGCTCTCCACTCTGCTCTTCCGCGCTTACTGGAGCGCCGAGCTGTGGAGGGGCGGAGAGCAGCCGTCTCAGCCTCTCAGCGGCTTGCCCAGGTGTCAGTCCAAGCACCTGGCAGATCCAGACTTTGTCGTGATGATGTTGCACCTGGACTGATTCCTGTGACGTCAGCAGAGAGCGGACTTCAGTTCACACTCTGCTGAAAACAGGTCACAGGAGTGCTAAACGAATTGCACTCCTGTGACCTTTAGGAGAAGCCCAGCCAAACAAGCTCAGGCTGGACTTCTCCTTTAAGTTTCCTTGGCTGACCACTGTGCTTGTGTTGCTCAACATTGCCTGTCTCTTTGCTTGAACAGGGCATTCCCAAACACCCCAGTCTGCTTTGAAATCTTTGCCTATGAGAGACCTGGCTGATGCAGTATAACTACTTTGTGTCTTGTTGTGCTCAGTCTTGCCATGTTGTATGACCTGTGACATGAAACTCTTCTACAACCTCACCTTAGTAGCAGAGTCTGGCTGTTACTCACCCAAGCCTCCTACACAGCTGTTTGTTTCAGTTAAAGGGGTTGTAAATGTATCTTTTTATTTTTTTTAAATCGCAAACATGTTATACTTACCTCCACTGTGCAGCTCGTTTTGCACAGAGTGGCCCCGAACCTTGTCTTCTGGGGTCCCTCGGCGGCTGTCTCAGCTTCCCCTCGCAAGTACTTCTCACCTTCATGTGAGCTCTCTCGCATGGTGAGGAGTGCTTGCGGGCACGCTCCTGTGATACAGCCGGCGGCCATAGCCAATCACTGTATCACTCTGCCCCGCCCCCCAGGCGTGCCACGTCATTGGATGCGATCGACAGCAGCGCGAGCCAATGGCTGCGCTGCTTTCAATCCATCCACTGTAACCAATCAACGGCTAGGCTGAGTGGCGAAGAGGATGTCAGGGGCGAGCGCGGGACTTTCGAGGGGTCAGGTAAGTAAAACGGGGGGCTGGGGGGGGCAGCATTGTATGTTTTTTCACCTTAATGCATAGAATGCATTAAGGTGACATTTTTTTTACCTTTACAACCCCTTTAATGACTGTTTCAACCAACATATGAAATTGATAAGTAGCTTCTGCTTGTTATAATTGATTAACCATACACCTGACTGTAATCCTACAAAGCCAAAGGGAAGTCATGCCAAATTTTGGTTTTGATCTTTCTTCTGTTCGCTCACTTTTCATTTTTGTAAATTGAGAAAAATAAACAATTACAAAAAATATATATCATTATATACAATTTTTCTCTTTTTTAATTCTTTATTGACATTTTCATAATAAAGTTAGACATTAAAACAGTCAGCGCTCCAATGCTCCAGACCATACTAGTGACCAGTTACTTGTATAGGGGTAAATTAACCCCTGTTAATGTATATTTTTGAAAGCATTCTTTCTTCACACCTGACTAAAACTTTTGCACAATACTGCCTATATGTGTGTGGCAATTCTTTTCACGTGTTCTTTTTTGTTTTTCTTTCACCTGGTTTCTCATTAGGGGGTATCTGCAGGTGAATTTTACTGGTGCATGTGCTTTAAATTAGTGATGGATTTGCCTGCTGTAAATGTTTAAATGACATTTTTTTTTTTTTTTGGACTTAATCAACAGTTATAACAAATTACATTAAATCTTTGCTGCACCATCTGTCTATTACCAACTTGTCAGTAGGCCTGGATATTGACACATGGGCTGCAAGTGAGTTCACCTTTTGAAAATCAAAAGACTTGTGAAAATTGATGTAATTATCACTGTTTTAAGAGATCTTCAGGTGACGCTGTATTTATACATCAGTATTGGGACACCTGCCTTTACAAGCACATGAACTTTAATGGCATCCCAATCTTGGTCCGTCGGGTTCAATATTGAGTTGGCCCACCCTTTGCAGCCATAACCGCTTCAACTCTTCTGGGAAGGCTGTCCACAAGGTTTAGGAGTGTGTCTATAGGAATGTTTGACCATTCTTCCAGAAGTGCGTATGTGAGGTCAGGCACTGATGTGGAGTCAGCCTCCACTCTAATTCATCCCAAAGGTATTCTATCGGGTTGAGGTCAGGACTCTGCACAGGCCAGTCAATTTCCTCCACCCCAAACTCACTCATCTGTCTTTATGGACCTTGCTTTGTGCACTGGTGTGCAGTCATGTTGGAACAGGAAGGGACCATCCCCAAACTGTTCCCACAAAGAATGTCTTGGCATGCAAATGCCTTAAGAGATCCCTTCACTGAAACTAAGGGGCCAAGCCCAACCCCTGAAAAAACAACCCCACACCATAATTACTGACCTGCACAGAGTCCTGACCTCAACCCAATAGAACACCTTTGGGATAAATTAGAGCAGAGACTGTGAGCCAGGCCTTCTTGTCCAACATCAGTGCCTCTGTAAGAGTGGTCAAACATTCCCATAGCTGTCTAACTCCTAAACCTTGTGGACAGCCTTCCCTGAAGTGTTGAAGCTGTTATAGCTGCAAAGGGTGGGCCAGCTCAATATTGATCCCTATGGACTAAGATGCCATTAAAGTTCATGTGCGGCTAAAGGCTGGCGTCCCAATACTTTTGGTAATATAGTGTATGTATATGCTGACAGCTCATGTCATCTGCTGTTACTGCCCTTTGTTAGGTTGTTACCACGGGTTTACTTTAAAGGCTAGATGGGGGGGGGGGGGGGGAGGCGTAAGCAGTAATGGCATACCTTATTATCATTGCAGTGTTCAGTCTGTGTTTGGACTGTCAGTGGAATATTACAGTTAACACTTTACATTTCAGATTAGCCTCTTACACTGATCAGTTTCCATTCTGTTGCCCTTGTTGGAAGCTCAGCTGCCTCACAACCACATTCTCATATAATTGTGCTGTTCTTGGATCATTTGGGAGTGACTGCAACAAAGTGAGCGCACAGTTCAGGCCTTTCTGTAAGTGTAGCCCTGATAGTGCTTCAAGGTCACTTGTTTGCTTTTTTTTTTTCTTTAGCTGTGTGTCCACAAGTACTTACAACACTGCTGTAAACAAATCGATACAACACTGTCATGCGGTTGTCTCATCCCTTCAACAAACCACTTTGACCTTATACTGTGGAGAGTGTGGCCTTCATAGGGTTTTATATCTCTCTGATTGGTGACAGGATTTCTGCCATTTGTTATGGCCTTTAGCCATAAATAAGTCAAGGAGCAAGCCTTAAAGGATGGTGGGAATTTATATGGGGTAGATGGATAGTCGCACTTATTTTTTGGTGATTTTATTTATTTTTTTGAGGAAAATAAGCAAGTTAATCTTAACATGCATATACTGTGTGTGTGTGTGTGTGTGTGTGTGTGTGTGTGTGTGTATAGTGCCTCAGTATATAAGCTCCACTGCTATGGTACATTTTTCTTATGGCTGTATATTATAACGGTATTCATAATGAGAAAAAATATTGAGCATATACAAAGTTATTTTGATTTTATATATATATATATATATATATATATATATATATATATATATATATATATATATATATATATATATATATATATATATATATATATATATATATATATATATAGTAAATAAGTTAAAAAACAATAAGAATGATTTGTTCTTTTGTATCAAAACTGCTATACTTTACTGGCAGCCCCTCTACAAAACATCTTGCCGTTGGCACATTGTCCTTCTAGTTAAAGCACATATTGAAGTCTTTGACAGATTTTGCCAAAGAACCAACACATTGTTGTATTCAGAGGTGTTTCCTCATCTTACAGCACGTTTTCCTTTCACAGTAGGCTTTTTAGCATATTTCCAGCTCCACACACAATTTACTGGCACTGCCCAATGTATCGTAAAATTAAGTTCACATAATGTATGTTTTAGATTTGAAAGAAACCTGAAAGAAAATTTGCAAAGTTAACGTGGATATATCAATAATCTGGACCCTAGATGTTGGCCTTATCGCAGGAAAATAGGGATTGTGAAAAAAAGTTATGTCAAAATACCAAAGGGTATGCTTGCACTCTGTCAATAAACATGATGATTTTTCAGTGTGAGAATCCATGTGCTTACTACAGGGAGAAGGTATACATGTATAGCATATCCTAAACGTTGATATATATTTTAAATTAGCCAGATGATGGCTGGTTCACAACCTCACAATAAATGATTATATTTTGCCTAACGTCAATCTGGCAAATGTCTTTGACAGATACAGAAATATATATATTCTCTTCAGAGAGGGTTTTAATAATCCTACTGATGGTGTACATCGTTCATACCTGTCCTTAGTATGGAAATTGAAGTGATTTGTAAAACCTCACCTTGACCCATTGCGGCTGCATTCACATGATGCGTTTTGTTTCGTGGGCAGATTTGTCACAATTCTGCCCATGATTTCAAAGCGCCGATGTGTGGATGACAAATTGCGGCAACTTAAATCGCATAAAGCATGTCACCCAAAAGTAGCTCCTGAACTTTTTTCGGATGACGAGCTTCATGCGATGTGGGTTGCCGCGATTTCTCTCGGCAGACACGCACCTCGATTTTAGGTGTCATTCAAATAAATGGCATCTCAAATGTGAGTCCTGCGATTGGTCATTCATACTGGCACTTTTAAATCGCAGGCAGAATCACACTCCCTCTGTTCTCAGCTGCATAAGAGCTGGGGGAGGAGAAACGGCAGCACACTGATATTCCCATTTAAAGGTTGTGGGTGGGGGGGCAGGACAATTCTAATGTTGGAGGAGAGTACACAGCGTTCCCAGCACAGCTAGAGAACTGACCACAATGTGTTCTCCTGCTTAGTAAGTTTTTACCTTTTTTTAATGTCTTCTCTGCACCCCCTCCCCCCCACATATTTATCTGAGCTTGATCTCAGTCCAGCACTGTGCAATAGAGCAGCAACTTGCTCCCTCATAGGCTCAGAGCCAATCACTGCCAGTGAGGAGGGGTGGGAGGTTGAGCTGGACGCACAAAGTGCAGCTCGGGAACTAGCTTGCATGAGTGCCACCATAGCAAGCGGCTTGCTATAGTGGGCACTTGGCAGTGGGGGGGGGGGCATGAGTGCTGGCAGGGAACCCACAAAGAGGCGGATTGGGGCTGCTCTGTGCAAAGCCAGTGCCCAGTGTAGAAAAGTATGACATGTATGTTTTAAAAGAAAAGGGTTTACAATCGCTTTACAAATACATCTGACTTGCAATCGGAGGTATGTAGAGATGGGCCCAGGAGATGCCATGCGCCTCCTTGGACTTGACTCATAGTGTGCTTTCACTTTTTACAAAATGAGCTGAATTCACCCACAGTGATTGGTAAGTGTCACATTTATTGCTTTATAAAAATGGCCCTAAATGTATTTTAGGTTCCAGCATAATCTGCATTTGTTTTTAATGCCCTATTGTGCGTGTAAAAAATGTAGTCATTATGTTTGCATCATGGGTTCCCAACGGATGCCATATTTCGATCCCTTCTAATGTTTCCAATATGCTTGACACCAGTTGGAACTGCTTTGTGCTGCATCTGATTCTTTGTGTATTTGACTTTTTGTTACATGCACATTATATAGCAATGATTTCTGACTCACAGGTCTTTCCAGTAATTTAAATAATTTTAAGATTATCAGCATTATGCCAGACCTAAATGTAGCCACCTTTACATATATGCCAGAATTTATTAAGACTGCTAATTATCTTCAATACTGGCTTGGTCACAAGGGAGCCTGTATATTTTTTCTAGTGCAGGGCCTTACAATGAAGTATGCATGCTAGATGATGAAAAGCAAAGATAACTAGCTGGTAAAAGAAGAAAATGCAAATCAATAGAAAGGGGAGAGAGAATTTGGACAGTGTCAGCAGTGATCCAGCTTTATATAGAACCTGTATTTCTTCCAGAATACTGAATGGTGCTTTTATTGAGGGTGACTGAATAGAGAAGTGTGGGGTGTTTAGGCTTTTCAAATACGCTATTGCATTGGAACAGCAGCTGCACTGTGCCAGATTCTTTCTAAAGCACACCCAGAATCCTTCACTGTCCAATATTCCTGCACAATCTTAACCCTTTAACAAGTACGGTAGAATTTTTAAGCTGAAAGAAATAATCTTTTGACAATTGACAGCTGTGGAATAACTCCACAACTGTGGAAAGCCAGTACATGCTTTTGAAGCATATGGTGTTTTCTAGTGCATAGACTGAAACTTTAAAAGTGGACACCAGTCAACATTAAATGTTCTTTCATATGCCCCATTCTAAATAGTAAGAGTTAATTTGTTTCATGGCCATGTGGACTAGAGAATTAACTCTCCTTTTGCTATTATGGGTGGGGGTCTCTATGATCCACTTCACTCCCAACAAGTGGGTAGACTCTTTGCGTACTGCTGGATCCTAAATTGTACGTCATGACATCAGAGTCCACGAATGGAAAAGTGGCCTCATTGGACACGGTCACATGGGGGAGAAGAATCTTGCAGGAAAAAGGTAAGCAATTTTCTGCCCTATGCACCCCATAGACATAGACTAAACTAGCTATTAACCTTACTGTTGGGGAAGGAGGAGGTGGTACACAGTAATGACTGGACTTATTCTGTGTTAAGTCATATTTGTGTTTTCAGCATACCCCCCAATTTTAGAACTTGAAATGATACACATCGGTACAGAAAGAACATGCAAAAGGAAATGTCTGCTGTGGATCATGGCTTAAAGTGGTTGTAAATGTAGAAGGGTTTTACCATAATGCATTCTATGCATTAAGGTTAAAAAAAAAAAACTTGTGTGCACCCCCCCCCTTATAACATAAAAGAGAAATTGGGACTTTTAAAGCACACACATATACAAATTTTAGAAAAATGGAAAATATTTATTGAATTAAAAATGCATATGTGAAAAGAGGATAAAACCACAGTACATCAGTAACAAATTTCAACAGAAGTAAATTGTCTATGGAAACACAGAGCGCAGCTCGGGAGCAAACGTGCATGAGTGCTGCCTCCATAGCAAGCGTCTTGCTATGGGGACACTCGGCAAGGGGGAACAACCAGGAGCGCCAGCATGGTAACCATGGAAGAAGAGGTTTGGGGCTGTTCTGTGCAAAAACGTTGCTGTTTATAAATACTGTGTGTTTTTTTTTTTCTGACCTTGTATCCATAAAATACTCTTTAAAGAGGAAATGAACTGTGGCAGCTGTGCACAAAAAGGTCAAGAGGGCAAACCAGTATATTTCCTTTAGGCTATAGTCCCCTTTTATTTTTCATGCAATAAGCCCACCTTACATTAGAACTTCATTATAACCGTTAGACCCCTTTCACACTGGGGCGGTGCGGGCGTTGGCGCTAAAGTGATGCTAGATTTAGCGGCACTTTACCGCTGTTATAGTGGCACTTTTAACCCCCAGAATGGGTTAAAAACGCCTGCTTAGTGCTGCTTTTAAATCGCTTTTAAGGCACTTTGAAAGCGGCGCCCATTAATTTCAATGGGCAGGGGCAATAGGGGAGAGGTGTATACACCGCTCCCCCATCACCCAAAGTTATATTATCTGAATGTAAAGCTCAACTCTAGGGCAAAAAAAATCATCCCTTGCAGTGGGGCTCCTCTTGCACTGCAGGGGTTTAGAGTACCAGTTAAAAGGACTTTTACCTTTTCCCTTTCTACTGAAGACCCACTCTGCGACCAAAACACTCACAGCTTCTTCTCTGTGGCGATCTGGTGATTGTAGGCACTCTGCCATTATCACAGACAATGCAGGGTGCTCAGCTCTTAGTTATGAGGACACCAAGGGACTTACCCAAAAGCCAGAGCATAAAGGAGAAGAGGAGTGAGCTGGCTGCCAGGGTTGCAAGGAATTGGGTACGTAAAAATAATTTACTGGTACCCTAGGCATAAACAAGTATGTGTCCCTTGCAGTGCTGGGGAGCTCCACTGTAAGGAAGTAGTTCTCTTTTACCAGTGGTTCATCTTTCATATTTTTAAATGTCGTAGTTTTTTTTTTTTTTTATGTTAAGTACATTTATACGTAAACTAACCACTAGAAGGAGCTCTATATCTAGCTGTGTCCTTCAAATTTTTTCTTAACCTCTTTTTTTTTTTTTATTGTAATGCATTTTTCTATTATGGAGGTTTTCCTTTACTTCCTGTCCTAGAGAGACAGCAGAAAATCTTCCCAAAAAAAGGCGTTATTGCACCTTTTGACAGATTTGAATAAATAGGCTTTTTTTTATTTATTTTTTTGGTGGCATCTGTAAATATTTTAGTTTTTCCTTTGCTATTTTTTTTGCAGAACATTCCAAACAGATTGCTACCATTTCATTTGATGTTTTCTTACTTGGCACGCTTTTTACATTTTACTGCAAATTTAAAATTATATAAGACTAGCTATATGTGAAATGAAGTTTCCAAAATTTCTACAAACGTTCTGGTGATTGCTAGATTCCATTTATTATGCACTTAGAATAATATGGTGATGCCATGGGGTACTTCCCAAGTTTACTAGTTTCCTGACTGTTGTAGAATTGAGTACTTTTTACAGTGTCACCAACCCAGAACATACTTTAAAATCATGAAAGTATGTATGTTTGCAGAGTGTATCTGCATCCTTCCAAGTCCATGCCACAAAACCGAAGCCAGTTGACTAGTATGATACCCAGGAAAACAAGCATTTTCATTTAAAATCGTCCACAATTTCATGCATACTGTATTCTCTCAGTAGACATTTTTTTTTTACCAAAATTTGCAAATTTCCCCTGAAAAGACCATAAAAAGAGATGAGCTTTTACAGACTTGAATATTCAATACAGTTGGGGCCTTGAAAATGGGTTTTATATTTAGTGAGATCTTTCTGTGTTTGTGTCTTTTATGTGTTGGTGTAACTGTAATGCCGCGTACACACGGTCGGAATTTTTTCGATGGAAACAGTCCGATGGGAGCTTTTCATCGGATTTTCGGACTGTGTGTATGCCCATCGGTCTTTTTCTGTTGGAATTTCCGACGGACTTTGGATTGAGAACCTGTTAACTTTTCCGACGGAAAACCTTTCTATCGGATTTTCCGATCGTGTGTATGCAATTCCGATGCGTGCTCGGAAACAATTTGACGCATGCTCAGAAGCATTAAACTTCCCTTTTATAGTGCAGTCGAAAGTTTTTTAAGACGCGGTGTTATTGACCGTCGGAATTTGGTGTGACCGTGTGTAGGCAAGACAGTTTGAGCGAAATTCCGACGGGAAAACCATCGGAGCTTTTTCCGACGAGAATTCCGACCGTGTGTACGCGGCATTAGGCCTTATGCACACTGAACATTTTTACAGCTGCTTTTAGGGGCAACTTTGCATTTGTTTTGTTTTTCTTGCCTCTAAATGCCCATTGTTAGCCATGTTAGCCTATTATTATTCAGGATTTATATGGGACCGACAGCCTATGTGTCCATGCACACATAGGCTTTTAGCAGTGTTTAGTGGCAGGGGCTTTTAGATGCAGGAACACAAAACCCACTGCCAGTGTGTCCTGGCGCAGCAGAGTTAGGGCAGAAAAAACACTTGACGCTGCTAAACGTGTCTAAATGCTAATGCTTGAGCATGAATTAATTTCAATGTCCAGAATTGTTCTGGCCAATGAAATTTAATGTCCAAGAACTTGACACCTGTAAAAACTTTAGACACTTTTACAAGCGTCAGGCTTTTTTTCTGCAAAAACATTGCTGGCTTCTAGTAAAGTTGGAAAAAAAAATGTCCTGTGTGCATCAGGCCTTATATTTATGGGCGATTCTACAAAAATTTTACTATTTTATTGTAACTTAATTCATTTGAACCTTTTTAAGGGCAAAGCAACAGATTTACTTTAATAGTAACAGTCTTACTTTTTGTTTGCTCCCTAACTGATCAGTGGAGCCAACAGAAATAACGGATACTATCCGGTATGGAAGAACATGAGACTTTTAGTCAGTGGTGGCTGGTGGTATATTTTTGGGGTGCAAAGGCAAACGATGCACCCACAGCCACCACTTGGTCACTCAGATCACATGCAAAACAACCACCCCCCCCCCCCCTCGTCGGTTGGTTGCAAAGCCCACCTTTGTTTTTTAAGCCTATTAGAGCCTCTGGCTCTAATCACGTGCTTCAGAAAAAAATATTGCAATCCATGCACCCGGTGCCCCACTTGTCGTTTAGGGGGCCAGACGCTAAGGATAAGGGGGGCAACCTGCATTACGGGCCGCCACTGCTTATAGTCCTGTGTAGCCCACAACTCTGGCAACTTTGATCCTAGAACAGTGGTGGGGCAGCAAAATAAAAGGTAGTGTGTGTGTGTGTGTGTGTGTGTGTGTGTGTGTGTGTGTGTGTGTGTCAGTGGAGGTTTGCATTGAAATAAACTGTCTGTGACTTGCATGGGCAAAGCACAGATGCACTGTAAGAAAAAAATTATTATTCATGCGTTTTCCTTTTGCTAACGCTTTTTTCCTTCCCTTTTTGGCAAGTCTGACTTGAGTAATTGGAAGTCAAATTCTCCCAGTAATCAAAATATCACATCTTATGAATAAAGCAAAAACGTAGTTCACATTCATTGGAAACGAGCGATCTTGATGGACTCCCCCCCACCCCACCCCCCATCACCAACACCTTTTCAGTTTTCTAGAAAATATCTTTCTCTGGCTATTATGTGTGTGATTGAAGTAGATGCTGCATACAGATCAAGACTGAAGTGTGTTGTTTTTGTGTCAGAAATCTAGCATCTCCACAGGGAATCTCCTTCCTGTTCATTCTGTAATCCCCATTTCAGAACCTCGGCCTTGTCTGTGAGTACTGCACTATCTCTGCTGAGGTTACAGCCCTATGCTGATTTGCAGCAACTTACTTTGGGGTTCTCTTGCTACCTGCCATTTTAGACTTGTTCGGAGTAAAATAGGGTACATAAAAGTGACTGTGTGTGTACATTTTTTCACTGATTAACTACAGTATGTACTCCAAGAATTTATGACTGCAAAGATGTTTTTAGGAAAAAGAAATCTGTGTGATGTATATTTTCTGCCAGCAGCTCAAACATGCAAGCTTACCATTATGTACTGGGGAAGATTGTAAAGTGGTTATATTACCAATATAAGCTACAGCTGCTCTTGGGGAACTGTGAATAGGTAGCTGTAGACAGGTTAAATTTCATTGCCCAAGGCTGACAGCATGCCAGATAGGTCCAAAAAGATCTTGCCATGTCATAATATGGTGCCAAACCATGGGGGTCAGAGCCATCTGTCCACCACATGTCCAAGAGGCAGTAATTGAGGGCTTATTTTCTGTGTTTTTGTTTAGAACATCACTATGTGAAGAAGAGTATGTTCACAATTTTTTGCTTCGTTCTCTGCCTGACGGCATAAAATATGAAATCTTGGGCTAACTGTGCTAAAGAAAAGCCATCAGTAAGCACATCTTCTCTTTGTACACTTGGGTATATCACTATCCACACTGTTTCTATGACACAATCAAGTTTAGCATAAAATGGCAGCCTGCTGTAGAAGTCCAGCTGACACATGATGTATTATATGGGATGCTGTTCAGATTACTGCTTTATTGGAAATGTGCTCCTGATACAGTGGGGGAAGGTATAGTCTAATGTAACGTACCTTTAACTTCTAGGGACTAGATTCTAGATTCCACTCTTGCTCATAGGTATTTTATAATCTGCTTTTGATATTTTCCGGTCTTTATCATTACCAGTTTCAGAATCTGCAGTTTGTACTATAAAAATGGGTACTGCATATTAAACTTTTGTAGTACAGACTATGGGTTAAAATAATCCTAAAGTGTTTAGGTCCAGACTGATGACTTATCTCTTGGTTGTCTTGGCATTGATAAGGTGTACAGGATGCCAACATTCAGTCTGACATGGCTAGCTTTGTGGAGTTTGGCATTGCCAGCTATTTATTCCTTCACAGCTAGAGGAATTTAAATTAAAATATCTGCTTATCTGCAAAATATATGGCTACAACTCTGACCTCCGAGATAACAACATTGGCATATAAAAATAAATGCACGCAAAGCTCAGCTCCGCTTTAAAGGATAAGTTCACCATTGGGAACATGTTACATGTTCCACGCGTTTTAAGTTAGAACATGTACAAATTTCTCCTACTCCTTCTCTACTCTATTGTTCTAGGGACTGGGGATTTACTTTCCTGTGAAAGAGCTACAAGTATTGACAGGCTGATGGCTTGTAGTTCTCAATTAAATATCAGGGCATTAGTGAGTGCTCTAGGTAGTTCATTGAGTTTTCTGTCATCATGTAACTGCCTGCCCATACGTGCAGACTGATGCACTGACAGTCTGCAGGAGCCTGAGGTTGCACCCATAATCTGCTGATTGTGGGTGCAATGCTTTACAGGTTCCTAAACAAAAAAGATAATACACATTTTTTACCTACATTGTGTTTTAGTTTTTTTTTTTTTTTTTTTTTTTGAAAGGTGGACTAATTCTTTAAGCAGTAGGTGGAGTTTAAAGCTGAATTCCAGGAATTCAGCTCCTTTGAAAAATATGACGGTACACAATGAGTTAAATCCAGCGAGGTGCATGACACCACCTGGGCGTAGTTCTGATATTTATCTCAGACAGCTTTATAGTACTCACTATCACTGTAGTTCCAGGGGAGGGACACGTCTATCTGAGCTCTACATCCTAAACAGGAGGGTTGCTGCAGAAGCTATGCCTGCCCCTCTCCTCCTGCCCAATCACAGAAGCATTGGTATTGCATGTATTCAGTTGCTTAACATTTTTACATGATGTACTTCCTTTTTTTGCAATTATATTGCACATAACTGTCCCTTACCTCTTCTTTGGTAGTCCCCTTTCAGCGCTCTCCACACCTCCTGTCTTTCAAGTGCCCCCATAGCAAGCCATGTGCCAATAGTACACCCATGAGGGTGCACACATCCATAGACACACACAGCACTTCTCGGCCACACCTTACTTCCTCCTCAAAGTTTGACAGTAGCAGGAGTCTGTGAATTCAGCAAGAGAAGGGGTCAGGGCGGGGTCATGAGAGGTGTTTGGTAAGTGTTTAGGATGAGGGGGAGTGATGACGAGTAGTAGGGCATTTTTTTACCTTAATGCAGGGAAACACCTAGACTTTAAAACTTTAACAAGCAGTGAAGCACTTTTTAACCACTTCAGCCTGGAATTATTTGCTCCCTTAATGACCAGAGCATTTTTTGCGCTTTAACTGACAATTGGGCGGTTGTGCGCTGCTGTACCCAAACAAAATTTTGCGATTTTTATCGGTACTGAGACATTGACATTTATGCAGTGATCAGTGCTATAAATAGCCACTGATTACTGTATAAATGTCATTGGCAGGGAAGGAGATAAACACTAGGGGGCGATCAAGGGGTTAACTGAGTGTGTTCTAACTGTAGGGGGGGATAACTTGCATGTAAGCCTTCAAAGTAGATTAGATTAAGCCTTTTGATTTTTCATCTTCGGGTCCCATAGACTTTAATAGAATTTATGGCTTGGGTCCGAACTTTTTCTCTGTTCGGGAGCTCTGGTGCGAACCAAAGCCAGGGTATTCGGCCCATTACTAGTGATGGGTTAACCACTCCATTAAACCTGCTCCAGTGATAATCATTGTCAATCTGCTAGTGCTTGGATTGTTGTCCATGAGCTGGAAAATCTCTGAACTGGATAGTCTAAGAGAGTAATGGCCACAGATGATGTATACTTTTATTTAGCGATTTGCAGAGGAGGACAGAAGGTACGCACATTCTGCTGTTAATCGTCTCTTTACCCTGTAAAAAGAGCACAAATTTGTCTTTAGAGAGACCTTTGAAAACAATAAGGGTGCTGTCTCTTATAAAAGAGGGCTGGCATTGTGTGTCCAAAACATGTTTTTCCAAAGTGAGGTTTGATGGGAATGTTCCGTGTAGGTGTAAATCTGTAGCAAATTAGCAGATAACCATGTAGGGCAATAGCATGTAGCTCTTCTAACATTTTTAACATTTGTGCTTAGAGCAAACAAATGTCCTGAAGTGTATGGGCTTCCTCTCTGTATATTCAGAGTGGTGCACATGCAATTACACTTTTTCAGTTGTGTGCACAAACTCTGCCAAGCTGTGGGCTGCAGCTCCCAATTAACACCACTTAACAGCTGTTAAATAGCAGAGTTGTCTCATGTAACATCAATTAAAATGCTAATTCCACTCGATTTGCTGCCCACCACCAGGTAGACTCTGCTTATGATGGATTACAAAGCAAAACTGAAATAAATGACTCACAAAATATAATTAAATGTAATCACCTAATTGAATTAAAATATGTATGCATCAGGAGTAAAACCTTGTAGCTTTGCAGGAGTGTCTTGTATGTTGTATTTTTTTTATTTCTTGTAATGGGATAAATCCTGTCACATTGTTTCTTAATCCTTATTTGGTTATTGTGTCAACCTATAGCTGAATTATTTCATGATGGTGTGGCAAAAAAAAAAAAAAAAAATCATCCTAAAAAGAAATAGCCAGTCTGTGTTGGCAATAAAATGAATACACAGGCTAAAAGCTACTAGATTGTTGCTTTGACCTGGACTGCTGGGTAGCAAAAGGGCAAGGCTTAATCCTGAGAGTAAGGATGGAAGGCAACATTTACTGCGCTTTAGGTGACATAACGGAGGGGAATATTTATGGATGTTTGTATCATAAGAAGAAATTCTCTTATCACTGCTTTGCCGATAGAAAATTGATTTGGTCTAAGTACTGTTTTTTGGAGTGGCTCATCAGCATCCCTACAATATCAGAGAAGCTCTAATGATGCTTTAATCTGCTGCATTCCTAGTAAAAATAGTAGCATTTTCAGTAGTGGATTTATTTTTTAGATTCTTTAAACCAAAAAATATCCAATAAACTGCAATAGAAGGGGACAAAGTAAGAGTGTCACAAGAATCTATAATAGATATGACAATGCATAAGGGTAGAAAGTACAAATCGTCAGAAGACCGGTATTGGAGAGGTTTGAATCAAGAGCACCCCTCCACATTGAGCAGGGGCCATTGAAATGGTAAAATTGCCCCATGTATAAACTGCTGGTGACATAGGTCCTCTGGATAAAAGGCAAGATGGAAACTGTTGAATATAGTAGAAAACTTCCTTCCTCATCCTAAGGCTTTCCCCAGCGTAAGGTTGAGAGCCAGGTGTGGGCGGCACACATATTTTGTTTTATATATAGTTTTGAACCCACGATTAGAAAATCAACTTAACCGCTTCCTGCCCGGCCTATAGCAGAATGACGTCCGGGTGGTGGTTCCGTTATCCTGACCTGAACGATGACGTCTTTCAGGATAACAGCCGGCAATCATGATGTAAGCAGGAAGAGCTGTGTATCGGCTCTTCCTCACTCGCGTCTGACACGAGTAAAGAAAAGCCGATCGGCTGTTCTCCTGACCGGGGGGGGAGGGGGGCTGCGCTGATTTCTTATCAGTGCAGCCCCCCCCCCACCGGATGCCCACTTGAGACCACCAGGGGCACCACTGGGATGCCAATCTCTGCCCAGATTGATGCCAATCAGTGCCCAGTAATGCCTGCCAGTGCCTCATAAGTGTTGCCTATGAGAGCCGTTTATCAATGAGCATCAGTGCTGCATACCAGTGCCACCTATCAGTGCTGCATATTAGTGCCTATCAGTGCCACCTTATCAATGCCGTCAGTTCTGCCTCATCAGTGAAGGAGAAAACTTACTTATTTACAATATTTTATAACATACATTTTTTTGTATTTTTTTTTTTTATTTGGTCTTCTTTTTTTTTTTTTTTTTGTTGTGCAAAAAATAACCCCAGCAGTGATTTAATACCACCAAAAGAAAGCTCTGTGGGAACAAGATGATAAAAAAAAAAAAAATAGTGTACAGTGTAGCAAAATGCGAAAATTCACTTGGGCAGGAAGGGGGAAAGTGCCTGGTATTGAATTGGTTAAAGCAAAAGTTTTCAGATGAATTTCTACTAAAGCTTTGTTTAAAAAATGTTCTGTTTTGTAGGTTCTTTGCATATATCTGAGCTATCTGTGATAGGGAAGAAGATTGGTAGATAATTCACTTTTCACTGCCCTGCAGTCCCTGCTTTTCAGCATTAGATTATAGTCTTCTGCAGGCAACAATTATTTTGTTGTGGCATTTTCTTTACCAGAGTAAAAATCTGTAGTGAATTACAATATATACTGACATAGCAAATTGGTGGGAGGGAAAAAAGGCTTTTTCCATAGTAACAATGGGTTGATTTACTAAAGGCAAACAGACTGTGCACTTTGCAAATGCAGCTTAGTGAACGTGGTGAAGCTCTTCCGGTTTCCATCATCCATGTTCAAGCAAAAATGCTTTTAATTTAGTATTTTTATTTTTCTTGCAACTGATTGGGTGTTCTCAAAACAGTGGGTCTACTCTGGTGCATACCACTTGCCGAATATATCAAATTAACAAACGTGTTCCCCATTAGGGCTGCAACTAACTATTATCTACATAATCGATTAATTGGCAGATAATTTTTTCGATTAATCTGATAAACGAAAAATATTTTTTATGATTTTATTTAAAATGACAAAACTGAGTGTTACACTTAAACTGCATCACAACATAACTATTCAAGTAAATTCCTCATTCATTACTGACAATGCAGTGGGGGGGGGGGGCTGGCCCTGAATGGGAGAAGGGTGGGAAGGAATTAGCTAGTTTGGAGACCAAGTGTTAGAGGGAGTAGGTTGGGAGGGAGTTTGGAAGAGAGGCATGTGGGAGAGGAACCGGACCAGAGGGGGTTGCGATAGAAAAAGTTTGGTTGGACAAAGAACCAGCCCCAAAAGGGGGGGAGTGGGCTGGGGCAAGGGAGCGGACCAAAGCGGGCTGGAGGAACCGGACTGGAGTGTGGGAAGGAGTAGTGGTGGCTCCGGACCAGAGTGTGGGTGGGAGAGGTCTGTGTATTCCTCAAACTGACACCAATGTTCAGGCACTATTCCCCCCCCCCCAGGAACACCAATGATGGGGTACTATTCTCCCCCCCCAGGAACACCAATGATGGGGTACTATTCCCCCCCAGGAACACCAATGATGGGGTACTATTCCCCCCCAGGAACACCAATGATGGGGTACTATTCCCCCTCCCCAGGAACACCAATGATGGGGTACTATTCCCCCCCCCAGGAACACCAATGATGGGGCACTATCCCCCCTCCCCAGGAACACCAATGATGGGGCACTATCCCCCCCTCCCCAGGAACACCAATGATGGGGCACTATTCCCCCCAGGAACACCAATGATGGGGCACTATCCCCCCTCCCCAGGAACACCAATGATGGGGCACTATCCCCCCTCCCCAGGAACACCAATGATGGGGCACTATCCCCCCCTCCCCAGGAACACCAATGATGGGGCACTATCCCCCCCAGGAACACCAATGATAGGGCAATACCCCCCAATGAACACCAATGATGGGGCACTATTCCTCCACCCCCCCCAGGAACACCAATGATGGGGCACTATTCCCCCCCCCCAGGAACACCAATGATGGAGCACTATTCTCTCCCCCCCCCCCCCGAACACCAATCCATCCAACACGTTTAAATCATATAGCTCTTTCAGGGGTGTCGTATACATCGCTACAATGCAATCAAAATCTAGTTACATAACAGATCTCATTGTATCTAAATCATTGCATCCTCATAGACTTATGTTGAGCCATACTGTTATTGTGCTGAAAGTCACTGACAGAAGCCGGTTCTGCCACTGACACTACCACAGGTTAATGAACGGGGAATTTCCTAACCCCCCCCCCCAGCATTTTTTTGGGTTCCAAAAAAAGCCTCTAAACACCACTGCCTAGAAACGACTATAAACAAACCAGTGTACATGTACTGATAAGATAACATAGAGGAGGGTTCAGGAGCCGTTGAAAAAAATGCCCAACTGCTCCTAAACGTCTGTTTACCAGCAGTAGTGTACATGAGACCTTAGATCAAAGGCATGAACTTCAGTCTGTAAATGAGGTCAGTTTAACCACTTAGACTAAACCTTTTTCAGACACTTGTTGCTTACAAATTAAAATCAGTATTTTTTGCACGAAAATTACTTGAGACCTCCAAACATGTATATTATATTTTAGCACGGACCCTAGAGCAGGGGTCTTCAATCTATGGCTCTCCAGTTGTTCAGGAACCACAATTCCCATCATGCCTAGTCATGTCTGTGAATGTCAGTGTTTTACAATGCCTCATGGTAGTTCAGTTCTGCAACAGCTGGAGGGCCGTAGTTAAAAGATCCCTGCCCTAGAGAATAAAATGATGGTTGTTGCAATATTTTATGTCACGCTGTATTTGCGTAGCGGTCTTTCAAATGCAATTTTTTGGGGAAAGAATACTCTTCAATTAAAAAAAAAAATTAAACCGTAAAGTTAGCCTAATTTTTTTATTTTTTTGTATGTGAAAGATGAGGTTACCCTGAGAATCGTGATTTTTATTCTAAGGGGAAAAAAAAATGTAATTCTTATTTTAGCCAGAATCGGGCAGCTCTAGTTTCAAGGTACCTCAACTGTGACATACCTGGCAACTTGATGTCCAGACTCTTACTACTGATTTTGGCCAGGGACAGAAACACCCAACTAAAATGCCTTCATCATGTCTACTATATGCCTCAGAGATTATTGGTTATTTACCATGGGGTTGGCAAACATTGCCCAAAATGCTACTCAGGTTGGGACGTTTATTCTGCCCCTATATACAACAAAGATACAAGATCTCAGTGTGGTTGGTCGGGGGTCTAACCCTTAGTATGGACCCCTTGCTTCTGCTACTGGGTATTTGTGAGAAATTCTACCTCTCCTCATAGGAGGCCATTTCTTTTTTTTTCTACTGCTTTCTACTAAGAAAAACTATCCTTCTAAATGGGAGTTGTCGAACACTTTCACTGTCCCTTCATGGAGCTCTATGGCAAATGCTATCTTTCCTATCTATAAGCTTACATACATACATGAGCAGAAATGGGATCTGTGACGCCTGGGTGGAAGCCTACCCTGGTACTTTATGCAGCATTTTATGGAGGCTGAAACTTGAATAAGGGTGTGCCTTTCTGCTCAGAGAAGGACCTGCTTTAGGAAACCTTAAAATCATGTTCAGCCGGGAATTTAGATAACATTTTTTTAGCAGACATGGAATGATAACGTGACATATTCAGCGTGTTTTGAGAAGCAGTCTGCTCCTACCCTGCTGTCCCAAGCAGTGTACCCACCTCACACTCACTGGCACCCCGCACTTTCTGCCCTTCCCCATTTGCTGTTTCTGTGTTGTCTCTTGGAAGGCCCCTTGGCTATAGAAGAATGATGTCAGGAAGGTAGGTGGTCCAGGCTTTGTAATTGACAGCGTAGGGAGCTATGAAAAAAAATTCAGTGCCAGCAAAAAAGGTATTGTGTGCTCTGGTTTGCCAACCCCTGCTTTTATTTGGTAAATAATGCTAAACATTTTACTTTGTAAATGTTTTTTTTTTTTTTTGTTTGTTTAGTAAATGCTTTATTCTCATAGAATGTTTCTTTTTTTTTTTTTTTTTTTTTTTATAGTTTTGGTAAAATTCCTGCATATCTCCTAGAAAAAAATATTCTTGGAATACAGAGATTCAGTCTCTGCATCACTGCTTATAACACAGCTATGACATTGTGTAGTACTACTGTACATTCAGGAAACCTCTTGAGGGCATCTGTACCCTGTGACAACTCTATCTTTGTTTCAGTCACCATTTTAGCTTCTTTTTTATCACTCCAGATTTTCTGCTTTTATAATACAGCTGAGGTTAATATTTCTTGACAACAATGTGTACCTTGCTCTTGAAGAAAAATACATGTGGATTCTGTATCTCCTTGAGACCCAGATCACGGGAATCCCGATTGAGGAACTTTTCTGTTTAGCAGTTAAAGGTTGAGTATCTTAAAACCGATATGCAGTCTTGTAGGATTATCATTTTTAAGCCAACCTTGCAAAGTGTCCACATCTAATTTCACAGCTTTAATAATACTAGGGTAAGAGTATACTCTTATCAGCACAGTCTCATGTTGAAATTGTCAGTATCTGTGACAAGCAATGTCTCATATTCTTATACACCAAATGCCTTGCAAACATTTTGAAGCCTTTTTTTTTTTTTTTTTTAAGGTCTTCAGTTGACCCCCCCCCCCCCCCCCCCAAAAAAAATGAAAACAAGTCTACAAATACTGCAGCTACTGACTTTTAATTAAGGGGCACTTGCCTGTCCAGGGATTCAGCGCGGTCTTCAGGCCACCATGTCTTCTGTGGGGCCTATATTTTATGAATGTATAGCTGAAAATAGTGTTGATATCCACTCTTTTCTAATTAACTTCCTTAATATGCTTTTTGTATTTAGTTGCTTTTGTATTCAGTTGACAGTTTCTCTACATCAGGCTTTCCAATCCCTTTTACCAAAGGAGTAACCTTGACCAAATATTCAGTTCTCTAGGAAGCCCTGCTAAAAATTATATATAAAGTTCATGGTGCGTTGACGTGTTTATTAAAGAGAAACTGCTCACATAATTTGTAATAAAAACATCTTTGCCTTTCTGAAGCTTCCCTCCAACCACTTTGCATATTTTATATATACTGTAAGGCAGGGGTGCCCAACCTTTCGAGGAGCAAGGGCCACTTTAGCGACTTGGTAACAGGCCGCGGGCCACTTTAGCGTCTTGGTAACAAGTCGCGGGCCACAATGAGCATAGATGGAGTATGGCAGGTCTGTGTCCACTCTGCGTATGTATAGCAGACACAAATGCAGCCCAATCTACCCTAAGGGCCCTCTGATCTGCCTAGACAGAAGGGGACAGATTTTTTTTTTTTTTTTTTAAGCAGATCGGATTGCAGATAGGCGGGTGTAAGCAGACACAAGTTTACATCTGCCACTCTATAGAGGTGAATGTAGGGTCCGATTGGGTCCGCCTGACAGGCGGTCCTTAGTTAGAAGCTGGCTACCATGCACAGCTGCACCAGATTGTGAGTGAACCAGTTTTAGTAAATCTCCCCCATTGTGTTGCTTTGCAGCCTTAAAAGAAGACTCCGTTTTTGTTTTATCCATCTGTATTTACTAAGTGCAACTTATAACATCCAAGTGAAGGATCGAACATCAAGATATCAGAATTTTTTTTTTTTTTTTAATAATTCAAAAACCATATGACGAGTTGGAAAAGTGATCACCCCCTACTAAAAATGATTTGTAAACACAATCATGTGTAGCTAATCACCTTCTCAATGGCACACGGACATTTTACTTTCCACTGTGATCGGCTGTGGTCATTGTGATTAGCTCAGCATTAAAAGAGCCTTTCTGGAGCATTTCAATCTCTAGTGCAACTGAAGCAAACAATCAACTATAGGTGGCAAGTCCCTGTCAAAAGATATCCAGGATAAAGTTGTGGACAGGCACAAGTCAGGAGATTGATACAAAAAAAGGTGTACTTGAGTTGGGTTTAGAAGCTTAGATATACCTTTTTGTTTAAAGATGCCAATTTCCCCACTGAAGGCAGTGGACTGACAGAATGCAGTTATCTGCTGTGCTGGATCTTCATAGCAAAGCTCTAAAGAATGCTACATTGAGGTTGTCCCCATCTCGCTACTTTATTACTTGTTACAGAATTTTTTTAAATGATACAAAGAAGACAAGTCTATTGCACATAAGTCATTGAGGACAGACTTGTATCAAGTATAGTGTGAACTCCATCTCTGTGGTAGCATAATGTGATTTTGTACTGAATAAATGACCAACAGTGAGTATAAATTTGTACAGTGACTAAAAGATCTTTCTTGAAAATCTCTCATGGAAATAAACTTTCCCCTCAAACCCTTCCTCTTGTAGACAGAACATCATTCACAACTGTCATTAAATATGTAGGAAGTGCGAAATGAGTACATTGTCAAGGCCTTGTTTGCTCTTGCATGTATGTGATATTTTATTAATGCTTCAGACATAAATTAAAGTGCAGTGGCATCAGACTTTTACATGCCAACTGGGAATACTATTCACCCTTTTTGGTTCTGTTAGGAAATAGTTTGCTGTGAATCATTGTTTAATAATCCACACACTGCTGCTACTGAATTTGCACCCTTTAAGTGTGCTTTTACACTGAGGCGTTGGGGGCGTTGGCGGTAAAGCTCCGGTATTTTTAGCGCTGCTTTACCGTCATGTTAGCGCCACAATTTGGCCGCTAGTAGGGCACTTTTAACCCCCGCTAGCGGACGGAAAAGGGTTAAAACTGACCGGGAAGTGCTGCGGCACTTTGCCAGCGGCTTTGCAGTGCTGCCCATTGATTTCAATGGGCAGGGGCGCTTTAGGAGCGGTATATGCACCGCTCCTACAGCGCTGCAAAGATGCTGCTTGCTGGACTTTTTTTTACCATCCTGCAAGCGCACCGCTCCAGTGTGAAAGCACTCGGGCTCTTACATTGGAGTGACAGGAGAGGCTCTTTAAAGGCAATGCAGGTGCTAGTTTTAGCACTATAGCGCCTGTAAAGAGCCTCAATGTGAAAGCTGCCTAAATGTTTTATACTGCATGAGATCTCTTTTGTGAAGGAAATTTCCAGTAAATGTTGAATTCTCTTAATTTCATTTTGGTAAAGAGTTGCTTCAGAGATTTACTTCCACATTGTCCTGGACTGTGAAAGTTGGGTTTATTTTTGTAGTTTTTCAATTTGGGTATACATAGATGGTTTGTACCATGCAGTCTGTTCATACTGATGTTTTAAAGAAAATACACCTTCTTTATTTTTTTTTTTATTTGGCAGATATGTTGGCACTTTGTGGAAGTCTAGCCAGATTTAAAGTGGTTGTAAACCTCAGACATGAAATGTGAACAAAGCATATCCCTCTATAGTGTATACTTGTTTCAGCCCAGATCACTGAGTGTTATTTCTGTCTGCTGCTTTGTTCCTCTTCTATGCACGGGTCACTTCGGACACGTTTTCATGACACCGAGAGTAAATATAACAGGGGAGGGGGCTTCAGCAATACAGACTGTGATTGACAGCCTTAGCTCTGTTCCTGTGTGCTGTCTGGGGGGGGGCGTGGTGGTGTGTGTCCCATCCCCCTCCACTTAGCTCCACCCAGTCTCGGCGGCGATCTTGGCGCGGCGGCGCCAATTTTAAATGCATGGCAAGGCTGCACTGACAAGGCTGTGAATGACACTGATAAGGCTGCATTGATGGGCATTTAAATGTAAGTTTGTTTCCTTAACCACCTGATTACTTTGCACTTAAACCCCCCTCGTGACCAGACCAATTTTCAGCTTTCGGCGCTGACTTACTTTGAATGACAATTGCGCGGTCATACAACACTGTACCCAAATGAAATTTTTACCATTTTTTTCCCCACAAATAGAGCTTTATTTTGGTGGTATTTAATCACAGCTGGGGTTTTTATTTTTTGCTAAACAAATAAAAAAAAAGATGGAAAATGTAAAAAAAAAAAGAAAATCATGTTTAATAGTTTGTTGTAAAATTTTGCAAACAGGTAGTTTTTCTGCTTCATTGATATGCGCTGATGAGGTGGCACTGGTGGGCACTGATAGGCTGCACTGGTGGGGACAGATAAGTCGGTACTGATGGGCACGGATGGGTGGCACTGGTAGGGGGACACTGATGGGTGGCACTGGGCACTGGTAGGGGACACTGATGGGTGGCACTGGTAGGGGACACTGATGGGTGGCACTGGTAGGGGACACTGATGGGTGGCACTGATGGGTGGCACTGGTAGGGGACACTGATGGGTGGCACTGGGCACTGGTAGGGGGCACTGGGCACTGGTAGGGGACACTGATGGGTGGCACTGGTAGGGGACACTGATGGGTGGCACTGGTAGGGGACACTGATGGGTGGCACTGGTAGGGGACACTGATGGGTGGCACTGGTAGGGGACACTGATGGGTGGCACTGGTAGGGGACACTGATGGGTGGCACTGGTAGGGGACACTGATGGGTGGCACTGGTAGGGGACACTGATGGGTGGCACTGGTAGGGGACACTGATGGGTGGCACTGGTAGGGGACACTGATGTGCGGCACTGGCACTGGTAGGGGACACTGATGTGCAGCACTGGGGGCACTGACAGAGGGCACTGGGGGCACTGACAGAGGGCACTGGGGGCACTGACAGAGGGCACTGGGGGCACTGACAGAGGGCACTGGGGGCACTGACAGAGGGCACTGTGGGCACTGACAGATGGCACTGTGGGCACTTATTTTGCAAAGGAGGGCACCATGGACCCTAGGCATATTGCAGTGAGAGGGACTAATGTCCCTCTCACTGCCGCCGGTGATCGGCTTTTTTTTTCTCCTCGCGCTGTCAGCGCGAGCAGGAAAAAAAGCCGATTACCGTCTCGGTTACTGTCACATGATCAGCTGATCACGTGGTAAGGGGTCGGGATCGACCCCTTACTCGGATCTGTGATCCAGCGAGTCTCACAGACTCGCGGATCACAGAGCGCGCCGCGCACGCCCTTCAGGGGGCGCGCAGGCAGCTCGTTGCCCGGACGACGTCAATAGACGTCGTCCCGGCACAACAGATCCGCGCTGTAGCCGTCATTTGGCTATGGCGTGGATCTCAGGCGGTTAAACTTCCCTCCTAAACTTGGGGCGCGTGTTAGTCGCCGGCGTGTGTTATACGCCGATAAATACGGTAACTTCAAGTGATGTAGGAGGTTTTGTTTAATCTCTCTCACCTGAGGCTAGTCACGTCACCGAGTATATGTGAGGTTTTACAACCACTTTAATTTTCAAAAGACTGGTAAGTGTTAAGAGTTGTATGCTGTTTCCATATTGGGTAGACTTGCTCATTATTCTTGTGACAATTGCCATTTTGCACTGAGAACAGCAAATGTCATGGCAGTTACTGGAAGATGAGGCAAGGGAAAATCTTGCAGTGGAGATACATTTTGGTAATTCCGATCAAAATTGATTGGGGACACCTAAGCTGACCCCCTTGCAGAAATCCAAAAAAAAGTGGTTTTGCTGAAGGGATTCTAGAGAATGTGTAGTACTGAAAATTTCACATGAAAATGCAGCGTTGCCTTCTCAGACAGATTTATAGGTGCTGTTACAAAGGGAAGTATGTTAACTATTTTTTTTTCTTAACCTCCATATGTTTTTTTTTTTTTTTTGTTTTTTACTATAATGCAACATTTCTATAAAGTAAGGGGGTAGGAAGGAGAATACACATTTAACAAAAAAGACCTTGAAGCCCTTGCAATTTTAGGTGCAATTCCCTTTTAAAGAGTAAGGCCCCTTTCACACGGATGGTCCGTTCAGGTCCGCCTGTCAGTTTTTTAGGCGGACCTGAACGGACGCTCCATAGACCTCTATGGAGAGTCGGATGTCAGCGGTGACATGTCCGCTGACATCCGACCTGCTCCGATCCGAAAAGGTGTGACGGAGGAAAACCCTATTTTTCCATCCATCATCGGATCGGGTGACGACGGACTCTACGGTCCGTCGGCATCCGATCCCCCATAGTGGAGAGCGGCACTCTGACAGGTCCGTCCCCGCACAGAGTGCAGAGACAGACCTGTCATCTTCCTTCTCAGCTGGGGATCAACGCAGCGGGCTCCGTACACGGACACGTCCATGTGAAAGAGCCCTAACTGCACTTTTGCTGAGAAAAAAAAATCATTCCACTCTGTGTGATGTACATTGCAAGGATTTGTTTCAGATTCCTACCTTTTTGTTATGCTGAAGAAATCACTGTTTGTTCCTCTGTGCCCATGGGCGCAGTGAGTCTAATAGGAGTTGGTTCAGAATTATCAACCAGCTGCTGCACCTGCAGGGCTGAAAATTGCAGGGTCTGCATCCCTTTAGATGGGATTTCCTATTGGGAGTATCTCACCAAAAATTCATTTTTTTGTTGCGGGGGATGCCCGATATCGGATTTGTATCTTAGTGCAGATTTCTGGGAAAATCAGGCAAATCACACAAGAAGGAAATTATGTTTTTGCAGTACATTCTGTAAACATTCTGTGTACAGAACACCTCCAGGTAGCCATATTGCATTTTACAGAAAATTACAGCATTGCAGACTGAAAAGGAAAGGCAATTTTTGATAACATTCAAATACCATATGACTTGTGTCACAATTGTATATGCTGTGTGTGTTTGTATGTGTGTGTGTGTGTGTGTGTGTATGTGTGTATATATATATATATATATATATATATATATATATATATATATATATATATATATATATATATATATATAATAATATTAATTAATTTGCAAGTTTTTTTAGGTCTTTTTTCACACGAAAGTGGATTTACCCTTCAAGTGATTTAACCAGTTCCTTCCTTTTGACAAATATAGTTGGAAGTGTTCATTTAGATTCCTGTAGGGAAGTGCAGCTCAGTTGCTCTTCACTATTTGTATATCCTTGTTAGAAGTTACACCCGATATCTAATGATTGGCTTACTACAGGTAAAAATTTTTATTAAGTTAATATTATTTTTTTTAGACTAGCATTCATTTTTTAAAGACTTTGCATGAAAAAATATGCTGTACACTTTCACTACCTAAAGCATGGGTCATGTGACATTTCGCTGCATTTTGTCTGCATTGCATGAGAGCAGTACTTTAAATGGTGCATGTTCAGAGGTATGCCCCAAGTTGCAGCAATTTTGTGAAAAAGCCTGCCATACTAGATCTGTATATGCATTGACCTTCTGGTCCTAATCAATTAATAATCTTAAATGGGACTCTTAGGCCCCTTTCACACTGGGGCGTTTTTCAGGCTGTACAGCGCTAAAAATAGCGCCTGTATACCGCCTGAAAAAATTTCACTCCAGTGTGAAAGCCGGCGGGCTTTCACACTGGAGCGGTGCACTAGCAGGATGGCAAAAAAAGTCCTGCTAGCAGCATCTTTGGAGCGGTATAGGAGCGGTGTATTCACCGCTCCTATACCGCTCCTTCACATTGATTTGAATGGGAAACCGCGGTAATACCGCCGCAAAGCGCCGCTACGGCGGCGCTCTGCGGGGGTCTTTAACCCTTTTTCGGCTGCTCGCGGGGGGTAAAACCGCACCGCGAGAGGCCAAATACCGCGGCTAAAACGACGGTAAAGCAGCGCTAAATATAGCGCTGCTTTACCGTCACTGCGGCTCCTCGCCCCAGTGTGAAAGGGGCCTTGGAGATTGCAGAGCATTAAAAAGGCATGGCCCACCAATTGTCAGTGATTGTCTTTACTTTTAGCGATATGCCGTGACAGACAGAGCTTCATGACAATAAACCCAGCTATGTAGATGTAAATAAATATTGTGAAATTGTGCTCAGTGCTTTTAAATGAAACCTTGAATAAATAAGTGACAATGCCATCCTCTGGAAAGAACATGTTGGGTGGGAGCTTAAGCGGCTGACTTCGTGTTCGCCAGTGCTTGCAAACAGACTTTGAGCTTGTTTCCTTTGTCTTGTGAGCACCATCTATACTGAGTAAATGCAGCCGTTTTATACAGTGCTTGCACCATTAGGCCTGATTTGTTTATCTCCTCATGTCTCCTGCTGCCCTCATTTCATTGTTGAGCTAATCACAGTCTGGGTTGTGGTCCATGCCATGATGGCCATCTCCATCCTGTGGACACTTTCAGTATGTGTAAGAAAGCATGACCTTGGCTGGTAGGGGTCATGTACTGTATTTCTGGTAAGAGGCTTCTGTGTCTCAGTGGTGGTCCACTGGAGTTGGCAACTTTGGAATATTGATCTGCACATGCAGCTTTTTCAGTAGATACATGCTTATTGGACTTGTTTCCTCGCATGATTCTACTTTATATTTGTTTTTTTGTCTTTGCATTATTCACGGTGATGTTCATTTGAGCGCACAAATGTGTCTTGGGTTGAAGCTTCTGGTGCTGGGACTGCAAGCTGGTGGGGTTAGCCTTTCACTGGGAAGACCACTGTACTGACCTTTTTATTTCTATTTTAAAGAATCATATATACTTAAAATCTTTGTAAAATTAGCATTTTCTCTAAATATCAGACTGAAATTTTGAAGAATGCTGTGTAACGCAACCATCTTGATATATAAACTCTCCATAATTTCCAGTTGTCTTAAGTTTCCCAAAGCGGTTTGTTGTACTCCAAAGTATTGTAGTTATGATAAATTTGCAGCATACCATATTCCTTTGTTTAAACTCAAATTGTATTAGAGTTTCTGGCAAGTATTTAAAAACACATTTTTTTTTTTTTTTTTTTTAATGGATCTTGAAAGTGTACTAATTTAAGTGATTTCCTATTTATATCTGTGATTGGGTCTTTGGAATATTGCACTTTGGGTGTCAGGTGATGCATATAACCCACATTAGAAAATGGTTATTGAATGCAGGTTCTGATGGATAATTTTAAAATCCAGACCTCACAATGCAGTAGCCTGTGATTTAGAGTGCTTTCCCACTGGGGCATTGGGGGTGTCAGCGGTAAAGCACCTTATCGTTGTTTTAGCGGCACTATTCGGCTTCTAATGGGAAGCTTTTAACCCCCGCTAGCGGCAGAAAAAGATTTAAAACTGACGGTGCCGACTATTGATTTCAATGGGCAGGGGCACTTTAGGAGCACTGTACACCGCTCCTACAATGCTGCAAAGATGCGGCTTGCAGGACGACTTTTTGTCCTGCAAGCGCACCGCCCCAGTGTGAGAGCACTCAGGCTTTCACACTGGAGAGACAGAGGCTATGCAGGCGCTATTTTTAGCACCATAGCGCCTGTAATGCGCCTCAGTGTGAAAGCAGTCTTTATGTCTACGGTTTCACTCTTTGAAACTTTCATTTGTATTCATTAAAATAATTTGGCATCCTTAAATGCTAAATCAAACGGGACCTCATCTTGATTGTTGCATTCATTGCAAAACAAATAAGCATCTATTCTGAGGTGACCTGCATGTTACACTAAGTAGATCCTGCCATGTGTGACATCTCCTGGGATTATCAATGTCCTTGGCTAGAAGACAGCATTGCCAGAGGGTTTTCTACTGCCTGGGCCCATTTAATAGTCTGAAATATGAAATTGCTACACTGTATCCATTTTCATACTCTGCTTTCCTTAGAAAAAACATTAAATGTTCCTAACTGGCTTTGACCCTGGGAGTACAACAGACCAGAGATTTAATACTGACCTTGCTTGATAAAAAAAAGGTCATTGTAACAGCCTAATCTGCTTTGCTCAATTAACTCTGTGGTAAAATGTGTGAAAACATTACCTTTGCTTTACATTGTTTTTCACCTCGGCCATTGGCGAGCACGTAACACCGCTTTTATTTTAAAAGCTTCTTGGTTAGTTATGCAATGTCAGCAGTTTTTGTTCTAAGCCCTGGCTGTGTACATCTCGTGGGATTTCAGAGGCTGTTCTTGAAGGGGAAAATAGAGAGTATCCTTCCATTGTAGACCATATAGAAGTGTGTTGCCAACTTTGTTTTTTATTAGGAGTGGGTCATTATTTACAGATGGTGCCCCTACAGTTTTTTGTGTTAATTCTTCACCCAAGATGGTGTTTTAAAGCATATGCAAACCTTTTATTTATTGCAACTTACCAGTCTATTGATCTAGTGCCTGAAATGTTTGTTTTTCCTTTCACCTGGTAATGCGGAAAAATAACCTGCTCCCTGTCCCTTTGGGGTTAATTTGCAAAAAACGTAGAGAGTAAAATCTGGTGCAGTTGTGCATGGTAGCCAATTCACTCCTAACTTCAGCTTGTGCAATTAAGCTTTTATAAAAAAAAAAAAAAAAAAAAAACCTGGAAGCTGATTAGTTTTTATGCAGAGCTGCACTCGATTTTGCACTCTCCAGTTTTAGTAAACCAACCCATTTGTCTGCACACTTCCTATGGAAGAAGCTACTGTTGTCACACAGGTTTGACTGCAAACATCTGTGCTTCTGTTTTTCTCCATTATATGGCAGATTGATGGGTTTTAGGAGCTTTTTTGTGTGTTCTTTTCAGCACACAGGAAGCGAAAGTGAAAGGAAACACCAAGGCTGATTTACTAAATGTTGGCATGCAAAATCTGGTGCAGTTGTGCATAGTAGCCAATCAGCTTCCGCTTGTTCATTTGATCTTGGACAAAAATAACTCTGGGATCTGATTGGTTTCTTTGCACAGCTGCACCAGATTTTGCACATTCCAGTTTTAGTAAATCAGCTCCACTGTGTTTTTACCAAGTTCAGTAGGATTTTTTTCTGTACTTGTAAAAGTGTTCTTAGCCTGAAAAGGGAAACTAATGGAACCAATAACTCTAAGGACTTGTCAACTGCATTTTATTAAATTTTTGTTTTGGGTTTAAAGTTAACTTTTTCCACACACTTTAGCTTGGTCCAAACAAACCGTGAGGCCGCTGGATGTGCGGTATAAACTGTATGTAGCTGCGGCTATATACAGCATATAAACCTGTGTTCCAGGTTTGAGCCGAGACTTCCGGTCCAGAACACAAAAGAGTCTATTTTAGCAATGAATACAAACCTTCCTCTGGCTGAGCCAGAGAGGTGGGCTGATGATGTCCCAACCTCTTACTCAGCCAATCAGAGGAAGGTTTGTATTCATTGATAGAATACATTGCTTGCTCTGAGCGCCACTGCAGTACACTTCTGTGTTGCAGGTATGAGACAGAAAGTGTCAGCTCAACTTGAACACAGTGCAGGATGCTACAGCGACATACAACTTACTGGCTGAGTAAGAGGTTGTGACATCATCAGCCCGCCTCTCTGACTCAGCCAATCAGAGGAAGGTTTGTATTCATTGCCAAAATAGACTCTTGTGTTCTGGACCGGAAGTCTTGGCTCAAACCTGGAACACGGGTTTATATGCTGTATATAGCCGCAGCTACATACAGTTTATACCGCACATCCAGCGGCCTCACGTGTTAGTAAAGGACATTGTTTGATTGGGCCATCCTGGCAGTTTAGATGTACTAAATACTACTGGTTGGCTTTGAGATTAACTATATAGGGGACTATTCACAAATGTAGTTGTGTATAGGACAGATATGCCAGGTGGAAATTTTGGTTTTCTGAAGCTAAACCAGTTCTCTTTAAATATTCTTTTTTTATTTAAGAAAGCTGGCGTTCTGAGAGCTAGACTGTCCAGTGTTTGATACTACAGGTCATTAGGGCCCATTTAGTTATGTTTCTGTCCAGTGTTTGATACTACAGGTCATTTTAGTTATGTTCCTATAAAATATCTACATGCCTGAAGAGCTGAGGATATGAACATTTCTTGTTTTTATATAACGTTTTCTGTGAGATATTGTCAAATCACAGTTGCATGTCTGAAAAGTCAGGATCTAGTGGATTGTGACAATGTACATGCTCTGTTGTAGCAAAATAAAGGAAGGAGAGACAGTTCACATTTTAAACTTTTAAGGAAAGTATTCCCATGATGTATAGACCAATTCTATTACAAATGTTTTGTTCCCCATGAGTTCTTTCAAATAGGAAAGAGCTTACAGATAGACTGTGTACAATAAAATGTATTGTGTGGCGATCTTGGAAGTACAGGTTTCTTTGTAAAAGATGTGTTCGGCGCCATTAGTCTCACTAGAATGTGTTGTAATGCTGAACTTTCCAAACTACAGAGGACTTTTCAAATGCAGTTTTCAAACCTTGGCAGTCTTGGAAAACTCATTTGCTGGAATGTTGATCTATTACAATGCATCAAAAAAGTGGGAAAAAATGTAATTTGAAAGAGGAGGATTCGCACTCCTTTCAAACCTAGGCGAGAGCTGCTCATGACTGCTCTTACTTGTATGCTGTGATGTGGTAACTGCGAGGAGTGCTGCGGTGGTACTCTCAGTTCAGAGCATCAGGTGGAAAACGGGCCTCTTACTGTACTAATGTATGAGCGTTAGACATTCCTGGCAATCAAAACGCAAGAAAGGGCAGTATATCACTTGCGAGTATACACACACTTACAGGAAGCTTGGTGTTTGCATGTATTTGCACGTATACATGCAAAAATATTAACCGGTAACTCCGTTTTTTTTTTTTTTTAGTTTTTTTTTTATGATCAATATGCAGCACGTTTTTACGCACCTGTGTACAGGCACATTGAAATCAATGGACTGCATTAAGATCAGTAATAAAAAATCTGAAAACTGAGCATTTTCAGGCAGCAATGTGCAAGAGGCCAAACTTGCAGAAGTGATAACGTCCTCTTATTAGCCAAGTTATCATTTGCTTTGGGGCTCAGCATGAAAAGAAAAATCTGTACATATTAGGAAACCTAATGTGACAAATATCTATGCTGCCATTGCTGACCTTTGCTTTGAGGAATGCACATTATCTCGGCAAGCGACAGAAAATCCACCCTATACTGACACCAAGGGTTCAGTCATACCGCCTGCATTGCTTCAAATGTAGAAAAAATTCATACCAATGGGCCTACATTGATTTGCAGTGAAAAAGACAAGTTTCATTTTATTGCATTTCAAAATTCTACAACACACTGCCACACGTTAGAGGAACAGAAACAAATTGAATTTTTTTTTTTTTTTTTTAAAAACCCCGGTAGAAATCAACACCCCATGTTGTGTAAGCCTGAGCTGAAGATCCGAGGAGGTTCCACAGGGATGTATATAAAGGCGAACACAAACATCACAAGTTGTCCCCACTTCAGCACTCCTACCTTGGACTTGTTTTAGGTCACTTATGTTTGACTATTTCTGTGGCTGCTTTAATCAGATTTTTTTGGTGTATAACTGCTACATTTTTTGTTGCTAAAACAGTGTGCCAAATTATAAGCTCCAAAATGGTCTGACTGCAAGGAATTCACTTGCAAGAGCACCTACATCAGCATGACCTTCATTTAGCCAAATACATTTATCTTTTTCTGCATTAAGTAGTGATGGGCTCTTGGAGATTTTTAAGTTTTGTTAGTCATGCCATAGCTAGAACTAGCTCGCTGTATTGTAACTCTGGGCAGTGCATAGAAATGTGCTGGCTTTTAGTAGGTTAATTTGTTTCCCTAGCGGAGGTAAGCAGATCCTGCAGTTATTTTGTTTTAAGTCGTATCAGAATAGCCAGTGATGCATTTTTTTCCTTCTTTCTCAGCTTATTTCCTTCAGGGCACCTCATCTTTCTCGTCCCGTCTCCTTCACCCCTCCCAAAACACACACATTAAGCAATTTTTGCTCTGAATGGCTGAGATTAAATAGGATTTGCTTCAAAGTTTCACTGAATCCCAGCACTGGGCAAAATTGATGTGAACTAAAAAGCCTCAATTAAGTGTGATCCTATTCCGCTCTGACTTAGATGGAGGTAATGAAGGCACAGAAAGATAAAACTCCTGCCTTTTTTCCTCCAAATATGTCTTGTGAAAAATAAGCATCACAAATGTTAGATTTCCCATGGGCTCCTGTGGAAAGGCACAAATAACTTTATTTTTTTAGTTTTTTTCTTGTGCAACGAGGTTTGCGTTTTTATTTTATTTTTTTTATTTTTTTGGAAGACATTTTTATACTGACAGCAATTCAGCAGAGTACAATCTTAAGTGTACATAATTTGTTGATGTACATAAGTTCATTGGAGATGAAAAGAAAAAAAAAAATGTATACACACACTATGGTTTGCTAGGAGACCAATTTGAACCCTTTCACCTGGTTATCAGTTCAATGATGTAAGAGGGTTTAGCTGGTCAGCCTTTCAATATATTCAATGATAATGAGGACAGATTACTTAATGGGTAATTAGCGCCACATTGCAACCCTGTCCTCTTGATTAATGTTGGGGACACTGATTGCACCTCTCTAATTAGTCCTATATTAAAGTGCCTGCTGTGTGACTATAAAGCAGTTACCAGGCTTGCAATCAGTTATTTTGCTTTGTGGACTCCATGTTCTGTGTATATTTTGTAAGTTATCATTAAAGAAGATATGTTGGCTAATATGGACTTGAACAGTCATGGGAGCAGCAAGAATTCCCCTGAGCTGTGACAAGAACTCGTTCTTCAGAAATGGAGGACTTTACGTTTTTGCTAGCTCTCTTCAGACGATCGTTCCTCCTGTGCCACATCTTGCTGCTCTTACCTAATTTCTTTTAACAAGAAGACATCCTCCAAGGCTTCAGTAATGTACAAAAGGTCAAGTGTATATTGTCCGTATAACACATTGTTTTGATCTAATATCTCAAGCAGGCTGGCAATACACATTCTATTTTTTTTTCTGCTAATGATGTGACAAATTTGTGGAATAGTAGCCATAATCATGTAGTATAGTCGTACACAGAGGAGACGACAAGTCGGTAACAAAAGTGCTGTTGGTTGTCAAGGTTTTCTAGCATGCTGGGAGAATATCTGCAACTTTTTAAAAGGTACGCTCTCTTACCTGTAGAAGAGAAAGCCGTCCTTTTAGTATGTTTATGTATACATTGGAGGAGAGTATTGCTTGATTCAGCAGCAAGTCACAGCGGGTTCTCGTGCTTTGCATTCACAATGAGGATAGGCAGATCTCTTATCAAAACCTGAGAGCTGCCCATCCTAGCCAGTCACTGAATGTGTTTTTCCCCGTCGAGAACAAATGCAAATATACAAACTCAGCATGCTACACTTGATGTGCTTGACCTGAAAAGAAGCCTCACACTTGTGATGTCACATGAATTAGGAGTTTCCAGGAGTCAGATTTTTCCTAGATTTTTCTTTGAAATAACATAAATTGTTGGCAGTGAACTGCTTCATGGTGGTCTGAGCTCACCCCAGTTGTTTCCTCTAGGGATCCCATTGTCCCTGTGCCATTGCTTAGACAGATGTTCTCTATGGGGACTTATTCATGCTACATCTCCAACCTGTGTCTGGCCGCACCAGTTGTCATGGATACGCTATGGATTAACCCAGTGAGTCTGGAATCTTTCTGCTTGAGTTGCATTCTTATATATGCTGAGAGGGTGTAAAGACCCTCCCTCTATTTAGTCTCCTTGAAATGCCCGCAACCACAAAGGATGAGAAATGCCTCTACAGCAGACAGTCCTTCCCCACCGTTCTCCGTATTCTCATCTCACACTTATTGTGCGGAAAAAACATCCAGGAGGCTGAGGAAGTTGCTGGATTAGAAAGGGTGTTCATGCTCACAATTAGCATTTTCAAATGGGAGATCCTTTCTGTGCTCTTTTTCTGGCTAGGTTAATCAAGTTGCATTCTGGGATTGATTTTAGTGTTCTTGTGTTTCGTAGTGGTCTTGTCTGTGTGCCTACTTAACAGTACGCTGGCTTAATTCGAGACCAAGGTGTATGTCGATCTTTCTGTAAAATTAGTCAGAACTATCCTGGCCATTTATAATAGACCAGACTTGTCTGTTGTGTCCCCTTCTATTTTTATATATACAAAGCCAGTCATTCATTCTTCTCTGCTGGGCTGCAGCGCTCCTTGGGAACTAGTGCGGAGGCTGAGAATAACATACGCTCACATTTGACACAGCTTATGAAAACCTGTTTGCTCTTTGACATGGCTACCTACAGTCACAGGGAGTTTTGTTTGTAATTAAAATTGAGTTTTTGTGTAGGCGTTAAAACTAAAACAGATTTTAGACTCCTAAATTCTAGCATTAGCTCGATGCTTTGAATCCGATCAAAGAGCCAATAAATGGTCTTTTGATTACACAAGTAACCAAAACCCTAATAGCTATCCCCAGTTTCCAGGTGTGTAAACAATCATCAGATGATTTGGGGGACATCTACAGGTATATGTGGTATCATCTGTTATTTTAGTATGTAAATAAGTTCATGGTGGCAATAGCAGCCTTGAGCATGTTTACAAATTTGAAAGCAGCTCTGCTAATTCTTGTAGGAAGTGTGCTGCTCGCCTCTCTGGACCCAACTCCCCCTCAGTTCTTTTTTTCCCTTGTGAAGGGGGGGCTGTAAAAGTGGTTCTAAATGCAGAATTTTTTTTTTATCTTTATGCATTAGGATTAAAAGATTTCTGTGTGCAGCAGGCCCCCTAATACTAACTGAGCCCCATCTCGATTCAGCGATGTTGAACGAGAGACTCGGCTGTTTAGGGCTCTCCCTTCTGATTGGCTGAGAAACACAGCAGGTGCCATTGGCTCCCACTGCGGTCAAGTCAGTGAGCAGATGAGGAGAGAGAGGGGTGGGGCCGAGCCATAGCTCCATGTCTGAATGGACACACACAGCAGTGACTCTGCTTCGGTGCCCCATAGCAAGCTGCTTGCTGTGGGGGCACTCAGCAGGAGGGCGAGGCCAGGAGCGCCGAACCAAGAAGTAGGATCTGGGCTGCTCTGTGCAAAACCACTGCACAGAGCAGGTAAGTATAACATTATTTTTAAGAAAAAAAAAAAAGACTTTAGTATTACTTTAAGCAGTAGGAGATTAAGGATATCTTGTTCTGTGATCTTTTTGGTTCAGTATGAACCTGGAAGCAGTCTGCTGGCAGAGCACATTTTAATTAAGAACTCTGTGCAGTGGAGGCCTTACCCCAGATGTCTCCATAAGAGGAATAATGAAAATAAAAAATAACTCGTACACACATAGGCACTTTGGATGCTCAATCGCCAGTGCACAACATCCTCATGCGTGCCCGAATTAAAGCAATTTGTAAAATTAAAGCGTAAAAAAAAAAGTAGAACTATAATTACCTGTTAAAAAATATATATATATTTGGCCTTCAGCCGGGGAGATAAGGGGACAGTACTGTAAATCAATCTGGCTTTACTGCTTTCCACATTACTGGGAATATAACAAATGGGGCTTGCTTGTTGGAAGAGAGAGCACAGGGGACAACATCTGTGAACTGTTCTTTCACTATTAAGTCACAACTCACCATGGTCTATTGATTTTGACAGCAGTGATGAAATAAAAAGGTCACTCGGTATATATTGAGGCCTATTGCGTGACGGTTCACGTCAGTTATCCAATCATGTGAAAAACAAATTCCTGTTTACTTATTTTATCTGCCTGTGATTGGATAAGCTAAATTATTGTTCATACAGTTTGTGTGAAAAGTTTCAACTCCTTTAGTAAATCCACCTGATTGTGTCTGGCCAGCATGTCTAGATTAGAAAATGGGCTGAATATTAAAATTTTCTTCGCAGGCAAGACCATTTTGGCCTACCTTTTTATTATTTAAGGTGCAATAAAATCAAATGCATAATCTGTTTAGACTTTATTAAAAAATAAAAACAAAACAATGTATGTTCATATGTTAAAGTGATTGTAAAATCTCGCTTTTAAAAAGACAAAACAAACATGTTATACTTACCTGCTCTGTGAAGTTGGTTTTGCACAGAACAGCCCTGATCCTCCTCTTTGCTGCTCCTGACCCCTCCCTCCTGACAAGTGTCCCCATAAACCAGCAGCTTGCTATGGGGGCACCCGAGTCAGAGCTCTATGTATCCATTCATTGAGCCCTGCCTCCTCTCTCCCCTGATTGGCTAACTGACTGACAGCCGCGGGAGCCAATCAGGAGGAGAGTCCCGGACTGCTGAGGGAATCGTAGGCCTCGCTGGATAAAGAAGGGGCTCAGGGTAAGTATTGGGGGGTGCTGGGGAGGCTGCTACACAATTTTTTTTTTTTTTTTTTTATCAGAATGCATTAAGATAAAAAAAAAAATGTTGCCTTTACAACTCCTTTTAATGTCCATACTTCTATGATTGTCAGTATATCTATACCCTAACCATTAACTTCCCTTATTTGCTCCGTTTTTGATCTGCTAAATATACAACTGAAAAGTTTTTATCTAAAAAAAAAAACGGTTTAATTAGCCAGAAATTTTGTGATTTCTGAAAGAGGAATTTAACCCACTTATTTAAATGTTTTCCAAAAGTATAGGCAGTATGGATCACAGTTGGTAGTGTGCTTATGTTGTCTCTCAAACAAACTTTCAAGCCCTCATAGTCCTGGTGTCATAGTTGATCATGTGTGCAGGGCCATGGTGTAAAAAGGTGTAAAGGGAAGACAGGGGAAAATGATACGCTGCAAGTTGCATACATTTTAGTTTTCAGAGATCCTGCAAAATAGGAAGCCTCTGAATCTTGCTGCTGGGATTTGCGCTATAGCTGAAATGTGAATGGAGTCTTACTGGCCAACACTCAATGGAGCAATTGCCAGGCTCTAGGTGCTAGTTCATGACAGATCCACCATATTTGTCTGTTGAAGTCTGACCTCGTCACAGGCAAAATTTCAGTTCAGTGTTGGATGCAGCCAATCTACAGCGAGCGGTTTTGAAGAAAATGGTTAGGATGACTTGACCATTTGCCGCCCGTGTAATATATGCAGTGGCAAGAGGGTGGATTTTAGCACCCAAAAAATGCACTTTAATGCCACAGGGCAGCCAATGTTTCTGTGCTGAGGGCATGCTCCCAGCGCAGAGGCTGAGCTGTCGGGCACCTCTGTCCAGACTAATGATTGGTAGGTGGTGGGACCGTCTCCTGATCATGTGACTGCTGTGACAGTCAATCAAATTGGTCACATGATTACCAGTCTTTCCCGCCGCAGGTGTTCATAACTTTTTAAAGGGATGCCAGGGAAGAGATTAACCTATGAAAAAATACCTACTTTGTCCCGTGCAATGCTGTTTTAAGAACAGAAAGTCAGCAATTTTGTGGGAAGATTTCCTCTTTGAGCTTTTCGCCTGCGTTTTCGGCCATAGCTCATGTGCTGCTTCTCCTTTTTAGAGGATGTTTTTGAGAGTATCCAGTTCCTTCCCCCTTTTTTAATTTGATTGAAATCCAAACCAGGGATGAAACAAATCTCCCTACATAAGATTACATGTTTTTCTGCTGTCTTCAGCATGCTATAACCTTTAGAATTCTTAAATCGGGTTAGAACTTTCACTTCCTCATTCTGCAACCCCCTCCCCTTCTGCCATCGGTCGGTCACCAGCCCCGCACTGAACTCATCTAGGTCACAGGCAACGCTTCCTCCGGGCAGTGTCTCCTCCTTGGCTTCACGGTGTCTCCCCCTCTACCTCTTCTCCTCCAACACGAGTGCTTCTCCTCTCGGCCAATCGTGTCTCAGGACCTGCTTCCTGATTGGCCGGGAGGTGAATCCGGAAGACAATAGCGAATATTCGTTATTGTCGCACAACTGGGTGGGCTCAGGGCGCAGTGCCCCAAGCCCACCCTTTTTTGCTGCCAAATAGAGCCTCAGGCAATCACGTGCTTCTAAAAAAAAAAAAAAAAAACCTCATTGGAATCCATGTGTCCGGGGTCGGGTGCACGGATTAGGGGGGCGGCGCCCCGTAATGGATGGGCCGCCACTGAGTAGGAGTAGAGTCTTGGCTTACACTGAGAGATGGCTGATTGGAGGATAGGCAGAAGAATGAAGATACTTTCAGAGCTGTGCTTTGACAAGACAAGCTCTTTGCTAATCTATTTATAGCAACCTCCCACCATACAAATTTTCTGCTGCTTTTATCTCCGGTCTCAGAGAACTTGTCAGAAGTTATCATGCTGATAAGAGGAACAAAACAGCAGAAACACATGGGACTTGGTGCTTTGGAGCAAGATAAGAAAAAAGTCATGAATCTGGTTTAAATCCACGTTTATGACCATATTTTAGTGTACTTTGTATTTGGGAAAAGCACAGTCCCCATGGACATATCTTGACCTATTTTTTCTCCTCTTGCCTTGCCAATTTGAATATACCACATTTATCTTGAATTTGTCAATGTGGTCAGTTCTGCCTTTTTGGTAACCACACTGTTATGTCTACAAGACTAAGGTGTTAATTTGTACGTTTCTGAAATGTTACACAATTAATGCGTGGCATATGCTTTTAGAATATGCGTTTTCACACCTCGTAGCGTATGAACTTATTCCCTTTGTTAACAGCTATATTAAAAATTCTATTTATTTTATCCAAGTTTAAACAGAAAATAAAGCAAATCATTTTTTTTTTTTTTTTTTTATTATTGTCAGTCCTTAGAGAAAGCAGCCTGCTGTCTGCTAACAGCGTTCCTCAGATTGCTACAAAGCAGTGAGTTTATCGGTTTGATTTTATAATAAAAACATGAAGACGTCTTGATGTGTACATAGAAAAACCAATTGCTACTTTTTTTTTTTACTGGCTTGTGTTTTGCTTCTTTTGTAACACAGAATAAAGCTTTTATTGGCTTTAACTACAATTTAACTACACATGGAAATGGGTGATTTAGAGTATCTGATCACCTAGTCAGGCTCCTTTCACATTAGCGCGTCAACAAAATTGCACAATTTCCAGTGCGACTTTGGACTGTGACTTATTTGCAACTATTGGTGTAGTTTTGATTTGACTTTACATTCTGTGGATCAAAGTTGCACCAAAGTAGTGCAGGCACCTTTTCAAATTCGGTGCGACTTTATGTTGCAGTAATTTGAATGGTATGTGATTTGCCATGTGACTTTGATGTTAGAAGTTGCATGACAAATCGCACACGTGTGAATGGACTCATTTTATTTGTTATTCTGAACATCAGACTTTCAGAGGTAAGTTCCAGAAATGTAATAGCAGGTCTTGCTTTGTGCACTACCTTATTGTGTGGAACAGTTTTTTCTTTTATGAAACTTGATACTTCAGGAGTCCCAACCCTGGGAGATTGGCCTCTGTGTAGCTGATCATAGTCATTTTTATAAGCTCCAGAAATGTTAGAAAAAAAATGCTGGATGAAAAATGCTATTAATGGTTTTTGTGGCGGTTTGTATTAGCATTTTAGGAGCGTTCGTTTCTTTTTTTAAGTACCTGAAGGAAAAAAAAAAAAAGCTTGAACAAGGCTTTTGGAAGTTTTAGTAGCATTTAGTGTTTTTTTTATTTATTTTTTTTTCTACTAAGAAAAAGCTCCCAAAAACTATAAAACATATTTTCTGCTCCTAAACACTAAAGCTTAAAAGATTCTTCTAGCATAAAATGGTGTGCATGGACACATAGGATAACACTATTAGCTTCTTGGATCAGAAAAAAAAAAATGCTAGTGTGCATGGAGCCTAAACCGTGCATCTAGCATTTATTTGGTGTATCACTGATTTAGCTACTAGGTGACATACACAGGAGGAATTGTGCAATTAGGAAACCTTTCTAGTTCTCAATAGCCACCAGTCAGAATCCTTAAATCATTTTAAAACCTGGACTGTAGCAATAACAATTGGATGCTGATTGGCTGCTTTCAGCAACAAGAAATTTTCCTTGTAGCACACTTCACGTATTGGCTCTTTTTTAACGTCTGTTTTACACGCTGCATCTATTTGCATATTTAGGTCAGGTGATATTCCAAACGGTATCCTGCATTAGAAGCTCCCTTTCTTCTCGACTGATGAGCTGTGGATGTATCCATTCCCAGTGTGTCTTTAAGCTGAGAATAGCTTATGTCTCCCCCTCCCTAAACTTCAGGTGATGGTGAACCACTGACATTTATTGTGGAGAGCATTCTATATGTATGTAGAGCGCCAATGGGAGGGGGGATAGGAAATGAGCCACTGCAAGAATTTTCATCACATTTCACCTCTTTAAAGTGCTCTTGTATGCGCATTCACTTGCACAGTATGTTGAGAACCCATTTTTTTTAAATAAGCTGCAAGATCTTGGCAAAGAAATATGAATAAAACCCCTAAAAATCATTGTATGTATGATGCAGTGATAAAGGTACAAACGTTCCTTATTAGAGAAACCCCTCAGATCTGTTGCTATACGTTTTTGTCGGCTCCTAAAGGTGTCTGCATTCATAGATACTAAAAGAACATTATATAATGTCTATTAACCAAAATACCACTGTGTGTATGCACATTTAAAGTCTTCAGTGATGCTGCTACAAGTTTACAGAGGAATGGGGTAACCTCCGTGTAAGCCGACTCTCAATTTATTCTTTGCTTTCTATTTTTTCTATGTGTGTGCCCCTGTAGATTAAATCTGCAGTACACATGCAGAGGCATTTTGATAATTTTTGAATTGTTAGGGCTTTTAGGTGGTAAAGAATTTTATTTCGTATATATTCGAGTATAAGCCGAGTTTTCAGCACATTTTTTGTGTGCTGAAAGTGCCCCCCTCGGCTTATACTTGAGTCAAGCACTTTTCTGCAGCAGAGAATGACATTTTCTGACCTGACTTTGGGGCCCCGTATCGCGGGGCCACTTAGTGCTAGGAACCCCAAATTTGGTGTGCAAACCCAGTGGAATTAGCACCAAGTGGCCCCGAGATACAGGGCCCCAAATTCGGTCAACTGTGTCCATCTGCAGCAATGTCATTTTGGGACCCTTTGGGTCTAGAGACCCCAAATTTTGGCTTCAGCTAGGGGGCATTTAGGAACCCTTAACTACCAAGTTGTGGTTGTTCTGTTTTAGAGACCTTTGGCTTTGTACTCCTCGGCCTTCAGGGCATAGCTCATGTTTCCACCTTTGTATACCATTGTGTCCTTATAGTTTGAGGAGGAAAAACAATTTTGAGCATCTGGCATCTGTTTCTCAAATTTGCAAGGCTGCCACCTGTGCTTCCATTATGTGTAAAGAGGTTCTTCACCCTATGATGTGTCCCAGAAAGATGTAGGTTAGGATAACCCCCTGGAGGAATTGCTCAGGCGATCTGACTGGAAGTTAGAGTGGGTATCTGTCAAAACCAGGTACCTGCTGCCCCCCCACCCCCAAAAAAAATACAAAAGAAGGGGGCATAAACAGAGAGTGGACATTCCTTTTTTAAGGCAAAATTTTGCGTTAAGGTTTTACAGGTAGATGTGTAGGACGCCTCCTGATTCTAGTTTTGGGCGTCAGCTGCTCTCTAAATCTGTCAGGCCTTCAGGACACATTATGTGGGCCTTTGGCATTATCTGTGTTGCCCACCCCACTCAGTTGGACTGGTTTTGGATGTCTCCGTTGTAATAGTATTATCATATTGTAATCGCATTACTGAAAACTGTTTGTCCCTTTTAACACTGGTATGCTTATACTGCTGCAACTCCATCTAGAATCGCATTACTGAAAACTGTTTGTCCCTTTTAACACTGGTATGCTTATACTGCTGCAACTCCATCTAGAATTGTTAATTCTGTGTATGTGCTTTTGGTGATCTATGCTGCATTCAAATTCTTTACCTCTGCCCATAGCACTGTGATGTTTGTTTTTCTTTCTTGGTGTCTATACCTAAATTATGAGCTTTTCCTATCTTTATGACTGTGACCTCTCTGCTCTCTTGCTGTGTCTTGTAGTCAGCCAGCCCTCAGTGTGAGAAGTTCATTCTGTTAGCCAAGTGTTTCTCCTATGCAATCCTGTCTAATTAATTGGCAATACCCCCACCCAAACTGAGTATAAATTAAGGCCCTACTTAGGGGAAGCACAGCCAGGGGTGTGCACAGGCAGGGTTTGCACTGGCAACTATCATCTTGGATAAAGTATTCATATTGGATTAAGTATTGCACTTCGGCTCAGCACTTCAGCGACTGCACAAAGCGAAAAAGCAGAACAGACTTCAGCAGAACATTACACAGACTACAGGTGACCTGATTCCTCATCTCCCATCCAGGCCTCATCTCAAATCTTTCCACTCTGTCATGCACTTCCTACTTTTCCTTCTAACAGTTGCATCCTCTCTCCTTAAATTCTCTCTCCTTCACCCATCTTCTCCACCCCACAGCATATATATATCACCCTCACTCCTGTCATCACCTTATTACTGCACATATCAGCTCCTGCTAACTCTGAACCCAAATGCCAATAAAACCTGCAGGACACTGGGACGTGTCCCACTACACAAGTCACAATCCCATATCATCTCTCTCACCCTAATGCTTCTCCTGATTTCTGGAGATATTTCCCCAAATCCTGGACCGCCATCCTTTACCTTCGGCCAACATACTCAGCAACCCTCATCCTCTCATTCCAGTCACAATCCACACAATCTCATTTCCATTCCTCTTCTGCCTAGAACCAGCCTCCCCTTCTCTTGTGCCCTTTGGAATGCCCGCTCTGTTTGTAACAAACTCACCACTGTCCATGACCTATTTATCACAAACTCCCTGAACCTACTTGCAATTACTGAGACCTGGATTCAAGAATCTGACCTTCCTTCTCCTGCTGCTCTCTCCTACGGTGGCCTTCTGTGGACTCACTCCCCCAGGCCTAGTGGACGGAAAGGAGGTGGTGTTGGAATCCTCCTATCCCCTCAAAGCACTTTTCAGGTTCTTCATCCACCGCCCTCTCTGTCCCTCTGCTCATTTGAAGCTCACTGCATTCGTCAATTTTCTCCAGTTTCACTGAGAATTGCTGTGATCTATCGGCCCCCTGGACCCGTATCAAACTTCCTTGACGACTTCTCTGCCTGGCTTCCCTACTTTCTCTCTTCTGAAATTCCAACAATCATTCTTGGTGACTTCAACATCCCTGTTAATCTTAACACTCCCGCTACTTCTAAGCTGCTGAGCCTAACCTCCTCTTTTGACCTAAAACAATGGACGAGCGTTTCCACTCACTCTGTTGGCAACTGCCTTGATCTCATATTCTCCTACCTGTGCACTCCGCACAACCTCTCCAATATTCCTTTTCCTCTCTCTGATCACCACCTTATTAGTTTCACTCTCTCCTTGTCTGCCTCCTCCTTGCCTTCCAACTACCAAACTATTACCCGTAGAAACCTTCGCCATCTTAACCCTTCTCTTCTTTTTTCTGCTACAGATTGTCTCTACGACAAAATCTCATCCTTGTCCTGCCCCAACTTGGCCACTTCCATATACAACAGTTCATTGTCATCCACCCTGGATACCTTGGCCCCCCTCACTACACACAGAATCAGGCCCCGGCCGCTACAACCCTGGCAGACAGACAACACCAGAAGCCTCAAAAAGCAGAGCCGTGCTCTTGAGCGTCTGTGGCGTAAGACTAAGTCACAGCAAGATTTCAGCCAATATAAATCTGCCCTCCAAAAATACCATTCCTGCCTGCGCACTGCCAAACAGACCTACTTTATTACTCTCATTAACACCCTCTCACGCAGTCCCCGTCAACTCTTTTCTACATTTACTTCTCTACTTCGTCCTCCATTACCTCCACCCACTAACTTACTCACTGCCCAGGAGATTGCTAATCACTTCAAAAACAAGATTGAGACAATTCGTCTTGAGTTCTCTACTCTACACATATCTCCCTCACTTTACACTCCTTGTCCTCCTGCACAATCAATACTTTCCTCTTTTAATCCAGCTACTATAGAGGAAGTCACTAAAAATTTTTCTAATGCCCACCTAACCTCCTGCCCCCTGGACCCTGTTCCTTATCAAATACTACGGTCACCATCTGACTCTATCCTACAGTCTTTAACTCCTATCTTCAACCTCTCCCTCTCTACTGGCATCTTCCCCAACCCTCTAAAACATGCACTAGTCACTCCCATACCAAAAAAGGCCTCACTAGACCCAACCAATCTTAACAATCTAAGACCCATCTCTCTACTCCCTTTTGCCTCCAAACTCCTTGAACGTTTAGTCTACAGCCGACTGAGCGACCACCTCATTGAGAATAACCTTCTGGATCCCCTTCAGTCTGGATTTCGCCCACAGCACTCCACAGAAACTGCCCTCCTAAAACTCACAAATGACTTACTAACAGCCAAAACCAATGGTCACTATTCCGTACTCTTACTCTTAGACCTTTCTGCTGCCTTTGATACAGTTGACCACCCCCTCCTCCTCAAAAAACTAAATTTGCTTGGTCTCCATGGCTGTGCTCTCCGTTGGTTCGAATCTTACCTATCTCATCACACCTTCAGTGTCACTTACAACTCCACTTCCTCCTCTCCAACTCCTCTTACTGTTGGGGTCCCCCAAGGTTCTGTCCTTGGACCTCTACTATTCTCAATCTACACATCCTCCCTGGGTCAGCTGATAGCCTCACATGGCTTCCACTACCATTTATATGCTGATGACACCCAGATCTATCTCTCTGCCCCTCAACTCACCCCATCAATCTCCTCACGCATCACTGATTTACTAGCAGACATATCAGTCTGGATGTCAAACCACTTTCTCAAACTTAATCTGTCTAAAACTGAGCTCTTAATATTTCCTCCCCCACGTGCCCCTTCCCCTGACTTCTCAGTCAAGATCAATGGCACATCTATCAGTCCGTCCCCACATGCCAGGGTGCTAGGGGTAATCCTAGACTCTGAACTGTCCTTTCGGACCCACATACAATCCCTGTCCAAATCATGCCGCCTTAGCCTCCGCAACATTTCCAGAATACGCCCCTTTTTAACGAATGACACCACCAAGCTTCTAACTCACTCCCTGGTTATCTCTCGCCTCGACTACTGCAACTCCCTCCTCATTGGATTACCTTTACATAGACTATCCCCCCTTCAGTCCATAATGAATGCTGCTGCAAGACTTATCCACCTTACCAACCATTCAGCGTCCTCCACCCCTCTCTGCCAATCCCTCCACTGGCTTCCACTCACACAACGAATAAAATTCAAAGTACTAACAATAGTTTACAAAGCCATCCATAACTCTGCCCCCAGCTACATCACTAACCTAGTACCAAAATACCAACCAAGCCGCTCTCTTCGGTCCTCCCAAGACCTCCTGCTCTCTAGCTCCCTTGTCACCTCCTCCCATGCTCGCCTCCAGGATTTCTCCAGGGTTTCTTCCATCCTTTGGAACTCTCTACCCCAATCTGTCCGACTGTCCCCTAATCTATCCATCTTTAGACGATCCCTGAAAACCTTTCTCTTTAAAGAAGCCTATCCTGCCTCTAACTAACACTGTTTTACTTTTTCCATCAACTCATCCCCCACAGCTGTTACCTCTTGTATCAATTTACCCTTTCTTTTTAGATTGTAAGCTCTAGCGAGCAGGGCCCTCTGATTCCTCTTGTACCAAATTGTTATGTAATTGTAATGTCTGCCTTTATTTTGTTAAGCGCTGCGCAAACTGTTGGCGCTATATAAATCCTGTATAATAATAATAATAATAATAATAATAATAGTAAAAGAGCCTGTGTACCTTACTGAACAACTTTGAAAATAGGATTTCTGTCTTGCCAAAAAAATCTATTTCATAGAGTATATTATAAAACAGAGGTCCCTCCCCTGTGTTCTTATGAGGAGGGGTTAAATGGGGGGTGTTCCCTCTGCCCGTGGAGTCACCTGAGTTTTTATATTGGTGTCTATAAGTGCTAGGGAATTTTTCTGTGATAAGTGCATGTATATGTGTGGGTATAATAAATTGAAAAAAAAAAAATATATATATATATATATATATATATATATATATATATATATATATATATATATATATATATATATATATATATATATATACCCCCACACAATTTGTGTGTTCTTAAATTGTAGCTGAGCATTCCCTTGCTGTATATTTCATTGAGGTGACATTGCATCCAATCTCTTAGAACTGCACCTCCTTGCTGAGCCTATTAGGTAATAAAATGGACTCCCTCTCCTTCACCATAACCCACTTATCCTTAAACCTGCTGCTCATCGCATGATTGCTAAGTGGCAAGTCAACAAATTGTGTCCCTGACAATGTCCAGAGCTGCTTAGCTGGCTGACAACTTCATGTGACTTGCTCTGCATGAAATTGAAGGGAAAAGCCTTTTATTATATTTATTCCACCAAGTCTTAGTCAGCCAAATTCTTGGTTTCCCTAATGGAAATGCGGTGGCTGTGAGCCAGCTTGTGTGCCCCATCGGAGGGTCATTGTCTTACTGTAGTGAAAAACTTTTTTTTTTTTTTGCCAGAATTGTTGTTTAAGGCTGCTTTCTTCTTCTTAGTGACACTTTAAGGTTAGATATTATTCAAACCAATAAAATGTTGCACTAAATAGCTTGAGTAAGGCTACTTTCACACTGAGACACTATAGCGCTAAAAATCACGCCTGTAAACGCCTGTAATCACGCTTTCACACTGGAGCGGTGTGCTGGCAGGATGCCAAAAAAAGTCGCGCAAGCCACATCTTTGCAGCGCTGTAGGAGCGGTGTATACACCACTCCTAAAGCACCCCTGCCCATTGAAATCAATGGGCAGCGGGGGTGAACTGCCAGCATAGCACTGCCCTTTTTCGGGCAGCTAGCAGGTCGAAAACTACGGTAAAGGGCTGCTTAAAATAGCGGCGCTTTAACGCCAATGCCCCAGTAAGCATAAAACCGTTAACATCATGAATATCTTTATAGAAAAGTTTAAATAAACTCTGTAGGTAAAACCACTAATGATAAAATGAAGCCAAGCACATATTCATTTAACATGTTGTGTTCACAACCTTTGAAAATGCTTTCCCTACTTTAGACCCCTTTCACACTGAGGCGTTTTCAGGCGCTTTTGGGCTAAAAAACACCTCCCCTGCAGTCTCCATGTGAAAGCCCGAGTGTTTTCACACTGAGGCAATGCACTGTCAGAACGTTAAAAAAAAAGTCCTGCAAGCAGTATCTTTGGAGTGGTGTATACACCGCTCCTTCACAGCTTCTGCTCATTGAAATGAAAGGGCACCGCTGCTGAAGCACCTCCAAAGCGCGTTGGTGCTACATGGGGCATTTAACCTCTTCATCGGCCGCTTCATCATTTAAATAATTTCCTCTTAACTGTTTGTGGGCCTGTACCTTGATAATATGTTAGTCTATGAATGAGAGAGCACATAGAATTTTGATGGTGGCAAGTGTGGTCAAGTTGTTTTGCCTGTTTACTATAAAGAACCAGATATTTTTTTCATCATTATTTTGCCTGAGCTAATCTCCATGTACAAGCTTTAACTAAGATGCATTGTGGTTTCGTGAAGTAGGAGGAGATCCTGCTCTTCTGGCTATTGCCATTTTCATTAGGATCATACTAATAACTGTCCATAGACTAGCATGAGGTAGTGTGCCCTGCTCTGTAAAGTCCAGCCGATGCCACAGGGGTTGAAACAGAAAATAACTAAATGGCTTCTATGTCACTGCATTTGCGGCTCATTAGTGCATAATGATCATTTATTCTCTGTGTACAGCAAACAGCAATTCTCCTCTGTACAATAATAATAAGCATAAGCCATATCTCTAGCAGTTAAGTTGTTTGTGAAAGAGTAGAAATTACATTTTCTTGATTGCAGCATCTCTGTGGTTAATTTTGCCTATTAATGTAGATTTATGTGATTGGTCACTTTTTTTTTCCTGCAATAATCGAGGTCCATGAAAGGCGTGTTGGTGACTGTCATGCGTTCCCCATCTCCACCTGCATTATTGAGGGGCAGACCTGAGAACCTGTGTCTCTGAACAGGTTTCTGGTTATATTTGTGAAGGAATTTTTAGGTCTGTACAGTACTAACTTTGTGTCTGAGCTGCACATCTTCACTGGTCTCTCGATTCGATCCGATTCCACGATGCATCGCGATTACTGACCATGGTTTTATTCAGAAACCCATGAAATGCAGCCTCACCAGTGCCTGGATCACATAGAGCAATCTCCCGCTGTGTCACAGAGTTTGAATTTGAATTGCCTGGCAGCCGCTGTCATCAAAGTCCCACCTTTTAGACCGGCTCGTATAATAGACATCACACTGATTCAATTTCCTAGCATTGGGTCAGTGTGCCGTCTATGATATGTTACATCATCCGCTGAACATTTCAGATCCAAGTTCCCTGACACAGCGGGATATTGCCCCTCTGTGTGACCTACACAAGAAGAGGAGAGTGGGCTCTGACAGAGGTGCGCCAGGATGATGTCATTAATGCAATTGCGATTCAGCCATTCTCTGCATCAATGCAGAATTGTTTAAGGATGAATCGTGATGCATCAATTATACAATTTTTTCCAACACCCCTAGTGTCTGTGGGACACTTGTTTCAGTCTATCTATAAATGCACTTCTGGTTGTGTTAATATTATACTGATGTTTCTGCATATGTTTCTGGTTGTGTCAGTATATTACTAAATGTGTCTGTAGATGCATTTTTGGTTATGTTAATATTACAATGGTCTCTGTGGACATGTTTCTGGTTGTTAGTATAGTATAAGGCCTCATGCACACTGGTTTATTTTAAACTGAAAGTAAAAAGAAAATTAGTATAGTTTTCAGGTGTAAAGCTGTGCGATTTTGCTGCAATTTTTGCCACAATTTTGTACAGGACAAAAGGTCACCAATGTTAAAAGCAGAAAAACGCCTGTAATCTGAATAAAAAGAAGCTTGTGTACTTGTTTGTGCTTCAGGCGACAGAACGCTCAGATGTGAACAGGGGCCATTTAAATGAATAGGATTTTGCCTGTTGAGCGTTTTACGAGCTGAAAACGCCCAGGTGTGAATAGGTCCTAAGGGTTTTTTTTTCTTATTTTTTTTAATTTAAACCCTGTTTAGCAGTCTTTGGAGTTTGGGCATTTATTTCATTGGCCAAAATTTTTGTTTATGCTGACCATTGAAATAAATGCTGACGCGCTAAACGCGCCTAGCGTTTAGGCACGTTTAGACAATTTTTTGGTGTGTTTGGCACTTTTCTGTCAAAACACTTCTCTCCTGAATGCACTTCCTCTGCCTTCAGGAGAGGAGCATTTTACTGCCTCTAAACTCTGCTGCTTCTAAACTCTAGTAAAACCCGTGTGTGCATGGGGACACAGGCTGTTGAGTTGTGTTCAGGAGCTTTGGCAAAAAAGCCGCTAAACATGAGTTTAGGAGTAGCAGTGTGCATGGGGCCTAAATTGTGTCTATAGATGCATTTCCGGTTGTGTTAATATTATACAGATTACCTCTGTGGACATTTTTGATTGTGTCAGTATGGTAAAAATTGTGTTTATGTGGACAAACGTTCAAATTTGTTTTTAGAGAGGTTTTTTTCTTGTGTGCGTGTATTTGGTTCAGCCCACTGTGTGTGCATATGTTGTGAGGCTGGTGATGACTAAAGATAGCTGGCCTAAGGAAGGAATAAGTATAAATTCAGCAATGCTAGGAAAAAGTTATGCTGGCACAGCATATGTATTCTTCTTCTACTTCAGCCCCGGAAGATTTGGCTGCTCAATGACCAGGCCATTTTTTGCGATATAGCACTGTCACTTTAACTGACAATTGCGCGGTCGTGCGATGTTGTACCTAAACAAATGTCCTTTTTTTTCCCCCCACAAATAGAGCTTTCTTTTGGTGGTATTTGTTTATCTCTGCGTTTGTTTTTTTTTTTTTTTTTTCGTGCTATAAACAAGAAAAGAGCGTAAATTTTGTACTTTTTGCTATAATAGCCCCATTTTTTTTTTTTTTTAAGTTTTCTTTCCTCAGTTTAGATATGTATTCTTCTACATGTTTTTGGTAATGAAAATCGCAATAAGCATATATTGATTGGTTTGTGCAAAAGTTAAGCATCTACAAAATAGGGGAAAGATTTATGGCATTTTTAATATTCTATATACCGTATTTATCGGTGTATAACACGCACAGGCGTATAACACGCACATTCATTTGAAGAGGGAAGTTTCAGGAAAAAAATAATTACATTTGAAATAAGGAACTTTGAAGCAATATAAGGGTCAGTGCCCATCTGCAGCCTCACCATTGCCATCAATGCAGCCTCATCAGTCCACATCAATGCAGCCTCACAAGTGCCATCAATGCAGCCTCATCAGTCCACATCAATGCAGCCTCACCATTGTCATCAATGCAGCAGCCTCACCATTGCCATCAATGCAGCCCCCCTCCCTGTCCCCTACAAGGCATCTAAAATTGCAGTATTGGCGTATAACACGCACAAACTATTTGCACCCGATTTTCATGGTGAAAAAGTGAGTGTTATACGCCAATAAATACAGTACTTTTTTACTAGTAATAGCGGCGACCAGCGATTTTTATCGGGACTGATCGGACACTTTTTACACACATTTTTTTTTACCATTGGCATTTATACAGTGATCCGTGCTATAAAAATGCACTGACTACTGTGTCACTGGCAGGGGGGTTAACACTAGGGTGCGATCAAGGGGTTAACGGTGTTCCCTGGGGAGTTATTCTAACTGTGGGGGGAGGGGACTGACTAGGTGAGGAGACAGTTCGTTGTTCAAACTTAGTATGAACAGATCGCTCTCCTCACCCCTGATAGCACAGAGATCTGTCTGTTTACATTGATAGATCTCCGTTCTATCTGTGTGGAGCGTTCGCGGGTGCCCGGCGGTCATTTAGACAGCTGGGCACACGCATTTGATCCCGCACCTCTCGGCAGCGCACACGTGCCCCCTAGTGGTCAAAAGGCAAACTAACGTACAGTTACGTTGGTTCGCCTAGGGGAGCCAACCTGCCGCAGTACAACTGTGGCGGCTTGTCAGGAAGGGGTTAATGGGATTGATTTGAAGCCCCTGTTTGCTGTTTTACCCAGTTTAGTACAGATTCTAATTGAAATTGCAATCCCTTTCAATAAATGGTCATTTCATACTTTTTTTTTTTTTAATTCAACAAACGAAAAAGTGTCCAGTTATGAGATACAGTACATATTATAAACTCAAAAGCAGACATTTAAAATTTTAAAGCATCAGCACCATTAGGGAATTAAAGGACAAGGAACATCCTGTTAATTTAATATGCTTACAGCAGTGTCATGAGAAGCATCATTTCTGTCACTTAGTGGTTAGGCATGTTCAGGTAATTAGAACATGGATTCCTTTTACCCATGCGTTGTACTGTGTATACAACATCCTTTCCCATAATCCTCTCTGTATCATCAGTGGCTGAGATTTATAAAGCTTTTTTCTTCCCATTGCAGATGAATAATGAATTACAAATGCTTGCGCGGCAGCTTTAGCAAGTTCTTGCGATAAACTTTGTGCGGTTTGAATAACGCTATACATTTTTCAAAATTCCATAATTTTTTAACCAAAATCTTTGTTTTATCTTTTTTCACCTGAAAGTCTTGCAAGTTTTTTAATTTTTTTTTTTTTAATCTGTTGGTAGTATTGATTTCCTTTTATTCGTATTTTGCTTCCATTTGAAATGCAGTATTACAGTTTGCTTCCGTTTCACATGCAATATTATATCTGTTACAAGAGAAGCTGTAAACCAGGAAGAAAATCGCACAGGGAAGACATTAAATCACTTTAGTTTGAGTGGCTTTATTTTCCTTTTTCTGCCCAAAAGGTGCGCAAAAGAAAAATGAAATGCCGTTTTAGCCGATAGCCTTCGAGCTGGGAGAGAATCTGGAGAGCGGACACACAAACGGTTGCGTCCACAATAAATCAGACAGAGATTTCACTGAGGCAAATTGTATGTAACAAATAACATGTGTTGGGAGAAGGGAATTTATCTTAAAGAATGTATCTAGTATGCCAATAGGAATCGTTCGCCTTCAGCCATTAAGTTTATTATCGGTTTCTAGTTTTTAACGCAACGTGTGCCAGTTTATGGGACAGGTTAGTAACTGTATATTATAGATTGCAGTTGATTAACAAAGCTGTGTCTTCTCACTTTGTGTAATAGGTGTAACATAATGCTTAGTGGACATGAGCAGCTGAACATTTTGAACTTTAGTAGACGCAGGCAGTTTTGAGCATTGCATTCCTCACTTATAAAGTAGCTGTAATGGGGTCATGCTATGCAATCATCCTTAATGTGACAAATCTCTGTGCCTTCCTGGATAGGCAGTCTGATTTACCAGTGAATGACATTCTACCAGAACTATGTAATTGCTGTGCCTTATGCTGCATTCACATATGAGCGATACATTGAGAACGCCCAACAGCCCATTGATTTGTATGGACTAAATCATTATCAATAATAGGATGCTTGCGCACACCTATGGCTAGGATTGGATTGTATGCACCGGTTTTATGACATTTGTTCAGTTTTTATAATAAATTTTGTATATATTTTTACATACACTCTTGAGTATTTTTGAGTTGAAATGCACCCATAAAGTCCCATATCGGCAAAAAATGTTGCCCACCTTACTAAACTGGATGATTCCTCACATTTTGTATGTTTATTCAACTGCTTAAACTATTTCACAATGAAAACCATTCTATAAACCCTTCACTTCCATTAGGCTCTCAAATGTTATTTACAATTTTTGTTCAGCTGATTTACTGGTAAAAATCAGGAATTAAACATACAAGGCAAGATTATGACTTTGAATGCCGGTTCACGTTAGCGTGATGCGGGAACCAGTGCGATTCCAGTGCTCGTTTCCACATCATAGGACTCGCAGGCAGCTCACACTGCCCTATGCGTAATGATGCCGGGGTCAATAGAAAGTTAATGACACCCACAGATCACTTTGCATATTGCAGCATTTGGATCGCATGGGTGTGAACATTTCAGTGGATACCAATCTGTATGGCTGAATTTGCATTGCAACGGACATCACAGAGCGTTGCAAAACACATGTAATGTCTAACATCTCATCAGTGTGAACCTTCTGCCTGTGTGTATGTCCGTCTGTCCGACAGAATCCAGCCGTGCATGCTGGAAAACCAGCAGCTGATCGAAGTGTTTTGGCGGGGGGGGGGGGGGGTGTCCCCCTGTCAGAACACAACAGCTCAGCATGGTAAGTACAGTGTCTCTGACCGGAGCGGTCAGTGTAGTGTGCACCCGGCTTTAAGAATATTGCACAAAGATGACACTTTATACTGTTTTTATAATCCCAATCATATTTGTACTTCTCACCTTCTATAATAACCTGAATAAATGACACATAGTTTAAACAGATTTTCAACTATATTTACAGTCAGGACAAGTATGATGCACATCCATCAAGCCTTCAGCTTCATAAAATAGTTTGTTTAGCACCAATGTATTGCACATGTGTGTGTTTTTTAATTTTTTTATTTAAATTAGGTCTGCAAGTGTTGTTTGGACATGTACGGTATGTTAATGTAGGTGCTTTAGCTTCAGATTTAATCCACCCCTGGCATAAATTAACCTTTAAACTGGAAATACATTTTTACTCCTAGAAGATTTGTATTGCATTTTCCCTGTAAGGAGTTGCGGAAAATGGCAAAGCTGCCCATAGAGTTATGAAGTGCTAGATTGAAGCATTGACTGAGACTGCTGAGTATTTCAGTTCTTTTAAGAGCACTTGTTAGAAGTAAAGGAGCAGAAACCATGTAAGTTTAATGAAATAGTGCACTGGGTTTTCATCTAATATAGTTCATAGGCCAGCTGATTTTTTTTTTTTTTTTTTTTTAATTGTTTGTTGATTTGGAAGGGTTTTGACATTTAATCTGAAAAACTTTTGACAGGTGAGTTAGGACTAAGTACATTTACCACCAAGGGACACATTTTAAACCAGCTTTAGTCCTACTGTAGGTTAATTATGTCCTGAACTGCAGCGAATTGCATTACATATTGTATGTGCTGGTCTGAATTACCAGTCATTTAAACCTTGATTTGTATATAGTATGTTAAATAAGATTTATTTCCTGAGCACCTGTAAATGATTGCAGCATGGTGGCAAAAAGGTTGTGGTCGCGTATGGATGGATGGACCATTTGTGCATGTGTGTGCAACATTTACAATATACATATTAGGGCATATATTTTGCATGTGTTCTCACAGGAGGAAGGGCAAATTAAAGGGGTTGTAAAGCTTCGTGTTTTTTCACCTTGCATTAAGGTGAAAAAACACCTTGCACTCTCCGCCCCCGCCCCCCCCAGCCCCCGTTTTACTTACCTGAATCTTTGTGGGCCGAGTGATGCACTCGGTGGCTATGGCCGTCGACTGCATCACACGGGAGAGCGCCCGCAAGCTTAACCCCCTTGGGAGAGCGCTTCCAAAAGGGGGGGATAACTCTTGTGGGGAGGAGCCAAGATGGTCGCCGAGGGACCCCAGAAGTCGAGGATCCGTGTCACTCTGTGCAAAACGAACTGCACAGTGGAGGCAAGTATGACATGTTTGTTATTTTAAAAATAAAAACCGAACCTATACAACCCCTGTAATACTTCTCTCTGCCATAAGTTTTCGTCATTATTTGACATTAGCTTTTCTTCTGGTATGATTAGTATTAAAAAGTGATATTGCATGTTGAGAATGCAATGTTATATACATATATAGGATAATGTGTTGCCTTCTCTAGATCATAAAGATGTTCGGTCTTGCAAAGGGGTTCAGCAACCATATAACTGTACAACACCACATTTATAAGGTCACTAAACGCCTAGGTGAATCTAATAGTTTGTGCATCAGTTACTCTAAAACAGCCGTTCTGCCAAACTTTAGGATTCCTCCAGAAGTTGCTTAGGGGTTCCTTGAAATTGGGCAAATTAACTTTTTATTTGATGGTGTCTGTATAGTTCCAGAGCCAATGCCACTTGGCAGTAGAAGTTGCATGACACCAATGATTATTTATCCATTTGTAAGGGTAGCATTCTGACCACCAGTGTAAGGGGGTAATTCTACCCACTAAGCTACCAATGTATGGAGCATTTCTTTGCCATTGACCCCAATGAATTGGTTTTAGCGGGGTTTCCCAGAGACCTGAAAATAAGCTCAAAGGTTTTTCAGGGGTAAAAGCCTGGTAAAGGTTGTCCTAAAAGAAAGCAAAATGAAGAATTTGATTTGTCAGTAAGCAAGTCAGATTGTAGCATGCCTGAACCCATCTTTTTATGCGGATATATTTTAGAGGAAGTGCCATATGATTTTCTGGGTAGGAATTCCAATCATCTCATCCATATAAGTAATTTACCCGCACTGTAAATATGTTTAAACTATGGGAATAAAACCCAGGTGAAGGGATTTGTGTTTGAGGAAAACTGGCAGCAACAGCAATCAAGTGGTTATAGAAAAGTGAGTGAATTTATTTCCAGTTTAATGTACCTATCACAGCTGACCAAACACCTTCAAAACCAAATAAAGTGCTTCTCTCCTGGAAAGCAAATACAGTCGCACACTTTTAAAGCTAATCCAATATTTATAAGAATTTGGCCTATTCTATTTTGCTGGAATCGGAGGCAATTCAGGTCAAATATTCATTCATACACCATTTTTAAAGTATGCATTGCTTTTTCACATTCAAAATTGTGCAGATGTGGTAAATACTTAATTTGCTTCTATGTAATGCAAGCAAGTTGAAGCTATTGAGTTTTTTTTTAAAAAAAATATTTATTTTTTAGCATTCATGTCAAACCTTTCTGTGGTCTCCTCATTGTTTATGCCTTTTGTTATCTCATTGACATCGGCACAATGTGTCTCAGAACACCCTCTGACCTTCTCCAGAGAGTGCAGATCTTTTATTTCCAGCAATCTCTGTGCATACAGTAGATGTGGAATTAATACATGTATTGCATGTTCACACCCCTATCTGACCTTTAAATTATCTGTCGTTTTCCAGAGGGCTAAAACATAAATCTGTTACAATTCAACAGTTCTTATAAAAATACCATGTAAAATATAAGTTAATATCTTGCTAATGTGTTCTAAAATACATTAATACCTTGATATTGTCTCTGTGCTGGTGCATGTTATGCTGACATATAGAATAAGCCAGGAGTAGTGTGCCGAAAAATGTTTTCAAATAAATTAAGCGTGCCAATTTTATAACAAAAAAATGCCAATTTCACACTCTCAATCACGAAAAGGATTTTTTTTATAAAGTAAATGCTGTAAACAATTTAAGTAATAGTGATATATTAACATCCTACGCTTTCATGCCTCAGATCAGCCCCAATTCCTGCACCTTTACACCTCAGATCACTGTCCCCCCACTGTACTACCCTGCACATCTGCCCCACCACTGTACTACCCTGCACCACTGTACTACCCTGCACATCTGCCCCACCACTGTAATCCCTGCACATCTGTCCCACCACTGTCATCCCTGCGCATCTGTCCCACCACTGTCATCCCTGCGCATCTGTCCCACCACTGTCATCCCTGCGCATCTGTCCCACCACTGTCATCCCTGCGCATCTGTCCCACTACTGTCATCCCTGCGCATCTGTCCCACCACTGTCATCCCTGCGCATCTGTCCCACCACTGTCATCCCTGCGCATCTGTCCCACCACTGTCATCCCTGTGCATCTGTCCCACCACTGTCATCCCTGTGCATCTGTCCCACCACTGTCATCCCTGCGCATCTGTCCCACCACTGTCATCCCTGCGCATCTGTCCCACCGCTGTCATCCCTGCACATTTAAAGTTGTTTTCAGTCTATGTAAAGCTGTATCTTGCATTAGAATAATACCTGGTGATACTGCAATGAAGGTTCTTGTTCAGGTGGTACTTGTTACAGGGTGACAACTGTCGTCTGAAACTAGTTCTGTGCAATGATATGCAGCTTAATTTGGATTAAGAGCATGTACACTGGAAGTGACTGAAAGAGCCCAGAGGAGATCAGCATCACATATGATGATAAAAGGTGAAAACGATATTTTATAGAAAAAAAGATTGCTTGTTACACTGCGCGAACAAACCCAGCTGGGGTTTGGATATACCGGAGTCTGTTTATAAAGCTGGTTGAAGCTGATTTTTAAGCTGTGTATTTTTTTTTATTAGTACATTTTCTGCAGTGAATATATGTAACCTGTGAATTGTTCTTTTTCCATTAGGTATTGAATGTCCAAGAGGTGCCAGGAATGCCCCTGGTGGAGTGCAGGAAGGTGAGCCATTCAGTGAGGAAGCTACAATGTACACCAAGGAACTAGTATTGCAGCGAGAGGTAGGACAATCATCCATTCCAATCTTTCTTTGTTTCAGTCATTCTTTGGAAGGTTTCCAACTTGCCATATGTTGTATATGTGTTACACAGCCCTATGACATCCAACATTTGCTAATTTGGTGTTATGAGGTGCAATCGGTTCTGTAAAAGCTCCTTTTGAAATAAGGGCTGTAAAAGTTACTCTAGCTCCACGTAAACTCAAAGTTTAAGAAGCTTGTGCAAGCAAAAGCAAATCTATATTTCAAGTACACACAGTAGACAGTTTTAGGTGGAAAGTAGGCTAACTGTGCCATACTTTTGGTTCTTGCTGTTGCTTCTTTCCTATTCTTTGAAAAACACATGTACACACCTCACATTTTTTGTAAATATTTTATTTTATCTTTTAATGTGACAACACTGAAGAAATAACACTTTGCTACAATGTAATGTAGTGAGTGTACAGCTTGTATAACAGTGTAAATTTTCTGTCCCCTCAAAATAACTCAACACACAGCCATTAAAGTGGTTGTAAACCCTTACAAACCACTTTGACTTACAGGTAAGCCTAGATTAAGGCTTACCTGTAGGTCCAATAAATATCTCCCAAACCTACATGGTTTAGGAGATAATTAGAAAAAAACAGGCACCGCTGTCTACGGCGCATGCGCTGTAGACAGCGGCGCGCAGGCGCACTGAGCATGCCGAAGATCACGGCGATATGCCGCTCTCGTGCGCATGCGCGGGAGTGACGTCATCGCTACTCCAGCGAATGACAGCGCTGGAGCAGCGAGACCCGCAAGTCACTCCGGGATTGATGGCGGCGGAGGAGGACGTGGACGAGGGTCGATTCGGGGGCTTTGTTCTCAGGTAAGTTATTCATAATGAGCTAGTATGTTTCTAAACCGCTGTCAACAAAAGTGAGTACACCCCTAAGTGAAAATGTCCAAATTAAGCCCAATTAGCCACCCCCCCCCCCCCCCCGGTGTCATGTGACTCTTTAGTGTTACAAGGTCTCAGGTGTGAATGGGGAGCAGGTGTGTTAAATTTGGTGTTTATCGCTCTCACTTTCTCATACTGGTCACTGGAAGTTCAACATGGCACCTCATGGCAAACGAACTCTGAGGATCTGGAAAAAAAGATTTGTTGCTCTACCTAAAGATGGCCTAGGCTTTAAGAAGATTGCCAAGAACCTGAAACTGAGCTGCAGCACGGTGGTCAAGACCATACAGCTGTTTACCAGGACAGGATCCACTCAGAATAGGCCTCACCGTGGTTGACCAAAGAAGTTAAGTGCACGTGCTCAGCATCATATCCAGAGGTTGTCTTCGGGGGAAATAGATGTAGGAGAGCTGCCAGAATTTCTGCAGAGGTTAATGGGGTGGGGGGTCAGCCTGTCACTGCTCAGACCATATACCGCACACTGCATGAAATTGGTCTGCATGGTTGTCGTTTCAGAAGGAAGACTCTTCTAAAGATGATGGGCAAGAAAGGCCATAAACTGTTTGCTGAAGACAAGCAGACTAAGGACATGGATTACTGAAACCATGTCCGGTGGTCTGATGAGACCAAGATAAACTTATTTGGTTCAGATGGTGTCAAGTGTGTGGGGCAGCAACCAGGTGAGGAGTACAAAGACAAGTATCTCTTGCCTACAGTCAACTTGGTAGTGGGAGTGTCTTGGTCTTGGTCTGGGGCTGCATGAGTGCTGCCGGCACTGGGGAGCTACAGTTCATTGAGGGAACCATGAATGCCATCATGTACTGTGACATACTTAAGCAGAGCATGATCCCCTCCCTTCGAAGACTGGGCCAGAGGGCAGTATTCCAAAATAACGACCACAAACGCACCTCAAAGACGACCACTGCCTTGCTAAAGAAGTTGAGGGTAAAGGTGATGGACTGGCCAACCAGGTCTCCAGACCTAAACCCTATTAAGGATGTGTGGGGCCTCCGCAAACGGAAGGTGGAAGAGCGCAAGGTCTCCAATATCCACCAGCTCAGTGATGTCATGTAGGAGTGTAAGAGGACTCCAGTGGCAACCAGTGAAGCTCTGGTGAACTCCATGCCTAATTTGGACATTTTCACTTAGGGGTGGTACTCACTTTTGTTGCCAGCGGTTTAAACATTTAATGGCTGTGTTGTTATTTTGAGAGGACAGCAAATTTACACTGGTTTACAAGCTGTACACTCACTACTTTACATTGTAGCAAAGTGTAATTTCTTCAGTGTTGTCAAATGAAAAAATATAATAAAATATTTACAAAAATGTGAGGGGTTTGTGAGATGCTGTATCTGCACTGCAACTGCATGACACATAATCAGACTGCTATCAGTTAGTGGCAGTGACAAACTGGGAAAAATTGTGTTATCTACATTTGTGATATCGAAAAAGTGTGTCTCTAAGTGAATATATGCCACCTGTGACTTTACTTCCTCACTCTGATATGATTTGCAAGCGCAGTTACACATAATTGAGTAAGCAGAGCTGATGATTGCTCAAAAAAAGAATTCTAAACCCAAATTCAAGGAGGGACTGTCAGGTGCCCTTATCATAGATGTGTACTTTTAAGTCTTCAGACTCTGGCAATCCTTTTGGGAAAAAGGCTCCCATATAACCCTACCCACTCTGAGTCCTTAGTTTTTGTAGTAGTTTCTGATGGGGATGGACCTCTTCTTCATGGAAAAATCAGACTCACTAGTTTTAGTATTTTTTTTTTCAAATTAGTTAATGAACATCTTCTTTCATCTGATACTTACACTGCTTCTGTATATCTGGATTGGCGCTGCCTTGGTATAACCATGGGAGCCATACCTGGACCCCAAGCTGTGGGAGTTACCTGCAATATTGCTTCAGGCACTAAATCTTGCATGGCAGCTCACCTTGGCACTTGGTGCAAAACGATGAATAAGCCACAGGGTGCTATACAGGCTCAGGACCATGACCCATCACTATGTAACCCAGTCCCTAAAGTCCCCTTTGGGGGGTATGCCCACTGTGATGGGCCTCAACTTTTATGTATAGATAAGACAGGGCTACCCTGTATGTCTGACCATTACTGTATAAACAAGGCTAGGTTTGGAATGTATTCACTTCAAAGTGTAAACTTTTCAAACTTGACACTGACATTAAACCACTTGGAGCTCAGTTCCATTGGTTGGTTGCATCATACCACTGGTCACACTGCAGCATTTGATTTTAGCTCTGTTTCAGGCAAGCAAAAAGCGGCCTAATTGACTAAAGTAGAATTTTCTGCATCTGTCACATTTTCTCTGACAGGTTATAGCCTTATTACAGCCATTTTTGTCTATGGCTCATAAACTTCCCACCTCTTCTATAACTGTTTCTTAACCAATGTCTGATCTTGATATGCCGGTTGACACAGAGGTAAATGAATAGGACATGGAGACCATATTGGAGAAAACTGCAGATGATTTCTCTCCCCCAGATTGACACTATTGAAGAGGAAGCCACACGCAATATGATTGCCAACGTCGAAAAACTGTTCACTGTCTTAACATGCCACTATGGGTACAAATAAGCCCGCAAAACATTTCCTGTTAATGAACAGATTGAATGTGCAGTCTGACGATTGGGTCACAACTGAAAGGCTTTTCACTCCCCCCTAAAGTCTTTTCAGAACTTGGTAGAAAAATAATTTACAAAGTGTGTTTATTTCTGTGGTTGATCCTGCTTTCTTTGTCCTAAACAAACATCTCACTCCTTTGGAGGAGGGGACATCTGGTACAGTCTGCGTCTCTGGGTCACAGACCTGTGGGTTTAGTCAGTGGTTTCCAAAAAGAGTACAAGATTCCACCCCCTCACTGCTTTGTTCTTTTAAATCAGCCAAAAACTGCCCAAGGACAGATTTGCAGAATGTCATGAACCACCTCCTGTTGGTGGTATTCATCCTATTCTACACTTGAATTCCCTAAGAAATAAAAAAAAATAAAAAAATCCTTTAAATTTTAAAGTTTCACATGTAAGCTGCAAGGTCAGTTGTCTGAGGCAAAGGGCAAGCATGATATTAGTTGACCTAGATTTTGGCACCCTTGCTGTTTTCAAAACTCAAAAAATGTCAACAAGACAATTCAGCTTTTCCAGGCCATAGACTGGGTGATAAATGTCAACAAGTCTGCTCACCAGCCTTCCCTTTGCCTAGAATACTTGGGTCTGATTCTAGACACAGCCCAAAAAATTCCAGAAAATAATTTTTAGAACCTTGACAACTGAGATCCAAGAGGAATACCACAAACATTTGTAGTAAGAGTTTTAGGCCTCCTTCAAGGCAGTACTTTTTGCCCAATTCCTTTCAAGAGCTCTCCAACAAAACATTTTGTTGGCATGGAAAAAGCAGTCTTTCACTCAACTTACCCATGCATCTATGCAACCAAGCAAGAACTTCCCTTGGTGGATCATCACCCCAGCTCAAACACTGGGGAAGTCCTTCATGTTTCCTATACTGTGCTCCGGGGTTTAACAGGTAAGTCAAAATTCCATTTTCTGAAAATGCAATACAGATTCATATACCATGAAATATACCTTTTTTATGGTGTTTCTGGTTTTCTGTGAGAAATAAAATGTATCTAGTGGGAACATTCAAGGTAGCTTTACATTGTTGATGAGCCGTGGACACATTGTGTGAAGTATGGCACAGGGTATGAGGTTGAAATGGTTATTGCGATGCAGTCAATAGCATTGATTTGTCTGAAGGTTAGAAATAACTGCATCCTACGTATGCTTTCAGAATGTTCATAAGCGTTCGTGTTTAAAAATGGCAGGCTTAGATGGCAGGAGTTCAGCATATTATATACTGTTTGTACATACATTCTCAAGGTTGTTTTGAAGTGCCAAAATCTTCTTCTCAGTGTTTCAGGAATGTATGGCCATTAGCTTTTTGTTCCTTAATGTTCAGTAAAATATATCTTTATGAAAATGGTAAAGGAATATTTTAATGCAGGTTATTCTAATTCATATTTAGCTGCCCTTCGTTTTTACCTTTTCATTTTTTTTCTTCCTTAATCCCAGCTCTTTTCTTTGTTTTATAAATTCCTTCTCCTATTTGAATTTTCCTTGCTGCCTTCTGTGTTTCTCTCCCGTGAGTACTCACACTAAGCCTGTACAGATATCCTGATCTGACAGTTCTTTTAAGGTTTGGAGGTGTTACGGGAGGAGTCAATAGAGAATCTCGCTGTTTAGGCAGAAGCTAATTAGTCACAAGCTAATTTTGTAGGCTTCCTAATGCCAGAGAATTGCCCAACACTTTTTTTTTCCTACTGCTCACATCAGCAAGAGTTCTAGAGACAACAGATAATCAGCCCTTATTTCCTAGACTGTGCAATATGTGATTTTAGTTGTAATAGATGACAATAGTGCTTTATGAACACTTCACAATTCAGCACTTATTTTTGTATAATTTTTATCTTTATGCTATGGACCAAAACTTAAGTGACGCATGTTTTTATGGACTGATTCACTTAAAAAAAAAAAAAATATGCATTTTGTTGTACCTTGCACTGCCTTACCTTGCCCAGGACTTTTTTTTAGTGAAGTGTGTGTGTGTGTGTGTGTGTATATATATATATGTATGTTAAAATACAGCAAGGTATATATAAAATGGGTTCAAAGGGCACAGCACAATTCTGTGGTTTTTAGGATATTTTTTATGGGTTAAAGTAAGGGACAATCTAAGCAAGTCTATTTGCTGAAATGCACAATAAACCTTAGATGAAAAAGATTTGGAGTGCTTCAGTCCTCTGTAAGCCAGTGAGTGAAGTTTGTTCTGTCCCAAATAAGTACACTAGTGTTCAGTTATGAGACAGGGGGTGGGATGTAATGAGGTAGGAGGAATGGTAATGGGTTTGGGGAGTAAGGTAGGGGGGATGGGAGAAAGGGATGTCACTGTTCAGTTCGGTCTGCTTAATTTTTGGAAGGTTTTTAACCACTTCCCGCCCGCCATATAACAGAATGACGTGCGCAAAGTGTTTAAGTTATCCTGACTGGACGTCATATGACGTCCAACAGGATAAGCCGCGGTCACGTGCAGCGTGCCAATCGGTGGTGTCAGTCTGATACAACGCAACTCCGATTGTGGTAGAGACTCTATGATGTAGGCTCTTTACCACGTGCATGGAACTAGGAAGTGGCGGTAAACGACTTTATTTATCTTTATTTTTTTGGGGTCTTTTTTTAGTTTAGCAAAACATAAAAACCCCAGTGGAGATCAAATACCGCCAAAAGAAAGCTCTATTTGTGGGAAGAAAATGTAGTTTGAGTACAGTGTTGCATGACCGCGCAATTGTCATTCAAAGTGTGACAGCAATGAAACTTGTCCTGGGCAGGAAGGGGGCATAGTAAAGTGCCCTGTATTGAATTGTGGTAGCATCTATAGGCAATCATCAATGGGGCCCACCCCTTAATCAGCAAAAAATTATTCCCAAATTTCTATTGGTATTTGTCAATTTATTGGTTTAATTCTGTCTTATTTTTTATTTTAGTGAGGGCAGTGGTTGTTGGAGAACTGGGGGGGGGGGGGGGTGCTTAATAGGTAGAATCAGGGAGGTATCCATATATGCCCCCCCCCCCCCCTGTTCTCTCCTCTCAACTAGTACAAATCCGTTGCACTTTTTTTTTTCTGACGGAGAAGCTTGGTGGAATTTTGAATGAGGAGGAAGAATGGAAAAAGGTACCCATGTTTTGAAGAGCAGGGTCTTTTTTCTATTTCTCTTTGAGAGACAATCGGGAAACTATATGCATATTGTGGGGTATTTTGGATTGTTTTGTCTTCTGCATATATCAGGAATACGACATGTATATGTAATTTTGACGGTCTTGTCTTATGTCTTTTTTTTCTTTTAAATTTAAAGGCTAACTCCACCTTCGTGGGGGGAAAAAAATAGCAAATAAAGAAAAAATAATGTAGCTATACAATTGTGATGCAAGTCATATTGTAATTGTGTTATTAAAAATTACCTTTTTTCCTTTTCAATCTGCAGCCGCTCTAATTTTCTAAAAATGCAATAATGGCTACCTGGAGGAGTTCTGTACACAGAATGTGTACTGACCACCCCCAGAAAGATAAATACAAGTCAGATTTTAGGCATCCCCTGCAACAAATGTCATTTTTGGTAAGATACTCTCAATAGGAAATAACATCTAAAGGGATACAGGCCCAGCAGCTTTCCTCAGAGCTCTGCTGCTGCACAGCTGACAGATAATTATGAAACCACTCCCATTAGACCCACTCGGCACAGAGAAACAAACAGTGATTTCTTCAGAATAACACAAGGTACGAATCTGCAACAATGGTTGTTATAATCCTTGCAATGTACATAGATGACCCAGAGAAGATTTTTTTGTTTCTCAACAAAAGTGGAATTACCGTATATACTCGTGTATAAGCCGAGTTTTTCAGCACATTTTTATGTGCTGAGAGTGGACCCCTCGGCTTATACTCGAGTCAAGCACTTTTCTGCAGCAAAAAAAATAATTTTGCAGCCCCGTATCTCAGGGCCACTTGGTGCTAGGAACCCCAAATTTGGTGTGCAAACCAAGTGGAACCAATAATAAAACATAACCCCGATATATGGGGTCCCAAAGTCGGTTCGGAAAATGTCATTCTCTGCTGCAGAAAAGTGCTTGACATTTTCCGACCCGACTTTGGGGCCTCGTATCTCGGGGCCACTTGGTGCTAGGAACCCCAACCCAGTGGAACCAACACTACAACATATCCAAATTTGGGGTTCCTAGCACCAGATACAGGGCCCCAAAGTCGGTCAACTGTGTCCATCTGCTGCAATGTCATTTTGGGACCCTTTGGATCCAGAAAACCCAAATTTTGGCTGCAGCTAGGGGGCATTTAGGAACCCTTAACTACAAAGTTTGAAGTTCAGGGGACCTATGGCTGCAAATGGGCACAGTGAGGCTGCAAATGGGCATTGTTGACCCTCTTTTTTCACTTGCAGTAGCTGCGCATTTCTCACCCTAGGCTTATACTCAAGTCAATAAGTTTTCCCAGTTGTTTGTGGTAAAATTTACAGTACGCTTTAATAAAAAGAGATTAATATAAAGCCCTATTGAATGTCCTTTAGAATCATAGCAAGGAGAGATCACACCAATAGCAGCCTCCATGTTCCTCTCCTAACTTGTACCCTTTTTAACACTAACACTTCAGACTCCTTGGGATTTTTCTAGACCTAACCTTTCGCTATCACTTTAACCAATTTTTGGGGAATCTACTATATGCTCTGACCTTTTCATTGTGCCTGAGAGATGAAAATGAACAGTCTTTAAGATCATTTATCTGAAAATAGAGAAATTGCTCCTCCAGAAACTTGACACATCTTGGTTGTTGAGTGGAGCAGAATTTTAAAATATATGTAAATCCTAACAGTAAACCCCATATTTGATTGCTTTTGGTTGGTTAAATATACATTGAAAGCGTTCTATCTTATCTGAACAAAAAAAATAAAAAAAAATCAGTGCGACAAACATGGTGCCAACAATAAAAAGTAATATAGTGAAACAAAATTGAACAGCTGCCCCTTTAAGTGGGTAAACCACTTTCAATGTGCAATAATAACAAAAGTAAAGCACTAATGTGCAACTACCCTACAATACACTTATACTAAACATCACATTGCAATGCCTATAAAAGTCAATGAGCTAAAGAAATTTTGCAACTCTCAAAAATATAAACCTAAAAAATCTTCAATGAGACACACAATCTTCTTATAAAAGTTCTCCAAACTTGAAGGACAGGTGGATGATTGATGGGTCCACCCCCTCCATTCATAGATTGTGTTTCATTCATAGAAGCTGTAGTACATGATCTTGATGAGATCCTGTTGGTTATATTAACCCCTGCAACACCAGAATATTTACGGTGTTTAGGGATGGGGGTAGGTTGTTTTTTATGCTAGTGCAGAGAATGGATTAAGATCTAGAACCAGTTTAAAGCAAAGCTATTCCATTTAAATATTTTTGCACAGAATCGCTTTTCAGTTCTGTTCATTCTAATACTAATTGTGAAAATCATTCCATGTGCAATCTTGCCATTATTTATAAATGAATAGTTGCTTCAAACTTGTCATGTTACATAATTCTAGCCTGGGTAAACAGAGAATTGTCTCTCTCTGCCTCACTTAAAGTGGGGTTGCACACAAAAAAAAAAATCATTAATATTCCTAAAAAAATAAATAAAACACTTGGAATATTTTTTTTTTAACTCGCCTCTAAATGGCTGCTGCTAGGGGGTCCCTCATAGTCTGCCTCCTTCAGTGCCTGGGCTGGTGACATCACTTCCCCCTCGGCGCAGGAAGGGGTCAGGTGACAGGCCCCCGACGATTGCGCGGCCACTCAGGGCGCGCGGCGCCGCTCGCGCATGCACAGTGGGTGCCCGGCTGTGAAGCCACAGCCAGGCACCCACGCTTACAATGCCGGTGCCACCGAATGGAGGGGGGACGAGCGAGGCTTCAATCCCCAGCATCGCTGGACCCTGGGACAGGTAAGTGTCTGATTTTATTAAAATTATTATTTTTTAAATGGGCTCCCCGCTTTAACAGACTCCTCCTAGAAACCGTGGGGGATGCTGGCTCGAGAAATCAATTTTAAGGGTAGACATTCGTTACCCTGCTTGATTATTCTGGTATTCTTAGGAGTAAACGAAAAGCTATCCTGTTCAGTTGTATTAAAAGCACTGGTGTGTATTTGCAAGTGTAACATTGCCATTGCTGCTTTGTTGGTGGTTTATATTGGTCAAAATCACAATCTTCATTCCCGACTGAGATTTTTTTTCAACAACCAGCGAGATTAAAGGTTTTGCTCGTCTTTCCTGTATGAACACAAGTGCCAGTGCAAGTATTCTGTAATTTGTGTACATTCTCTCACAAGGTGTTTGGAGGATCAATAGCAATTCACCTTTTCCCTTATTGACTGAAGTGACAGGGAGAAAAATGATCACCTAGTCCAGGCCATTCATCATACCATATTTGGTTAGTGATGTACCATGGTGCGCTTCAGTCTTGTTGATCACATTTTGTCACCTCTACCCTCTTGGATTTACCAGAAGCTCCTTTGCAGCCACACAATTTATTTCATGAGATTTTGTTCTAATTAAATGGCTTAATTGCGGCATTTGAGTTTTTTTCTGGAAAAGCATGCTTGCTTCTGTACAACATTTATCAAAACGTAGATATTTTACACATCGATCCTAAAATTAACTTCTCCTGTGTAATGATTTGACCGTTTAAAGTAGTTGTAAACCCGTTTTAAAAAAATCCCCCCCCCCCCCCCAAAAAAAAAAACAACGGCAAGACAAAGACATAATGAGCTAGTATGCATAGCATACTAGCTCATTATGAATTGCTTACCTGAGATCCAAGTCCCCCACAGCGGTCCCCGTTCACCAATCCGGGTATCGCGGCTCCATCGCTGTGATTGGCAGGAACTGTGATGTCACTTCCGCGCATGTGTGCGGGAGCCACCGGTAACGGCACAGTACAACTGAAGCAACGGCACGTACGTGCCATTGCTTCAGTTTGCTTCAGTTTGCTTAAGTGCGCATGTGCCGATGACGACGGCACATGCAAATACAGGGATGTCTCCTAAACTGTTCAGGTTTAGGAGATATCCAGTGTAGCTACAGGTAAGCCTAATTATAGGCTTGCCTGTTGTATAAAGGGTTTACAACCACTTTAATTTCATAATGTATGTTTAAATCCAAATATTACCTTTCTTCAAATGAAATCTATAGTCAGTGCTTATACTTTCATTTTATGATATAAGCATTGGAAAATGAATACAAAGAATACTTAGTTTTTGGCATTCCAGTATAAGCTTACTTGAAAAATCTCCTTTCATGACATGAGTTCTGCTTGTCTGCTGGCCATCTCTTTTCATCAACTTCTTGGATTCTCTGCTCGCTTTGCAGCTTCCCATTTACTGGTTACATTCAATGATTAAGAAAGACATATCCCATGGTACCTTGCTGTCTGTGATTCTTGTACTGGCTCTGCCTAAAACTCCTTCTTACAGCAACTCTTTAAATTCGAGAGAGACTATGTAGGTTCTACGACACAGCAGTGCCCATCATTATGGCATAGTGAATATGCATCACAGATTTCAAGAAAGGAAATGTGTGGGAATCTTCACAAAGTTAGTTTACAAACTTCAAGAGCCAACATAAGTTGTCTAGCAATAATTGAAATTCAAATGTGAGACTGAATATATGATTTTATATTTTGACTACTTTAAATTCAGTAGTGTTAGGAATAGTAGGGGAGTAATAAACTTAAGTCAATTGTTAACTGCAATTAAATCTACTCCCACCCCCATTTTAAAGCCTATTCTATCTATCCTGTGAAAGGAAAGATCTTTATACTTGCCTATTCCGAGGCTACTCCAGTCTGGTTTCATAATCAGATCCCAGTGCCAGCTTCAGTGTAAAGGAGGGACAGCCGAAAACAGATACCGCACAGGAAGCCTATGGGTGACGTCACTGCCCAGGATCTGCAGCACTTGTTGGCGATCTCTCTTCTTCACTGAAGTTGGCGTTGGAACCTGATCATGTGCCCGGACCAGAGCACCCCCAGAATAGATAATTATAGAGAGCTTTCCTTTCACAAGGTAGATAGAAAAGGGCTTAGAATGGGGGTTGATTGTAAGTATAGTTAGTGTTTGAACATCCACTTTAACGCTCCATTCACACCTAGGCGTTTGAAATCACAGGCGGAATCGCCACAATTCTGCCCGCCAATCCAAATTGTGGCACTCCAATTGCGGTGTGATTTTGCAGATATTGTCGGCAAAATCACACTAACAAAATCACAGGGCCACAAGCATCCTGCGATTTTGCTGCAATTTGTTGCACGGCAATCATGGAAAATTCACGCTGCAATTGGGGTGCCATTAAGAAGTAATGGCATCGCAAATGCGTTCAGCAGCGATTTGGAATCGTGGGCAGAACGATTCCAAACGCCTAGGTGTGATTGGAGCCTACACCCTCTCTGCCATAATATCCCAATGTGGCAGGAAGTAATACAACTAATAGGTTGTCGCAGGCTCTCATCAAGAGAGCCTGAATATATCTGAATATATCTGCCCTTTCTGCCCAGCTTCTCCATTCATAGAAGCCATACTACAGCTTCTATGAATTAAACTGGGTCTATTAAAGTGGTATTAAACCCAAAAAGCAAACATTTTATTACCGTATATACTTGAGTATAGGCCGACCCGAATATAAGCCGAGGCACCTAATTTTACCACAAACAACTGGGAAAACTTATTGACTCGAGTATAAGCCTAGGGTGAGAAATGCGCAGCTACTGTAAGTGGAAAAGAAGGTCAACGATGCCCATTTGCAGCCTCACTGTGCCCATGCAGATGGACACAGTTGACCGATTTGGGGCCCTGTATCTCAGGGTCACTTGGTGCTAGGAACCCCATCTTTAGATATGTTGTAGTTCTAATTCCACTGGGTTGGAATACAACATTTGGGGTTCCTAGCACCAAGTGTCCCCGAGATATGGGGCCCCAAATTCGGGTCAGAAAATCTCAAGCACTTTTCTGCAGCTGAGAATGACATTTTCTGAACCGAATTTGGGGCCCTGTATCTCGGGGCTACTTAGGGCTAGGAACCCTATCTTTGGATATGTTATAGTGCTAGGTCCACTGGGTTGGCACACCAAATTTGGGACTCCTAGGCCCAAGTGGCCCCGAGATACGGGGCCCCAAAGTCGGGTCGGAATTTTTTTTTTTGCTGCAGAAAAGTGCTTGACTCGAGTATAAGCCGAGGGGGGCACTTTCAGCACAAAAAAATGTGCTGAAAAACTCGGCTTATACTCGAGTATATACGGTATATTGGAGTCCAGCAGAATGTTAACATTGATGAAACACACCACTTAACACTGGCAGGGTAATTAAGATTAACGGCTTTTGTTAATGCAAAAATTTGTGATTTGTAAGCTATCACCTTGTAAAACAACCCATTCAGTTTAAAATTGAAATGAGAGGCAAAGCATTTGTGTATAGATAAAAAAAAAAAAAAAAAAAAGGTATTTATATATATTTTTTTATAATAAGTGATAACATTTCTTCTGTTCTCAGCTGCATAAGTGCTGGGGGAGAAGGAACAGTAGAACACTGAGCGTCACTGTGAATGGCAGCAGGGACGTGCCAGGACAAGTCTGATCATTGAAGGAGAGCACACTGAGTTCCCAGCATAGCTAAAGAGCTGACCTTGGTGTGCTATACTGCTTAGTGTGGGCAGTTGTTAATAGGAAAGCAAGGGGACTGGCAGGAACACCAGGGATTTCACATAAAGGAAGCAATACAATAGAATACTTTCTCATACAAGTACATGGTACAGCAGGAATATGAAGTGTTGGGGGTAACAAATGCTTTAAATCCCAAAAGGAAAAAACGTTTTTTGTAACCGGTTCTAAAGTGTGAGCTAGAGTTTGGCCTTGTTAGTGGTTCTAAAACTGCTAATACTTTTAACATTCCCCTCCCTCCCAGCCTGACAAAGCTGCTGTGCCGCCTCTGTTCATTCCCCCATAGTTGTGTCATTAATACAGGAGGTGTGTTATTAGCTAGATCATCGGGTGAAAACAAAGGACAAAGCCAAAGAAAAGAAAATAAATGCAGCCGCCACATCTAATGACTGGTAATCTGCAATACATTAGTTTTGGGTTTAATACCGCTTTAATGAGGGACAGGTGGATGATTGATGGGTCCACCCCCTCCATTCATAGAAGCTGTAGTATGGCTTCTATGAATGGTAGAGCTGGGTAAAAGGGCGGGTATAGTCTGGCCCTCTTGATGAGAGCCTGTTATATTAACCCCTGCAACACCAGATTTACAGTGTGGGTGGGGACAGGATGGAGGAAAAGGAATCGGCACAAGGGGCGCATCCTGCGGACTGTAATATGTGTCCCTTGTGCTGATTTTTCTGCTCATTATTTTGCCTGCACATAGGCTTTAAAGCTTGCACACACAATTCTATTTGTGTTGCTTATTTCAGTATTCAGCTTAACAATCAGATCTGGCAGAAAGATGAATATTTCTAGATTTTGTGATCATTTTGAAAATACAGAACTGGAAATTTGAACAAAGTAATTTGCTAACGCTTACTAGCCTTTTGATATTGTGGCTGTAATAGCTTTCATTTTTTCAGCTTTTTCTGTTCATTTTTATCTGGTGGTCCTGCCAGTGGCACATTTTCTGTTTGAGTCATAATGTTTGTTGTTTGTACTGTATTTATGAAGTTGCCATCCTAGGAGTGGAAGTGTTTGGTGTACAGAACTCCCCCCCCCCCACCTCTCCATATTCTAGTAGAATGAGGTTTTGTATCGACAAACATACTCTGAAAGGTTAATCCTGCAGAATCTCTTGGAAGTTTCATATTTTCTGGATTTGACTGGACCAATATGTTTTTTCCACTTATTGAACAATCTCAAAGGTGCATTTAGCAGAGCCAACATGAATTGTCTAGAAATAGGGATCTAATAATAGAAGCTAATTGTGGTTTACATACACTTGATTATTTTTGTAATCTGCCTCACCAATTTATATATATATATATATATATATATATATATATATATATATATATATATATATATATATATATATATATATATATATATATATATATATATATATATATATATATATATATATATATATATAATTTTTTTTCTCATTTTTGTTTTAACGGTCTAATTTTAGTGGTTTAAGTCATTACTGCCAATCCTGTGATTCCTGCCAACAAGGTGTGCGCTGTAATAGGTGTTTATCTTCAATTCAGAAACTGGAAGCACATTTCCTTTCAGTCATATGTATGCAAATTAAAAGGCTTTCCTGCATTTGTTTGGCTTTTTTTTTTTTTCATTTTGTTTTAAAATCCTTTATATGGGTGGAAGAAAGCATTAGGTCATACAATGCACATCCATTCAGCTGTAACACTTCATCAGGAATTGAAAATGTAATATTCAAATCATAAAGATTGGGGTACTACAAACTGTTCTAGGCTGATAAACCCCCTTCCCTGCCACTACAGCACTGCAACTGGCAATGCTGCTTTCCTTGTATAGCCTGACCTTCTTCTTTTTTTTTTTTTTTTTTAATATTCCACAGCAACAAAAAAAAACCTTGCCCAGTTAAAATCTTTAGGAAATCCGTTTAATTGGTTAATATAAAAGATTGCTCCAGATAATTCAGTCTGAGTAAATTAGAAGTGAATGCCAAAAGCAGAAACGATGAAACAACTGTCAGGTTGGCACGTGTGACTCCTGTCACACCTGCCATTTGTTAGAGGATTTAAAAGCGTTTACCTCTTTGTGATTGTGTACTGCGGAGTGGGGGGCTGCTTACTTTGATTAAATGCTGGATGATCTGTAGAAATAAAATGCCACCAACCTCTGGTTAGATTATATCTTTCATTCTTGTGAAGCAATCAATTAAGAAATAGTCTGAAGAGCAATTCTCTGTAACACAGTGTGAAAATTGCCATCTGGAGCTGGTATGGAGGAAATTTGTCTTGTTTCAGTCCATACTGTCCTTAGACTACCTTCCAAAAGAAGAAACACATGTCAGTAAATGAGATTTTCTCCGCTGGTTGATACGTGCAAGCTGCCTCTCGCCTCCAGGCACCAGCTGTGGCTTCATTCTGATTTTTGGGGAAACCTTAAAATCACACTTTTTCTTCTGTAGAGAATACAAGCTGAAAAGCCCTGTAGCACAAAATAATCCTTTAGCTGCATTGCTCCTTATTTTTTTAATAATTCTGACAGCATAGTTTGAAGATCATGGATATGACCATGGATAAATTATTTTCCTTGAGCTTTTATTTCACTGGAAGTTTTGCTTACCCACTGGAATATGTGCCCGCTGGGTTTAAAAAAAAAAAAAAAAAAATATATCCATACTATTTTTGAAGGGAGTGTGTAAAGCCGTTCATTTTATTTTTGTAAAGCACATGAATACCATATTTGCAGTCTCTTGACATATAACACAATTTCACATTGTTGCTGTTATATCAAGGAGAGTCCTCAATTTTCTTTCTCTATAGGCAAAACTGATGCAAATTTTTTCCTGTAGACTAAGTTGGATAAGCTATGGATAAGTGATATGTTAGTAAAAACTGAACTAAATTTAAAGTACTGAGATGGACATCTTTTTGCAGAAAAAACAAGAATAAATAGGTAATAAAAGAACAGTCACTAAACTTTCCAGTGCCTTGCATAGTGTGTATGATTCCAGTTGTAGCTAAATTAGTCTCATTGGCTCGATGCAGGCAGGAGGGTGTGCTTAGCTGACACCTCCTTCCCTCCTGAAGACTCCTGGGATGTATGACAACATTTGCCTAAGTCTAAAAACCAGGAAGTAAGGCTGCTTTCACACTGGAGCGGTGGGGGCGCTGGCGGTAAAGCGGCGCTATATTTAGCGCCGTTTTAGCGGCGCATTTTCGGCCGCTAGCGGGGTAGTTTTACCCCCCGCGAGCGGCCGAAAAAGGGTCAATACCGCCCGCAAACCGCCGCTGCAGCGGCGTTTTGCGGGCGCGTTCGGCGCGCTCCCCCATTGTTTTCAATGGGACCGGGCGCTATAGGAGCGGTAAATATACCGCTCCTATAGCGAGCCAAAGATGCGGCTTGCAGGACATTTTTGAGCGTCCTGCAAGCGCACCGCTTCAGTGTGAAAGCCCTCGGGCTTTCACACTGAAGTAACAGCATCAGCTGTTTCGGGTCGGTTTGCAGGCGCTATTCTTAGCGCAATAACGCCTGCAAACCGCCCCAGTGTGAAAGCAGCCTAACTGAAGAGATGTGTGTAAAAGGCAAAAGAAAAAATAAAATAAAATTCAAAATGAGTAAATAGGAAAGTATATCCTATTTACTAGTGCTAGCAGCATAAGGATTGAAAATGATCAGTGTTTATTCAGAGAGTGAAGTTCTGTTTTAATCTGACATTACTTAAAGTGGAGGGCCACCCAAAAAAAAAAATGCATTAATCTTAAAAAAAATAAAAATGTTTTAACTTGCCTGAAACCGCTGTTGCTAGGCAGTCTTCCTAATCTGCCGCTTCCTATTCCGCAGCACTTTTTCCTCTTCGATGAGCGGCCCCGTTGCCTTCTGGGACGTGTGTCCCAGAAAACAATGGGGCTATTCACAATGCGCAGCGCGACTCGCGCAAGCGCAGTAGGCAATGGACAGTGAAGCAGCAAGGCTCCACTGACTGTTTCCCTTCGTTAAGTTGGAGGTGACAGCTCGGCCGGATCGGGGCAGCCGACATCGCGGGATCGCTGGACAGGTTACTGTTCTTATTAAAAGTCAGCAGCTACAGTGTTTGTAGCGGCTGACTTTAAAAAAAAAAAAAAAATGTCCGGAACGCCCCTTTAATTATTAGCTCCATTATATCTCAAAATATAGCCACTTCTCTGCATACTGTACTGTGCATACTTCTCTACATACTTCTGAGTGCTGTCTGGATACTTTATTTGCACTAACATTCACATTTTCAAAAAAGCTTTCAAGGTACCTCCTTCTATGGTCCAAGCAGTACTAAAAAAATACTAATGTATTGGTACTGCTCGGACCTTAGAAGAAGGGGGTACACCCCAAACTTTTCCTGAAAATGTGAATTTTAGTGCAGGTAAAAAAAAAAAAAGTTTATTGGACAGTACTCATTTGTTTTTGTTGCAAGTGCACTGCTACAATTGTTTCAAGCACTGCTCTGCGAAGAAATCTTTTGTGTTTGGAATTTGTTAAACAAGGAGTACTTGTAAAGGCATTTTTTGGTTCATGTATTCAACACCACATGTTCTCTAATAACTAGCTCTTTTGGGCAAGTAAATATATGTAATCGGTTAGCTAAACAAAGCATTGGGTCAAATTTTTTGTATTGTGTAACCTGACAGTACCCTAAGGATACCCATAGCACCTTGTGTGCAACTTACATAATACATACAGGTCAAAATTTTTTCTTATCACGTATGTCAAAACATAGGGCTTATTAGGCTGAGAGTGCGTTTTATATACAGGTTTCCCTGCCAGTGCATGTTGCCATAATAAAGTGGAAGTATTGTCAAATACTAACGAGCCTAAACACACTCTCACGCCCTAAGCCTGTTCTATCTACCCTGTAAAGGAAAGAAGTCTATACTTGCCAGTCCTGAGGGCACTCTGATCCAGTCACATGATCTCTGTAGCGGCCGACTTCAGTCACCCATAGACTTAGTATGAGGCATCTGTTGTTCGCTTTCCCTCCTCTACACTGAAGCTGGCACTGGAAGCCGATAATGTGACCAGACTGGAGCAGCCTCAGAATAGAAAAGAATACAGACCATTGCTTTCATATAGTATATAGAATAGGCCCAATATTGGGGTGTAAGTAGGTTTAGGCTTAGTATTTGACTGAAATTCCACTTTACTACCGCCCCCTATTTCAGCTCACATCTTCATCCTTTACCTCTCCATCTGATTGGTGACCATCCAACAAGGGCAAACACTGAGACTATGCAGCACCCACAGCTAGCTTAAACAAAAAAGATGCTGCATATAAAGCACAAGATTCCAAGACCTAACAAAACTGTAAGAATGTACAGCTTGGTATCTCACATTCAGGCTGCATTCACACCTGAGCGTAGCTTTTCAGGCAGAAAATCGCGCGAATTGCGGCGGTTTTTGCCGAGATTCGCTGCGTTTTTTTACCGCGATTTGCCGCAAATTTTGTGCAGAGCAAAAGGTCACCAATGTTAAAAGAATAAAAACGCCCAAATCTGCCCGATTCGCGCGATAAAAAAGGGTCTGGAACTTGTTTGAGCTTCAGGCGTAGGGCTTCAGGCGTTTTGGAGTGGAGATGTGAACCATGTGAAGCATGGTTGTGTGAATGGTTGTGTGAATGTGAAGCATTCAGGTGTGAATGCAGCCTCAAACCTACTCTGGTTATGGGCCATTATAGGATTACTTTTCGCATTGCAGATCACAGGCTGACTCTTCTATGACCTTTGGTTCATTCATTTGTATTCAATGGTAGAAATATAAAATGGAATAATGTTTTAAGAGTATGCTTAACAATTTATGTATGTAATAAATATTTTGAAACATAATCTGTTAAATGCTGTACATTTTGTAAGGCTTTGGTTTAATTGCACAGTAGAGTTTCTACATGTTTTCCACTGTATATAAACTCATTGTGTATAGCACTAAGCAAAAATAAATGAAACCATAAAAGAATTAATTTCTTTATAAGGCTGACTTGTAACCAGCTTTCTGCTCCTTCGTTTTAGCAGCCATTGTTTTTCCTTTTTTCCCTTTCCTGGAAATATAGCACGACCAGTCGCAGAATCAATGAGCCTTTTCCAAAGGTTCAAACCTGCCTACTGACCTTTGTCTCATACTAGCAAACCTTTGTACTTCATGCCTGGGTTCCATACCAAGATAGTGGAGATCCACAGACACAGTGGCAGGCTAATGGTTGTTTCTAGCTGCCAGCCAAATTATCTGCATGCCAGTATTGTCCCTCTTCAGAGCTTGGGCATCTTCCATCTGCCACACTTTACAGCCAATTCCATTCTCCATGAAGATAGAACCTCCTAATCAGTATACAGTTTGTGAAGCTGCTCTACATAGACAATATCATGATCCAGGCACTAGACCAAAAAACTAAAATGTAATATAATGCAGTTTATCAGTCATTAGCTGTATTACTACTTGTTTTCATCTCAAGAACCTTTTCAGCAAGTACAGAAAATACCTGTTTCCTTGTTACCTCCTGTGAGCTGAACTAAAATAAAGAACATTATCTTCTGTTAACTACTAACTCCCCCCCCCCCATGTAGAAGAGGTTAACAAAGGGAGACATGTTTACTGTAAAGCCTTTGTGATGACACAAAAGCAGACCAGTATGGCACCTTCCGTAGAGAAAGTGGAAGCGTGAGCATAGCCTTCCTAGGAGAGGAAGTGTAACCATGATTATTAGATAAAAATAATGTAAATAAAGCCTTCAAAAAGAAAATTAAAAGGCCACATAATCTAAGGATTGATAAATTGCAGAGATTGACAAGTAATGTGCCCCCATGGTGTGACCAGGAAAACAGCAGATCGAGCACTGTGTGTGTCCAATCTGCATGTGCAGAGGGCACAGGACTCCTAATTCCTTATTCATTAGAGTGCTGCTTTATCACTTGCCGACCAGGCTTTTTCTGGCACTTTTTCTTACAAGTTTAAATGAGTATTTTTTGCTTGAAAATTACTTGGAACCCCCAAACATTACACATTTTTGTTTTTAGCAGAGACCATAGGTAATGGCGATCTTTTAAATGTTTTATGTCGTACAGTATTTGCACAGCGTTTTTTTTTGGGGGGGGGGGGGAATTTTTAATAAAAAAAACAGCATGTACCCCAATTTTTTTGGTAAAATGTGAGATGTTACACTAAGTAAATAGATATCTAAAATGTCATGCTTTAAAACTGCACATGCTTGTGCAATGGCGACAAACTACAGCATGTAAAAATCTCCATGGGCAATGTTTTAAACACCTTTACAGGTTACTTGTGTAGCGTTAGAGGAGGTCTAGTGCTAGAATTATTGCTCTCGCTCGAACGTTCACAGTGATGCCTTACATGTGTGGTGTTCGCACCATTTTTATCACTTGTATTCCTGTTACAAGGCATGTAAACATCCCTTGTATTAGAAATAGGGATGACAGGTATTCTTTATGGAGAGATCTGGAGTCAAAAAGACCCCATATCTCTTTACCTTTTTAAAAGTGATAAAAAAAACTTCCAGCCTGGACTGGAAGTGACGTCATGATGTCCGTTTCTCCAAGGCCAGGGAGGTGATCAAAGAGGATCTACTCTTTGATCGCCTATGGGGGAAGGCGGTTGCAGCATCAGATCGTTTCTCAGGCAAACCGGTGAAAACGGTAAGCCCGAGAAACACTAGCAGTTCCAGTGCCACCTGCTGGCCGCAAACGACAAATTACGGTGTTTTCTAAACATTAGAGGCATTCCCCTTTGTCTACGGATGCCTCATGACACTGGATCACCTGATGGCGTTCTAGTTCTAATCACAAGGACTTTTAAACTTGTGTATTTGGAGGACCTTGACCTCAATGTTATGTATACTCGCATCTAAAACCATTTGTTCCACTGCATCCTAGTACTGTTTTGTTTATACTCATTCTTACAGTTGTGAGATTAGTTGCGATTCTATGTTTTTGTGTTACTACCTGCACTAATTGCGCTATTACCATTTATATGTATTTTATATTCCTTATAATAAAAAAATATTGAACTAAAAATTATACCCCATGTAGCTTTAGTTGTGCTTCAGAGCGTCTTCAAAGCCCCCAACAAAGTCTATGGCAAAGCTTTTGAGAGGCTTTAAGTCAGCTTTCGCATTGCTTTGTTTTGGAGAAATTGCAGGCATGAGATACCCACACAGTGCACCTGCCAAGCTTCAACAAAGCGTCAAAAGAGCATCACCGAAGCATCAATTTAAGCCTCACCGAAGCATCCATAAAGCTTAATCGAAGCACCACAAATATGCATCATAAAAGCGGGTTGAAGCGATAGGCGTGTTAATGTGTGTTTGAAACCGAAGCAAGTGTAAATGATTCCGTGCTCAGCTTTGAGGTTCAGCAGTTATCATAGCTTCTAAAGTTACTATATTGCAAGATGGCTCTGTATGGGCTTGATTGAAACTCTAAAAGCTCCTGAAAGGGTATTCTGAGACCTGCAGTTTGCCTGTTTGTCTTCCTATTATGATTTGTGGGTCATCACTATAACCCACACGTTAATACTTGGTTTGCTTACTCTCCTCCCTGTCAAATTTTTGGAACCATTGGCAATTATACAGTGATCAATGCTATAAAAATGCACTGATTACTGTATAATTGTCACTGGCAGGGAAGGGGTTAACACTAGGGGGCGATCAAGGGGTTAACTGTGTTCCCTAGGTGTTGTCTAACTATAGGGGGATGGGACTGTCTAGGAGGAGAGAGAGATCGGTGTTCATACATAGTATGAACACACGATTTGTCTCTACTCCCCTGAGAGAACCGGAATCTGTGTGTTTACACACACAGATCCCGGTTCTCGCTCTGTCACGAGCGATCGCGGGAGCCTGGCGGGCATCGCGCCTGCCGGGCACTTGCATCAGCTGCGGGCGCGCAAGCCCCTCCCTAGTGGCCAAAAGGCAAAGCAACGTGAGGTAACATCGTTTCACCCAGCAGTGCCATTCTGCTGCAGTAAAACTGCGGAGGCTGATCAGCAAGCGGTTACTTGCAACATGGCAATATTTTTACTAAACCATTTTTATTGCTGAGGACCATTGTACAGCAATGGATCGTGTAATTGTTTCTGGAACTAAGCTGAAGAGTGAGACGCACGCTAACATTGTGTATGTATTTACTGTATATGTTTGGAAAGAGTAATAAAAACAAGGACTATTGATAGTATCGTAAGTAATTTACTCTTTTAAATGTTCAGTTTTGTAAGTGTTATATTCATAATTAGATGTTTGTGATGGGGGTTTAGTTTTTTTTTCCGCTAATGGTCTGCTTTCTGCCATAACTTAAGCACAGTAAGGACTCGTTTACACTTCAAAAAAACATAGTGCCCACCCGCAATGTACTGTGGGTGAGTGGTGGCGGCTGTTACGGCGACTTACCTTACCTGTACAGCGACTTACCTGTACGTTGCTGCCTACTCCTGGGTATAGGGCGCACTCATGCCCCCCCCCCCCCCGCCTTGCTCCCACTGTGATTGTACACAGCAGGAGCCTGTTGGCAAGTCCCAGCCAATGATTCACGGGCAGGACCTGCTGATCGGCTGTGCGCAGTCACTGCCCAGAGCTCTGTGTTGGTAGAAAGGGGAGGGGAGACATTTATTACCTAATGCACATAATTCCAAATTGTTGCCTTTTCTACTAAGCTGGAGTGCATGTTTGATGGTAATATAACTGTTAATAAAATATACATTTTTGTGCCACAAACTGCCTTTGGTTTTCAAGTTGGTAGTAGGACAATACTTTTATGTAGAAACTCAAATAGAAGAAAGTGTCACTCCTTGTTATGGACTTTGTGACTGAAATATCCATGCATGTTCCTGATATCACCGGTTTCAATTTGTCATTTGCTTTCTTCATTGCTTGTCACTGACCCGGCAGTACTATCGTCATGCACACCGTCTTTCCAGACTTTTCTTTGGTGGCTAAGCTCACAGATGTCAGAACTGCTGATGAGTTCTGACAAACGTTCTACTTAAAACCATCACAGATCTTTACACCTTGCCACAAGAGACAAATAAATATTTCCTGCTCACTTTTTTACCTTCTCGCTGTAAAATATGCATTCATCAAGGCTTTTCTGACCACTTAGTATATGATGTCCCTGTAGTGTAAAGCAGCTACAGCAACAACTATTCAAATTACATCTGTCAAGTATTCCCAGTGGTGGATTATTTAACTCTGTGGTATGTGTAAATAGCCGAATCTGGTGAAAAGTGAGACCAATCAGCCACATGCACCCTTCCCATACCGCTTGTATGCTGTAAAATCTCACAGCCCATTTCAAAGCTTATCGCTCACAATAGCTCAATAACTGTCTCAAAATGTACATCTGCCTTTTAGCACAGTTGCACAGAGGTTATTCGCAGAGGTTATTCTATCACAACTCTATCTGATGATGATATAACCACATATCACAAGAGCCTGAAGTCTTTGATCACCCTGCAATGCACTAACTTTTTTTCTGTGTTATACTTAGATGAGAGCAATGCACTTGTAATTTTTTTTCTAACCATACAAGTTTGTATTATCTGAGCATACTTTGCAGATAGGATGTCCTTGTAAACCCATCATTTTAGCAAATATACAGTTTCTGTAACTCTGGGGACCTATCTGGCTGAATATGCAAATTTTACATATACTTATATAAAATATAAACATTTTTGTTTTGTGCTCTCACATTTGCACGTATATTGGTAGTGTAGGTGTGCAAAAAAAATCCTTGCCTACCATAATGTAATTCTTTACCAACCCTTTTACAGGGGAGATGGGTACAAATACTGTGATTTATGAAAACGGGGTCAAAAGAAAATGTAGTTTGTAGCAATTTAACACGCTTAATTTTTTATTTTATTTTAGTCGGTTAAACAGGGAACCTGTTTGCTTGCTAGAAGTAACCTTTCATTCCTTAGTTTTGTTTTCTCCAACAGTCGGTGTTTGGACTACAGAACAGTTTTGTGATTAGAGGACTATAATTTGTTTTTAAAAATTCCTCTGGTTGTATGATCTGCATTCTTATAAATATTAGATTCTAGCAAATAATTATTGTTTTATATTGTCTGATTTTACCATTGAATGATGGACAGGTATGCGCTGCAGATTTGCTGAGCAGTTTTTACTGCTGCAAAAAAAAGCTTTAAATTGGAGAGGAAAAGTGTGTTATTTTGTTTAATAGAATATAAGGGAGAATCAGTGTTCCATGGAGACATCAGAAATTCAAGCGTCCTGCACATTTTTTTTTCTTCTTTAAAATGATAATTTGTGTCTTGAAAAATGTGTGGCAGTGGGCAGGGGGGCTCAGTCTGGCAGCTCACAAGATAGGCCGTCTGAGCCTGCGGTAACTCTGGGTATTGGGTATAACGATGCCAAGAGCATGCACTTGTAATCAGACAGAATCCTGGCTGCCTTTTTAACATAACCTTTGTATACAGATCACATAAACAGAGATGCTCTGCAGCAGCTCAACCGTGAACGATTTAGAAAAGGGGTATAGCTGTTGAATTAATGCTTCCATATTTAAAAAAAGAATGAAAGGTTTAAGACTATTCTGGGCAGGTTGTAACCCTTTCTTGTCATTGGGAGGTTTTTAACCCATATGTGTATGTGCTGCATTCTGTATTCTATTGTTTCCAAATGTGGTATTTCTTTTTGGGCATTAGCAGGTTTCATAACTAAAATTTGCTAACATTTGTCTGACTACACTAGCATTGCATATCATTACTTAATATCCTTCACACTAATTCACTGAATAAGTAGTAAGTCATTTTATTTTTTGGATTTTTATTAGGATAGGCTGGATACATGCAGGTATTTTCTGTGGCCTTGCTACAGTGGTAGGATTCTGTGCAACTTCAATCTGTAGATACACACTTTGACAAGCTCGCAATAAACACAATGCAGTAGTGTACCTATAGTTTAGACTGGTCTGTTTGGATGCCATTATGTAAAAGTTAAGGTTTTTTCTTTTTATTCATCGTACAGCACCTATGGATTTTATGGCAGACTAAAAGGGTCCATCTGCCATCAACCCTGTTCCTGAGTTGTATGCATATATTTGGATGGATCAAAGCCAATTATAGTGTGTCTATCATTACAAAGGAGACAGTGTAATGTGTAACATATATAGAGAGAGACTGATTAGGGGTGCAGGATTGAAGGGGTTTACTATACAAACCAAACAAATGTGCACTGTTGGACTTGATCTCCATATTGTGTGAACATTAGCACCTTTATGCAACTTGTAGTATATGCGATTTATGTAGTGTTCTATGCGTTTTTATGCAATTTTGCACACGCAATGTCACTTTATATAGCACTTTATTTAATTCAGCACTTTGTGGTAGTGTCACTTTTCATTAGAGCGCACCACCACATATTGATTTTTATACATTTATTGTTGGTACGGATTGACCAATTCGGTGTCTGCTCTGCAACTAGTGTTATCCTGGTAGCGTGGACATATTTTTTCTTATTTATAAAGCTGAACAAATGCATGCTGAGTGATAAATAAAACATTTTATATCTAACAAGAAGCTCCAAAATGTTTGCTTCGCTCCCAGTACCGAAAATGTCAGCAGTGTGATGAAAGGTTATGGCCAATCTGCTTAGACCAGTAGCTGTTCTCAATAAGCGAATCGGCTGTCTTCCTTTTAGATTGTCATGTTACTGAAATTAACTGACAAGGTGGCCAGCTTTGGTGCAGGGTGAGCATATATAGTAAACCTGTCACAAACCTGGAGGTGTCAAACCCAGAAAATTATGAAAAGATGCATAAGAAATAAAATCATGTATCAAAAGTTATCCAAAGGGTAGGCTTTCTAGAAGATTTTGAGAGCGCCTTTGTGAGTCTGTAACCATTCAGCCAAAAGAGCATTTGAGATCAGATACTGATTGACATGAGGGGCTGGCTCACAATCTGCATTCCAGTTGATTACAGGTTCTGAGTAGTGTTAAAGATAAAACTCTTTGCAGACCTCTCAAATTATCCACACCGAATTCATCAAATCTTATCATTATGGACCTGGCCATTTTGAGGGGGGTGTCCAAATATTTACAATTATGATAAAAAGTATGTGAACCCTAGGAATTATCTCGTTTTCTGCAGACATTTGACATAAAATGTGAATTGATCCTCAAGGCATAACAATAGACAAATCCAATGTGCTTAAGCTGACAAATGATTCTAAATTGTCATGTCTTTATTGAACACACCTATCAAACATGGTGCTGGAGGAAAAAGTAAGTAAACCCTTGGCTTTATTAGCTGGCTTTTTGACAGCAATGACTTCAAGCAAGCACTTTCGGTAGCTCTGGATCAGACCTGCACAAAGTTCAGGAGGAATTTTTTTGACCATTCCTCTTTACAAAACTGCTTCCGCTCAGACACATTTGTAGGATGAATGGCTCTTGAGGGATTTCCACAGCATCTCTGGGGTTATGGTCTGGGCCCTGTGTGGGCCACTCCAAAAGACACATTTTATTTTTCTAAAGCCTAGGGTGGATTTATTGCGATGCTTATGGCCATTGTCTTGCTGCATCACCCAACTTCTACTAAGCTTCAGCTGGTGGACAACCATCCTGATATCCAGTAGGGTATTTTGTTAAACCCCATTGATGGCAAGCAGTCCTGGCGGTGAGGCAGCGAAGCAAGCTCACAATGCTTTCACACTAGGGTGCCGCGCTGACAGGATGTTAAAAAAAAAGTACTGCAAGCAGCATCTTTGGGGCATTTTAGGAGCGGTGTATACACCACTCCTAAAGCGCTGCTGCCCATTAAAAACAATGGGCAGCTTTGCGGGCGCCTTTAACCCTTTATTCGGTTTCTAGTGTGGGTGAAAAGCGCCTCTATAACAGCAAAGCGCGCCGCTAAAACCAGCAGCGCTTTACTGCCAATGCGGCCGCAATTGCCGTGTGAAAGGACTCTAACTGTTAAATGATGACAGCAGTGTTGTGCATGCAGCCGGGTAGGTCCCCACAACCATCATCAACCAAAAATTGAGAGGTGCTGCAGCACAAAAAAGAGCTTTGATTTATTGCTCACAAATAGAGACTCGCATATATAATTTTCTGAAATCTTTTTCAGTCTCTTCTTCTCTACATATGGTCTTTGTATAATTCTCACAATGTACGGCATACAGATACTCTTGGATTAAACTAGTGGCTTTCGATAATTAAAAAAAAAAAAAACATAATACATTGCACAGGTGGAAGCACCATTTGCCTGTGTAAGGATGCTGGCGTATTTTAAAATGGTCTTCATTATTGTGGGTTTTGGTTTGGCTTATTAAATGCTTCAGGGTCGATTTCCTATTCATAAATGTGTTTTCAACCTAGAAAATAACTAGCTGCCGAAGAACTATGATCTTTTATGTCCTTCCATTTAATGGAACACATGAAGGTTTTTCATATATGGGGTTTGCAACCTTATGCATCATATGTAGAAACATGTATCATAACATCTTGCTGTCTTGTTCCTAGGTCAAGGGTGCTTGATCCATACTAAATAATTACTGTATATATTGGCGTATAATACGCACCTTCATTTTAAGAGGGAAATTTCATGGGAAAAAAACGTACATTTTAAATAAAGAACTTTGAAGCAAAATTAGGGCCACAGCTCATCAATGCAGCCTCACCAGTTCCCATCTGCAGCCACTAAATTGCCCAAATATGCACCCTGCTCAGTGCCCATTTGCAGCCTCACCTTTCCCATCATTGCAGCCTCGCCAGTGTTGGATTATCCCTGCTGTCTTCGAGGGAAGAGGAGGAGCGAGCGCCGCTGAATTACACAGACGCGCAATCTCCTGTGTACCCGGCGCTCCGTCACTCACAGCCACGCCTCCTGGCCCTGGTCATATGATAGAACAGTGGCCCAATGTGGGTCCAGGAGTCGTGGTTGTGCGTGACGGAGCGCCGACTACACAGGAGGTCGCGGCTCTGTGTAATTCAGCGGCGCTTGCTCCTCTTCCCTTAGACAGCAGGGATACAATAGACAGTGGTACATAATGGATTAAAAATGTATTCTTCTGTACCTCACATTGATTAGAAATCATTTAACATCTCCCCCCCCCCCCCCCAATAGTTCTCCCAGATAACCTAAGCGTTCTTAATATATTATTGCATCATGGCTCTTCTGCTTTCTGCCATATTTCAATTTTTCTACATAATGGCAATTAAATATTTTCTAGACTGCTGAAGTTTTAGAACAATTCTAGCATCTCTAAAATGAATACTTATTTTGTGAAGTTGTAGGTTCTTTTGCCATCAGTCATTCCGATGAAGTTATTTTATACAGTCGTCATATTATAGCAAACATTTTGTGACTGTACAGTATTCTTAGAGCTGCCAATCTATAGTCTTTTAAGGTTCACTACTATTTTTCACACACAAGCAATTTCATCTGTTAGAATTCATGAATTCTTCTACTTTTTGTCTTTTAAAGATAATTCATTTGCATTTATTTTCATTTCCAAACCTGCACTGTTCATATTGTTCTCCATTTAGCTAGCAGATTTATTTATTCCCATTCTCATGTCCATCAAGTTAGTTTTTTTTTTTTTTTTTTTTTTTTAACCTCTTAATTTATCGCAGCAAATGTTATCTTTTAGAGAACATATAACTGCAATGCTATTTTCTAATTCTGGTTTTAGCTGTACTTTTAGCTTATACCAATGACTTGTTTTATAGAACATCTAGTAAAGTGTAGTACAGTGGGGAAAACATTCCCTCAATCTTCTGGTCCTCTTTAACCTGACACTGTTGAATACTGTTGGTTCTTTAAGCAGCCTACACTTAAAGCAGTATTAAACCCAAAAACAAAAATGTACTATATTGCAGCTTATCAATCCCAGGATGTGGTGGCTAGATTTCCTTATTTAGGCTTTTTCCTTTCCTTTTATTTCACCTGGTTATCAAGCCAGTAACATACTTCCTGTCTTAGCCCTGGTTCACACTGCCGCTACTTGTCATGTGACTTGAGAGTTCAAAGTCGCATGACAAGTCGCGCCCTTTTAACAGCAATGGAATTGTTCTTATCAGTGTGACTCAAGACGCTCTGACTTAAAAAAAGGTTCATTCTACTTTTGGTGCGACTTCAATACGACTTACATTGGCTTCTGTTGAAGCCATATGCAAGCCGTGATAGTCACTCAGGAATGTTGGATTTAAAGTCACGGCAGTGTGAACCCAGGCTTAGGGTTGTCTGCATTCTGGATGAAGTAGTAAAGCAGATACCTTTGGAGTCTGGGAAAAGGGTAGGTTTAGACTAGTAGATTTAGATGGACTTGACTAACAAATTGAAGTTAGTGATACTAATGTCTCATTTTTATAACAAACATGTTATACTTACCTGCTCTATGTAATGGTTTTGCACAGAGCAGCCTGGAGCCTCCTCTTCTCGGTTCCCTCTTTGGTGCTCCTTGCCTCTCCCTCCTGTTGAATGCCCCCACAGCAAGCAGCTTGCTATGGGGGCACTTGAGGAGGGTCACAGCTCCCTGTGTCCATTTAGACACAGAGCCACGGCCCAGCCCCCCTTTTTTCTTCTCATTGGCTGACTGGCTTTGACAGCAGCGGGAGCCAATGGTGCCGCTGTTGTCACAGCCAATGAGGAGGGGAGTCCTGGGCAGCCGAGACACTACTGCAACATCAATGGCTCTAGATGGACCTCCAGGTAAGGATTTGGGGGGGCTGCTGCACACAGAATGCTTTTAATCTTAATGCATAGAATGCATCAAGATGGGAAAAAAAAACAAAAAACTTCTACCTTTACAGCAACTTTAAACTCCAGCTAGCACTTTAAAAAAGGTTACAGCAAAATAGTTTTTTCCTTTTGTGATCAAGCCTTTTCGTAGAATAAGGCTTCATGCACATTGAGTGTTAGGCTCCCCTGAACACCTTTTCTCTTGGCAGGAGAAAAGCTGCTTTAAAAAAAAATGCCTAAAGCCACGTATTGCACACTTGTTTAGGCATAGCAAGCATTTTAGCGCTAATGGGTTCCATTGGCCAGAATATTAAATTATTCTGGCCATTGAAATGAATAAACGCTCAAGCACTAAATGTTTCTAATGTTTAAGTGTGTGAACTCTTTTTTTTCTGCCCAAAAGCTCCTCTCCTGAATGCTCCAGTGATGCACTTTTTTTTTTTTTGTGCCTTTTAACCACTTGCTGACCTGCTCACACAGATATACTGCAGCAGGTCGGCTCTCCTGCGTGAACTGATGTACCTGTACATCAGTCTGTACCGAAGTATAGCGGGCACACATGCCGAGGGAGTGTGCCAGCGGGTCCCACAAACTCAATGTCTGCCGGCAGGCCGCAATCGCCTTGTAAACAGGCAGAACAGGGAACTGACTGTAAACAAGGCATTTCCCTGTTCTGTCTAGTGACATGACGGAGATCTACTGTTCCCAGTGATGGTATTGTAGCGGAAAGTAAAAAAAATAATTATTTTCTAAATTGTCACTTTGTTTTATAGCGCAAAAAAAAAAAAAACAGGTGATCAAATACCGCCACAAGAAAGCTCTATTTGTGGGTAAAAAATTCCGTCAATTTTGTTTGGGTAAAGCGACGCACAACCGCACAATTGTCAGTTAATGCGACACCTAACAATGGCCTGGTCATTAAGGGGGCAATCCTTCCGGGGCTGAACCCTGTAACTGCCACTTTGCCTGGACAGTTTGTCCTGTTTAAGTATAAAAATAAATACAGGCTTACTGGCGAAACATCAGGTGAAAATAAAAGGGAAAAAATAACCGCCATATCAAAGAAATGGTAAGCTTCAATTTAATATGTTTAATGGTTTTAAAATAACAGCATTTCCAGGATACCGGGAATTTAACTGACACATTTGGTTGTGCTCACAATCGAAATGACTGGTGTCATAACTGATCACATGTGCAGTTGCAAAAGCAAACAGACTAAGATGGCAACTTCCATGGCTAAAAAGGAGGGTTTAGTTCCACTTTAATATTCGGAAAACTTCCATGTTTCACTTTAAGCGAATATTTGCATGTCAGAGGGAAAAAAAAAAAAAATTTATAACGGTTAACACATTTATGACCATCTTTAGGGCTTTGGTACTTTAAATAAAAAAAATGTGGACTTCTTTGCAGTTTGCTGTAATGGATGTGGCCTGATACTATGGTAAATGAGTCCTACACTAATTTGCAAATAACCTCCAGTACCTTTTTGCATATTTAATAAAGTGCGGATTGCATAACTGATTGTGAATGGGTCATGTTTGCTTTTTCTTTTGTTTTACTCACCCAATTTAATACAGGGCACCCTTTTTTTTTTTTTTTTTTGCAACTCAGATGCTACCTTGATGTTATTTTGAAGTGGTTTGCATATTCTATGGGGTCAAAATCATGTTGGAATCGCACCAAAGTAATACAGGAACTTTTTCCAAAATCGTACTGTGCTGAGATCAATTGATGTGAATGGGCACCATTGAAAACAATGTGATTTCCATTGTCATGTGATTGTGTGCGACTCAAGATGCTTATCAATCACACTAGTGTGAGCAGATTCTATTGCTCCTTGTTTCTTAGTTGTGAAGAGTCTTCCCTACCCTTCCTGTGTGGTCACTAAGACAATAAGTGAGTAGTATCTCCGCAGGGACAAGAGCATCAGAAGGTTTTAGGTCTGCCATGGTTCTTCTATCTGATTCCACTCTGTCCCCTTACTTCCTGTGTGGTTTTTGGGGACAGAATTATGTCAAAAACTCTCCAACATGAACCCAGACAACAAAAAAAAATAACAGACTTATCTGAAAATTTACCAAAAAGATTTCCTACCAATTTCGCTGATGCTTAATTCAGTAGTTCTGATTACAAGCTTGGTGTTTGCTTATTGGAGATGCTACCCCAGGATACATCTAGATATAAGGACGACTTTGGCGATAAATGACTAAAGATGATGCATGTACACACAGAAGAGATGATAAATATATTGAGTGAAGTGACAAGAACATCACATAAATTGTCAGCGCACTGAGTCTCTATCTAAAATTCAGGGATTTTTTTTTTATTGTGCTATAAACCACCCAGTAGGAATCAACATTAAAAACAGATTGTTTTCATTTTTAAACATTTTTGTTTCCGATGCATTTTAGCCTGCCTTCAGTAAAATGTATGCCATGCAGTTCATGTGCTGCGTATATCGGCAGATGTGCAAGCCGATTGGAGAAACGTTTTTCTTGGATTCTTAATGCTGCAGCACCCAGACCATTGTAAATATCTCTACCTGATGGCACTGTAACATTTGGAAGTGCAGGGAGCTATACATAAAACCTCCCTGATATTTGAGCAGAAAAACCTATTGAAGTTGCATTGTTGAAACAGTTTGATAACTTTTTTTTTTTTCAGGTCAATCGTCACACGTGGTGTTTTAGCATGTATGTGCTATTTTTATTGCTTTATGTTCACTGTAAATGACTCCTCCCCCCCCCCCCCCCCCCCCCCCCCCCCTCCACACTAAATTGGCATGTATACTTTTAAATGAAAAATGCTAATTCTGGCATTCCTTTAAGCACTGGGCTGAACATACTCTGAGTATTTAATTAGTTTGTGTTCCAGCAGCCATTTGATAACCAAAAGTTTAAATACGTTTTTAAGTTTTTTTTGTTTTTCAAATCCTGAAGCTTTCATTAAAAAAAAAAAGTTGATCCTGCCATGAATTTCCTTGTTGAGGCACTTCCTGTCTATTTCACCTAATTATGCCCCTGTTCCCCACGATCCTGATAGAGGCTACAAGCAGGTGTGCCAGCACGGAGGTATGTCTATCGCCTTTAGGAAACCTGCCCTTAGCAATGTTTGAGCAGCAAATTCTGGAGGGCCTCCCTGTAGGAAGGAAGTTGCTACAAAGATATTGGAGGGGACCAGCACTGAGATTTATAAAGTGATGAAAGAGAAAAACGCCTACTTTATAATCTGAAATGCACATTGTAAAGTGCTGCACAAACTGTTGGCGCTATATAAATTCTGTGTAATACTATGAAATTGAAGTTTATTGTACACAGTGCATTAGCAGACAAAGGGAGATTGAATGTCTCCATCTTCTCTGCATGATTACGCAGTGCTGCACCTGCATTTTGAGGCATATTATTTTATTTTCTTAACTCCCATTTATTTTAATAGTATTCTGCTTGCTTTGGAGTTCCGAAGTCAGCAGATCTCTAAATGCCTTTGTAAACCATATTGCAGTGCTTTATAAATGTGTGGAATATTTATTTTCTTTAAAATTTGTGTATGGCTGCTGTAAGGCTGTAGCACTGCTTTATAAATTTCCCATTAGTGGTGTTCAGTTAGGGATTGCATCTGCTTTAGAGCATTTCTAAACCAAAAATCAAAATTTTAAATGCAGCCAGCCAGTCCTTAAATATAATGGCTGAATTGTTTTTCCTTTTTCAGGCTTTTGTTCGTTGATTACCTGGCAATTCTGCCAGTAGCACACATTGTACCTTACAACAGAATACTTTTAGTAGCATACTTAAAGAGGAGGGCCCACAAAAATGTTTTTTTTAAAAGTCAGCAGCTACAAATACTGCAGCTGCTGACTTTTAATAATCGGACACTTACCTGTCCCAGGGTCCAGCGATGTGGGGGAACGAGGCCCCCCCTTGTTCCCCCGCTCCGCTTGCGGCAAGGGGAATGAGGCCCCCCCTTGTTCCCCGCTCCACTTGCGGCACCGGCATTCTTAATGTGGGCACAGCCGGGGCACCCACTGCGCCGTGCTTCGATGCTCATTCATCTGGGACACATGACAGGTCCCAGATGACTGTGCGGCGCCTAGGGGAAGTGATGTCAGTGCCCAGGCACTGAAGGTGGCAGACTATGAGGAACCCCCTAGCAACAGGCATTTCGAGTAAACTTTTTTTTTTTCCAATTTTTTTTCCAGTTTTTTATTTTTTTTGGGGGGGCAACACCACTTTAACCACTTGCCGAACATGCTATCATATGACTGCCTGCATCTGAAAGTATTTGTGATTGCTGGGTCCGCCGGACCCAACACATCATGGATAGGGGTAAATAGTCAATTACCACTTACCACTTGATCAATCCGTCTAATGACGGGAACGATCACCCCACAAACCCGGGGTCATGCTCTGTTCTCTCCTTACTCCAATACAGCATGTGAGGAGAGAGAAATCTTGCAGCAGCCTATGTTTGATTTGGTTCTTTGTGCCATCAGTGCCACTACAGTGCTCAGCAGTACCCTACAGCACCACTACAGTGCTCATCAGTTCCCTATGGTACCACTACAGTGCTCAGCAGTACCCTACAGCACCACCACAGTGCTCATCAGTGCTCATCAGTGCCCTATGGTACCACTACAGTGCTAATCAGTGACACTACAAATCAAATGGACAACTTTGTGTAAAAAATGTTTTCATTTTCTTTCCACATTTTCCAAAAACTTGTGGATATTCAAGAGGCTCATTATGCCTCATAGAATGGAATGTTTGCTTTCCAAAATTAGGTCACTTTGTGGACATTTCCATTGTCCTGGTGCTCCAGGGCCTTCAAAAGTGTATAATGTATAATTTATGTCCCTAGAACATCTGATGGGTGCTCCCTGTATGTTGGGCTTCTCTGTGGCCAGACCAGTGAAAAAGTCTCACACGTGTGGTATCGCTATACTCAGGAGGAGTAGAAGTATGCATATGCCATGTGAGAGAAATAACCTGTTAATATGACAATTTTGTGGAAAAAACATTCTTAACCTTCATTTTGCACAGAATCATGGGAAAAAATTATAACTTCAAAAAACTCACCATGCCTCTTACGCAATACATTAAAATGTCTACTTTCCAAAAAAGGGTCATTTGGGGAATATTTGTACTTTTATGGCTTGTTGGTGTCTCAAGAAAAGGCTGTCAGTACATCAGGTTTGATCAATTTTCAATAATTGGCACCGTAGCTTGTAGACTCTATAGCCTTTACAAAGACTAAATAATATACACTGATTTGGGTTACTTTTACCAAAGATATGTAGCATTATAACTTTTGGCCAAAATTTATGAAGTTAACTTACTATTTATTTTACAAAAACTGTACTGAAAGCTAAAAATTGGCCCTGGTCAGGAAGGGGGTATATGTGCCCAGTAAACAAGTGGTTAACCAGGCAAAAGGGAGCAAGTAAGAGACCATTGTAGTTTTTAGAGCTTGCATACATATTAAAGTGTGGGCTTTTTGAAGAAAAAAAACCCTAAACACTCGCCTCAATGCTGCAGCATCTGTGTGATGCTTCAGCACTCCCCGCCAACTTTAATACCAAGTACTGAGCAATTATATGACCAGTGATTGGTTAGTTCTCAATCTATTCAAAGCAGAGAGCAGTAACACTTCCTCCGGTGCTCACTGGAGCACCAGGCTGGGGAGAGTTTACTCTGGCTCTTAGCAGAGTCAGCGGAGAGGTACAGATCTGTGGTACATCCACAGAAGATCTGTGGTTCCAAGATGATTGGAATAACCCACCTGCGGAGTTCCTTCAAAAACCTGTGTACCTAGAAGAATTGATGTGGTTTTTAAGGCAAAGGGTGGTCACACCAAACATTGCTATGCTTGGGATTTCTCTTCTGTTCGTTTTTTTTTTTTTTTTTTTTTCACTTTTTTTTTTCTCATTTTGTTGATTGATTAAAAAAAGAAAAACAAAACTGTTAACACTTCTATTTCTGAAAGCATTCTTAATTTACAGCATTTTTTCACATCTGCCTAAAACTTTTGCACAGTACTATAAATTAAGGCCATATTTTGAAGTTTTTTTTCACCCCAGTGGCTCACTTGTCTTTTACTGTGACATTCAAGCATAAAGTGGCGGTTAATAAAACTGTAAGCCTAGGTGCCCACCACACCAATTGATGCTGTTTTTATGGCAAAGGGTGGTCACACCAAATTTTGACTTTGATTTCTTCTCTTCTGTTTAGCAAAAAAGAAAGTAATCAATAAAAAACACTTAACACTTCTATTTGTGAAAGCATTCTTAAGTTACAGCATTTTTCCCACCTGCCTAAAACTTTTGTACATTGGTGTGTGTGTGTGTGTGTGTATGTGTATATGTATATGTATGTATATATATATATATATATATATATATATATATATATATATATATATATATATATATATATATATTAGTGTTTGATAAAACAAGCTAAAGCCATTCCGCCTTTTCTCTTTGCTGTAAGCCTTAGGCATTGTTTCACTTGGCTGCTGGTGTCATGTTGAATATCCTGTGACATATCATGTAAGTCATTCGGTGTCATTCATAGGAACCCGTGATGATATATGGCAGCTGCCACTGCTGACTTATTTTTAAAGGTGTATTCTCTGGGACTGTCATTCCTTCACTAGCCTGTAACCAGTATGTAGCCAGTGAAGTCCCTTTACCTTATTGCACCAATGCGGATGCTACAGTCACTGATAAATGGCTTCACCCACAGTACTGAAGCACACTAAGGCCCCTTTCACACTGGGGCGGTGGGGGCGTTGGCGGTAAAGTGCTTTTTATATTTAGCGCTGCTTTACCGTAGTTTTAGCCGCGGTATTACCGCGGTGTCCCATTGATTTCAATGGGTAGGAGCCGTGAATACACCGCTCCAAAGATGCTAGCAGGACTTTTTTTTACCGTCCTGCTAGCGCACCGCTCCAGTGTGAAAGCCATCTGGCTTTCACACTGGAGTTAAAGGACCCGCTTTTTTTCAGGCGCTATACAGGCGCTATTTTTAAAAAACGCTTAGGTGTGAAAGGGGTCTAACAGATGCATGAGCTTTTCATGCCATTTTAAGTTAGATGGCATTGAAATAATTATGTTGAATAATGCTTAAATACTGATAGAGGTCAAATGTTTTCTGTGTCTAATGGATGCCAAGTTCATAGCTTACATTCTCTATACAATTCTGTATATCTACCAATCACCTGAATCTCATGAGAAATCTGGGCCCTTATAACTAGAAAGCCTTCCATGCTTCATGTATACAGTAGCTCATAAGAAACATTGTGGTATAAAACCTGTCTATGCTTACTGCCTGCGAGATTAGTATTACAATGCCCCAGCCTAGTACAGGACATGCTGAAAGATTTCACCATAAATGATGGCCAGGTGATCCTATCCTGGGCTTTGACATGTGCGATCTTCAATAATGAGACTTTGAAGCCTTCACTATAAATGGTAGTGTCATTACAGGGCAGGCTTCTTAGCATTTTATCTGTACCAGGATTCATTTATCAGCCCCCGCTTCACACTGCAAATAAGAAAAACGTATTTTTGGCGTGTTGCTGGCAAAGGATAAGAATTGGTGTATGTAAAATGAGCTGAGCAGTTTTCAAAAGCCAGTTTTTAGTTTCAAACATTTTGCAACTGCCTGCCTATCAGTTCTTAATAATAGTCAACACTCATTACATCTGGTTTCGCCAGGAGCAAATTACTGTCAATCTAGTTACTAATGTTTTTTAGTCATCTTTATTTGGTAAATAAGTTAAGGTTTTAAGTTTTATATTGAAACATTTATTAGCCATTTTAATCCCATTGAGCATCATCTTAATGTTTTAATACATGTAGATTTCACTTTTTGGTTTGGATCATTACAACTAGGGATTTACCAATACAGACCTATTACTTTAGGTGTCAGAAGCAGAGAGGTAGCTTTTTACTAGATAATTGCCCACACTTTATTACATATGGACATTTAATATAGGCTTATTTATACATTATCATAACATTCTTAGCTAGGTAGGACCAGAAATAACAAGTTAACATTTTGTGTAAAATCAATGTTTCCAACAGAGGGAGTGCTACTTAAAGTGGGGTGCCCCTTAAAAAAAAAAATGTAAAAGTCAGCAGCTACAAATACTGCAGCTGCTGACTTTTAATAATCGGACACTTACCTGTCGCAGGGTCCAACGATGCGGGGGATCGAAACCCCCCCCCTCCCCCGCTCCGCTCAACGGCAGCATTCTTACTGTGGGCACCCGTCTGTGGCTTCACAGCCGGGCACCCACTGGGCATGCACGAGCAGCACCGTGTGCAGTGATACGCCACGCAGTCATCTGGGACCTGTCACGTGTCCCAGATGACTGACTGCACCGAGGGGAAGTGATGTCAGTGCCCGGGCACTGAAGGAGGCAGACTACGAGGGACCCCCTAGCAACAGGCATTTTTTTTTTTTGTGGAAACACCACTTTAAGGTGTCATATCTTGGTTGCCTACAGGCTTTAGTGAAGAAAATCTGCTAATGGCAAATTATGGGAGATTTTATCACTTAACCACTTAAGGACCAAGCCTCTTTCTGAGATTTGTTGTTTACAAGTTAACATTTTTTTTAATAGAAAATTACTTGGAACCCCCAAACATTATACATTTTTTTTTTCTAACACCCTAGAGAATAAAATGGCAGTCATTGCAATACTTTCTGTGTCACAGTATTTGCGCAGCGTTCTTACAAGCGCACTTTTTCTTTTTTAAATACACTTTTGAATTAAAAAATAAGACAACAGTAAAGTTAGCCCAATTTGTTTTATATTCTGAAAGATAATGTTATGCCGAGTAAATTGATACCCAACATGTCATGCTTCAAAATTGTGCCTGCTCATGGAACGGCGACAAACTTTTACCCTTAAAAATCTCAATAGGTGATGTTTAAACCTACAGGTTGCATGTTTTGAGTTAGAGGAGGTCTAGAGCTAGAATTATTGCTCTCTCTCTACCGATCGTGGCGATGCATCACATGTGTGGTTTGAACACCGTTTTCATATGCGGGCGCTACTCGCGTATTCTTTCGCTTCTGCGCGCGAGCTCGTCAGGGCGGGGCGCTGTTAAACAAAAAAATGTTTTTCTTATTTATTTTACCTTAAATTTTTTATTTTTACACGGTTTTAAAAAATTGTCACTTTTATTCCTATTACAAGGAATGTAAATATCCCTTGTAATAGAAAAAAGCATGACAGGGCCTCTTAAATATGAGATATGGTGTCAAAATGACCTCAGATCTCATATTTACACTCGCATGCAATAAAAAAAATGAAATAAAAAAATTGTCATTTAAAAAAAAAAATGGCTCTTTTACGAGCTGTGGGCGGAAGTGACATTTTGACATCGCTTCCGCCCAGCAATTGTATGGAGACGGGTGGGGGCCATCTTCCCCCTCACTCCATACCTGAAAGGAGACAACACGCGATCGCCTCCTCCGTAAAACAGCCGCCGGTGAACGGTCCGTAAGTGGTTAATCCACTTCCGGACAGCCCTATAGCAGATTTACTGCTACTGGGCGGCCCTCCTCTGCAGGATCACGTGTGTGTGTGTATAATACATATGTGTATGTGTGTATATATATATATATATATATATATATATATATATATATATATATATATATATATATATATATATATTATATGTATGTGTGTGTGATTCTGCACTCCTGCCTACAGGGGGCGCATGGCTTCTGCTGTGATTAATCAGATTCAGATCTGCGGGTGCAGAGCACAATGTCTGCTGGCACCTGCCAATCATCAGTAGAACACACAGAATGGAGATCTGTAAACAAGGCTAATATCCGTTCTGACATAGTGCCTGATGCACTTTGTACTTCATGCTACTGGTAGTCCTAATTGTCAGATCTGTGCAGTCACACTTGCACCCAATGGCACTGCGATTTTAAGAGTTAAAATTCATCAGTCGGGTGCAATTTTTTTTTTTTTTTTTTCATCCCTACTAGCATTGATATCTGTTGCCAGTGGTTTCTGCACAGTGCATACACAATTGGGCTTGGCTTATTTCTGAAGAGCAGCTGTTGTATGCTCAGATCTTGAAATCACTCGCTAATGTATATAGACATTTTTATTGCAGTTTTAATTGTTGTAGCTGTGATCAGTGGCTATTCGGGTCCACGGATCATCTGAAATATACAGAGAATGTCTGTCATAGACCTTTCAAAGTAGATAAAACTGATGTCTGAGAAGATTTAGCATAGAAATATGTTTGAAGTCTCGGCTTCTGCAACCATGTTTTCCTATAATTCCTAAAGATACATTATTTTTTTTCCTTTTTTATGGATATTCTTGACAATATAAAAGCACAAAGGATTCTCGGTTGTGTTCAGAGATCCCTGTTTGCTATTGCAAATATTGTACAGTTTGCTTTGAAGCTCAAATGGTTACAGGAAGTTATATTTCGTCTTTATTTAAGGCTAACGTAATTCATTGAGCTTTACATTGTTGGAGTCCATTCACACAGGGGCAACTTTGGATCTGATTTGAAGTCGCCCCACATGATAAAATCTATGTAAGTGAATGAGAGCCGTCTTAATACACACTACTGAAGTCGCTCCGACTTCAGAAAAGGTTCCTGTACTACTTCAATCCGACTTCTAGGCATCTTGTACCCATTGATTTCAATAGAAGTTGCCTCCAAGTCGGATCCCCTGTCTTAACTGAAGCAACTTTCCAGGAAGTAGAATTAGTTTTCTAGGCAAACCCCTCCCTCCCACAGAGCTGATTATGTGATTGGCTACTGGGAAAGTCCCCTGTCCTGGAGGCAACTTCAGGTTGCCTTTTAAGTTGCCTCAAGTCGCACTGTGAGTCATATTAAAGTTGTGTCCGAGTTGCCTCCCAAAGTCACGCTGGAGGTCGTGTTGCCCCTGTGTGAATGGACTCTTATAGAGCCATTTACATCAGTAGTTTGTGGTGGTTGATTTGGGGAGCTAAAAACTGAATTTCAGATGTTTTTATTATTTTTAGTTCTGTAAGATTTGTGGTAGCATTCTAGGTTTAGTGGGTACTTCAGAAAGCCATCATTTGTTTTTGTTCAAGTATCATTAGGCAGAATCGACGCATTCTTTTTGCATCTGAAGTAGTCTGATGTAGTAAGCAAACTCTGGTGCAGTTTCAGAAAACACACTTTCTATGTATGGGGAGCTAAGGGCCTAATGTCTATGCCTCTAGTAGTCATTATACTGGTCAATTTAAAATGAGCATTTTTGTCCTTCTGCTGTTCAGGATTAAACACCTGCCTGGCAATGATGCCAGTCTAAATGTGCCTCCCACAGACTCCGTGAGATCTTAAACCAGCCTGGTACACACTTTAAAATGTTACTAAACCCAAGACTCTGCATTCACTGTATCTTGTCTCACACAGTACACATAACATGCATTATTTTACTAAATGTATACTGCTAAATACCTTTTCTCATCAGCAGTATACAGCAGTCTTGTGACACTATCAGTGTCTAGCCAAGCCCTGGTTAAAGCTTTTAGGAGGAGTTTTCATTCTGCTCTTAATGTCCTTTTGAGGCTGATTGACTCCTGACCCACTGTCTGGACAGTGCTGATTGGCCCTGTGTTGATTACATCCACCCTTCCAAAAAAAAAAACTCTCTAGCAATACACACCAAACTGAGCATGTGCAGAGTGCCCCCAAGGCTCTGTACTTTGAGATGGATTGGGTTCTGTTGAAGGGGAGGATCAGAGAATAGAAAATAAAACAACCTTTTGATACACAGTTCAGAATTAACCCCTTAGGTTCCACAGTGAGTATAACAAGCACCCTAGTTTACAGCATATACAGACTTATTTTACTGTTGTGAGTTTGAAGTTTTTTGTTTTTTTCATTAAACCCAGCGGGCTCAACAAAAAAAACTGAGGCGCTCAGGAGGAGCTTGCTGAACTAACTATGCAATGTTAGTACAGCGATCTCCCCACTGAGATAGTGTCCCTATGGGGGGGGGACTGCTCCTCACCAGAACACACCGGTCAGCACTCGCATCTTTTGGCTGCCAGGGCTGATCAGATGCTGGTTTTCCAGCATGCCCATTCGACAGAAGCGAGACAGGCTGCTATACACACTGGCTGAAATTCGGCCAGTGTGTACCAGGCTTAACACTTTAGTTTAAAGAGTATATTACAATCCTCCAAGTTTCTGAAACAATGCTTTCTGTATCTTTACAACTGTCTTTTTTTTTTTTTTTTTTCGAAGCATTAGAAAAGATGGACTGTCCATGCTTCTTCTGTGGTATCATCCCAAATCTTTTTTTTTCATGTTACCCGTAGCTAATGTATAGGACAATACCACTTGAAGAGCCAACAAAAGAAAAGTAATTAGAAGGTTGGGGCACAAAACATGTGAAATGATTACAAAAGGTTTTAATAGATTAGAATGGTTAAAACCCCTGCCCATGTTTTTCTGTCTGTACTGTATTGGGGAGGTTTGTTTTATTTCCAGTCATGGAGATGTAACAGGAAATGGGAAGAAATCTCTCTTTAGCCCTTGTAGATCTGGACTTCAGTATACTGTGGGAGCACTGTGTACAACAAGCATTTACAAAACCTTCAGGACACTGTGTTGCACTGGTGACAATTTTGCAGACAATAATGGTTGCGCTGACTGTTTAAACAAGCTGCTAGCTACCTTCAGTACCACTTGAGACTTGTTAAAGGCACGTTGAAGCCTGCTAGCAGCTTGTTAAACACCTTTGCTCCCACAGTCTGTATGGTAAAGCTCTCTGGCATGATGCCATGTGCAGAAGATACATTAATGTTTTTACTTTTGAGAACCAGCAGCCAACACTTTATCTGGCTGCTAGTTTTCAATTCCAGGTGTCCCCATTGACAATTGGGAATCTGTATGAGTAGATTCCAATCATGTGAAATGCAACTTACTGGCTGGATTACTAGATAAAAATACATAAAGAAAGCCTAGACAAGTAAACAAATGCAGCTATCATATCTTGGAATTAGTAAGCTGAAATATAATGTTTGCTTTTACGTTTAATACTGCTTTAATGGAGAAGTACAGCCAAAGCTCAATTGGCTTTACTTCTACTGTGGATCATAGGAATGCAGTTTGTTCTGCATTACTGTGACCCGTTTTCTGCCAACAGCAAGCCAAAGCCTGCTGTAAGCTGACATCATAGGGCCGGTCCAGGCAGGGGGTAAAGATCGTGACAATATGGTTGGAATCCACCCAGGAGCCTGGATCGGCACCTGGCTCAGCCTCTCAGTGAGCCACTGAGAGCCTGAGCCAGCTGCTCCCCCCCCCCCCCATAGACCAGCGCTGGAGGGGAGAACAGAGACAATGACTGACAGTCGGACCTCTCTGCTTAGTGACGGGGAGAACTGAGTGATCAGTGGTGTTTGATCTCTCAGCCTTGGAGCTGGCGGGGGACAGATGCAGCATCACATGGAGGCTGCAGCCACCTAGGTAAGTCGTTTTTTATAATCCCTTTTTAAAAAATGTCAGTCAATACACTTTACCAAGACTTTGATAGATATTGGTCTGCCCCAGGACACTTTTGCACCAGTGACAATATAAACAGATTAAGCAGACCAATAGCCGACATCTGTCTGTTCAAAGCAGTCCTAGTAATGGTTGATGAAAAAGGTATTTTTTTTTAATCAAAATTAGATTAGGGTGCTGCTACTTTAATTATTTAAGCCAATCTAATTGTAAAAGGAAATAAATAAAATCCACAACCAAATATGCACTGAAACTACACTGTAGCTGAGGCTGTCAGCTTTTTTTAAAAAAATGCTTCAGAAACACCACATATAGCTTTAAGGCATCCCGCAAGCATGTTGTTTAAAGGATATGTTTATTTTCAATGTCACCCTTAAAGCTGCATAAAAAAAGACCATCCCCCTCCCATTTTTAATTTTCTTTTGTACATGTCACATATGGCAGTTCCCAGCTTTTTTTTTTTTTTTTTTTGGGGGGGGGGGGGGGTTGTCTATTAGCCCAAATATTAAAAAAAAATGTAAGCAGGATTTGCCCACCCCTGGACTTCAATAGGATTTTTTGCTAAATTTGGATTTACTATATTTCAAAATGGACTCCTGGAACCCTTGAATCCCAGGCAGATTTGTGCATCATTATTTTTCTCTCCGAGGGTTCTATGCAGCATTATGCACAGAACTCTCAGAAGAGCAAAACCTGAGGACCTGTAGAATAAAATGATGGTTGTTGCAATGTATATATGTCAGATGACAGTTGCACATTGAATTATTACATCTACATTTTAAGTAAAACATACACTATGTACCCTGCAGATTAAAGACAAAGTCCATGATCTTCTGTGTCCCCAGCTACGGTGGTTTGACAGCTCTGAACCTGAAAGTACGCAGAGCTGATCACTTCCGGGCCCACTTATTGAAGGGGAAATAAGGTAGTTGGAAGTAGGGGGGCTTAGGAAAAGTGATGGGTTGGCTTTAGTCACCCAAATCACATTTAAAGAAAACAGTTGGGAGTCTGATTAAAGCAGAAACAATCATGTGACTACTGTTGTCCCTCAGCTTGTTTACATCCAGTTACTGCACTGCTACCTGAGGCAGTAAAACCGTTAAAGAATAAAATGTAGTGTGATATAAACACTGTTGTGTCCAACAGATAGCAGTACCCCCCAGCATTTTTAACAGGCCCCTTTAAAAATCATACAGTTGGGTTAATTTTTCACATTATTTTACATGGGTCAAATTACAAATACATTCTTACGAAAATCGAATTGTGTGTTTTGTGATCTGTTGGTGCCATCATTGATTTAGGAATTTGACCAACCAAGCCTTCAATGCCACTTTGTGTTGCTACAGAAAAGAAAATTTGTGCCCGGCGGTCGTATTTTCTTTCCAGAGCACAGCCCATGAGCATTTATTTTTCGGTTATATTTCTTGCACAATTCTCTCATTGATTTAAAAAAATATTCTCCAAAAAAATTACAACATTCCTGATCACTCACATCTGATGGCTGTACGAAAATCAGCCATTGCTGCAGCCCACCAATTCTATGAAATTCAAACAAAGAATTCTTAGTTATGATCTTCTAACTAAATTTTTTTCAGAATTTGACCCGTCTATGGCCAGGTAAATTCTGAACATAATGCAGGCTAAATGAAAATAATAAACAGATTCCTCCATCCTTGCCATACAGCACAGATGGACGAATCCCCTCGCTGTATTCTGTATATCCAAAAAGTGTCCTCCTCTGATTGTACACTTCCACTGTTTGACCTACATTTCTTCCTCCTGGGTCCTTCAATTTTTTTCCCCAAATGATGTTGGGTATAGGAGGGTGAGGACAGGACCCACCCATACATCTAAAATTTGCTATCTTAAAGCAATGATTACTGTGGCCACAGTAATTTGTCCTTTTCATTTTGCTGTTGCACTGTAGTAGTAGTAGTAGTAGTAGTGTGATGTATCATGTTAGCCATCCATTAATGTGAAAAGTTTGGAGTTTAAGTGATACCTTTTTATTTTCCAACTTAAAGTATAACTAAAGGCTAAACCTACTTTTAGTATTGGATAGAGTGGAGAGGGATTGGAACAGATTTATTGCGGTCTGTACTCCCATTAGGGAGATTCACCTTCTCCATTAGTCTTGTTTACTGTTATCACCGTAAGATGAAAATTCCAAAATTTGGGTTGTGAACAGTAATAAAGAGGAAACCTTCCACAGTGACAACCAAGAAATACTTGCATTGAGGCATTTTGTATTCCTGTTTTTAGCTATATCTCCCCGATGGGACACGGGGCTTAAAAAAAGAAAAAAATGTAAAAAAGAATGATTGGTTTCTTTGGGCAGTCATAAAATTTTTTTTCCATGCAGTGTTAAATAAGGCCTTCTATTAGCTGCTCTGATCCCATAACAAAAAAATGTTTCCTAGGCGTTTCTTGGAAGTATTATTTGTAAAATATTTGTTCTAATGTAACTGTGGATTGTTCAGTAAGACAGCAACATATTAACATTTAACTAGTTGTTATGAATCATCTATCTAGTTTCAATTCTGTAACATTTAACTTTCAGTAATACGAGAATGTTAATGGGCAGGTTTATGGATTGGTCCCACAACTGTGACACCAGTATAAACAACCATGATGCATTTTATGATACATTATGATGCCTTACTGCCAAGTAAAATCAAAGACATAAAACTACAATCGGCTTCCTGTATTTTAAAAAGTAATTCTGCACCATGTTAACGAAGAAATACTGTATCAATTTCATTTCTTTAACCACTTGAGGACTGCCCCACATACATATACTGCGGCAGGGCAGCCCTTAAGCGCAAAATCACATACCTGTACCTGATTTCTTCTATCGGCTCTGGGGCGTGTGCGCAAGCCGCCAGAGCAGTGATCCCGCTGTGATTGGACACAGTGGGAGCCAATCAGTGGTATGTAAACAAGGCAGACCCTCGTTCTGTCAGACAGGAAGAGAGATTTATGATTCCTGCTAATCAGGAACACAGATGTCTCTTCCTGGAGTCAGTCCATTCCCCACACAGTAATAAAGCACACCCAGGGAAAAGAGTTAACCCTTTGATTGCCCCTAAAGTTAACCCCTTCCCTGCCAGTGTCATTTATACACTGACAATGCTTTTTATTTTATTTTTTTTTTTTAGCACTGATCACTGTATTAGTGTCACTGGTCCCCAAAAAGTGTCAGTCAAGGTTCACACCTATGCAGCTTTGATGCATTTTTCAGTGCACTTTGTGTTTTTATGCGTTTTTGCATGCAGTTTTCATGCATTTCTTTTTTTTTTTTCCCCCTCTTTAAACGCTCTGCAAAACAATGTATAAACCTGGTTGCTAAGGGGCCCGAGAAGCCGGCCGTCGGGTCCCTAACAACCGATGAGTCATCAGCTGTCAGCGGGGTTCCTGCTGAAAGCTTGAATAAAATAAAAATTGGTGAAAAAAACGCTTCCAAAATCCATATCAGACCCTTATCCGAGCATGCTGCCCGACAGGTCAGGAAAGGAGGGGATGAACCAGACCAGGCCGCATGCCCTCAACAGGGGGGGGGGGGTACAGGTGCTTTAGAGCAGGGGGGCTCTGAAAAACGCATAGGTGTGAACGTAGGGTAAGTGTCAGATTTGTCTGCCGCAATGACTCAGTCCCACTAAAAAAAACGCTGATTGCTGCCATTACTAGTAAAAACAATTAAAAAAAAAAAGTCCATAAATCTATCCCATAGTTTTGTAGTCGCTATAACTTTTGCACCCAAATAACTAGAACTAAAACCAATCAATATACACTTATTGGGACTTTTTAACCAAAAATATGTAGCCGAATACAAACTGATGAATAAATTTGATATTTTTTATTTTTATTTTATTGGATATCTTTTATAGCAGAAAGTAAAGAATATATAATATATATTTTTTTTTCAAAATTGTCTGTCTTTTTTTTTTTTTTTTTTGTTTATAGCACGTGGTAATAGGTGATCAATTGCCACCAAAAGAAAGCTCTGTTTGTGGGGGAAAAAAAGACATCAATTGTATTTGGGTACAGGGTTGCACGACCGCGTAATTGTCAGTTAAAGTAACGCAGTGGCGTATCACAAAAAATGGCCTGGTCGGGAAGGGGGTAAAACCTTCCAGAGCTGAAGTGGTAATAGCATATTAGGCCTCGTGCACACTGGACATTTGGCCATCTCTCCTAGACGTCTTTCCTCCTGGCAGCAGCGTTTTGGCTGAAAAAACACGAGGCTTGTGAATGTGTGTAATGCTTTTAGGCGAGTTGAGTGCTTGGGCGTTTATTTAATTGGCCAGAATGATGATTTATTCTGTCCACTGAAATGAATTGATGCTCAAGGGCTTAACTAGCAGTTAGATGCGTTTACATGTGTCAAGCATTGTTTCTGCCAAAATGCTGCTCCTGGACGGGCTGGCAGTGTGTTTGTTTTTTGTTTTTTTTTCCCTGCTCCTAAATGCCCCTGTCTCTAAACTCCTCTAAATACCTATGGACACATGGGCTAATGTTCAGGGGCATTTTATTTCGCCTTTTTGCCCCCACTCTGGATGAAGAAGCTCAGGGGCATCTTTAGACAGCAGCATTGTCAGTTTGTGAAGAGGGGAGTGTTGGATGTACTAGAACATTTAGATATATTAACAAATTGATTCCAAACTCCAGCTCATTGCAATTGCACAATTTTGTTTTTTCCTTTTGGTATAAAGGTTTTGCATGAATAAAATCTTACCATTGTAAGGGGCCCTGTCAGTGGTAAATGGTTTGTCTCAGCAATTTAATTGCTACATTTACAGGAGAGCTTGTTCTGTTTAAAATTTGACTTGCTGGATCACCAGATGAAAAAGGAAAGAAGTCTAAAAAAAGAAAACTATAGCAGCCATCACAGCTAAGAATTGGTAAGCTGCAATATAATGTAGGCTTTTGGGATTAATACTAAATTCCCAGGGGACCAAGTGCATATAGCACTGACCATAACTCTATATTTGCTAGTGCCACTCCATCTGAAGATCAAATTATGGAGTCGTTCATTATGGGGGCGAGGTACTGCCAGTACAAAGCCCGGTCCCCCACAAGCTCAATGATGTGTCACTATTATGAATGAACAATCAGTGCTGTTTGTTCTGTCACAATAGTAAGACTTCATACAGATAGTTTTCAGCTCTGAATAAACAGCCACAGATACATTGCACAGAGCGACAACTCTGCATGATCTTTTACTATTATGAATGAAGAAGCAGTGTTGTGTGTTCATTCATTAGGGTGACAGAATCACTCAAAGCTGCACCTCTCTGTATGTCAGGGCTGCTTGTGCATCCTTAGCCCTGGCCGATGGATCACAGATTACTGCAACTCTAAACCTGTCCAACCATGCTGCTTAGAAATGAAGGAAAGCATTGAAACAAGGCCAAAGGCTATATGTACTTGGTCCCCGAAGGTGTCACCCGATCCAGCCTATTCACTTGATGCCTGTGAGTAAATGTAGATTGACTTAAAGTGGTAGTAAAGCCCATAATTAAAAAAAAAAAAAAGTCCACCTGCAAGTTAATGTTATAATGTGCTAGTATGCACCTTATACTAGCACATTATGGCATACTTACCTTAAAACAAAGCCTTCCAATAATGCGCTGTCACTGCTGACTAGGGCTTCTATCGTCACCTGATTTTCTTTGCGTTTGCATGCTCCGGCAGTATGAATGGGCGAATTGCGAATGCATGCAAATACAATGGTTCAGCAGAAGTGATTCCCCTGTCAACACTGTGTGGATGGGTGAATCAAGCTAATTTTCTTTCCTGCATCCTGTAGTTGCAGAAAAGAGATTTGCTCCGTGTATGGGCTGCTTAAGACTAAATTTGTCTTGTAATGCTGCATTTTTGGTTAGTATTTTAGATAGCGTCACATATACAATATATATATATATATATATATATATATATATATATATATATATATATATATATATAAATGGTAACAAAAAAACAAACAAAAAAAAGATTGTACAGGCACTGCCATTGACCCACCTTCTTAAAAGGTATCACTAGCAGCTTTTTTTTTTTTTTTTTTTTTTTTTTGTGGTGGGAGGTTTGGACCCTGTCAAGTTTTTGTTTTCAAATTTTTTGCTCGAGTGATTCACCTTCTTTGTCATTGTGACCATAGACATTGAAAAATGTTGTTTATCACCACAAAATTAGGTAAGGATGGATTTTACAATTAAGGGGGGGGGGGGGCTGCACATCTGTACAGAAGGGATTTCTCCTCACTTCCTATTTTTGCGGCTCAAAGTATTTACAGTGCATTGACAAAGTATTCATAACATTTTCACGTTTTGTCATGTTACAACCGAATGCAACTGTATTTTATTGGGATTTTATGTGATAGACCAACACAAAGTAGCACATAATTGTGAAGCGGAAGGAAGATGATAAATGGTTTTCCAATTTTTGTACAAATATCTGAAGTGTGACGTGTATTTGTATTCAGTCAATACTTTGTAGAACTACCTTTCGCTTCAATTACGTACAGCTGCAAGTCTTTTTGGGTATGTCTCTACCAGCTTTGCACATCTAGAGTGACATTTTTACCCATTCTCTGCAAAATAGCTCAAGCTTTCTAGGATTGGATGGAGAGCTTCTGTAAACAGCAATTTTCAAGTCTTTCCACAGATTCTCAATTGGATTTAGGCCTGGATTTTGGGCTATTCTAACACATGAATATGCTTTGATCTAAACCATTCCATTTTAGCTCTGGTTGTATGTTTAGGGTGGTTGTCCTGCTGGAAGGTGAACATCCGCCTCAGTCTCAAGTCTTTTGCAGACTCTAACAGGTTTTCTTCTAAGATTGCCCTTTTTTTGGCTTCTTTAAACTTCCCATCAACTCTGATCAACTTCCCTGTCCCCGCTGAAGAAAAGAATCCCCAAGTGATGCTGCCACCACCATGTTTCACGGTGGGGAGGGGGTGTTAACGCTGATGTCAAGTGTTTTCTGCCACACATAGCATTTTGCTTTTAGGCCAAAAAAGTTCATTTTTGGTCTCCTCTGACCAGATGACCTTTTTTAAAACATGTTTGCCGTGTCCCCCACATGGCTTCTCTCAAACTGCAAACCGTTTTTCTCTTGGCTTTCTTTCAACAATGGCTTTCTTTTTGCCACTCTTCCATAAAGATTTGTGGAGTGCTCGACTAATAGTTGTCCTGTGGACAGATTCTCCCACCTAAAGCTGTGGTTACCATGGGCCTCTGGGCTGCTTCTCTGATTAATGCTCTCCTTGCCCAGCCTGTCAGTTTAGGTGGACGGCCATGTCTTGGTAGGTTGCACTTGTGCCATACTCTTTCCATTTTCAGATGATATATTAAACAGTGCTCTGAGAGATGTTCAAAGCTTAAGATTTTTTTATAACCTAACCCTGCTTTAAACTTCTCCACAACTTTATCCCTGACCTCAGGTGTTTTCTTTGGCCTTCATGATGTAGTTTGTTCACTAAGGTTCTCCAACAAACCTCCTGAGGGCTTCACAGAACAGCTGTATTTATACTGAGATTAAATTACACACAGATGGACTCAATTTACTAATTAGGTGACTTCTGAAGGCAATTTGTTCCACTACATTTTAGTTGGGGCAATCAAATTTTAAAAGCCATTTTATCATTTTTCTCCCCATTCACAATTATGTGCCACTTTGCGTTGGTCTATCACATATAAATACTTTTACGTTTTAGGTTGTAACATGACAAAATGTGGAAAATTTCAAGGGATATGAATACCTTTTCAAGGCACTGTAAAGCTAGAGGGTTAACATGACAGCCAGGGAATTTACATTTTTGGATCCACTGGCAGGTTGGATGGCAAGCTTTCGAACGGTTATCCACCAACCCTAGAGGTCAGTAAAAAATAAACCACAGCAAACTGCAATCCAGAATATTGTGTATCTAAACCAATAAACAAAAATGTAATATATTGCAACCCATCAAACTTTAGATTTTCATTTTTTTAGATCTCATTTCAGGCTTCTTTTCCCTAATCTTTTACCTGGTTATGCTTTAAATAAAACTGCAGACACTTCTGTCCCACCCACTCCTACACATGTCTGCCTTCATCCCCATTGTGTTTGGAATGGGGAGATTAGTAGTTGACACAAGAAAAGGGTTCTTCTTTCAGTTCAACTCTCAAGAAGTAAAAGACACTGAATTTTTGGCAAAATTAACGGGCATCATTTGTACTTGCTAAAAAGTTATGAAAAAAAACTACTGCAGCCACCACATCTAAGCACTGAGAAGCTGTAATATACAATTTGTGGTGTTGAGTTTGGTTATCCTTTAAAGGGGATACATGAAATGGGTTACTGAAGGGATCGGGCATTGCACAGTTTAGTCTCTGTCATTTAGCAAAGGTTTTGCAGCAGTTTGTTGTAACCTCCGCACCAATGTTTCCAGACAGCTGAGTGCAGCAGTTTAAGAGTTTTTTACTTGAAGGGTAGCTCCTCTTCCCTGAAATACTGTAGCATAGACAATCGGAACCACACTGTAATTTAATGCTAATCAAGTGACTTTTCCTATTCAGTCTGCAGCAGCTGTAATTTTCAATGCAATATGGCAACCTGGAAGCGCTTTTGTACACAGAGTTGTCATTTCCTGCTCGTGTGAAGAATTCTGCATCAAGATATGTCAGGTTTTAGGCATCCTCTGCAACAGAAATACCATTTTGGTGAGATACTCTCTTGGGGTTAACTTGTTAAGGGATGCAGACACCACAACTTTTCCCATCAGAACCCTGAAAGGGCAACAGCTGCTTGTAATTAGTCATGCTCATTCAGAATCAGTCCTGCACAAGAAATGATCATACAAAGGGCTATTTCTTCAGAGCAGAAACATGTAGGGATCTGCCACAAAGTTCGTTAAAATCCTGGGTAGATTGATCACCCATATGGGATTTTTTTTTTCTCATCCAAAGATATGTCAGAAATCCAATAAGCTTTCCAATTCCTGTACACTGAAATCTGCTGCACTAAAATCTAATCTTATCTCTGCCCAGTTCATATTTAACTGTAGAACACCTCACCCCTCCGTATGGAGATGGTGGGCAGGGGGGTTCTTCCAATCCGGAAGGCAGCGCTGCTCCTCCACATATACAATACATTTAATCAGTGTCTCTCTAGAACAAGAAGTGTTACTGGTTTACCAGATGTGAAAAAAACATCAATTCAACCACCACGCACAAGGATTGCTAAGATGTAGTGTATTACATTTTTAGTTTGCGGGTTTAGATGCACACACCAGATGCAGTGTTTTTTTTTTTCTGCGTGAAAAATGCATGCACAGTGTTTTCCATGTACTCCAATGGCCCTAGTTCACACTAGTGCAGTCAGTTTCTGGTGCAGAAAAAAAAAAGTAGAACATGCTGCATTTTTTCTACACAGAGCTGTACTCTAAGACAGCAAACCATATCAAAAACGCACCGCAACTGCGTGCGGTGTTAACTGTAAGCAAAACCTTATCCGGCGTGCATTTTTATGCTGTGAACTAGCCCTTCGAGTACTGGTGTGAACTAGCCCTTCGAGTACTGGTGTGAACTAGCCCTTCGAGTACTGGTGTGAACTAGCCCTTCGAGTACTGGTGTGAACTAGGGTCATTGGAATACATGGAAAAGACTGTGCATGCATTTTTCATGCAGAAAAAAAAAACACACTGGACTGCATCTGGAGGCGCAGAGCTACTGGTGAGCAGCAGAGTATGGTGTTCATCAACCTTTCATATTTCAATAATAAATTAGTCTATTTGTCTTTCTAAACCGTTCTCAGTATTTCACTGCTACTATTTGAGCTGTATTCCTTTGTGGCAAAGTTAATACCGCTCACAAATAGTGTGATACACATTGGTATTTGGAAATGCCTTTATATCTATCAGTCGTACAGTTGTCAGACTGTAAGCAGGAAGCCTCTTTATTGCAGAAGAGACATTAAATGTTTTTCTCTGCAAAAAAATACACCTACCTGCTAAAGTATAGTCATCCCACGACAGCCAATGAAGACTGTCGAAGACCGGTACCCAGCAGAAGTGAGGGACGGGGACCATTGAAGCAAAGGTAAGTTTGCTGTTCCCTTTTTTTTCTGCTGATGATTTAAAGTGATTGTAAAGGCAGAAGGTTTTTTATCTTAATGCATTAAGATAAAAAGCCTTCTGTGTGCAGTACCCCCAAGCCCCCAATTACTTACCTGAGCCCCATCTCTATCCAGCTATGTCCATGAGTGTTTAAACTCTGCGCCAAAAAATGTATAAACTAAATAATAAAAATTAAGCTGCTCCCCTGATGTCACAAAGTGATCAATTAGAATTGGTAGTAGGTAGAGGGCGCTAGTAGATTAGCTAGTGATAGTAACAATATTGAAATAAAACTATTTAGGCAATTGGTGTAATTACAAAGCTAAAAGTATAAAACACCAAGTGATAGAAGGTAGTAAATTACAAAAATATATATATAAGTATATGAAAAAAAATATCAAATAATTAAACAATAGTGATAAAGTCCCAATTGTGAGGAACAACAACAATTCTATTGTAGACAAAGTGGTCTTCTAAGTATATCAAATCTATGTAGCTAGTGGGAATTCCTTCACCAAGAAGCAAGAAACCCCACACAGTGTTGAGTAAAAAATCTGCTTACCAGATACAATTGACTTCTTTAAAAAGAAAGTCATAGAGCGCTTATGCAGGATTGTGCCTGCTCACATATGGAGACTGGAGATCAAATTGGAAAATGTCCTCCCCGGATTATTAGACATGGGATATATAAAAGACAATGGATATGTCCATAGCGTAATACAGTTTATTAAGAGAGATTGAAAGCTTAAAGCATAGCCAAATGGCCGCTTATAAGCTTCCTGAAGACGTTGTTACGAAACATACGTCGGATCGGTACCTGGTCACGTTATCCTACTTCGTATCCGGCTCTTCTGGTTGTTGCTATCGTCGGGTGCAACACGCGCCAACCATGGAGGTGGTCTTCGACATCCATGCACAGCTTTATTACCGATGAGCAAGGTAGGCACCAGTACATGTAAGCGCCATTTGGCTATGTTTTATGCTTTTAATCTTTCTTAATAAACTATATTACACGATGGACATGTCCATTGTTTTTTATATATCCCATGTCTAATAATCCGGGATGGTAGTTTTCTAAGTGTATCTCCAGTCTTCATATGTGAGCAGGCACAATCCTGCATAAGCGCTCTATGACTTTCTTTTTAATTAAAGAAGTCAATTATATCTGGTAAGCAGATTTTTTACTCAACACTGTGGGGTGTCCTCTTGGTGAATGAATTCCCACTATCTACATAGAAGATTTTATATACTTAGAAGACCACTAGAATTGTTGTTCTTCACAATTGGCACTTTATATTTATAACTATTGTTCAATTATTTGATAGTTTTTCCATATACTTATATATATATATATATATATATATATATATATATATATATATATATATATATATATATATATATATATATATATATATATATATATATTTTTTTTTTTTTTGTAATGTACTACCTTCCATCACTTGGTGTTTTACACTTTTATCTTTGTAATTACGCCAATTGCCTAAATAGTTTTATTTCAATATTGTTACTATAACTAGCTAATCTACTAGCGCCCTCTACCTACTACCAATGTCCATGAGAGACTCGGCTGTCCAGATCTCTCCCTCCTGATTGGCTAAAAGACAGCAGCGGTGCCATTGGCACCCACTGCTGTCAATCAAACCCAGTTAGCCAATCAGGAGTGAGAGGGGGTGGGGTCGAACCACAGCACCATGTCTGAGTGGACACATGGAGCTGCAGCTCGGCTCAGGTGCCCCCATAGCAAGCTGCTTGCTGTGGGGGCACTTAACAGGAGGGAGGGGCCAGGAGCTCCAACCAGGGACCTGAAAAGTGGAGGGTCTAGGCTGTCAGAGCAAGTAAGTTTAACATGTTTATTTTAATAGGAAAAAGTCAAATACTTTACATTCGCTTTCTCCAAAAAGGGAGAGTAAATCCTTAACAGCAACACAGTAGTTGAATAGGGGAGCATAGAACCCTTGTCAGCTTTTTATTCCTGTTTCCTGTTTTCTTTTCACTTTTGTCAATTTAAAACTATGCTCACTGTGTCAGTTAGGAAAAAAAATCTCTCAGAGCAGTAAATCCCAGCAGGGGTTCTAATCCTATAAGAAACGTGTTATCTAGACATAAATATTGAATAATTTTAGTTAAATATTAGAAGTTGAAATCATTACCAGAATTTGTATACGAGCGCTAGCTTTGCTGACTTTTTTTTTTTTTTTTTTTTTTTTCCTAAGACGGTGCTTAAAGTAAACCCGTGGCCAAATAATACATATGGGAGCTATCTCTGTTAGATTTGCATAATGACGTTTTTACATATTCTAAACAAGCAATAAGATCACTTTAAAAGCTAATTTTAACATGCAGCGGCCCCTCTGAAAAGTTACCCACGATGGATTGCTTTTTAGGGGGCTGTTGACAGGTGGCTGGGAGGAAATATGCCACCACCTCATTGCTTGTTTTAACTCCCAAATTGGCTGAACCATTGCACTGCAAATGATGCATTGCAGGGGTTGCAGTGCGGGTGTGGCGTGGCCACTTTCACTTTGATGGGTCTGGTACAGCAGCTGTACTGCCCGCTGAATGCAACAGAGGGTTTGCAGTCTCCACGTGTGTACAACCCTCAGTGACTGCTTGTCTTTGCTTAACAATACAGATATGAATGAGTGCTTTTTTTTTTTTTTTTTTTAAAAGCTCGTCCAGACGTGAGGCCAATAAGCAAGTGGCTGAGCCATGGTAAAATTGTGGCTTGATCACTTATTGGCTGCGTGTCTGAACGAGCCCTTAAAAAAAAAAAAAAGCATTCCGTCATATCTATTGCTAGCATTACAGAGAAATGAATGGTCAAAGTTCACAACACAGACAATTGGAAACCTTCTTTTTTTTTTTTTGTGCGGGCAAGCTCTTTGCAGCCTGCAAGCCCTCTATTGTAAACAACCAGCAGGTGTTTCTAAGCTGTTGGAAACAGACTGCAATCCAATTTAGAGGATTGTTGTGATCTTTGAGAATGAATACCATCACTTTAAAGTAATTCTAAATGTATTTTTTTTTTCTCTTTCAAATAACCAACATGTTGTACTTGCCTGCTCTGTGCAATCATTTTGCACAGAGCAGCCCTGATCCTGGCTCCACCCCCTCTCCACCTGCTGCGTGCCCCCATAGCAAGTTCGCTCCCGAGCCTCACTGTCTGCATCTATTTAGGGACTTGGCCTCTCCCTCTGCTCGGTCGTCACTAGCTTTGACTGAAGTGAGCGGTAAGGTGTACAATGTTTAAACCTGACTCCTTGATTTTAAACTTTTTTTTTTTTTAGCCTAGAGTTTTTAGGGGGCTTTAACTGTCAATCATTGTTGTGCCCTGGAAATGCCACATGCCAGTGTGACACTACCATAGTTATTCTAATACAAAGTAGAACTCGAGGCTTGCAGCTACTGTTAAAATACTGTCCAGTTTGCTTTCCAGTTAATTTGGAATGCCAGTCTTGTTGTTCAGCCACCTATGCCACACACTGCACAGCCAATTAACTTGTCCTTCGTTTAATTTTCTGTGTCACCCCTCTACCTCCAGGCTGCATAAAGCACACAAATCCATTGCTTTACCTCAGCTCAGTCTACAGAGGTGATTTGGAAAGCAGTAGAGTTGAACCAGGAGCAGTGATCATCCTGGATATACAATGTGACAGAGGTGTCTGAATAACACAGAGTCAAGCTGGGTGTACACAATCCGAATATTGGCCCGTTCAGCAGGAACCAGCCAACATTCTGACAATGTGTACACTACAGCTGCCTGTCTGACAGAAGCTGGTCTTATAATCAGCTTCTGTCAAATAGTCTTGCTGGAAGACCAGCAGCCAAACAGCGCTCGCAGCCAATGGTTACGAGCGCTACTCTGTGTGTTCTGGGGGCAAGGGCAGTCCCCCTGTCAGAACACAATAGCTCAGGCACACATCGCTTGTGTTGGTGTGGCAATCTGTCAGTTTATCTTAAGTTTAGCCCACTGGGTTTAATGAAAAAAACTAGTGTGTACCCACTGTAGCCTTACAGATGAATCCTTTGGCAGGTAAATTTGTAATTACATTTCAGGTGTGCATTGATCTGTTTGGTTAAAGTCCTCATTTTAGTTACAAATGCATGCTTTAATTTAATGAAACTTTTAATGTGATTCTAAAATATTGTAAAACAGGCCAATTCAGCACCTGAACAGGGAAACAATTCTTGCAAATCTGCAGCATAAGGCCCCTTCCACACTGACGGACAGCTCAGGTCCGCCTGTCAGTTTTGATGGTGGACCTGAATAGGCGCTCCATGCTGGTCTATGGAGCGACGGATGTCAGCGGAGACCTGTCCGCTGACATGCGACCCGGTCCGATCTACCAAAAGCAGACGGATGGCTCTACGTCCGGATTCGTCGCTATCGGATCGGGTGAGATCTGATGATAAACTCTGATGGAAAAACTCAGTGCAAGCGGATCTGAAAGGGGCCTTCGTGAGAACTTGCAGTTAGCCGTGTAAATTGCCCACTGCTAACTTCTACTGTCATTTATCTGCCAGCCGGTACATGGGGTTAGGACAGATATTTTTAAAAGTTGGAAACTCATCCTAACAAGAACTTTTAACACACATCTTCCAACTGTCATTTCTGTCACTTTGTTTACAAGCCCCTTGGTCTTGTAAATAAACAGATAAAGGCCCTGATTCGATGCAGTGCACATGAGAAGGTAGAGTTCAGTTTTCCTAACTGAAAGTCTTTTGTACCCTCTTTGGCAAAGAATTCACATTTTCATGCAAGAAGTACTTGAGCTAAAACAGTGGCGTACAGTAGTAATGGTTGGTACTATACAGGACAGCTTATATTTTAACAAACTCCTCTAAGAACTGAACGGCACAGGCTATTTTGTAGTGTACCAAGCTAAAAATAATGGTACATGTTACAAGCTATCCCTTGCTTTTCACATGAATTAATATTTTGTTGAATGTTTCTACATTTTAAGGGTCACTCAGGCCTAATTGTCATATGTAAAGGTTTCTATACTTCATTAGGCTGGGCCATGCACGTGTAGATTTTTAATTTAGTAGAAATCAGATACCTCCATCCCACTATGTGCACAGACGGAATACAGTAGCCTGGCAGGGGAAATTCGTCTGACAGCCGACACTGCCAGCCATCAGAATATCCAAACAGTGCCTGCATCTGATTTGATGCTGGAGCTGTTCTGATGCCAGTTTTCCAACATGCTTCTTCGAAAAATGTTGATTGAACAATTGACTTTTGGGGAAAGGCCTAGGCACTACTGGGATTATGGCTGAGCCAGCAGGAATGAGCTGAAATTTAAGAAGTGTATAGCATGGTTCCAAAAAATGTAGGCATAGCAGAGATTTATCAATTTGTGTGCACAGGAAAGCTGTGCAATGAGGGGCACGAACGACAAATGTACTGAAACATCTTGATTCATAAATTCCTTCCTCTACTATTCAGTAGTAGCACCACACATGCCATTGACTGCTTCTTAGTTGGGTGTGTTTTTTTTAAGTGGGAAATGATTGCAGCAGCTTGATAAATCTGTGCAGTTGTTTGTATAACTGTCCAGGATTAAAGTGTTAGGAATTTTAAACTCGCATAAAAACTGATGCAAATCCTTTTCTATATTTGATACGGCTGAAAATGCTCCACAGCAGCTGATTCTGTTGGTAAGTTGCTTTTCAAATCATTATGTCAGCGTATCTGCTCTGGTTGTCTGTTTGGACAGCCATGTGCCTATCAACATACTATTATGAACCAGTGAACTTTTTTCAAAGTATTTTGTGCCCATAGTGTCCTGATCGATAAGGCACATATGGCAAATCAATGCAGTAAAACCTTCTGAGACTATTATTACACAATCCACAAGCTTAGATGTACACAGACCAGCATATGTAAACGCAGCATTCTGACTTTGACGCAGCAGCATTGAAAACAATACCAAGAAAAAGACTGACTGCAATGTGGTGACAGGGACAGAGATTTGCTGGGAGGTAACATCTGTTAATAGAAAGCAGGGCACCAGAGACTGTGATATTGTTGGTTGAGTAGAACTCCAGGTGACCTTGTAATCTAAGCTCTTACATTTTAAGGATGAGCCGAGACTATTTCATTTCTATTTACTCTGCAATTTATACTGCAGTATAATTCTAGACTCCATTGGCTATAATGTATGTGCACACACAACTTCGCAATACACACAGAACTGTAATCTTCTTGGAATTCAACATTCTTGCATTAAGCATTACATTTCATATCTATAAGATCTCAATAAAGATAACTGACATTTTTATCAATTCTGTAATTTAGCCCAGAACTTCTACGCTACCATAGTGAGTGGCTCATCCATCACCAATGCCTTATTGTAGCATTACAATGAAGGAAACATTTCTCTCCATAGCAGCAAGTAGAGATGTTTTTTTATTCAATGCAGAAAGACAATGAGCAAAGGTATTTACTACCCCACATCTGGTTGCTAGGATTTTTATCTGCAAAGATCTCTGTATTACCCCTTACCACAAGAAGAGGCCTGCAGCACACACTACAGCACAGTAAATTACAGCCCTCTTTTGATAGGTATGGGAAACCACAATATATATTTCTTGCAAGATGTACACATACCATTCTCCAGTTACAATCTGTTAGACCAATCATGACACATTATTAACCCTTGCTTCATTTCCCTGTAATGAGATTTGTGTTCTATGGGTCAAAGACTTCTGGCTTATATGAACAAGCTGTTATTTACTACTTGTTAGCTCAGAGGATCTTTCACATTGTTGTCACTTTACTGCAGCAAAAGACAGATCAGCAGAAAACCGTTACAAGGCATCTCCTTTCTTGATTCCTTCATATCTTGCACACCCTGATGAGTTAACCTAGGAGCATTTATTGACCCCTTTCCTAACCCCTTCTGAGATTGTTGTTTTACACATCAAGGCACTGCAGACCTTTTCAAATAAAAAAAGGATTGCATACAAATTCAGTCTCAGACCCAGCCAATCTAACTGCTCATGCTGTTATCACACATTTCCTCAACAAGAAAGCTCATCAGCCTGAGGAAGGGTTAAATAGATCTGCAGGAGTTTGGTGCAGAGTGGAAAGATGCGCCAGCTCTTTAGCATCCTGGATCGTGTTTTTGCTAGATGTGTATATCGGAGCAAAACATTTTTTTTTTTTTTTAATTTTCTTACTATATTCTTTTCTCTTAGTAGTGACTTGGGGATCCTAGATATTGCAAAGCAGACACCCTCAGCCACATAAGGTGCCTTCATACCCTGTATGAAAAATAATTTAGGAACGCTGTACTAAAATAACTGCTATAACAAATTATTTCCCTCAAAGTGTCCAAAAAATTCCTTTATTGCATTTCATTTTTTTGTTTGGCACAGTACAAATTTGTGGTGCTGTTTTCCCTTTTTTGTTTTTGTTTTTTCTTTTTTGTTGCAAAGATTGATCTGGGACTTAATAAAAGAATTTTCTTTAGAAATGGGGTGTTGCTCCTACATCAGAGCAGTATTTTTTTTTTTTTAAGACCGTGAAATGCATTCAAGGGTTACTTATTGTTTTGGCTTTCTAATTAAACAGGGCTAAACCTTGAATGTAGTCATTATGGCACATTTAACAGCATCCCTTTTATATAATTTTCTGCCTATCCATTACACCTCTTTAAATAGAACTTACAAGTTAGAAAATAGTTTTAAATTTTAATATAATCTGTTTCTGTCATCAGCCCATAGATTTAATATATAAGCATTTACAAGAAAACAAAATTGTCTCTCTTTCTGTACAAAAGTTGCTGTCTTTTGTGCATTCTATTGCATTTTAATTTGAAAAAAGTCATATTTGAGTTTCCTGTACCTTCTCTTTTGTGTGGGTCTGAATTATATAAGGTTCAGAGATGGTTGTAATTGTGGAGTGTAGCGAATTACCGATACTGTTAGCCGTCCAATGGGCCCCATGATGTGCTGGCTTGTAGGTGTTAAAGTTCATATGGTGGTCGTGAATGGTCGGCAACACAACCGCCCCCTCACCTGATATTCCAGTGGGACTCCCACTTGGGATGTCCTCGTCCACTTGGATTATCTCGACAGTTCGCGCAGCCGCCACAGTGCTCCTCTGTTGATGCCTTTTTCGTAGTTTGTAAAACACTATTAGCATGGCGGCTGCCAAGAGTGTGACTGCCACAAAGCAGCCAATAATAATCTTGGTGGTTTTCATTACCTCATCCAGGCTAGTTTGCATTTTATCTCCAGCATCTGAAGTTGGCACTGCCACCTGTTTGGGCATTTTGGTGGTCTGGACAAGCACGGTGGTAGTGGTAGTATATGCTGGCTGGTACCCCGTGGAAGTGGTTGGCACCGGTTTGATTATCATGGAGATTTCCTCAGGAGCCATATCCGTGGTCTCCACAGTGACAGTAGTGAAGAAGCTGTAGTTTGAAGTGTTGAGCTCTGCGGTACTGACATTGAGATAGGCCGAAGCATTTGAGTTTCCTGCCACATTGGTTACCATGCATGTATAGACCCCTGTGTCAGTGAGCAGTACATGAGAGAAGTTTAACGTCCCATCGTTGAGGATGGTAATTCGTGGATGATTGGATGCGTGGCTTAGCACAGTACCATTAGGTAGCATCCACCTAACAGATGACATGGCTGAAGTTCTACACTTGAGTTCTGCCACTCTTCCTTCTGAGATATTTAAATCCCTTGGAGCGTCCATAATAAATGGGGCCGAGCACTGAAATGATGAGTGGTCCACCTCAACCACATACTTCCCCTTCATGTGCAGTGGGGAATGACAGCGACCACAGCACGTGGAGTTGGTAGGAATATATTCTCGCAGCCATGAGGCGAGCCAGAGAACATCACAATCACAGTCCCATGGGTTGTGGTGCAAATGCAACTCCACTAAGTACCTCAAATGAGCAAATAGGTCATGTGGAAGGGATGATAAGTTATTGTGGGCCAAGTTCAATTCTACTAAGGATGTCAGATCATCAAAAGCATTGCGCTCTATGGTGTTTATCTGGGAGTTCATAATCCACAACTTTTTTAGTGCTCTCAACCCATAAAAAGATCCAGGTTTGATTTCAGGAAAGTTGTTCCCAGAGATCTCTAATTCCTCTAGCCCTATCAAGGGTGTAAGGTTTGGCATGTCTCTGATATTACACATTCCAAGGTTGAGGTACTTTAGATTGTACAATCCCTCAAAAGCTCCCTCAGAAATGTATTCCAACTTTTTAAGCTCTCCAAGGTCCAGGCGCATCAGAGATGGTACCCTATTGAAAGCGTAGGATGGAATGCTCTCAATGGGGTTATTCCTGAGCCACAGTTCTCTCAACTTAGAAAGATACTCAAATGCCCCGCTGGGGATTACAGTCAGTCTGTTGTCAAACAACTCCAGAGTGTTGAGGCTGGCCAAACCATTAAAAGCCCCAACCTCTATTTGACGGATATTGTTCCTACCAAGTTGTAACACCTCCAAATGATGGAGATGCCGGAAAGTGTCCGCTTGGATCATGTGGATGTTATTCTCCATGAGATTGAGGTACCGTGTGTTAGATGGGATACCTTGTGGTACCTCAGAGAGGCCACGACGCGTACAGACCACTTTGCTAAACTGGTTACTGCAGGAGCAGACAGAAGGGCAGTTTTGCTGCCCTGAAAATGATTCACAGGGGATCCACATTTGCACCATGAGGTAGATTACAGAGAATAGGACGGCCTTCCAGGTATGGTGCACAGTTACCAGCCACAAGAAATTCATGATGTGGCACGTTCATAATTCACCATCGTCTGGGACTTGGCATGGAAACGAGAACTTGGCCCTACCCAGGCTTCAGGAGGCTGCAAATTCCCTTTTCCATCTATACACAGGTGGGAGTGGTGGTCAGTAGGAGGGATACTAGACAGTGAGACAACCAGCTTTTAAAAAGATAAATGGCAAAATATATTTCATCATACATGTGTTAAAAAAAAAAAAAAAAAAAAGCGAAGGGTTTTAATTGCAATTACCTAGGAAAGGATCTTTTCATATTCCTCATGCCAGTGCCTCTGTCCAGCACAACTGTGGGCTCTGTTTGTCCTTCCATATATTCCTCAATTTAATTACTGAATGAAATTACAGAAGGTAATAGGCATGTGATGGTGATGATGATGAGAGGCAAAATGGCTCCTTCAGTAGATCCCAAAGAAGAAGACGAAAAAGAAAAAAAAAAAATTAAGAGTAATGTAACAAGGGAGTGAGGCCCACTTGGCTATGCAGGTGCATCATTCTGCTGCTCCCCCGGGACTGGTGCCTTTTGCAGTTGAGCTATTCGTCCTTGGATTCCACTGCTGTCTCCGACAGAAGACTGGAGATTATCCATTTCTAAAAGAATCAAAAATGCAGCTTTCAATAGATTTTTTTTGAGATTGCAAACAAGATGCACAATTCCAAATCTTTCGAGCCCCTGTAATTCCCTTTGAAGGGCGCAGTGTTTCTCAGTCTCCTAATATTCCATGGGTATTCCTGCAATAGGCAGACTGTCTGCAGGATTCTGGTTTGTACAAAGAGAAAGGCAGCACATTGCAGGCATTGACTGCTGTGTTTTTTCCCCTCTCTCCTTGCTGCTTTTTTTTTTTTAACTAGCTTTGCTTTCCAAGCCACGGATGCAGCAGCTGCAGCCAATCTCTTGCACACTTAGCAATAATCCACCAATATCTCAGAGGAGAGCAAGTAAAAGGGGGGTCAAATCTGGGGAACGGAGAGCTGGTAGAAAGTACGCTGGAGAGGGAAACACACACACAGTCGCACACCTCAGTGCTGAGCCCTTGGTTAAGATTGGTCCGGTGAAGGGACAGATTTCACAGCCTTTTCTCTCCTGCCTTGTGGAAATCCCACTGTAGCTCCTTCTGTTGTGAGGTAGTGAGTTGAGTGCTTCTCCACGTTTTACCTTTAATTTCTTGTCCAGTTGTTCTAGCAGCAGGAGAGCAGGCAGCAGCACAGGCAGCGATATCAGAGCCCCGTAGCATTTTCCTCTGTTAACAGTCCTCCTCTCTCCCTGTTTGCTTGGTGTTGGAAGCAGCAGCCAACCAGCCAGGCTGCTCTCTCATCCTTTCGTCCTTCAGTCAGAACGTGGATGTACTGCTGACGCATACTGTTCTGTGCTGAACATTAGCGTGATGCAGTGCTCCTATGTATTCACACAGCTCCCCTCCCACTCCTCCTTTCCCTCTAGGGGTTAATGTTCAAAGCTTCCAGCTAAGTTGCATTGGCTGCTTCACATTCCCTTCCCCCCTTTATCTTTTTCTTCTATATCTGGGAGAGGAGTTAAACGGAGCAGGCAGTGTGAGTTTTAAGAGTCCACAGCTTGCAGAGACTGATGCTCCTCTGATTTTCTTTCAGTCAAATCAGTTAATGATGGCTTTCAAATGCTGTACATTTTTTTTCCCCATCTCCTCTTCTATCGCATGTTCCATCCGTGTCTTAGCCTGCATTGGGATAAATGCAGAAATGAGGCTTCAGCTGCCAGGGGCAGGAAGGATGCGATTGGCTCTTCTGCCAGTGCAGCGTCATCAACGCCAATTGCTGACTTTGCTTCCCTTTGACGGCAGGGGTAATCTGCACCCCCTGTCCAGCTCCCACCCTTCTACCCCTCTGTCAGCACACTATTCGCACGCCCCCAAGTAGAGAGAAACAGTCAGAAGCAGCACCAATCCACTGGAGTGGCTGTGAAGGAAGGGGAGGGGGGCTATTTGGGAGTAAAGAAGGGAAGCGTTAATGCCTGGTAAAGCTAGTGCTGTGCCATGTTCTATCTACACTCTGGTGTTTAACCCCCTGCACTACAAACTGGCTGTATCTTGGGTAAAAAATGTGACTGACATTCAGGATCTGCAGAAAAAACTGAGCTCAGGAGGCTGGGTTTCCATTCTATGACCTGTTCTCTGCACGCTCTCATCAAACCAACCTGTGAATCACACTAGCTTATTGCTCTGGAGCAAGCCTTGAGAAGCTGCATCCTCGTGTATATGCTGTCTCCCCCTATGTGCGCTCACAAGGAAATGCCTGTTCTGTTCAACTAGCTTACCGTCAGGTGGAGGTGAATTCATTGCAGGGAGCAGAGAATCTCTTGTTACTGTTCACCTGCTGCTGGCTCCTGTGCAGCTTACCATGATCTCGTACTCCTCTTCAGACAGGTAAGTAATATGGTTTGTCAACTACTGTAGTTAGAAATGCAGTGAACACAAAAGAAAATTAATGATGGTTGTTTTTGATGTTCAGGTGAAGTTTTATGTGTTATAGTATTAGTAGTATTGGAATAACTGTGTGTGTTATTGCTTTCCTAAAAATGCATTGATTTTCTTAAATCTGATCTTTTATTTAGTAACCTCCAAAGACTTTTTGTAGCAGTACACATGAATATGTAGTGCCGCTGAGCACTTTAAACTGCTTTCGCCTCTTCATGCAGGAGTTGGGGAGCCAAAATGACATTTGTTAACCTCCTAGTGTTTATCTGTGGGAACTTGTGCTTTGCATAGTTACTTTTATCCCTAAAGCATATTCCCATTACCCAGTATGCTAGGTGGTTTTCTTTTATGGGGGCCAATTTATCTATATCATAATGTTTTTTAAATATCTTTACGTAATTATCTGAATTATTTACTGAATTATTATATACAGAACAGAAAGCAAATTTATTCTTGAATAGTATATATTTGCTGTTTTTTTTTTTTTTTTTTAGAGTTCCGGAAGTTGACAAAGTTTTAGATTTTAGCTCATGGCTTTACCCAGAACAATACCGGAGTTTGGTTACAAATAGATATGATGATCTGCAAAGCATAATAACCTATACCGAACACAGCAGACTAGTTGAATTCTGATTGGTTGCTAGAGTAGGTGCATTGTTTTGTTTGCGGTGTATGTGTGTGTGCGTATGTATATGTATGTGTGTATATATATATGTGTGTGTATATATATATATATATATATATATATATATATATATATATATATATATATATATATATATATATATATATATATATATATATATATTTTTTTTTTTTTTTATTATTAAATATTTATCTTTTCTATAAATAACATTTTCCACTATTTGTTGCCCAGTCCAGCAGTCACTTAGCTTTCACTGGTACATAAATTGCTCATTTACAGACCTCTGATCTTTCATAAGGTCTGCCTTTGCAGATTTGAAGGAGGGTGTTATTATTTAAATGCTATTTTCGATTTTATATCTTGCAGTTCTGCCGAATTGATTTTAACACTTTCTCCACCAGAGGGACCTGCAGATTAGAATTGCTTTCATATTTGAATTTGATGGCTTTATTTGTAAAGGCTCAACCAGCAACTGATAATTGTGTTTATGCAGTCAAAGGTGAATCAGTAAAAATATGGATAGTTTTCAGCAACAATTTAGAAGGGCAAAGCTGCTTCTGACTAGAGTATGTCAGATTGCTGCTGCCTCTTTTGTCAACACTGACATTGATTAATTTAGTAACATAATGAATTGGCTAGTAGAGCAAGTACAATATTGATATTTTGAAGTGGCAGCATCTTATATATGCGACTCCTTAGGCAATACCTGCTAAGAAAAAGCCACACGGAGGCAATGATAGCGTCAAAAATACCAGGCAGTAGTAAGAAATGCAGTGCCTGTGTAGTGCACTACATACGTTGCTCATAAGATTGTCATAAATTCACATAAGCCAGAGAAGACAGTGCCGTGCTCATCGAAGCACCTCATGCTGCCTATAGGAATTAGAGCTACGATTATAATTCCATGTCTGTTTAACAAAAGCCTCTGTACAAGCCACTGATACATGTAATAATTAACCTTTAGCTGTAGTGAGTTGGGTTTAGATTGAGGGACTTTTTAAGGATTTGATTACAGATAAAAACAAAATAAGTCTCAAAATAGGGCTAATGGGAGACATTTGTTGTGCAGTAATAGCTGAACGTTGTGAGGATTTCCTGCATCAAAACCATTGAATGCTCGCCTCATGTGGGCAGCAATCCTATTACTTCTAAAAAATGTAGAAGCCATGTTTACTGCTGGAAATAAAACGGCCAAAGCTTGGGTGCAGGATCAAATTTACTAAACTGTGCTATGTACTATTTTTGGCTAGCCATACAGTTTAATGATTAGTATTTGATAATGGCATATAGCTGCAGTGATGAGGAATTCTGTTGAGCTCTCAGTGACGTTAAAAAACCTATTGATAGTGCAGATCACCCCTAAATGATGTTGGAGTTGTGCATTCTAAACTTGTGATGTGTGTCCGCCATGTATTAAAACCACATTTAATTAAAAACCCTATGACATGCACTAGGGAATAATGTTGCTTAATGAAATCCATTAAAATGACGGTATTAAATGAAAACTAATCTAAATGCTTAATCAGAACATCTAACGCCTAACCTTGATTTATTATAAAGTCTTATTCCATTGTATTTTTTTTTTTTTTTTTGGGGGTGGGGGGGGGGGGGGCGCTGTGTTCACAGGGTGTTTGATTATCTTACAAGCATGTCTGTGGTTTCTTACACTTCCAAACAGACCTAATCTCCCATTTAGGACTATGTCAAAACTGCATTTTGTGGGTATACTAAAGGGAATATTCTTGATGCCTGTAATGGGCCACCCCCTTTAGCACAACCTATGTAGCTACAGCTTTTCAGGCGTTCTTGGAAAGCAAAGGTAATTTACCCCTTCCAGAAATCTTTCTTCTCCCATCTGTTTATCTGAAAACTGGTTGGATTTATGCTTTTTTCGATACAGTGTAATATAGCCATCATGCTGCAGCCTGATGTGTGGACTTGATCATAACCTGTGGAGAAATGTTTATCATCCGAGCTCTTTTCTTCTCGGATATAGAATTTATACCTTCATGGGGCATGTGTAGAAAATAATTTGTAATACTGTATTTTCTTTCATCGGTCTGTGAAGAATATGCTCATATAATGTGAAATATCTTGCTTTACAGAAGTTGAACAGCCTGCTACATATTAGACCTTTGCACAGTGTGTGGGGTTTGCTGCATTTTAGTGTTTTTTTTTTTTTTTTTAATATATATATTTATCCCATGAAGGCTGGCATACAGTGCTGAAATAAAGGGGGAGACCAGACACAAGAACAATGATAGTAGCTGGGAGACTGTGAGTTTGTCCACTAGCAGATTTTTACCTTCCACTTTTTTATCTTCTTTTCATTTTGGTCAGGTTTTAAAGAAAACTTCCATTATTACATTTTTTTACCAAATGGATACTACTTTGCAGAGCCATTTCCTGTGTTTTCAATTAATTCTATAATTGCACGTTATCTTTAGCATAGTCTGGATTTGTTAGCAGTGACCTTGGTTAGTTCATAGATGTCCTTCAGTGGGGCTTTACAGTAGAAATGAGCACTGAATGCAATAGGTGATTTAAGTGAACCTGGGCTCTTGATGTTTTCCCCCCAAAAAAAAAGTTAGATTTAATTATACTGATCTGTTAAAATTGATATTTGGTTGTCAGCAATATTGATCTAAAATATATCTAAAAGAGATTAGAAGTAGCCCATCACGTAATTTTAGATATATTTGCATAGTAATGTGTCCTGCAGAAAATTTGTGATACCAGGGAGCTGCTCAATAATGGGTGCTCTTTGTAGCTCCAGTTCAGGTCATATTTTAAGCTTTGACATATCACCCTTCCACTGTGCAATAATACCATTATTGACAGCTGGGGAATGCTTTCTGAATAACGCTGCATTGGCAAAAGGTAGAACCTGTTGGATGCACAAAATGGCATTTTCCTGGAAGTAAAGGTTTCCGAAATGGTGTTGCCTATGTTTCCTGTTTATCAAGTTAGCAAGGGGACATTCCATGCTCGGTTTAAATAATTATATTCATAGTCCATACCTCTCAACTTAACATGAGAAAGAGGGACACTTTGGTTAGAGGGATAACATGTGGCGCATGTTGTGGTGAAATATAGGCATGGCTTAAAGGGTCTAAGTGGCCAGTAATGTTCACACCAGAACTGTGTACTGTTGGGCAGGAGGTAGTCTGCCCGACAGTGCTTGCATGCAGTTGGGAGTCATGGTGTGTCTAGGTAATGGCATACAGAGTTAAAGGGTTTGTAAACCCTCATGTTTTTTCAGCTTAATGCATCCTATGCATTAAGCTGAAAAATTGACACTGACCAGCCCCCCCCCCCCCCCCCCCCCCCCCCGTTTTTTTACTTACCTGAGCCCCGTAATTCCCACGCTGGCTGGAGACGCGCTGTCCCTCTCTGCACAGGGTCCCGGCTCTTGATTGGATAGATTGATAGCAGCGCAGCCATTGGCTCCTGCTGCTGTCAATCAAATCCAATGACGGGGTGCTGGGGGTGGGGCAGAGTCTGGCATTTGTGTCTATGGACGCAAATGCTGGACTCGGGAGCACGCCCATAAGGTAACCCTCCAGGAGAGAGCTTCTCCTAGGGGGTTATCTGAAGTGAGGAGGAGCCACCGGGGAACCCCAGAATTCGAGGATCAGGGCCACTCTGTGCATAACGAGCTGCACAGTGGAGGCAAGTATGATATGTTTATTTAAAAACAAGCCCTAAAAATCTATTTTAGGTGCTCCGCCCGGTATTTAATGTACTGGATGGAGTACAGTTAAAGAATATGTAAACCCAACATTTCATATTCCTGATACGTGCCTGCTGTGCCATGTACTTGTATGAAAACGTATCCTGTTATCGTTGTATTGCTTCGTTTTGTGAAAACCCTGATGTAACTGCCCATTTCTCTGCTTTTCTGTTAAAACCTGACCACTCTAAGGAGAAAACAGCGTGGTCAGTTCTCTAGTTATGCTGGGAACTCGGGGTGCTTTCCTTCAATAATTAGGCTTGTCCTTCACTGGGAAGATCAGTGTACTGCCGCTTCTCCTACCCTTTTTGCAAACGGAGGGAATGTGATCACCTATAAAAAAAAATAAGGGGTGGAGGGGAACTATTTTATATAATTTTTTTAATAGCTATACATAATTATTTTGCCTTTCATTCCTATTTTAAGCTGATTGGGTTGGTTTACAAGGTGAGAGTTTACAACCACTTTAACAATTAGGCCACAGTATGGTAAAGGAAAAAAATGGTGTACAGAGTTAAAGCGGGGCTCCACTGCCCCTAACATTTTTTTTTTAAAAGCCCTTAATAAACAGTATATTTTGGCATTTAATTACTCACCAGTCTGGGTTTCAGGAGTGTAGTGCCTTTCGTTTTTCTAGTAAAATAGGACTAGAAAGAACCTGTTGCAGTTCTCCATCTTGGCTGTGGGCGAGTGAAATCTCCAGGTGTTCTCTTCCTGGATTTCACTGACACCCATTCATTCTAATCTCGCGCATACGCCGTCAGCAGCTCACAACGGCGGCGGCGTCAAGTCTCGCGCAATCTCGGGCCAGTCAGCCGCACTGACTCCTGGGAGCTATGACACAAGCTCCCAGGAGTCAGTGCGGGCTAGGGGATATTACGTAATAGGCGTAATATCCCCGCCCATATCCGAGGGACCAAGAACCAGGAAGCGATGGATGCCAAGAAGAACAGCTAAAGGTAAGTAAAAAAAAAAAAAAAAAGAACCTGCCGTTTCGGATCGAGGAAGGTGAGTACTTTTTTTTTTTTTTTTTATAAAACCGGGTGGCGCTCCACTTTAAAGTGATTATAAGTGATCACCTTGTAGAACAACCCATTCAGTTTAAAATAGAAATGAAAGGCAAAACATTTTTGTATAAATAAAACCTTTTATAAATACCTTTTCTCTCTTCGCCTTTCAGGACAGCACCTTGGAGAGAGCGCAGCTCCGCCTTTACCCAGGAAACACTGCGTGACAACGCCCCTTTTTAAGATCAGCTGCTTCCACCATGCCTTCAGTTTTAGTGTTTCCTCCGCCATGGTGGAACACTGCTGGGGAACCAGGGGTGCTGCGCTCTCTTTAAGGAAAAAACAAGGGTTTTGGCAGTGCCTTGTGCTTACGTTCGCAAAGACCAGCCCAGCACCTTCCCGAACGATGGGTTAGGTGTTCCGGTGTTCCCTTCCTTCGTCGGCTCACAGGAGTAATGGACTGCCGGAGGTTGATCGCCCGTGCGTTCGGGGGGCCGCGGTTGTGCTCAGAAACGAGCGTTCCATGCCAGGCCTCAGCATGGCGGCGCCGAATCCCGGACGGCGGGGGACGCCAGTTCCGGTGGGTGGAGGCCTCCGGCAGGGCGTAGCAGCAATTGGTTCCAGCTGCTGGAACGCAGGAGGAAGGGGCAGGTCCTCTGGCCGGGACTTCCGTTTGTTTGGCACGGTCGGAAAGCCATTCAAAGCGCGCGGACGGCGGCTGCTACGATCGAAATGGAGGACGAATCTTCAGCAGCTATGGCGGATGCAGGCGCCCAGGCTCCCGGCCAGTCCCAGGTAGGAGAGGTACAGAGGGACCTCTTTCCTTTACATCACTGGGTGTTTTTTGTTCATGTATTAAGTTAAACCTGCAGCTGTCTGCTTTGGTGTAAAGGTCCATTAGCAGTTCAGCAGGGATTGAGACTCTGGGCACTTAGGGTGTTTGGCGTTGGGGTCTATTTGTTGTACTCTTTAGTGGCTGCAGTTAAAGAGGACCTGCGGGTTCTTTTATTTCTGTCGTGTCAGAAAGCTACTGCTAAGTCAGAGAGAACTTCAAGAAAATGACCCTCATGTAAAAATCCTTTAAGGGACTCTTGGCCCAAACCCCTGTGCAGATCTTGCATTGCGGGTTTAGTGAAGGAGGAGTCCTCACAGGGGTGCAAGGAACTCCTGTCTTCAGTGAGAAAAGAAATAGCAGAGGCCCTAGGGACAGTACGCTCCCTTGTGAAAAAAAACGTGGTCAGAGTTCCAGCCAAGAACAGAGTTCTCAATCCAGTCTCCCTCCGTCCACTTCTGTGCAAGTTGAAAGTGAGTCTGAGGAAGAAAGGGAAAGTATTCCTCCCTCAACGTTTGATTCTGATGTTGAGGAAGAGGATGAAGAAGCCAAAGCTTCTAGATATAAACTGTCACTTGAGGAAGTTGATGATTTACTCAAGGCAATTTATACTACACTGGAGATCCAGGAAGAAAAAATTCAGCTGTCAGTACATGACAAAATGTACCAGGGGCTGGAGGAGGTCAAGCATAGTCTTTTCTGTACACAAAGTGTTAACAGACTCCATTAAAGGAGTGGAAGGACAGAGAATGGACAGTTCTTCTCTAAAGCCCTTAAAAGGAGGTTCCCTTTTGAGGAGAATGGGGAGTGTGTTTGGATAGATACTGCCTTCTCTCAAGTGTACAGAAAGACGGGCTTAGCCTTTGAGGATAGGGGAATTCTCAAAGTCGCTATGGACAAAAAAGCAGATGGGCTACTGAAGAAAGCATGGACTCTTCTTTAGCCAATCTGAAACCTGCAATGGCAGCCACAGTGGTGGCCAGAAATTTGGAATGCTGGTCAAACCAACTCAAAAATCAGGTGGTGGCAGGTACCTCCAGGAAAGAATTATTAGAGTCCTTCCCTACTCTATTAAAAGCCGTCAAATTTATGACTGATGCCTAGGCAGAGTCCATCAAAATGTCTGCCAGGTCATCAGCACTGGTCAATTCCGCAAGGAGAACCCTCTGGCTTAAAACCTGGTCAGGGGATTCAGCCTCTAAAGCGAAACTGTGTGAAATTCCCTTTTCAGGGGATTTGTTGTTTGGTCCAGAATTAGAAGGCTGTACTTGATAGGACAGCAGACAAAAAGGAAGCTTTTCCTCAGAAAAAGGACCAAACAAAGAAAATTGGAATCCTCAGAGAGGAAATGACCAGCTCCCAGTAGGCGGGAGGTTTCAGGACTTCTGGTTTAGTTGGGAAGAAACAACAAGAAGTCCATTTGTTCTAGGGATAATCCAGCAGGGTTACCATCTAGAGTTTTTAGAAGACCCCCCAAATCGGTTCTACATAACAAACTTGCCGAGGGATCAGGAGAAGGCTCTGGCTATGAAGTCCCTTCTTCAAGAGCTGATGCAACAGAATGTCATCTCTCAGGTCCCAGAGGGGCAAGAAGGAAAAGGGTTTTAGTCCCATATATTCTGGGTCAAGAAACCATCAGGAAAATTCTGCCTGATCCTCAACTTAAAGCTGTTGAATCGGTCCATAAAGTACAAAAAATTCAGGATGGACACGATTTTTTCGGTGAAGAACTTGCTGACCCCCAGGTGTCACATGGCCTCCATCGATTGGAGAGATGCATAGCTCCATATCCCAATAGCACCCCAGTCCCAGAAATTTCTGCGCCTCGCAGTCAATCTGGGAAAGGGGGAGATCTGGCATCTACAGTTCAGAGCCCTGCCATTCCGTCTCTCCTTCTCACCCAGAGTATTCACGAAAGTGATGGCAGAAGCATTGGAACCCCTGAAACTGAAAGGGATCCCTATAGTGCTCTACTTGGGCGATCTGCTATTTTTCGCCGACTCAAAAAGTCAGGTGGAAGTCAATCTTCAAGTGACTCAAGCACATATAAGAGGCTTGGGTTGGCTTCTCAATATTCAGAAGTCCAACGTAAAGCCTGCCCAAAGAGTAAGGTTTCTGGGGTACGAAATAGACTCACTGGATCAGAAGATGGGTCTACCCCAAGAAAGAATAGAAACAGCTCTGAAGGCACTTCAGTCCAATTCAAGGTTCTCAGTATGGCAAGCCATGTCGGCTCTGGGTCTACTGACAGCAGCAATCCCCGCAGTACAGCGGGCCAGACTGCATGCTCGTCCGCTGCAGGCGGACATGTTGACAAATTGGTCTTTCCAGGAATCTCTGGAGGAAAAGTTCGTCATAGGGGTAAGAGCAAAAAGATGACTCTGGTGATGGAGGAACCAGAGAAACATCTCAAAAGGTCTCCACTGGTCCTTCCCAGTAACCCAAAGGCTGACTACAGATGCCAGCGCAGGGGGGGGGGAAGCGACCTCCTGGAAGAACAAACTATTCCAGGGGGGTTGGTCCAAGCCAGAAGCGAGTAGGTCATTAAACTGGAGAGAGTTTAAGGCTATTTCATCTGAGTCTTCTGTCCTTCCAGGAACTTCTAAGAAGTCAGCATGTCCAGATTTGGTCGGACAATATGACTGCAGTGTTATATCTAACAAAACAAGGTGGCACAAAAAGCAGAACTTTGTTGGAGTTAACCTGCCAAATACTGAGATGGGCAGAGAACAATTTGGCCTCCCTATCGGCAGTTCCACTTAAAAGGGACGGAAAACGCCTTGGCAGGTCTCCTCAGCAGGAGAAAAATTAAGAGCAGCAGAGTAGTCTCTGAATCAGGATCTATTCGAGACAATAGCCAAGAGGTGGGGTTGTCCTCAGGTGGACCTGGTGGCAAAACAAGAAAATGCAAAAATACCAGTGTTCTTCTCCCCCCAGAGAACAGATCAAGCTCTGGGGATAGATGCTCTGGCCCACAGATGGGATTTCTATCTGTCCTACGCTTTTCCCCCATTTTCACTGATTCCAAGGGTATTAGCCAAATTCAGACTGGAATCCACGGAACTAATTCTGATAGCTCCTTATTGGCCAAAGAGACCGTGGTTTGCAACCCTAATGAACCTCTCAGTAAAACCTCCTTGGAAGTTACCTAACAGGTCAGATCTACTGAGTCAGGGCAAGTTTTTTCATCCAGATCCAACGTTTCTCAACCCGGCAGCTTGGTTTCTGAAGAACAAATCCTAGGACAAAAGGGTCTAAAAACTCATCTCTATCCTTCTTGCAAGTAGGAAGAAGGTGACAGACATTTATTTTAAGGTCTGGAAAGTATATAATACATGGTGTTCCAGAAAAGACTTTAGTTTGTCTAGTACAATTTCAGTTATAGAATTCCTTCAAGAAGGATTGGAGAAAGGCCTAGTAGCTAGTACGCTCAAGACGCAGGTAGCGGCTTTATTAGGTTTTTTGAAAGAACCCTGGTAAGGGAGCCCCTGATAATTCGTTTTTTCAGAGCTATGGCTAAAGTAAAGCCTAGATCTGTGGTTATTTTTTCCAAATGGGATTTATCTTTGGTTCTTCAAGGGCTAACAAAGCTTCCGTTTGAACCCATAGAAGGATCATCACTTAAGTTTTTAACGTTTAAAACTGTGTTGTTGGTGGCAGTAACATCAGCCTGTAGAGGCAGCGAGTTACAAGCTCTATCAATTAAGGAGCCCTTCATGAGATGCTTACCAGATAGGGTAGTCCTAAAAACAGATCCAGCCTTTCTACCGAAGGTGAGCCCTGCATTTTCACCGGGCACAGGAGTTTATTCTCCCTACATTTTGCCCCTCACCGTCGGGGCCAGGAGAAGAAGCCTTCCATACCCTGGATGTCAGGAGATATCTTCCTAAGTATCTGGAGATAACAAGGGACTTTAGAAAATCATCCTCACCCTTTGTTCTAATGGAAGGCGCTCACAAGGGATGTAAAGCTTCCAAAAACATCCTTGGAAGATGGCTAAAGCAAGTTATTAAAGGAGCATACGCCTCTCTAGGTTTGGAGCCTCCAGAAGGAATCTTGCCCCATTCGACCAGAGCAGTAGCGGCATCATGGACAGAAAAGGCCGGAGCATCGCCTGAGCAAATTGGTAAGGCTGCCATATGGTCCAGTTTCTCAAACTTTTATAAAGCATTGCCGCATGGATCTGCTCTCAGCCTCAGACCAATCCTTCGGGAGAAAGGTTTTGCAGGCAGTGGTCCCACCCTGAAGTAAGTTTCTTGATTATCCTCTCCAAGGTGCTGTCCTGAAAGGCGAAGAGAGAAAACCTTAGTTAGACTTACCGGTGACGGTATTTCTACGAGCCTTTCAGGACAGCAGCCTACTTCCCTCCCTAGGTTATGATGTATAATGTATAATTATAGGGCATGGTAACTGTCTGCTTATATTTTCCAGCATGTCGGAGGATTTCTCAATAACAACTGAAGGCATGGTGGAAGCAGCTGATCTTAAAAAGGGGCGTTGTCACGCAGTGTTTCCTGGGTAAAGGCGGAGCTGCGCTCTCTCCAAGGTGCTGTCCTGAAAGGCTCGTAGAAATACCGTCACCGGTAAGTCTAACTAAGGTTTTTCCCTTTTTAACCACTTCAATACCCGCCCATAGTCATATGACGCCCACAAGGTGGATCTCCCATCCTGGGTGGGCGTCATATGACGTCCTCGGGTTCCCTGCCGCCTGGGGGGCGCGCGCGCGCGCGCCCGCGGCATCGCTCGGGACCCGGTGCGAGTGCCCGGCGGCCGCGATGTCCGCCGGGCACCCGCGATTGCCCGTTAAAACAACGGGACCGGGCGGGACCGTGGAGCTGTGTGTGTAAACACACAGCTCCACGTCCTGTCAGCGGGGAGGAGACCGATCATGTGATCCCAGTACAGAGGATCACATGATCGGTCTCCTCCCCTTAAGTCCCCTCCCCCTACAGTTAGAATCACTCCTATTAGGGACACACATTAACCCCTCCAGCGCCCTCTAGTGTTAACCCCTTCCCTGACAGTCACATTTACACAGTAATCATTGCAATTTTATAGCAACGATCGCTGTGTAAATGTGAATGGTTCCAAAAATGTGTCAAAAGTGTCCGAAGTGTCCGCCGCAATGTCGCAGTCACGAAAAAAAAAATCGCAAATCGCCGCCATTACTAGTAAAAAAAAAAAATAAATAAATTCAATAAATCTATCCCCTATTTTGTAGACGCTATAACTTTTGCGCAAACCGATCAATATACGCTTATTGCGATTTTTTTTACCAAAAATATGTAGAAGAATACGTATCGGCCTAAACTGAGGAAAAAAATTGTTTTTTTTTTTTAAAAAATGGGATATTTATTATAGCAAAAAGTAAAAAATATTGTGTTTTTTTTCAAAATTGTCGCTCTTCTTTTGTTTATAGCGCAAAAAATAAAAACCGCAGGGGCGATCAAATACCACCAAAAGAAAGCTCTATTTGTGGGAAAAAAAGGACGTCAATTTTGTTTGGGTGTAACGTCGCACGACCGCGCAATTGTTAGTTAAAGCGACGCAGTGCCGAATCGCAAAAAGTGCTCTGGTAAGGAAGGGTGTTTAAAAGCCCTGTATTGAAGCGGTTAATCACATTCCCTCTGTTCTCAGCTGCATAAGAGCTGGGGGAGGAGAAGCAGCAGAACACTGAGATTCCCAGTGAATGGCTGTGCAGCAGGGGTGTGTTAGGACAAGTCTTATCATTGGAGGAGAGTAAACTGTGTTCCCAGCATAGCTAGAGAACTCACCATGGTGTGCTCTCCTGCTTAATGTGGTCAGTTTTTAATAGGTAAGCAGGGGGACTGGCAGGAACACCAGGGATTTCACACAAAGGAAACAATACAAAAAGAACAGGATACTTTCTCATACAAGTATATGGTACAGCAGGCACATACCAGGAATATGAAATGTTGAGGTAACAAACGCTTTAAGAACCAGCCTGCAGTATAATATGTGCAGGACAGCATACAAATAAGGAGCAGAGCACAGTATGTAACATAAAGGATGACATACAGAATAAACGGGCTACAATGTGACATAAGGAATGGTGTGAAGAAGAGTAAAGTTACATTTTATTTACCTAATGGCTGTAAGCTGACTGTATTGTGCTGTGTGGTCTACTGGCTTGCTTAGACAACCAGAAGTCCTTTGCTCCTGCAGCACACTCTTCTTGGGAAAGCAATCCAAGCACACGGAGCAGCACTGTAGAAAACCTAATTGGAGTATTGGCTCCTCTTCCATTCATTTGGTCACTTAATGGCTCCTGGTTTCCACACTTCAATCCCCATGTCTGTATTGGTTTCATCTTCCTGCAGCCTGCACTTGTGCAGGGTTTTCGAGGCCACACACAGGTTTTATGCAGCACAGCTTGCAAGGAACAGAAACATGTCTGCCTTGGTTAATCTCCAATTCATAGTGATTTGATGGGACTAGTAGTTTGCACAATAAAGATGAGGTTCTTTGTGCTTTCGTTTAAGTTCACAGGATGCGACAAGGACACTGCATTTCTAGGCAGGTAAGTTGGTATTTTCTGCAATTGCTGAAAATTTTCTTAGTGTGAAAAGTTATTACTTATGTAACCACCACATCTGTCTGGTAAGCTGCAAAATATAGTTTTTTCGGGTTTAGATATGCTTTATTACTTTCAAGTCTTTGAACTTCACCCACCCTTCTTTATGGAATCTTTTTGAAATACTGTATATAATTTCAGGCCATAAGTCACAGCATTTTGTTGTGAAGCGTACTCATCCAAAATGTTTTACTGTAATATGGAAGGGCTAGTCCAACAAAATTAACAGATGAGAAAAAGATTTAGAAATGTATATACTCTATATTTATAGTCTATATTTACCAAACTTTTCTAATTGTATGACGATTTTGAGAACTTTTATGCCTTATTGCAATGCATGTTAACACATGACTGAATGTGTATTAGAATGCATGAATGGCATTAAATATTTTTTAAGCTTTCCATGCAGATTTTTCCATGGGGACTAGAAATTACATCCTGGTTACATGATTTGCATTTTAATGAGCAAAATAAGAATTTGATCCCCTATCAATCAGCAAGATTTCTGGCTCCTAGGTGTCTTCTATACAGATAATGAGCTGAGATTAGGAGCGCACTCTTAAAAGGAGTGCTCCTAATCTCAGCTTGTTACCTGTATAAAAGACACCTGTTATAGAAGCAATCAGATTCCAATCTCTCCACCATGGCCAAGACCAAAGAGCTGTCCAAGGATGTCTGGGACAAGATTGTAGACCTTCACAAGGCTGGAATGGGCTACAAGACCATTGCCAAGCAGCTTGGTGAGAGGTTGGTGCGATTATTCGCAAATGGAAGAAACACAGAATAACTCAATCTCCCTCGGTCTGGGGCTCACTGCAAAATTTCTCCTGGAGTTTCAATGATCATGAGAGTGGTGAGGAATCAGCCCAGAACTGCATGGGAGAAGCTTGTCAATGATCTCAATGCAGCTGGGGCCATAGTCACCAAGAAAACAATTGATAACACACTATGCTGTGAAAAACTGAAATCCTGCAGCACCCACAAGGTTCCCCTGCTCAAGAAAGCACATGTACAGGCCCGTCTGAAGTTTTCTAATGAACATCTTAATGATTTAGAGGCAAACGAGGTTAAAGTGTTGTGGTCAGTTGAGACCTAAATCAAGCTCTTTGGCATCAACTCAACTCTCCTTTTTGGAGGAGAAGGAATGCTGCCTGTGACCCCAAGAACACCATCCCCATAGTCAAACATGGAGGTGAAAACATTAAGCTTTTGGGGGTGTTTTTCTGCTTAAGGGTTTCAGGACAACTTTGCCACAATAAAGGGACAATGGACAGGGCCATGTGCTGCCATGTCTTGGGTGCGAACCTCTTTCCCTCAGCCAGGGCATTGAAAATGGGTCGTGGATATGGGTATGCCAGCATGACAATAACCCAAAACACACAAGTGGCTCAAGAAGAAGCACATTAAGGTGCTGGAGTGGCACAGCCAGTCTCCAGACCTTAATCCCCTAGAAAATATGTGGAGTTCGAGTTTCCAAAGGTCAGCCTTGAAACCTTAATGACTTGGACCTGCAAAGAGGAGTGGGACAAAATCCCTCCTGAAATTTGTGCAAACCTGGTGGCCAACTACAAGAAACGTCTGACCTCTGTGATTGCCATTAAGGGTTTTGCCACCAAGTGGTAAGACTTGTTTTGCGAAGGGGTCAAATACTTATTTCACTCATTAAAATGCAAATCAATTTATAACATTTTTGAAATGCGTTTTTCTGGATATTTTTGTTCTGTCTCGCACTGCTAAAATAAACCTACCATTAACATTTTAGACCATTTCTTTGTCAGTGGGCAAACTACGAAATCAGCAGGGGATAAAATACGTTTTCCCTCACTGTACATTACAAGGATTTTGACACTTTGTTGCAGATTCCTACCTTTTGTTTTTCTGAAGAAATCCCTGTGTGTTCCTCTGTGTGAGTGTGTCTAATGGGAGTGGTTTCATAATTATCAACCAGCTGCAGCACCTGCAAGTCTCGTATCTCACCAAAAATGACATTTTTGTCACAGGGGATGCCTGAAATCTATCTTAGTGCAGACTTCAAGAAAAATCAGTGAGCCAATCGCACAAGCAGGAGATTACAGAGCTACCGATTGAAAAGGAAAAGGAATTTTTAATTAAATTACAATATGACTTGTGTCGCAATTGTATATGCTAGATAATAATTTTTTTTTATTTGCAATTTTTTTCACAAGTGGAGTTAACCTTTTAAGTAAACAAGAAAATATATATTTTTTTAATTGTACAAAATTTAAATTGCATCCAAGCACAAAAAATAAATTGAGCCCCCATATACCCACACGTACAAGCATAACCGCACATGGGGTGCCTATGCCTGAAACAGCTGGTTGCGATACATGTTGCATATCACCGCACGCACTGGAATGAGCAGTATTTCTAGCACTAGACCTCCTTTGTAATATTAACCACTTCCCACCTGGCCACTGCATATGTACGGCCGGGTGGGCGCTCTCTCCTGAGTGGATGTTCAGGAACGTCCCTCAGAAGGAGGGGGATCGTGGGCCTGCCTGCACAGCGGTGTGATCCCGATGCGCTTGTGTCACCCGAACATGCTGCATCTCAGAATGGCAGGAGGGCTCTGTGATTGGCCCTCCTGATCACATGACGGCCGTGTCCACTCACAGCCATCAAGTGATGTAAACAGGGTCGGTTGCTAGGCGATCGGCTCTCCTCACACGGAAGTTGTCGTGAGGAGAGCGGATCTCTGCAGCCGGCTGGTGATCAGGGAATATGAGCTGTTTTTTTACAGCTTTTTACTCACTGATCACCAACCTAGTGTCCCCACACATGTAAAACACAAAGTAAACACACGTCCCCAAAACGCATGTCCCCCACATATATAACAGTAAAATCACATGTCCCAATGATCATTTGCACACATATGTCCGTGGTCACCTGCGCATATCTGTACATGATCATTTGCATACATATGTCCATGATCACACAAACCAATTATACACTTAACGGGATTTTTTTTACCAAAAACATGTAGCAGAATACATTTTGGCTTGAATTTATGACATTAGATTTTATTGGATTTCTTTTAAAATAGAATAAAGAAAATATAGATTTTTTTTTTCTCCCCCCAAATTTTCGCTCTTTTTTTGCTTATATTGCAAAAAAAAAAAAAAAAAAAACGGAGTCGTGAATAAATACCACCAAAAAAAAGCTCTATTTGTGCAAACAAAATGATAAAAATTTCATTTGGGTACAGTGTAGCATGACCGCGCAATTGTCATTGAAAGTGCAAGAGCGCTTTTGCTATTCGGCACTGTGCTATGTTAACTGGCAATTGCTGCGCAGTCATGCAAAACAGTACGCAAATGAAATTTATATTGTTTTTTTCCACACAAATAGAGCTTTCTTTTTCTGATGATAACCACTGGGTTTTATTTTTATTTTTTTTATTCTATAAATGGAAAAAAAAAATTTGTTATAAAACACATCGAATAAAAATAAATCTAATTTCTTAATAAATGTATGACAAAATGTATTCTGCTACATATCTTTGAAAATGTATCAATTCTGAGGCACTGATGGCTTCTAATTTCTTGAAGCCCTTAAAATTCCAGGACAGTACAAATATCCCCCAAATGAAAGTAGACAGTCTGCGGTACTTAAAGTAGTGATCTGTGATTGGCCCGGGTACCATGTGATAGGTGTGGGCCAATCACGCCATCTCTGTATAGTAAATGCAGCTTTTATGAATGATATTCATGTATAACAGCTTTGCTGACATGATCATGTGATTGCATAGCGATTGCATGATCCCTGGGCCACCCAAAGTGGCCAAGTACCAGGATCCATAATCCGCTGTGTCCTGGGCTATATGACGTACATGTTCATCATGCAGCTTGCCCGTGCCACCAGCCTGCAGTAAATATACAAGTGGTTAAAGGAGATGTTTTTTTTTTTTTCCCCCCCCCATTATACTTGCCTAGGTGGATGCAGCATCGGTTATATGCTGCATCTGTCCCCTGGAGTGTCTGCACTGAGAACCGAGCCATCCAACACCGCCGATGGCTTGGTTCTCTCGGCTTCCTGAGCAGAGAGCTGTTGACTGTCAATCGGCAGCTCTCCTGCTCTGCTCCTCCATGCTCACTTGAGTGCTGAGCTGTGGAGGGGTGGGGGAGCAGCCGCCTCAGCGGCTCAGTGAGAGGCTGGGATGGCGATACAGACTTCCAGAGTCAGGATGACGTGGTGCCTGGACGGATTCCTGTGACCTCAGCAGAGAGTGGACTTCAGTTCACACTCTGCTGAAAACGAGTGCAAAATCGAATTGCACTCCTGTGACCCTTAGGAGAAGCCCAGCCTAACGAGCTCAGTCTGGACTTCTCCTTTTAATGGGAGAAAGCTGAGCAATGTATTGAGACAGATTCACCCTGAATTTCTTCAGAAATGCTAGCATGTCTGTCATGACTCCTTCTCCTCAAACATCTACAAGGTATAATATTATATATATATATATATATATATATATATATATATATATATATATATATATATATATATATATATATAATTAGTGGGGAATTCTCCTATTTGACTGCAAAATTTAACACTTTTTTTTTTTTCTTGCCGTCTGTCCTGTAGGGTAAAGTCACCCCTCCTGGACAGAAAGTGGTGGGATATCAATTTTTTTTTTTTTTTTTCCAGCTTTCACTGGAACAGGGAACAAGTCTTACAATAATGCACAATTTCTATTAATGGCTGTTGAGCCGGAAACTATCCCTTACTTTTGAAAACGTAAAAAATGGCTTTAAAAAAGCCTTTGTAATTTTGTTTGACCGCAGTTCACTCCTCCCTGAAAAATCAGGACAGTGCCAGCCCAGCAATGGTTTGTCCATTCCTCACACCTCATTTTCTGCTAAACACCAGTCATTGCTCTCTAAATGGATTTTTTTTCTCTTGCAAATCCATTAGTGCTTTGGGTTTAGTCCAGATTAGGGGATTAGCAGATCTGGATTTTGCATGATTGTCCCTGCTGAGCTGGTTAGTTTAAGTATGCTAATGGTGAAAGCAGTGATGTAGGAATTTCATCTGTTTGCTGCCAGACAAACTTTGCCAGTCTTCCATGGGTTTATTTCCTCTTCACTTCATTGGACATTTCCATATCAAGAAGCACGTTGGTTTGACTGGTGATCTGTTTGGCAGGGTATGATTTAATAAACACTGATGGGATGTCCCCCTTTTTGCTGTTAGCAGTGACTGAAGTGGTAATGAAAATTTCAGAGCAAATGTTTCAGTAACAGTTATTGAATCTTATTGGTAAGTATTTTGATTTGATATGCAGAAGTTTAACTTGGTCTCAACTTGAAGTTCAATATAACAATCGTGTTGCTTATTTTGAAACACTGCCTTAACACCATGTTGACCAAAACAAATTTCTTTCATTGTGTATTTTTATATGTGTGTGTGTTTTTGTTTTCATGTTTGTGAGGGTTTTTCCACCATTTTTGTAATGAATCAGGTGTAATGCTACTAAAATATTTTCCTTCCGAGAAAGCCAGTTGGTTTTGGTAGTAAGTTCTGTATATCATAGACTTGAATGACTTGAATGAGGGTTGAGACATCTAAACTATACACTATGTGAGATGTAACTTTGTTTTGTAAGGCTGGCAATAGATGGCTCATTATGGCCAAAATGTAAGCACTGGTTGGACCTGCAAGCACCATCAAGCTCGACAAAAGTTGATGTAAAAATTGCCTGAGATGGGTGAAAAAAATTGACCAGGCAGTGACTTTATCTATTTAACAGCAACGCTGTATTCAGAAAGCTGCAGGTGCCACTATTGTAGAATTCAATAGCTAACAATGCAGATTCTTCCATCCCACGCTGTTGGCATGGAATGTGGAATCTGTTGATTTTCTCTTCAGACTATGGTTGTGAGTTTGGAATCATTAAGTCAATCTTATTTGCATGCTAATTTTTAATACATTCTTAATAGAATACATTTTTTTTTTTTTTTTTTTGTGAAAGCAACCTCCATGTACCTGGGCCACAGCAAGTTATTAAGATAGGTTTCTGTATTGCTCCTCTGAGGACATTATACTTGTCCTGCAGATGTTACTTGTGGTTGCTGCTTAAGGATTATTTAATAGCACCGAAGACCGCTTTGGTGAAAAGGTGATAGAATGCCAGAGGGGATTTCAAATAACTGAATGCAAGTCATGGGTTTGTAAATCCAGCAGCATTCATGGTATGTTAACATCCAGCTGCTGCAATTCAGTACAGCAACTGGTGTGCATAGTGGTCCAGTCTGATCGGCACATTGCACTGCTTCTTTTTTTTCTTTCTTCAAACAAACTTTGAGATGGCACGTCTCATCATCTATTGCCTTGTATTGTGCTGCACTGGAAAAAAGCTGTGGTGGAGACTAGGCATTTTTGCCTTGTCCTGTAGTGGTACTGGAATGGCCACCCAACTCTGTCCTTCCGCATCTGGTGTGAATGTCCCCTCGTACATGTGTATGTGTGCTTTCAAATGAGTTTATCAGGCATGCTGGGGTCTACACAAATCGACACGCATAAGGCTTTGTTGCCTCTTGATGTACTTTTATTTCTACACACCACAGTGCAAACATAGACAACACCAAGTTTTGGGCGTAAAATCTTGTGCTTCCATTTTCTTTGTACTTTTATGAAGGGTTTCAGTAAAGTTTTGTAAATGCAGTGGTAGCCCGTCTCATTACCTTTTTTTTTTTTTTTTTTTTTTTTTACCTGTGGCACCCTCCAGCCAAAACAATTTCTTGGCCTGGCAATGGCTTTCAAAAATCCCTGCATGTCCTCAGGTTTTCATACAATGTTTCTCTATGCAGACAATTGTGTAATGTGTGTAAACAGGTGTTGTCTTTAAGTAACATGTGCAGTTATGTCAGGATTGGATATGTTGAATTGCATCTCCATTTCAAAGCCCCACTGTATCATTGAGCTGCACCAGGTCATTTACATTTTCTCTTGTTACTCCCACTTCCTAATGGATTTTGGTTGTTTACTGTTCTGTATTCTTGTCTGTGCATAAAAGCTTAAGTTGGTTCTTAGTACGGTAAACGTCCCCTGAGCATCGCTGGAAAGTGTCTTTCATAACAGCCTACACAGGTGAAAGTGTATGATATTTAATGCAGTCTAGATATTCCTGAGAGTTGGGCATTATTGTTTAATAATCTATAGTGAATCCCTATGGTTTGTAGAAGCCTTTTAGATTTACATCAAAGGAATTGTACGCTTTCAAATGTTGTTGTTTTTAACTAGGTTTTATTCTGGTATTTGCTGTGTTGTTTACCTTACCTTGTAATTTTAAGGGGTCATAAAATGTGGCTGCAGTTTGCAGTGTCATGGCTGATCGATCCCCCTATGTCCATGTATTCTTTTACTTGGCTTGTCACTATTCGCTAAATGAACAGGTAACTTCTTTTAGGCCATGTAGTATCCAGCCCAGGCCTTAACATTTCTTATGTGCTGCATCACAAATGTCGGATTACTAATGTTCTGAAAACACATCTCTTGCCAGCATGGTGATCTCTCTGAATGTTCTGCATGTTTGTGGCTGTGTCAGATCTAAATATTGCACCGGTGCTAGTCTGAGAGACCCAGGGATTGTGGGATGTATAGTTTCTCCACAGGGAATCCCACTGACGGCAGATGAGTGATATTAGTTAAGGACACGGTAGGTGCCAGCTCCTAAACCAGTTATTCACTGCTTATAAAGGGCACCAGGGGCTGCTGGCTCCCTAACAATAAGCTATTTCCTGGTTGTTGGGGTTCCGGCTCCTTGACAACCAGCTGAAATGAACTACATTCTTTAACTATTGCATGCCTGGACCACTATATATTTAACACATGCGTTTATTTTGTGAATAGACTTTAACGCTGTTTTATGCAGTAGTTAGAATGGGTTTGCTTTTTTAAGGAAAATACCACATACCATATAGAGCTGAGCCCTATATGTGTACATTGAGGCTGTTTATTGCTGTAAAGTAATTCTCTTAATTCCATTCTGTTTTTCTTAAACTCATGTGGCCAAATAATTTAAATCAAGCAGTTAATACATAGATTACCACATTGGATGATAGTCATGGTTGACTGTGTCACTGAAATCTTGCCTCCGTTGCCAATTTTGTCCATGTATTGCCATGATTGTCACAAATTGTGTTTACCACATTTGTTAAGCATGTATCATCATAATTATCAATTTTGCCCACTTGTTGCCTATGTATTGCCCCAATTTCCTTTATGTTGCCCATGCACAAGTCCATGTATTGGCATAGTTTAGTTCTACATTTGGGACCATATTGCCACAAGGCATTACCCCCTAAAAAAAGCACCTGCCATCATCAAACCATGTCTATTTAACCTGCAGTATTCTTACCTTGCCCATAATTTTGCATTCAAACGAATGCACTCTTCTGTTACACAGCCTCAAGCTCATGGGGTTTTTAAAAGTTGGCTTGCATGGAAATGCATATTAGCAAGTATAGCCCATACCAATAAATCCTGCAAATCCTAGAATGGTTAGTGATAATTACAGCTCAATCCTCCTCATTCCACTCTACATTTTCCTCAGCCCAAAAGTGAAAGGTGTGTGTGTGGGGGGACACATTTTTTGGCCAGAACGATCACAGACCTTGATCCAGCCCTGCAGGAAGTGTGTGTATGTATTTAGTTTGGAGACCCTAACAACATGGCTGTTGGGATGTGATATGCTGCTGATCCATTGAACTCCCTGGCACATGAAAGCTGCTTAAGCAATCAAACCAGAATTGAAATATACAAAATACTGAGCAAACCCGTTACTGCTTTATGAATGGTGCTAGGACTTTGCAAAGCCTTTTCTGTAAGTCTGTCTAGGAATGGGTCTTTCAGACTTTTTATGTTTGTTCCACTGCCAATAATGAAGTATAAATTGGCCTGCTGTAAGTTCTAAAAACCTTTAGTCATAAGTTGAGCATTCTAAGCTTTGAACATAAATCTAACTGATTTGTTTCTCTAACTCGACTTTCATATACTGCACAGGGCAACAGCCAGATCTTGAGCATTTGCATGGGAGCATTTATTTTGAAGTGTTCTGACCTGAATGGTGCTTAATTTGTGTATTTGGATGTATCCTAGACCAAGAGCATATACTCAGGTCAACAGTTCAATTAGAAATGAGCTGCTCGGGGGTGCTCTTGGCTTCCAATTTTCTTTATTGTGACAATTTAGCAGAGTTTAAAAATGAAATCTAAAATCCATTGGCCACTAACCATTTCATATGCTATGGGAAAAGTATGAATGATGTTACAAGGACTCGTATGTTTGGAAAGGAAGCATAAGGGTCACAATCTTTAGACAGGCATTTCCTATAGGTTTAAGACTGACTCAAAGGCCATGTTCTTTGCCTCTCTATCTGACTTGCTTGTTTAACCTGCTTAGACTTACCCAAAAGATTATAACCCTGTGACCTTTGGGTTTTTAGTTTAATGCATTGATTAATTGCCAAATCACCATATCAGGCCCCATTTAAATACCACATAGAAGTTCTAGTAGATGTTTATAACCTTTATCTTTGTGAGGAGAACTGTAGTTTTCTTTCCCTTCAACGACCCTGATGAGAATGGTCATAAGGCTTCATAGACTATCTGCAAACTTTTATGAAAGGTTTGCGCTAGTATAAGCATTTTGTTGAAAATATCTGCCACAGCTAAGTAGAATACTGAAACACGCATAAATGTATAATATATTATATATAATACATTTTTTTTAAATAAATGCCTACATCGGATTGTTAGTGCAGCGGCTCCGATCTGAGCTGTCTTTTTTTTTTCGTCCAACATGGTAGTGTGAAGCTTGCACATTTATCTGTACTGAGTCTGTTGGCATATTAACCCCATGGAATTATTTTTTATAGTCCATTTTTTTTTTTCTATTACACTCAGTTGATCTCCCCTGCTGAGCTATTGTGTTCTGACAGGGGGGCACCCCCATCTCCTCCCATCCCCCACCAGAACACACCAGTCTGCGGGGGAACAGGTCGGCTGCTGGTTTTTCTGCATGCTCGGCCAACAGAAGCCGGCCATTACAATCATAGTATAGACCTAAAGTATGGTTTCTTAGACACTGCATTTGACCTGAACTTTTCCCTTGAGCCTTTGTTTTATTAGCCATTTGTTTTATTTGAAAGCATGGACTTGTTCACCATTGAAGTCAGTAACATACTCCCATGGTAGGGTACAAAGAATGGTGTCCTTTAGATCCTTTTCCGGGACTAATATTTATCTTGAGAAAGGTATCCCTCGCCACATTTCTGAGCACTTTGATCTGTATTTCAAAATACTACCTATTCTACAGGGGTTGCTCGTCAAAGCTTGCTCTCAGTGTAGTTTACCTGACATGACATTATAACACATATATTAGGTATAACTTGGGAAATGTTTGCAGTTCTAGTGGTTGGAAAAAAATGTATGCGTGTGTATGTGTGTATATATATATATATATATATATATATATATATATATATATATATATATATATATGTGTGTGTGCGTATATCTGTGCAAAAGTTTTATGTAGTTCTAAAGGATTGTCATAAATTAGAATTAAATGAAAAAGATAGGTTGAAACAGTCATTAACTGAAACAGAAAAAGCTGTGTAGGAGGCTTAAAACTGGGTGAAGAACAGCTAAACTCTGTTACTAAGGTAAGATTGTGGAAGACCATTTGATGTCACAGGTCATACACCATGGCAAGACTGAGAACAGCAACAAGACACAAGGAAGTTATGCTGCTTCAGCAAGATCTTTCCCAGGCAAAGCAGATTGGGGTTTCCAGATGTACTGGTCAAGCTCTTTTTGAAGAAGCACAAAAAGGGGGAACGTTGAGAACCGTAGACAGTGGTCGACCAAGGAAACTTAAGGCACCAAATAAGACGGATCATGCTTACTTTTCTTTGACATCGGAAGATGTCCAGCAATGCCATCAGCAAAGAACTGGCAGAAACCAGTGGAACCCATCTACTGTTTGGAGAGGTCTGGCCAGAAGTGGTCTTTAAGGAAAAATTGCGAGCAAGAACCATACCTCTGACGTGGAAATAAGACTAAGCGACTCAACTACGCATGTAAACCTAAGAACTGGAGTGCAGAAAATTGTCAGCAGGTGCTCTGGACTGATGTGTCAAAGTTTGAAATATGTGGTATTAGTAGGAGGCAGTTTTCAGAAGAGCTGGAGAGTGCTACAAAAATAAGACAACAGTGAAGTATGGTGGAAGTTCCTTGCAAGCTTTAAGTTGCGTTTCTGCTAATGGTGATTTGGTCAGGGTCAACGTTGGCCTCAATGCTGAGAAATACAGGCAGATACTGATCCATCATACCATACCATCAGGGAGGCGTGTGATTGGCCCCAGATTTATTCTGCAGAAAGACAATGGACCACTCATGCAGCCAATGTCATGAAGAAACATCTTCAATGTAGAGAAGAACAAGTTCTGGAATTAATGGTTTGGTCCCTGCAGAGCCCTGATCTCAACATCGCCTGTCTGGGATTATATGAAGAGCCAGAAGGATTTGAGGCAGCCTACATCCACAGAAGATCTGTGGTTAGTTTTCCAAGACGTTTGGAACAATCTACCTGCCAAGTTCCTTCAAAAACTGTGTGCAAGTGTACCTAGAAAAATTGATGCTGTTCTGAAGGAAAAGGGTGGTGACACCAAATATTGATTTTGGTTTCTCTTCTGCTCATTTACTTTCTATTTTGTTACTTGTTACAAAATAAACTATTAATACCTCTATTTCTGAAAGCATTCTTAATTTACAGCATTTTTTCATACCTGCCTAAAACTTTTGCACAGTAGAGTGTGCGTATATAAATTGTGTTCAGATAGGTGACAAAACTGATCCAAACAAAGGCTAGTCTCACATAAACAGATTCACAGCCGTTGCTTTTTAAGCCTGAGAGACAGCCACTGCTCCTCAATGGTGACCTAGGGGGGTGGATGATTGGGTCGCAAAAACATAAACACGGGTGGCTTTTGTTGTTTTTTTTTTTTGTTTTTTGTTTTTTTTTCTAATTCTCTCGAACAGGGTATTAAACAGAGAGGCATCCAAAAGTACAACAGTTATGTGCTTTGCTATGACGGTTGTAAATTGGCCACACTCCGTTGGACTGCATTCACTTTGTTTTGCCCAAAATGAGGATATAAAAAGATGTTGAAAATGCTCAGATGCGCAATTGTTTTTGTACTTAGAATCTGTTATAATATTGATTTAATCTCCAGTAAGTACTGTTCTTTCAAAAGGAAAATATCTCCAGACTATAGTGAAATATATAAATCTTCTACAAGTTCAGATAAAATTTAATAACAAAAAGGTTTTCATTTAGTTTTGTAGCTTCCCAAACACAAAGATTTATGTGTAGGAGGTGAGGTGCACTAGCACGTTCTGTTTAATGACCCTCCCAGATATTTTACTCTTTTTGCTTAACGGATAAGTTCACCTTTAGTAACATGTTACACCTGTACTTATGGTGTAACATCTTACTAAAGAGCACCTGTCCGCACCCCCTGATCCCCCCCCCCTCCCCGCACTTTGTCACCAACAAAAAAAAAAACGCAGCTGTTCAGGGCTCCCCCCACACAGCCGAGGCATTCATTCAATGTGGCAGGCCGCTTGTAGTTCTCAGTGAACTGTCAAGGCGCTCATGAAGGCTCTCGAAGTTCATTGACACTTCTGCAGCTTTCACCATAAAGTCCATATAGCAGGCGTCTGAAAAGAAAAATGCACCTTTTTTACCTGCAAAAATATGTACATTTTATTTTTAAAGTTGAATGTATCCTTTAAGAACAGTATACACAAACGCATGCTTGTTGAGCACCATTTAGAAATTTTAAATACTCATTTTAACCACTTTCAGACGGGACCATTTTGCTGGCTTAAGACCGGACCACTTTTTGCGATCCGGCACTGTGACGCTTTAACTGACAATTGCGCAGTCATGCGACGTGGCTCCCAAACAAAATGGACGTCCTTTTTTTCCCACAAATAGAGCTTTCTTTTGGTGGTATTTGATCGCCCCTGCGGTTTTTATTTTTTGCGCTATAAACAAAAAATAGCGACGATTTTGAAAAAAAAAAACGCATTTTTTTACTTTTTGCTATGATAAATATCCCACAAAAATATATAAAAACATTTTTTTTCCTCAGTTTAGGCCGATATGTATTCTTCTACATATTTTTGGTAAAAATAATTGCAATAAGCGATTATTGATTTTGGTTTGCACAGAAGTTATAGCATTTATAAAATAGGGGATAGTTTTATAGCATTTTTATTAATACTTTTTTTTTTTTTTTACTAGTAATGGCGATCAGCGATTTTTATGGCTGACATATCGGACATTTTTGACACATTTTTGGGACCATTGTCATTTATACAGTAATCAGTGCTATTTAAATGCACTGATTCCTGTGTAAATGACACTGGCAGTGAAGGGGTTAATCACTAGGTGGCAGTGTAGGTTACATGTTCCTAGAGGCGTGTTTCTAACTGTGGGGGGGGCGTGGCTGTCAGCTAGTGAATGCTGATCTCTGCTCCAATCACAGGGAGCAGAGATCGGCGTCGTTAGGCAGAACAGGGAGATGCTGTTTATTTCCGCATCTCCCCGTTCAGCCTTCCCGTGAGACAATCGCGGATATCCCCGCGGCGATAGAGTCCGCGGGACGCGTGACCAGCCTCACGGGGGTCCCGACCCGATGGCACGCAGCATCTTAAAGGGGACGTACCTGTAAGCCCTTATGCCTGTCCGTGCCATTCTGTCGACGTACATCATCGTGCGCCGATCGGGAAGCGGTTAATTGACTTTCTTATCCATTTTAGAGCATGATAGATGGATGCATGAACAATTAGTATCTCTGGTGATCAAAAATGCTTAATTGTAAAGGCTTTGACCTTTTGGCTTTCTAGTTCTCACTCACAGAAAACCTAGGCTCACTAAGTGAAAAATTGTCTCGCAAGCTTTGACACTATCCTCAGTTTCATGCCTCCGGGTACTGTTCTGATGTTCTCCCCTAAATCACTTAGTCCTCCAAATGACTAAATGCAGCGATTTCTCCTTTTCATATCTGCAAAGAAAACGGTAAGAACAGTACCTGCTCACGTTGATGGAAAATGTGAAAACAAGCAATGTATGGGAACATCCATTATCACCCTTGAAGGAACTCTAAAATTGCCTGATACTCTCCTGATCATGCTAAGCAGTGCAAAAAATGCTGTTCTCGAAGTTGCCATGATCAAGCCATCTATAATCTCAGGCTCTTGTTCTTGCTACACTGACATTGCACGATTTTGTTTTGTGGTGGTGTTTTAGCTGAACCTGTACATTCCAGACTAGTAATGATTGCGCTATAATATTTTAAAAGCAGTCCCAAGTATCTCACATTGTCACCCCCAAAGAAAAGAAGGACCCAGCACAGTGCTCAAAATAAAGGCCATTTTCTATTTAATAGAGACCTGAAAAAATTTATACCAGACTCTGCAAATCCTCTCAAGACACGCATTCCCTCCATGATACACCTAGATCACATAGGATTTGACCCCTACAGAGGAGCATGTGACTAATAATTTCCTTCCCCTTTGCCTCCTTTTGATAGCTGTAGACAAAGCTTTCAACTGCCTAGCCTGGAAATTCCTTCCTCCCCCCTAACTCGAATTGTTTTACTGCTACTTCTAACAAAATGTATGGCCCTTTACGACTCATCTTTGGCACATGTGAGGATGAATGGTATCCTCTCGGGACCCATTTATATTCATAATCGCACCCGACAGGGGTGTCTCCTGTCATCCTTATTATATATACTGTATACTAGCAATTGAGGACCTAGCTACTGCTATTATAAAAAAAAAAAATACCCTCCTTACAGGGACTCTCTATTACCACTTGAGACTATAAGCTGAGCCTGTACGCAGATTACCTGCTGCTCTATATTTTGAACCCTTATGTCGCATTCCCCGCTCTGATCCGTAAGGTTCAAATTATGGGTATACCTAACCACTTCAAATACCTTTTATTTATTCTCCCCGATCAGCGGTCATGTGACCACCCGTCGCTCTCTCCCTCTGTATACACTACAGAGGGAGGGGCGGAGATATACCTCTGTCTGCTGGGCAGTCACGTGACCTCCCTCTGTAGTGTATACATCGGAGGAAGAGTGACTGGTGGTCACGTGACCGCTGATCGGGGACAATAAATTTATTTACAAGATTAATTTTAAAAAAAACGGCATGCAGTATATACTACAGGTTATACTAGCAGTGATTGTGAGCAGTAATGTTTGCACTGCTCGGAATGGTGCTACAAGGGGAGGGCGGGCGGCTCTCACACACAGCTGACAGGCAGAGGAGGACAGGAGAGACAGCAGACAGTGGATGACTGAGGCACGTAAACCAGTGTCGGGGCTTAGCAGCCATGATAAACCATTGTCAGGTTACAGAGGGGCAGGCAGAAACTCAGGATCAGAAAGTTTTTTTTTTTTTTTTTTTTTTTTTTTTTTATGATACAGGGGGCCAAATTACACAGCACAAGCACTGTGCGGTTATTCATGCTTTAAAGGAACATGATCCTGTGTTACCCTAAAGAAAAAAAAAATGCTTTAAGCTGACTTTACACTAGCACATTTTCAAACTAATACCTGTACAAAAATGATTTGTGCATTGGATGACAAATGCCATTTGAAAGTACTTCAACATTTTGTTTGCTTTTTACAATTTAAACATTTTGGGAACAATTTTCTATCCTCTTGCCATTTTTAAGCATTCTTTAGATGAAAATTTTTGAATGGAAAGCTTGAATATCACACTACCTGATGTGAATCTTTTTCAGCTGCGCCAATTTTTCCACTGCTCTCCTGGCAAACTTTGGCGATTTTTAAATATCTCCGCACATACCTTCCAGTGCACCTGGACCGGCTATTTAAACTACAAGCCCCTTTTGGCACAATCAGTAAAACCACGGCAGTGGTCCAAGTTAGCCCACACTTGGTTTGATAGAATGGTTCTTTACAAAATAGCTATCCTACCCCACATAAAAAAAAAAAACTCGTATGTTGACGTGTGTTGTCCTTGCTTGGTCTTGTGCCGATTTGCCTTGTACTGCATTGCTTAGCAGATGGGGAGCAAACGCAGTAAGACCAATTACATAATTGGCAATATATTTACACTAAAATATTTTCTGCTTGAAGCCCCACCATAAGGTATCAAAGTCTTTAGTGATTTTTAACCTGAGAATGACAAAATAGTTCCACTAAAGCAAACTACACATGTCTATTATAACTTTTCTTGTCTGCTCTTTTTTAGCAGACAAGTTTTTCATCTAGGGGGCTTTGAAAGGTCACTTCTATCTACAAACATTTATCTCTGTTAATAAGAGTATGCCCAGTGAATATTTTAGATCCCCATTGCTGCTGTTAACCCTGTGTGGCAGCAAAGTAACACATCCTAAAATGATGTCTGATTATTGAAAAGAATCTCATGCGTGGAGCTTTTTCTTTTTATTTGCCAGAAATTTGCATCCGCAATAAATGTCATTAAGCTGTCCGATTCTTACTAATCAAAATGTATTTTGTTATCCATAGATCTGCTCTTCTTGAATGCTGCTTATTATGTTATTTTTGTTTTATACAGTTTGTATTATAGCAATGCTTAAAGCAGCCATTCAGGTGAAATTTTAAAGCCGTATTAAACCCAAAACCAAAAATATTGCAACATACTAATCATTAGATGCATCCGTTTTTTGTTTTGGCTTTTCTTTTCTTTTCTCTTTTTTTATTTTTTATTTAGGGGTTCTGTTTTCATATTATTATTATTATTATACGCAATTTTATATAGCGCCAACAGTTTAGGCACTGCTTTACAATGTAGAGGGGGGACAGCACAATTACAGTACAGTTCAATACCGAAGAGACAGGGGAGGAGGTGGTGGTACAAAAAGGCAATAGATGCAGGGAATGATTTGATGGGGGTGATGACACTTCATGGTGATCTGGCCAGTTACACACCTATATTGGTCAGACACGGCTCTGGATGAATGAGCATAGGAGACACAGCAGCTTTGTCAGTCTGGGGGGGGGGGGGGGGTGTTATTTGTATTGGATTTGGTACCACTAACGCATTAAGGCCAAACTCCAGCTCATACTTTATATGAAAAGTTTTTTTTTTTTTTTTTTCTTTTGGGATAAAGGTTTTGATAAAGGTCAGCTTTCATTTATTCAAGCAAAAATGTTATCACCCCTGCCAGTGTTAAGTGGTTCTTCTCATCCATTTAAACTGATACATTCTGGTGGAAAGTTTGTGCTGTGAAAAACAGACTTCCTGGCTGGATTAGTAGGTGAAGATAGAAGAAACGAACCCTGAAAAAAGAAACTAATTCAGCCATCGCATTTAAAAATTGTTAGCTGTAATATAATTTGCTTTTGGGTTTAATAATGCTTTAAAAAGTAACTTATTTAGAGCGAATTTCAATGAAATGTGCACCAAAGTGTCATGAAGAGACTTGGTGACACTAAATATTCTTATTCTCCAAAAAAGAATCCATTCACATTATTATCTATTTTTCATAAAATTATTATTGCGTTTTTCTGCCTTCTTTTTCCAACTCGCGTCATTTGCTTGGAACGAGCAGTGCACATTACCGGTAGTTCCAGTTAGGGCTCTTTCACACGGACGGTCCGTATGTCCGTTTTTCATCCTTCCGTTTTCGGATGCAAAACGGACATTCATGTATCCCTATGGGATAGCGGGTGTCAGCGGATGAACATCCGCTGACAACCGATCTTGTCCGTGCCCGCTATGGTCCATTTCTGCAGACGGAGGAAAACCCTATTTTTTCATCCATCTGCAGAGCGGATCGGATGACGACGGACTCTACGGTCCGTCGTCACCCAATCTCCCATAGGGGAGAGCGGCGCTGTGACAGGTCCGTCCCTGCACAGTGTGCGGAGACGGACCTGTCGGATTCCTGCTCAGCGGAGATCGCTCCGGTGATCCCCGCTGAGCAAGCGGATATCCACGGGGCGGATCTGCACTGATCCGCCCCGTGTGAAAGAGCCCTTATGCTCACTCTATGCACACTAAAGATTTTGTACATAGTCCTAGTCCAGGGATACGTGAGTGAGTGTGGCTTTGTTCCTACATACAGTGTTGGAGAACAAACATAGCCACCCTTTTAACAGGAAATGAGATTACAAGAGCAGCAAAAAGTGATGGAGGCTGATAGCCTATTTTTGGTAGAAAAACATACTGGAATAGATTGTTTAAACCATAGTTTGTCACTTGGAGAGTAAAACCTTGATTTAGTAATATAGATGAGTCTGCAAAGTTCAGTAACCCCTAGCAAATCAATCACATATCATCTTACTTTGATATGCATAAGGTAAAACAAAAATGTGACTGTCATGGGTATGGTACTATATTGATTTCAGTTTGTCTTATTAAAGTGAACCAGTAGTATTAACAGCTGTGCCCTTTATCCGGAATCTTGTCAACACTTTCTAAGGAACTGCCAAGTTACATTTCCAGGCATTCTAGCTTTTTAAGAGGAAAAAAAAAAATTGTCTCGAGTATATGTGGCAGTTGAACTTTGGTAAGTATGTGGGAGCTGTCATTGCTGACTTGTACTCAGAGGTCCATATGCTGAGCTTGTCATCTTTATTTTGCTTTACTACTTAGTGGATCATTAAACAGGAAGAACCATGCACCAATAAAGTGCCAGAACACTGACTCATGAAGTAGAGTAGGAAGGACAAAGATGACAAGCGCCCCTTTTAAAAACAAGTCAGCAGTGACAGCTCACAAATTTGTATTCCCTGACAGATTTCCTTTTAAGTAGCTCTGAAAGCATGTTTCAGGAATTTAAAGTAGTTGGAAAAGTGGCATTTTCCCTGGTACCTAAAACCTTAATAATCCCTATGAAACTAGTTTGTTTGCAAGTACTGGTATTTAAAAGTCTATACCAATTAACTGTCCAGCATTTCATTGCACAGCAGAAGATCCATACATGTTATTTCTTTCTTGGAAGAAAATGCCTACAGTTTACTGAAACTGAGATGCTTTTCCAGTTATTGTGTTTATGAAAACATTTAAATACCACCTCCAGGAAGATATGTGTCCAAAAGTACAAAGTCACAGCGTACACTTTCATTTTAAAATATCTGCACTGTAATAGGAATACAAACAATAGTTATTTTTGACTATCCAATATAAGCTTATTTGAAAACTTTCCTTTCATTTTGGGAATGCTGCTGTTATCCTTTCCACAAATCCCTAGATTCCCTGTATGCTTTGCAACTTCTACTCTGGTTTCCTTTAAATTCTAAGCACTACATATCCTATAGTACCTTGCTTCCTGCATGCAGTGATGCTATGGTATATTTCATGTTCTGACTCTGCCTTCCGAAATGCCTTCTCTAGGCAGGCACCTCTGTATTTCAGTAGGCAGCTCTATGAAATTGATGACACAGCAGTGCATATTCACAGGGTATAGTGGTTGAGTGTCATAGAATCCAAGGAAGCAAGTGTGTTGGATTTTTTTAAAAAGTAAAGCTTACGAATTTTCAAGACCACTCCAGGTTAATAGGAGTAGGCTAGATATAATTGAAATTCATAGTGAAAATATGGTTTTACATTTTGACCATAGATATTCTTGTATTCTAATGTCTGGGTTAAATATTCTCTAACAATCTACTTAGTTTTATGCACCAAATGTGGCTAAGCTTTATAACATCACTAAAGAACACGAAGGCTGCAGTCGTTTCCTACCTGCATTGATTGTATGTAACATATGTCCTGTGTTTTGCATTCTTGCACTCCCCCCCCCCCCCCAACTCACCGTTTGAAATGACTTTGGTACCGTATCTATTACTGCATTGTGCTTCGTCTTCTCTACCAGTAATAATCTGTTTAGTTCTTTCCCAAAAATGGATGAAACATGCCATTTCTTTTTTTGCTATGATTAAATAGAGTCAAGCTTACTTCCAGATGCAGCAGTCATGGTTCTTAGCTCAGCGAACATCTTGTCATTGTGCTCATCTTTCTGTCACTAGTCATAGATGATTTCATAACTATCAATTGTTTAAAGACCTTTTATTGAGGGTGGGGATGAGCTCCTTTTTTGAAAGTACATTAAATAAGTAGATCAATAAAACTGAATAAAAATAGGTTGCTTGTAAATAGGATTTAACATGTTCTAGAAAAGGGTTAGCGCATCACTTCACACAATGCGTCATCTCTGATTATTCTGTACATAGCTATAGAAAAATCAATACACATTACCTGTTGTTGAAGGTTCTGGATATAGTCATTTCTTTTTATTTACGGAAGCTCTTTATATGGCGCATTAATTCGGCAATGAAAAATATCAGCAGTGGAGTTATATCACATTTAAATAGTAACCCCTTACATACTGTACATTATAATGGAATTGGGGGTATAGTGCCAGGAACAGCACATCATGTTGCTTGGGAATAGAATGTTTGCAGGGCATCCTGGGTCTTTTAGTACTCTGGAAGGCCATGAACCATAACGTGGACATCTAGATTCATGTGCTAAAATGGTGTTTGGGAGTGTTTTAAATTAAACATAAGACTAGGATTTCATATCCAAACTTGATGCCGTTTGTGCTTTCCCAAAGTATTTCTACCAAGGGCAGAGAGGTGTGAGAAAAGAGTTTAGCAAATTTATTATTACAAAGCTACCTTGTTTCCCCTTACACATAGGCCAATGATAGACTGGTTTTAAGTAGCAATGTAACTGAACTGAGAGATCTCCAAGAAAAAGTGTCATGGTTAACACTAAAGCAGAGAGGAAAATAAACTACACCAAAGAGAGAGGCATAGGAAAAGATGCCACATATAGAGCCACCGTGATAGTGTCTGAAAAAATCTACTAATTGTAACAAAATAGAAATGTATGAATACACAATGATAAATTACACAAAAAATCAATGAAACCTCCACCATCTAATGACAACTTTGTAAACGAACAGACAAATACAGACAGACTAACAACCAAATAAGGGAACGTCTTCACTACACGTGCTTAAATATGCGGGCCATAAGAATGCTGTATAAATGTAAGCAGTGTGGCAACACCAGATGTGGGGCCAGGCAGTCCTATTATGGAATGATGTAAAAAAACAGGAACCCGTATAACACAATGTCATAAAAAAAAAAAAATCGTACGGTATGCCGTTGATGGCTGTAAGGGTTATTTATTTGCTTTAGTTTAAGGGTTATACAGGTTCCTGCTTTTTTACATTATTCCATAATAGGACAGCCTGGCCCCACATCTGGTGTTGCCACACTGCTTACATTTATACAGCATTCTTATGGCCCAAATATTTATGCACGTGTAGTGAAGGCATTCCTTTATTTGTTAGTCTGTATTTTTCTGTTCATTGACAACATTGTCATTAGATGGTGAATGGTGGAGGTTTCATTGATTTTATACTTTTGTGTAATTGATCATTGTGTATTCATACAATTAATACATTTCTATTTTGTTACAATTAGGTTAATTTTTCAGACACTATCTCTGTGGCTCTATATGTGGCATATTTTTCTATGCCTCTCTCTTTGGTGGTGGTTCTTGTATGGCCAGCCGCTGAGCCCCACCCAACTACAGAGTGAGTAAATGAGTATCTGGTTTCCTCTATTGTTTGGTTGGCTTGCATATCTTTTTTCTCTCTAACACTAAAGCAGCCCATAGATTACTTTTTTTTTTTTTTTCCTTTTAACCAGCAGGTTGAAGACACTAACCGTGGATGGGGAAAGCCTCCCAGTTATGTATTGTAATCCCTAGCCATCAAAGTACACTGATCAGCTCTGCTGGCTGTAGCCGGCAGCACTAATCGAGTGTGGAAAATCAGGGTTAAACAGGTTAGTTGATTGGTAGATTGACTTCTGTACAACTAGCCTGCCCATACATAGATGGAAATTTTGATCCAGCTAGGGCCTGCTTAAGCAATCGTAAGTAGCAAAATTCCGTGGCAGCAGTCTAGGCATAGACAGTGGTGACATTAACAATTGAAATTCTCTTTCTTTAATTTCTTTATTAAAATAACTTTTCATTTAACTCTGTGCTCTGTTTGTACCTTGAAACATTTTTGAATAAAAAGATATTTGCTAAAAAGCCTTTGCTAGGCTCCCATAGATGGAAGATTATAACTGGGGAATGATGTTATATCGTGAGTGCCCTTCATGTCTCAGAACAACCTGATATTCCTACAATTGCAGTATGATTTTATGCTCGCGTATTACAATAAAACCTTACAGAAAAGTGTCACTATAGATTGTTGGTGAAAAGCAGGAATTAAATTAATGTAAATAACCTGAATGTCACATTATATTTTTTTTGTCCTGTAAGATAGGTAGAATCCTTTTAGTACCTATAGAGTAAATAGATCACAAAAACATCAGTTTTCTATTTTTCAAATACATTTCTTAAACCATTTGTTACCTTCACTTCTTGCACCTTGCATACCTTTTTGTTAACTTTGGGTACAAGGAATTTTGCCATATTTTATGGGTCTGCGCATTTGTACAGTGCCTTCTTGGGAGTTCTTCCATTCTGTCTCATGTACCAGGAGTTGTTTCAACAGCAGTAAATCACCTACCTTTCTTCATGGAAATCTATTCCAATGATTAAGCCACTTCGGTGAAACATGTCTGGGTATGGTTACATGGCAACTGTGAGGAGCATTTAACATTTAACATTCAACGTTCCAGTTACTGGGTGTGCTGTGCCGTGTGAAGTGAAAGAGAAAGGAGACAGCGTGGAGGGTGAGACATATTGGTATTAACGCCGGGTCCGCCGAGACCATAATATATCGGGTCACCACTGCTGGGTCCTTGTTTCCTGTTGAAAAGTTATGCTGAAGTGCCTTATTTTTATATGAAGGATGTGAGTACAATGGTTGAGGAATTTTGTGTGCTGTTGAAATAAATGGTTTACTCTACTTCACTATTGGAAGCATCTCTTTTTTCCTTATATGTGGAGTGCAATTATCTAACATTCTGTCTGGATCCATCTGTGACCCATGTGGAGCTATTAAGCGAGTTGGCCGAGCATGAGAGTGCAAGGCATATACTGCTGGTGAGTGCGATTCCTTAGGGTGCGGTAGCACTGAACACAGGTGGTGTGGTGGAAGATATTTTTTTCAAGTCACTTCAAGAATTTTGTTTAAAGACACTTCAAAACTTTATTTGCTTCAGGATTTTTCATTCACTTTTCTGTCACTTTTTCAAACATTATCACTACAAGTAACAGTTTATGGACTTTTGTTTGGATTTGTTTCCCTTTTTTGGACACCTGCAAAAATATATAATCACACTTCACTTTAATTTTTCACTTTATGTATATAGGTGATTAATTGTGTTGTTGTTTTTTTAGCACTGTTTATACATATTTTTCAGTATTGTTTACACAGGTTAAATATTTAGTTTATTCACAGACACTGTGATTATTAGCGCTACTGTTTTTATTCATTTAAAATCACTTTACAGAATCCTTTTAGTACCTATAGAGTAAATAGATCACAAAAACATCAGTTTTCTATTTTTCAAATACATTTCTTAAACCATTTGTTACCTTCACTTCTTGCACCTTGCATACCTTTTTGTTAACTTTGGGTACAAGGAATTTTGCCATATTTTATGGGTCTGCGCATTTGTACAGTGCCTTCTTGGGAGTTCTTCCATTCTGTCTCATGTACCAGGAGTTGTTTCAACAGCAGTAAATCACCTACCTTTCTTCATGGAAATCTATTGCAGTAAAAGCTCTCCCCTCAATATGAATACTTAAGCGCCTCATGAACAGGCAGCAGGCACAGTTGTGACTCGCACATATTTTTTCCACTAAATTGTTTGCTATTCCTGCAATAGATTTTATGAAGTAAATTAATCATCTATGGGCTTTTATTTTAAACCTCTAAACTGAAAAAAAGGGTTTAGCACTCTGCTGCCCAGTGAAAGGATGATAACCACACTGACATAGATAAGACATGTACTTGTGTTTGCCTTTTCTATTAGGTGATGTCTGGTAGAGGAGAGGTTTTGGCTTTTTCATGTCTATACAGTATAATTTGATGTACTTTTAGATGTATATGCCTAAAGCGAAGTGCATGCATTTGCAGGACTGAATTATGTGATCATCCCTTATGACTCTCACCATGTTGAGCATTATTTTTAACTGATGCAATACGTGTTAATTGAGGCCTGTAAATGTTACCTGTGACAATGCTCCTGGCCACAATGATTTTAAGATGGTACTAGGCAAAATAAGCACTTCACTGAGCACCTACCTACTTTAAGGGATTTTTTACTAAAACGAGCATTCAGAAATCTGGATCTGCATGGTAGCCAATCCGCTTCCAACCTCAGCTTGTTCAATTAAAGTGACACTAAAGCTTCAATTTTTTTTTTAATAACAAACATGACACTTACCTCCACTGTGCAGCTCATTTTGCACAGAGTGGCCCCGAACCTGCTCTTCTGGGGTCCCTCGGCGCTCTCGCAGCTCCTCCCCACATTATATAACCCCTAGGAGAAGCGATTTCCCGAGGGGGTTACCTTGCGGGCGCACTCCCGAGTCATTGATTCGGCGTCCATAGAAGCCCGGGGCGGGGGATTTTTTGGATTTGATTGACAGCAGCGGGAGCCAATGGCTGCGCGATCAATCCATCCAAACAGGACCCGGGACACCGGCTTTTGCTGGTGTGCTCGTCCCTGGGTCAAGATAGAGGGGGTATAGGTAAGTAAAACGGGGGTGGGGGCTGCAGCAATACAGGAAGTTTTTCACCTCAATGCGTTGAGGTGAAGAACCTTGAAGGTTTACAACCCCTTTAAACTTTGACAATAAAACCTGGAAGCTAATTGGTTACTATGCAGAGCTGCACTAGATTTTACACACTCCAGTTTTAGTAAATCTCCCACACTGTGTCCCTCCAGACGTTTTTGGCACAATTTATTTGTTCCAGACCTTCATCCCTAAATGCAGGTACCACTTGGTACAGAATTTAGCCTTGTCCAGCTGCAGCCTGCTATAGACTTTGACAGGCTGCCTGCATCAGGTCTGGGTGCTGCACCTGACCTTCCCAAGCAGACTGCTCCTAAACAGCTCCATGGGCAAAGATTTCCCAGGGTTGTGGCAATACCATGTAATCAATTTTTCCATTATTCTAAGGCCTTGCTTGTAATTATTTGGTCTGCATTCAGTTGTTTCTCCTTCAAGATGTGAATAGTTGCTGTTGAAATCTGTACGTGGAGAGCATTTATGAACTAATAGAGGTTTTGGAAAACAGCATCCCATGGGGGGAAGGAAGTATATCCTGAGGGTAGGAAACTGGTGGCCATTTAATGTTTGTCATCTGACTCAGTAAGGTTAGGCTTTACAGAACTGCTCTACTTTAGGAATGTGCATAATGGAGGCGCGCACTTTGCAAAGATTGTTTCCATTTGTTTCCATTTGTTTCTGGTTGGTTATAGTGAAATATACGTAGAGGGCTGTCAGTACTCTCATATCAGAGAACAGTCAGGATAAATATGAACATTTCCCCAAGTTATTTTTTTTTCCTCCTCTGAACTCAAAGGGCATTTTTAGATGTCTGTTCTAGCATGTACACTAGCTAATGGAGGTGTAGAGTGTCCTGGACAGATGTGAAGTGTTTCCTCTCTACATGGGGACTCCCAGGGCATAGCTTGTAGTAATGCAGTAAGTTTATTATACAAGTTGTTTCACGTTTCAAAGCCACTGGTGTTGATTTGTAGAAAGCTGATAGAACAAGAATTATTATACATCCATATAATGAAGAAAGGTGTTTCCTTCCTCAGACATTCACCTCCCTGAATTAATTCCTTATAGTGTCCTCTACGTTGGAGAGATGTCCTTATGTTTTTCTAAAATTAAAGTATATCTAAACCCAAAAAATGAAAGTGTACTATATCACTCAGTGTCGTAACATCCAATGTTGAGCCACTTTCCTTGGCCACAAAAATTCACGCAGCCTTTCATACACTTTTTTTCACCACTGAGAATTGCTATTTCTTATCCATTACATACCTAAATGTGCTGCTTTAGTTCACAGTCAAAAAACAACATATGCCTTATCTGTCATGAAAGCTTAGGATGGCCATAGACTTGATGTTTGGAATCTTTTATCAAAGATTTAGAAAATAGTCACAGAATATTTTATGAACACAACTGAAATTGCATCATTATAGTTGAATTGATTAGAACTGATGTCATACATTCATTTTGTGCAAAAGAAATCTGCTATGGTCAGAAATGACTCCCCAATTTCTCTGGAAGTAGTATCCTGAAATTGTATTGTGTTCATACAAGGAGTGCCAAATGCATTTCCGTTTGTCTACTGATAAGATGCTTGGTTCATCATCAAATCCACCCAAAAATCATTGTAACGGTTTCCAGCGTTACTGGAGCTTTTCATTTCAACTGTGGTTCTACTCTAGTCATTATAGGCATGCTTCCTCTATAGCTGTAGTCATTTAATGGGAGGTCATGTCCTCCTTTATACTCTGAATCAAATTGAATGTGCATGGTGACCTTGCAATTGTGTCTCTGGTGCTGAATAGGTTAATACAGCCCAGGATACCTGTGGGACCCTCAAGCCTAATGACACATAAACAAATAGCCTTTGCATTTCATCTTGAAAGTGTTCATCCCCCCTGAGTGCTCTGAACTCTTGGATCAATTGTTCCTTATACCACATCAATACTAACATTCTCTTTGAATTGCAGTCCCCAAAGTCCATTTGTGTGACTTTAGATTAACTGCAAAGGTTTTGCAGTACCAAGCACTGTAAATAACTTTATTTGCATTCTAATGGTTTAAGGAGTGAAAAAGTGAAGCACAAAATCGATAATGGTTTTCCCCCCACCACTGTCACACTTAGAACGCAGGTCAGTAGGAAAAACCCCAGAAGATGTAACTTGTAAAATGAAGTTTTGTTTCCAATACACTTAACAGTTCTTCCTTTGTAATCGATCACATTACTTTTTAGGGAGAATCGTATATCAGCAGTTTTGTGGTTTCGCTGTTCTACTACATAGTGATGTCTGCTATAATCTGTGCTCTAACTAGTGCCCTGTTCTTTTCAGAACGGTTCTCAACACATAGAAGCACCTGAAGGGGTCTAAAGAACATCCCAATCGCAGAGATGTACAGTATTTTTTTTAGATCTATGAGGATTTGCATTTGACAAGCTGGGTTACCATTATTGGGTAAAAAGTCATAATGCACAGGTTTGAATTGGAGGGGGCACTTTTCAGTTGAACGGGGAACACTGTCTGCTCTGTGCTGCTTGTAATGCATATTTAAATGTATATATTGCTGGGTTCTTTTATTGTGCCCTATTTTGATAAATATGCAGTTTTACAGCAATGGGTCCACAAAATTGCTTACTTGAATTTGGACATTCACAAAAAAAACAGGATGTATTTGAGCTCTTGTTTGGCAGGCCAATTACAAAACGGATAACTTTGTTGCACTTTTATTTTTTTCAAATGTCTCTGTTAATTTAATACGTTATTAATTAAAATTAACACTGATATAATATGAACGTCAATAACAGGATAACGCTTAACAATTTTCTCTTGCTAATATATTAATGTGATGTGTCTTGCTGGATTAGTGATCCTTCCCGCAGCTCCATGCTGTACATTTCATGCCCTATTAATGGAAGAAGAGGTGTCACACAGCTGAAAGGAACCAGGGTAAAAGAAAATATAGAATGTCAGTGCTAGTCAGGTTGCAGAGCAGTGCAACTGTTCTACAAATACTTCCACTATTTTAGTATATAGAAAATTAAAAATGTTCCCACTAACAGTTAAACTGACAAAGCCATTGAGGGTAGCATATAATTTTACATATGATGAAATTGAAATGTCACTATAAGCTGATGACCTTTCCTTGTATGTTTTGGTTTCTGCTGGCTCTCCATCTTAGCAATATGTTTATGCTACTTTTATAAAGCCCAAATCATGCACCTTTTTTCTTTGTAGCCCTGTATTTCTGTATGTTATCACTTTCAATTGGAAATCGCCAAAAACACATTTTTCTCTTAGTGGAAATGCATTTGCAGCCCTCTCACTTCAGTACTCCATACAGAAGTAATGACCACACTGCTCATAACCAATATATTCACACAGATTTGTGGTGCAGCGGAAGAGAGGGTGGTGTGTCTGACCAAGTCTATTAGAACCCTGGGCAGCATGGCCAAAATCCAGTGCCTTTTGGACAGCATAGTTGTGTTTGTACACACAATCTCCATTTTCAGTTTGTCCAATGTCTGAATATATATTTCTGTGACTTCGAATGGGCGTTAATCGAAATGTTTGGGAGAAAAATAATCTTTACTGTTTTTTTTTTTTTTAAGGGCACAGTCTCTGGGTATTATTCATACTGCACTGTATAGCATGTCACTGACCTTGAACCCAGCTCTGTATTGCAGAAGAGATGCACTATGCCTCTTCTGCAGTAAAATAAACCTACCTCCCTTCTCAGTCTTCTTTAGAATGTACACAGAGCTGTGCATGCACAACCGTTTACATCCCAGTGCATATCCTGTATGCTGGGATGACTGCATTCCTGTGCATGGACAAGAGTGACGTCATTATGCACTGGCCAATGAAGAGGGCCCCATCCTGACGCCTGAAAGAAGCAGAGTAGAAGATCCTGGCGAGAGACCTTTGTAAAAATAATTTTGCGGACTTTGGTTCCACTTCAAGCTGCATCATTTTGTGCTAGGTCAGTGATTCAATAGGTAGTGGAGTCAAGAGATGAATAGAATTCTGAAGTTTGCACTTTTTCAACATAAAATCCATATTGTTGGGTTCCCTTTAACTATTAAGTGACCATGGCTTAAGTAAAATGGCCAGACAACTGATAATCCTTTAAGATGGCAGCCCAGCAGCGCTTTATCGTTGCTCTTGAACCTCATGGAATGTAGTTGTGAGTGAAGGTTGGCAATTTGCAGATTTTAAGACACTTTTTGTTCCTGGTCTACAGAGTGCTTTTTGGTTTACTGCTTTTGATTTTGTCTGATAGTTTCCTAAACGGAGAACGTCATGGGTATTCAACCTTATTTGTATTTTGAATAACCCTTCAGGCATATTTAAATTTCAGTAAGCTGTGCTACTGACCATGCTCACCAATGCTCAAACCACTGCTAAAGAAACCTAACCTCGACCGCAAAGATCCGAACAATCGCAGACCGGTAACAAGCCTGAACACCATTTCCAAGCAGTAGTGCAACAGCCTCAACTTCACCTGGACACACACAAGCTCTTGGACCTGCTACAATCAGGCTTCCGCCCAGGCCATGGCACAGAAACAGCACTTCTGAAAATATGGGATGATGCCCTAGAAGCAGCGGATGATGGAGAATCGTGTCTTCTGGTATTGCTGGATCTTAGTGCGGCGTTCGACACAGTAGACCACAACACTCTTCTCACCCGCCTCAAGGAAGTGGCAGGAGTTACAGATGCAGATCTGCCATGGTTCGCATCCTTCTTGGGAAACCGGTCACAGACAGTGAAACTAGGAGCCTTCACTTCGGAAACCCGGGCAATTACTTATGGAGTCCCTCAAGGATCACCATTGTCACCAGTACTCTTCAACATTTTACATCCGGCCACTCTTCAAAATTATTAGCAAATCGGATCTATGCTTCCACTTATACGCGGACGACACTCAACTGTACTTCCGGATCACCGGACAAAAAGACCAATACCAGGAACTAGGAAAATGTCTCACATTGATAGATGACTGGATGACCACTAGCTCCCTCAAACTAAATGGATCGAAAACAGAACTACTGCTCCTCGATGCAAACCAAAGGAAAAAAACGAAGACCCCATGAACCCCACCAACCATCCTTGGACAGACCATCCTCCAAAGCAAAAAGCCTCGGAGTAATCTTTGATTCAGAGATGACCATGGAGGCACAAATAGGATCGGTAATCAGCGGATCCCATCTCCTCCGCATGCTGCGCAGACTTATCACATTCATCCCCGAAAAGGAAAAAGCGATAGTAGTAGGAACTATCATCAACTTGCGTCTCGACTACGCGAACTCCCTCTACATAGGATTATCGGATTACCAGATTGCACGCCTTCAAATTGCCCAAAACACAGCAGCAAGACTAGTCACCGGAAAGAAACCTTGGGAATCCATCTCCCCATCCCTAAGGACCCTCCATTGGCTCAGGGTAAAAGACAGGATCACATTCAAGACCCTCTGCCTCACCCACAAATGTACACAAGGAAATGAGAAAATAGAAAAATACATACCAAATCGCAGCCTTCGATCGACAAACCAAAACCTCTCATCCCCAAAGCCCGCTACAAATCGAAGGGAGAACGAAGATTCGCAGTACAGGGACCTCGGCTATGGAATGCTCTACCAAACAACATCCGCTTGGAAGAAAACCATCAGGCCTTCAGGAATAAACTCAAGACCCACCTCTTCTAAATATTGCATGACAACAAGAGCAGTTAAGCGCCTTGAGGCAATTCAGTTTGCATTTGTATCGCTATACAAATCATTCATTCAATGCTCTGCAATGCTTGGTCACAAATTCTGGCCTTTGGGTATGGTTTGCCAAGTAATCAAAGCAAAAATGCAAGAAAATGAGGAGCATTTAAAGGATGTATCATTTTAAAACCCTTTTGTCTGTTCTTTTATAAAGGCATTCTATAAGATAGGACATTAGATCATGAAATACCTTTACCATTATAAAACATTTAACGCAGTTGTATTTTACATTGGCTAGGTTTCATAGTATAGGATGTTTCTATTGAACCAAGTGACTTATTTTATTCTTTGTAATAAAGCAATGTGCGTTGTAAACAAAAAAAAACGTGCACAAGCTTTATTGATGAATGCAAATGTTTAGTCATCTTGTCTTGTTTTTTTGTCTTGCTGCCTGCCTGGTCTTGAACATAGTGTTTGTAGGAAAAGAGGGCTATTGGTACCTGGGGAATATTGTGTACAAGACTGTGGTTGTTTCAGAAAGCTGTACCTTATCATGAATCAGTGTGTAATATCTGTATGCACTCTATGTATTATGTGTTCCCCTCTGGCTGTAGGTTTATATAATCAGTTTTTGTTCTTATTTATCTGTGTTTGAAGAGGTGAAGCTGATAATAAAATGCTGCAAAAAAAAAAAAAAACCTAGGGATTTTTAATATGGGAAAATGAAGCGCGTATTTACCAAGTAAAAAAAGAGACTGAAGATGTGGGTTTAAGTTCAGAAATACACAATTAAAGCAGCACAAATAAAATGGCCCAATAAAAGATAACATATCAAGCTTTTGCTGCACCATTCAACTTGTATCCAGAGCGCATCTCCTATCACTGTGCTTTTTCCCATCAGCATACTGCTTGTCAACACAAGAACTGGTTGGCTCATTTTGCTGCTGCTTCCCTTATACTTCAGCCCTGCTCTGCAGGAACAGTAAGGGGCTGATTCCAGACCAGATCGGGTGGCTAGGGGTAGAGGAATGAGGTACATTCGCCTAAAAAATCAATCCAACAGGCTTGTGGCATTCTCCTCTGACACACGAGTTGTGGGCTGCCCCTTGCCGTCCCCACAAACAGTGCAGGGCTATGTGCCCAGTGGGTACTTAATGTCAGGGTGCAACCACCAGCCAGAGAAGAGGCATCAGGGGACTGCTTACACGGATATAGGGAGCCTACCAAGAAGAGAACATTTTGCAGAATACACTGATGATGAAGATTGCAGGAGGGTGATTCTTGACAGATTTTGTGGGAGACTGTAGGGGGTTAAGTCAGCTGCATGCAGCCAGACCACCTGTACACACTGAGAATAAACAGTCTGAAAAAAGCAGAATTGTTATGGGAAATGCCACAAGAAACCACCACACTTACTATATTCTGATCAGCTTATTCTGGAAGGACTTTCTCATTTCCGCATATAATGACTGTATAATGAAGTGATCAAAGGTAGTACATATCAGGTGTCATTGTCTATTCTGTTTTAACAGCGTCTGTTGGGAACACTATTACTTTTATAACCCTATTTGTTATAATGTATTGAATTAACTGATATTTTAAATATACTATTGTATGTGTGACATCAGAATGGGCTCATGGTATTAAGAGGTATATTGCATTACTTTACTGTGTAAGTTTTGGGGATGTCTTAAAGCATTTCCAAATCCAAGAACAACAATGTACTACATTGCAGCATACCACCCCTTAGATATACTAGCTGTATTAGTTTTCTTTGAAAATGTAAGATGGGTACATGTTAGAAATGACAATAAAACAAATTCATACTGATGCTATGCATAAAATTGTGTACACATTTGTTACACAGTCATTTATTGGGTCAGTAAAGTCTCCATACAATGATTTATCTTAGTCTCACACTTAGGCTGTAGGTTTCAGAAGCACGTGTGCATACACTGTTAACAATAAACTTATTTTTTTACTGGCAAACACTCATGCAGAGTTGTTAATGATCCCACCAGGAATATCTCAGTGGACACTATAGTCCTAGCTGATCCCTGAAAGCTGGTTGTCCTCTGAGTAAAATTACTAGATGACGGCTCATGAAAGTGTAAATCCTCTATGAATTCTCAGTTTGTCATATGCTGCATCGTGTGCTAGCAAAGAGACACAGATTGTAATGTTTTCTCTTATTGGCAAGGTGTTTTGTATATCTTGTACAGAAAAGAACATTATTTTAAGGAACAGTTCCTGGTCTGTGGAAAAGCTGCCAGAAGCTGGTTAATATGCTTAAAGTGGATGTAAACCCACTATCATCCTTTCTGAACTACTGCCATAGTGGTTATCTATAAGGGTGTTGTACATACCTCCTGCATGTATTCGTACCTGTCGAATGTCTCAGAAAAACTGCAGATTCTGGGGGTGGGTCTGTTGTCTGGAGCTCGGTGGGTGGAGTCATGATGCCAGTAGACTCCCCACCCACCTCTACACTCCCCTTGGCCAGGCATCAATATTCCTTACACTGAACTTCTGGTCTTGTGGATTATGCCCCATGATCATTAACACCCAGTCAAAACCCAGGAAAGTCACCACATGACTTCAGCATGCCCAATCATGCTGAGGTGTGGAGCAGCCAATCCTGGGACAGCTGGAGAAGAAAGGAGAGGGGGACATCTGAAGTACACAGAATTCCTCTCTCACACTCGTGCATGAGATATGTAAATCACCTGTCACTCACAGCAAGGGGGAGAAACATTTCTCAATTTCTCTGTCTGACAGTTTTTATCTCACTGAAAAGATGAGGACTCCTCAGAGCTTAACTCTTTTTTTGTGGCAAGACTGGGAACAGATAACCTGAAATCCAATATTGTACAAGGTGGAAGCCTTGATTAAAAAAAAAAATTTCGGGGTTACGTCCACTTTAAAGGATGGCTAAATCCAAGAACATTATTTTTATTTTTTTTATTCACCAAGAGATTTGAGACATTTAGGGTTTTATCGCCACCTACAGGAGGATTTGGACACTGGCAATAAGAGACCAGTCTTTTATAACCCATCCCACTTCCAGTATGTGTCAGTTTTCTGTTAGTGTCTTAAGAGGCCTGACCTTTCTTTTCTCTGTTAACTAGCCTTTTTTTCTTTTTTTATGCTTCATACAGCTCTTTGGTTCAGCTTATCCATAGCAGCAGCTTTAGAGGCTGTATCCAGACCCCACTAGACTGCACAACTGCGGGGCCTGCCTGGAATTTTAACTTTGGCACTGGGCTCTGCTTGTGGCCCTTCTCTCCGGACCTTTGTGTACTGTGTTGGTTAGCCAGAAAGTACCTTCCAAGTCTGGAGCCATGGCACAGCCTCTAGTGTGACCCAATCTCTAAAATGTTGACCACATGGGAAAAGCATCAGTAGCTACTATATTTACTAAATCCATAGTGCACCATCATTACAGATGTTTTTATGTTGCTCTCCAGCAAAAAGGTTCATACTGAGCAGTTAAATGTGCATACTTAATGCTCTGTTCCTACCTTTCAGTGTCAGGTAGTATCCTGCCATTGCTCCTATTTGCAAGAGACAAACAGTTCCACCTTGGTAGTCCTTGCTGCTGCCTACAGTGACCTAGTCACCTATGGCCATTTTAAAATACTCCTGCTCTCACTAGCCAGTTTGTGAGTGCCCAAGGTTTTTACCTGGTATTCTGAACTTAAGTTGCCTGTTAAGCAGAGCAACAAGTCAGATTCCAAGCACGTTCCAGTTTGTGATCCACTAACACTTCAGTGTCCTTCCTCCTTGGACCTGATGCAGACAGCCTAGACTGTTATCCCCTACTTGATCCATACACTCCTTCCTTAGCAACTCTTCTATTCCGTAGTCGTCTTTAGCTCCATTGGGTGCGGCCCCTTCTTTTGCTTCATTTAGGGAGGAGAGTTCAGCAGTTATGGGCACAGCTGAGTTTATCGAACAGTGATTACAGTTCTTGACCAACATCTTAGTGTGGACAGTCCAGTCCTTTATTAGGTTAGATCCTAAACCTTCAGAAATCTGCATTGGAGTAGCTGGATATCATCTTGCGTACTCAAGTAAATTTTTACTTTCCCAGGAAAAACATCTGGCCTTACAGTCCATGAAATGTTTGACTGCAATTATGTGTGAGAATTCTGGTCTTGGTGATGGCTTCTTTCAAGGCATGTTCCAGACCTCAACATTCTGTTATCTTGGGAGAAGTTAGTTTGGTCTTTAGACAAACTAATTTGCCTTACACTGAGGACCACCTCCTGCTGGATAAGTCACCCACAGAGGAATTGGAGTTGGCTCTGGTGCACAGAGTACAGGGACCCCATGGGGGGGGGGGGATGCCTCCTTCCCCAGGGATGTCCTTGCCAGGGTCCACTTTTATACCATCAAAGAGGAAATACGTTGCGCAGGGGCCCGGTGGACTTTGATGGTTTCTCCATCCGCCTCTTCCCTGACCTTTCACGACTTGCCCTATGGATTAGGGGGACTCTCTGCCCATTGTTGGAATTCATAAGGCGCTCTGGGGCCACATATAGTTGGGGACACCTATTCCATCGCTGTTCAAAAGGGAAATGATTCTTTCATTTTTACGCTGGCCTGAACTGCTAACAGATCTTTGCTTTCCTGGAGTATCCGGAGGTCCCCATCCCAGATTGGCTGGATTTTCCAACTACCACTGGCAGCTCGCGTCCTGCATCTCCGAGACCTCAAAGATCCAGGAGACAGACAATCCAGTGCAAGAGAGGAATCCAGGGATGCTCCAACCTCTCCTAAGCCTTGTGTCCCCGTTTTCTTGGTTGTCATCTATTTCTGTGGTGGCATGGTAGGAGGCTACATAGTGGCCACTGGACACCGGCAAGTTCGCCCACTTAGTTTGTGATACCGGCGGGTACCGTGTGCCCGAGAACTGTATGGGCGCTGCTCCTCACTTTGCCATCATGAGACTTAGCAGCTGTTTGCTACCCAACCAGGCTGGTATATCGGTGCTCACAGACTACCTCATGTTTTGCTCTTTAATGTGATTGACATGCTTGCAATGTTCTGATCAGTCGTGCTCTGCAGCTGGATGGGGGCTGACGCACCAAATCCCTTCCCCACTATAGACCAGGGTGTTTTATTTTTTACTTTTTCTTGGCGTGTGGCTGGGGGCCGTGGCAACTCCTCCCCGAAGGCTGTGTAACACACTGTCTTGTGCTATTTTAGTTCATGTAGTGTCTTGTGTAATGTTTGTGGTTTGGCCACTCTAGAGATGCGCTCCAGACTTCTTTCTGATTTCAAAAAGCTCCGTACTCAAGTGGTCCTGCAGGAGACCCATTTCAAGCTACAGGCAGTCACTAGGCTCTATAACCGTGATTTTACTAGCATTTATCACGCTCCCTCACCTCTGTCTAAGTCCAAGGGTGTTAGTATCTTGATTGCAAAGTCAGTCACCTGGACCCTTTTAGAAGAGCGTGCAGATCCCCAGGGCCGATACCTGCTTGTAAAAGGGAAAATTGGACCTACCAGAGTGACCCTGGCAAATGTATACTTTGCAAACTCGGATAATCTTACCTTCCTGAGGTCCTTGGTCCTAATATTACTGGAGTTCCGTGAGGGTACCTTTCTGTTAGGTGAGACTTCAATTTCTCCCCAGAGCCATTACTGGACGCCTCGAGAGGGATTTCCCATATATCTTACTCCTACCTTAAAGTGGTTGTAAACCCTTTACAACCACTTTTTACTACAGGTAAGCGCTTTATAATTGGACTTACCTGTAGCTACACTGGATATCCCCTGTTTTTGCATTTGCCAATGTCATCGGCACATGCGCACTGAAGCAATGGCACGTACATGCCGTTGCTTCAGTTAGACTGTGACGTTACCGGCGGCTCCCACGCATGCGCAAGAGTGATATCATTGTGGCTCCGGCCAATCGCATTGCCGGGTTTAGGTTGTTAGGATTTACAAACCACTTTTAAAAAACTAAAAGCAGAACTGTTTAATCTGAATCTGGTTGACGCTTGGAGAATTATGCACCCAAAGCATAGGGATTACGCCTACTATTCTTTGGTGCATCGCACGTATTCTAGAATTGATTTCTTTCTGATTCAACATAAAGATTAACTGCTTGTGGCCTCCTCCCTAATTGACTCCGTCTCCTTTTCTGACCATGCACCGACTCATGTGACCCTGCTTAACGAATATTCCTCCAGTAGTCCTCCAACGTGGAGACTCAATGAGTCACTGTTACAAAGTCCACAGGTATGGTGCAAGGCATGCTGATCCGGATAGGGGCTAAAAAGAAGCAGGAGAGGACTCGGGAGATTGACGCGTTAGTTGCCCAGGTGCGCTCCCTCGAGTTACAACACAAACGCTCGTTGGCGATAGCCCATCTCACTGACCTTTTTGAAAGCCAGGGAAGAGCTGAATGCTCTTCTCTACCAAAAGCCCACCCCATGTCTAGAGTGGGCTAGACGTTCTTTTTTCAAGTTTTCTAATAAACCGATTTCCATGTTGTCTAGAGCCCTTCGTGGCCTGAGGAAGCGCACCTTCATTCCGTATATCACCACCAGGAAGGGTACTATGGTGAACACCTCTGAGACAATGGGGAGATAATTTTGTGATTTCTACCAGGCGTTGTATAACTTACACCCTACTTGGACTCCAGAAATGGTGGTGGCCGGACAGAGTCAGCTACTGAATAAACCGGAGCCTCAGGCATGCCCACACTACCGGATCGGATCAGAGACTACTTGGAGTCTGAGATCACTGCCGAGGAACTCAGCGTAGCCTTAGCCCAAACTGCTCAGATGGATCCTCTCCTTCTATTCCACCCCGTCGGCGGCTGTTCAGGTAAATGAATGGCGCTCTGACCACTTTGATACAAAAAACGGAATGAGACTGGGCTGTCCCCTTTCCCTGATTATTTTTTATCTCGACTCTAGTGCCCTTTTCTGTGTTCCAACAGACGATCCCAACAATTTGGGTGTACAAAAGTCCTCAGGGCGTCATAAAATCATGGCATACGAGGACGACTTAATCTGTTTTGTTTCCAGCCCCGGGTATCTCTTCCCAATAATTAGAGGCATTGCATGTATATGGAGACTTGTCAAACTTTAAGGTCAATTTTGCTAAGACCGCTGTACTGAACAGAACGGTCCCAGATTCCGAAGTCCAAAGTCTACACACATCTTTTGCATTCCACTGGGCTGACAAATCTATTCGGTACCTGGATATTAACATCACCCCTGACCTAGCAAACTTGTATTCCTCAGATCTACTACCAATGCTTAACGATCTGAAATCTGAACTCCAACATTACCCTGAACTTTACTTGGTTTTGGCGCTGTAATGCCTTAAACATGACTGTCTTACCAAGGATTTTGTATCTACTCCAAGCTAGCCAATCAGTGTCCCCTTGGCATTTTTTAAAACAGCTTTGAGTGATTTTTAGGGCCTTGATTGCCCCCAAACGTTGCTGAGGATAAAAATGCACGTATTTCTTTTAAGGCGAAAGAGGGTATAGGGCTCCCCGACTCTTCCAGTACTACAGGGCAGTGCACCTTTTTGAGGGTCATGGATTGGCATTGCAATGCAGCATTCAAGCAGTGAGTAGAGATGGAGATTGAGGACGCTTCCATACCTCTCGACGTTGCTATGACTCACTTCCTTACCCCTGGAGGACATGTGGGATCATCCCCTGATACTCTTGCAGTGGTTAGGTCGAACCTTCTGCACCAGGGGTCTCTCTGTTACTCTCCCCTTTTGACTCCTGGAAATCCTGACTTCGTACCTGGATTTACCAACAGAAGTGTACGGAGGCTGGCCCCCCTAGGGAATTATCGTATAATGGACATGTGGTCACAGGGTGGGCTCCCCTCCCCCGCAGACATTTCCAGGGTCTTAGATCTGCCCCTAGATAGTCTGAGTACAAACCAACTTAGACATTTCCAACAGTCCCTTCACAAAGCGCATTATAACCCACAGGCTCTCACTCCCTTTAATCCCTGTGCAAGATGGGGGGAATCCTCTAGACACACCGTATCCCTGTTATATGGCTATTTGACAGCCCTTGCTGACGATCCAACCCCTTTTTTTGTTTGCCAGTGGGAATCTGACTTGGATACTCGGTTTATACCACGACAGGTGTAAAAAATTCTCCTCTTGGCTCACAAATATTCCATAGCGAAACAATATCAGGAAGTCGGGTACAAAATCCTATCCCGATAGTATAGAGTGCCTTGCATACCCCACAAGATGGATAGGGCCTCCCCGACACATACTGGCGATGTAATGCGGAGGGTGGTACGATATTTAAAATTTTTTGGTCCTGCCCCTTTTTGATACCTTTTTGGGAGGAAGTAACAACCACTATTAAACACCTGACCTCAGTAGATTAGAAAGGTAATCCAGCTGTATGTCTCTTACACCTGACAGACCGCTGCGGAAGTACAAGAAAACTCTTAGCATGCAGCTCCTCAACATGGCAAGGGCTTGTATCCCTGTGTTGTGGAGACAGCCTTAACCACCAACCGGGGTCCTGTGGTACTCTAAAATTAATCATTTGCCGCATGGAGGAACTGACAGCTACACTCTATAATACAGAAGAACAATTTTGAAACAGGTGGAGGCCCTGGAGATACTACACCTGTACGGAGGCTTACCTGCAGGATGTCGCCCGATCCGACTGAGTTAGACCTGGCAGTTGCCCAGATTTTCTTAATTGGGCTTCTGTTCACCACTCGGGATAGCGACCCATTTTCCTTGTTTTGTTTGTCCCCCCCCCCCCCCCTTCTTCCCTTATTATCTTCTAAACTTTTGCTACATAGCCGTGGTAAGGGCAAAAATGGAAATTGACAGACTTCTCTGAAGAAACGTGATATGAGATAATATCCACGAATGAATAATTGATGCATAAAGTTAGAAACGTTAACAGTTCTATCCGTTTTCTCACATTAGTAGATATTCTCCATTCCGTTAGTTGTAATTTCACGGTTTTATTTTTGATATGTGTACTTAGGGGCCTTCAAACCCCTCGGCTTCGCTGAAGATGGATGTTATAGTATATACAAAGCTATTTCTAAACTGTCAGCAAACGTATTCACAGGTCTTGTATGTCTAGGTTTTTTGGCTTGTGATGTTGGCACCTTTGTTCAGTTTGGTAATATGTAAAGATGACCTGACCTGTGACTGAGATGCTTTGCCATTTTTTTTTTTTTTTTTAACTGAAATTTCTTGATCTTGCCATTATTCCCATTTGTGCCCCCTGCAGTCTTTGGACGTGTTCACTCATAACTATACTTTGCTCACTGTTATAGTAAATTTAGTTATTTTAGCATTCACAATCGCTTTAAAGCCAAACCACTAGATCTCCTCGGTCTTCCAGGTTGAATAATGCAAAACGTCATTCATTCTAGGAGGTTGAGGATCTCCTGCAAGTGCAGGGTGCCCTGTACTCACATTTGGGGATGTGTCACCTCATACAGTTATGCAGAGAAGTGGCCTTGGCACGGTGATGTCTGTGTCATTTTAGAACTGGTGGAGATGGTTTGAAGAGGATCCAGTAAAGTCTAAGTACATACCATGCCAAATTTTACACATTTTGTCATGTTACAACCAAAACCGTAAATTTATTTTTGTGATAATCACAAAGTAGTACATAATTGTGAGGTGGAAGGAAAATGATCAATGGTTTTCATTTTTTTTTTTTTTTTTTTTTTTAAAAATATCTGAAAAGTGTGACGTGCATTTGTAGTCCTCCCCCGAGTCAATACTTTGTAGAACCACCCTTCGCTGCACAATACAGCTGCAAGTCTTTTTGGGTATTTCTCTACCAGCTTTGCACATCTAGAGTGACATTTTTACCCATTCTTTGCAAAATAGCTCAAGCTCTGTCAGATTGGATGGAAAGCATCTGTGAACAGCAATTTTTTAAGTCTTGCCACAGATTTTTCAATTGGTTTTAGGTCTTGACTTTCACTGGGCCATTCTAACACATGAATATGCTTTGATCTAAACCATTCCATTGTAGCTCTGGCTGTATGTTTAGGATTGTTGTCCTGTTGGAAGGTGAACCTCCTCCCCAGCCTTAAGACTTTTACAGACACAAACAGGTTTTCTTCTAAAATTGCCCTGCCATCCATCTTCCCATCAACTCTGACCAGCTTCCCTGCCCCTGTTGAAATAAAGCATTCCACAACACTATGCTACCACCACCATGTTTGACGGTGGGGAATGGTGTGTTCAGGGTGGTGTTGTTTTTTCATAACCTAACCTGCTTTAAACTTCTCTACAACTTTATCCCTGACCTGTCTGATGTGTTCCTTGGCCTTTGTAACGTTTTTTCACTAAGGTTCTCTAACAAACTCCTGAGGGCTTCACAGAACAGCTGTATTTAAAATTGAGATTAAATTGTACACAGGTGGACTCTATTTACTAATTAGGTGACTTGTGAAGGCAATTGGTTCCACTAGATCTTAGGGGTATTGGAGTAAAAGGGGCTGAATACAAATGCAAGACACTTTTTCAGATTTTTATATTTAAACAATTTTGAAAACCATTTATCATTTTCCTTCCACTTCACAATTATGTGCCACTTTGTGTTGGTCTATCACATAAAATACATTTTAAGTTTTTGGTTGTAATATAACAAAATATGGAAAATTTCAAGGGGTGTGTGTGTGTGTGTGTGTGTGTGTGTGTGTGTATATATGTATGTGTGTGTGTGTGTGTGTGTGTGTATATATATATATATATATATATATATATATATATATATATATATATGTGTAATGTATACAATTTTTTTTTTCCTCCTCCATACTCCTTGTTATACCAGTTATCAGAACTCATTCAACTAAACTCCTTTTACTCTGCCTGAAGTTCGCCAGGTCGTCTTTTCTCACATAAATCTATATAAATGTGAAGGCCCCCATCTTAGAATACGCTTTCCTCTGAAAATGATTTCCTAATTAGTTGAAAGAAAAAAACAACAAACTGCAATTTATTTTAATTTGGTAAATAAGCCAGAACATTTCCATTAAGAGAATGTTGATTTCTTTTGAAGGATAAGGGCTGGCCCCTATGTGATAAGTTTACTATGGATGTGGAAATGTGCTTATTAGCATTCAGTTTCCGCCTCTGTGTGTTAACTAATTGGATGCAGAGCAAAAAAAGTATTTGAAAGCAGCTGACCATTTACTATAAAATGGAGTTATTCCAGCAAGGCATACACCATAATATCTGTAATATTATTGGGCTGGTACTTGACATAAACCCAGTTTTGAGACCAGGTTATCCAGTACTCAGGGCAAAGATGACAAACCGAGAACTACACTGCATCTGACCATTACAAACCAAAAATGTATCTTAGTCAAAGCAAACTAATGCATCCACCGAAATGGACCCTAGCATCTCCCCTTAGCTCAGGAACACATACATGAGGGTGTGCTTAGCTGAGAAAAACCCTACTCCCCTCCTGAACACTCCTGGAATGTATGACCTCTTTCGTCTAGGCCTGGAAACAAAGCAGTAACTGAAGAAAAAAATGAAAGTATAAAACAGATAAATATATTCAAGACTACAGACTGACCGCTGCAAAACACAGAAACAAGAAGCACTAAATAGGACAACTAAATATCCTACTTTTATTACTTTGGCATTAAAGTGCTATTAAACCCAAAAACAAAAAAAGGGGAAATAAGACTTAAAAATTAATGCAGTCATCACATTTGAGACATGAGCTATGAAGCAAAAAAAAATTATATATATATATATATATATATATATATATATATATATATATATATATATATATATATTATTTACCTAGATGGATGCAGGATCGATCTGATGCTGCATCCCTTCCCTGACGACTCTGCGGTAAGAACTGAGCGTTCAAACACAACGGATCACTCAGTACCAGTGTTAATTTGAACATCAAATTTTTATTCAGTTTGTTATAGTATTTCAACTAAAATGACATTTAAGTTTGTCGTATTTTCATAGACTAAAATCAACAGTACATTTTAGTCAACTAAAATCTAATGGGTTTAGTTAAATTTTAATGCATTATTATACCTGTTTATTATTTATGGTATTAAGGTTTGGACAAGCACTACAGATGCACATTTAGCCATTGTGATATAAATTCAATTTCGTTTTAGTAATTTTTTGGAACAAAATGCCATTTTAGTTTGTCGTATGTTAGTCATCTGAATTGTGGTGTTCGTATTTTAGTCAACTAAAATAGTATTCATTTAATTGACAAATATTTTAGTCAACTAAATTAACACTGCTCAGTTCTCCCTCCTCTGCTCTGAGCAGAGAGCCAGGACTGTCAACCTATGGTTCTCTGCTCTGGTCCTCCAACCCTCACTGGAGCACTGGGCTGTGGAGGGGATGGGAGGAGCTGGCTCAGGCTCTCAGCTAAGCCAGGTGCTCGTGCAGGCTGCTGGGTGAATTCCAACCATATGGTCGGTATCTCTATAGAGCCAGGACCGGTTCAGTGACATCAGCTGAGAGCAGAAGGGGTGACCCGCTGTCAGCTAAAAATGGGTCACAGGAATACAGAACGAAGTGCAATATTTTTTATTTTTTGAGTTTAGCACTGCTTAACCGCTTCCCGACCGCCTAACGCAGATATACTGCGGCAGAATGGCACGGGCAGGCAAAACCACGTACAGGTACGTGGCCCTTCAAATGCCTGCCCGTGGGTTGTGCGTGTGCCGCCAGCAGCGCACTCGTGACCCGGTCGGGAGCTCCGTGACCCCGGCCGCGGGACCTGCGGACCCGATCGCCGCTGGTGTCCCGCGATCGGGTTACGGAGCTGAAGAACGGGGAGAGGTTTGTGTAAACCTCTCCCCGCGCTTCCTACTCTGCCTGTCATTGATTGGCTGTTCCCGGTCATCGGGAAAGCCAATCAATGACGTCAGACGTCAGCCCCGCCCCCTAATGTAAAAAACACAACACACGTCAGAGCCCATAACCCCTCCCCTCCCCCTAGTGGTTAACTCTTTCACTGCAACTGTCATTTATACAGAAATCAATGCATTTAAATAGCATTGATTTCTGTATAAATGACAATGGTCCCAAAAATGTCCGATGTGTCCGCCATAATGTCGCAGTCACAATAAAAATCGCTGATCGCCGCCATTACTAGTAAAAAAAAAAATATTAATAAAAATGCTATAAAACTATCCCCTATTTTGTAAACGCTATAACTTTTGGGCAAACCAATCAATAATCGCTAATTGCGATTTTTTTTACCAAAAATATGTAGAAGAATACGTATCGGCCTAAACTGAGGAAAAAAAATGTTTTTTTCAGATATTTTTTGGGGATATTTATTATAGCAAAAAGCAAAAAATATTGCACTTTTTTCAAAATTGTCGCTCTATTTTTGTTTATAGCGCAAAAAATAAAAACCACAGGGGCGATCAAATACCACCAAAAGAAAGCTCTATTTGTGGGGAAAAAAGGACGCCAATTTTGTTTTGGAGCCACGTCGCACGACGCGCAATTGTCAGTTAAATCGACGCAGTGCCGAATCGCAAAAAGGGGCCTGGTCCTTTGGCTGCCAATTGGTCCGGGGCTGAAGTGGTTAAAGACCATTTTCTTTTTAATATAATTTTTTTCATTATTCTTACAGGATGACTGACAAGCCCCTTACAAGATAAAGCAATGGCAGGTTCTTTTGAACCACTTCAGCCCGGAAGGTTTTACCCATTTTCTGACCAGGCCGTTTTTTGTGATACGGCACTGTGTCACTTTAACTGACAATTGTGCAGTCGTGCGCTGTACGTAAATATAATTGATCTTTTTTCCCCACAAATAGAGATTTCTTTTTGTGGTATGTGATCACCTGTGCAGTTTATTTTTTGCGCTCTAAACAAAAAAGGCTGACAGTTTTGAAAAAAATATATATATTTTTTACTTTCTGCTATAATGCCTATCCAAATTTTTTTTTTAAAGTCTTCATCAATTTAGGCCGATATGTATTTTTCTACTAATTCTTGGTAAAAAATCGCAATAAGCATATATTGATTGGTTTGCGCAAAAGGTATAATGCCCACAAAGTAGGGCATAGATTTATGGATTTTTTTAAATAATTTTTTTACTAGGAATGGCAGTGATCAAAGATTTTTAGCGGGACTGCGACATTGCAGCGGAGGGAAATCAGACACTTTTTTGGGGACCAGTGGCATTTATACAGTGATCAATGCTATAAAAGTGCAATGATTACTGTATAAATGACACTGGCAAAGAAGGGGTTAACACTAGGGGGCGATCAAGGGGTTAAATGTGTTCCCTAGGAGGTGTTTCTAACTGGGGGGAGTGTTACACTGGAGGAAAAGGGAAACTGTGATGGAGCTTAGCTGAAACACGATCTCTCACTTTTCCTCCCTGACAGATCAGTGGTGTGCTTTGTTTACATCAGCACACCACTAATCCGTGTCTCCTGTGAACGATCGGCAGGTCACGGCGGACCTGCTAAATTGGCTCCCACTCTGCCGCGCCCGCCCCCTAAATTGCATGCACGACATCACGTACAGGTATGTGGATTTGTGCAACCGGGCCACCCTGTGGCGGTAAATGTATGTGGGGCAGTCTGGAGGCATTTAATGAGACATTAGGAATCTATTAGACCTCTGGTACCACTTTTATTCATGCAGTTCGCAGAGGCCGTTCTTGATCAGCTGCTCACCTGTCTGCTTCCGGTGGCATTCATCCAACTGAAATCTCTCTTTAGCAAGACCACGAGGAGGATCAGAAGGCAGAAGCAGACGCTGTAGAATCCAGGTGTTCACCAAACACACAAAAAAAACCTGAACTAGTCTGTGGTGATGCTGCAAAGCATATTTTATGGTAAGGCCCTCAGTAGGTTAAAGAGGAAGTAAACCCTGATGGATTTACTTCCTCTTTGTTTCCCTGCAAATGTAAAGCATAATGGGCTACTATGCCTCGCATAGTAGCCCATTATGTGTCACTTACCTGACACAGGATCCAGCGATGTCACCGATGTCCCCTGTTGCACGAAGCGTCCATCTTCCTTCCGGATATCGCTGCTCTGGCGCTGGAGCCGTCAGTGACGGCATGTTGGCCTTAACTGACGGCATGCTCAGTGCGCTTGCGCCGTGTAGGTTAAGGAGATATTTTTTGCACCTAAAGGTAAGCCTTAATCTAGGCTTACCTGTAGGTTAAAGTGGTATGTAAGGGTTTACAACCACTTTATTGGTTCCAAAGGAAGAAATAGATTTGTTTTTTCTGTTTTGTTTTTTTGTCCCTTTCAGTAACCCAAGTTGTTTTGTAAGCCTTAACTAAGCATGTATCATGTGAAAACACTACTGTGCATTGAGAAATGCATTAGATCCTTGTTGAATCCTGTGTCCATAACAGAAAAACAATATACATTTACTCCCTTTATGATTAATTTCTCTGTAGTGGTACATTCATTTTTCATATTACACAATAAGACAAATTAAAAGCTTGTGAACGTACAAGGATGTATCATTTGAAGGTCGTCCTCCCCCTGAATGGTGACGATTTACAGCATCCAGAGGCCATATTTCTTGTGTGAACACAATTTATATTATGAAGTAATTTATTTATTTATTTCAGCTTTGGCAAGACACAAAAGTTGCATATTTCAGAAAGGTGTCAGGGAAAGTGCTCTGTTTCAAGGTTTTATGTGAGGATTATTTACTGAAGCAGCAGAATTCACAGCTTATATCAGGCAGGGGAGAAAGGACTGGACAAGCATGGTTCATCACTGCAGTTGTTCTCTTGTCCTGTTCTTGGCCAAGGAGGAAATGAATAGCTTTGCTGCAATGATACACGCTGCCCACAGATGAGAGCAGATATTGGCCATCTCTGCCCAATTCATTTTTTTTGTTTGTGGTCTAAATTTTTGGAACGTTCCATTTACAAGCAAAATATAAATGTCACTATTTTTAATAACATACTTATAAGTGTAAATATACATTTATGTTTTATTTTTGGTATTCTACTGGTAACTACACCTTGTTTTGGCATACCCCTCCTAGCTGGTATGGGAGGCAGGTACAATTTTGGGATTTTTTTTTTAACCATCCTTTATACAACACAATTGGGATAAACAGTCAACGTTAATAAGTTTTGTGCACTCTATAAAGCCCAAATTGGAACCACATAAAATATACGTCTATGGAGACACCTGTCTCTGTAGAGCGACATTTGGCCATCATCAGAGCCTGCTATTTTGTTGCTATGTGATATTGTGGCTTTTGCCAAGGGTCTTTCTGATGAGGTAAAAACAAAAAATGCACATGCAGCAGCAGTGATATTTTATATAAATATTTATATATAAAATATTTTATGAATTTGATCTCAAACCTTCAGGTCTTTATTTAGCAGTGTAGCACGTGCACTGGCTCATAACCACAAAGGTTTATAGTTCAGCACTGAGGTTTGTTAGTAAATGGAGGAAAACTCAGTGCTATTAAAGGTTGTAAAGGTTTGTGTCTTTTCACCTTAATGCATCCTATGTATTAAGGTGAAAAAAACACCTCGCTTTCACGAGTCCCCCAGCTCCCCCGTTTTACTTACCTGTGCCCGTTCACCTGCTGTGCATGTCCCCTGGCATCCTCTTCTCCACTGAGTCTGGCCGTTGATTGCATAGATTGATAGCAGCGCAGCCATTGGACGCCAACTGTATGACACGGGAGTGCGCCCGCAAGCTAACCCCCTCAAAAAAGAGCTTTCCAGAGGGGGTTAGCTTTAGCGGGGAGGAGCCAAGACAGCCACCGTGGGACCCCAGAACAGCAGGATCAGGGCCACTCTGTGCAAAATGAACTGCACACTGGAGGTAAGTATAACATGTTTGTTATTTAAAAAAAAAAAAAAAAAAAAAAATCAAACCTATACAACCCCTTTTAAGTAACCTGGAGCAACAGTTGAATTGCAGTCACTGAAGCCAAAAAAATGAAAAACCCTTATAAAACCTTTATGACCAGAATTTTTATGAAGTGTTGCCAAAAAGACCATCTGTAAAATAGTCCTTCCATCACTTAAATTACATTTGACAGCACTTAACTGGATACTTGATTTCATACTGGAAACAGATTGCAACTGCTGTTGCATTTACTTGAATGCACATGTTTGTTTCATATCGCTAGCTTCAATGTGCTAATACAATCAGTCTGTACTGAGAGTACTAATACTGTTAGTGCTCTATTTTAAGTTTTCAGAATATTAGAATTGCCAAGTATATAAATGCTTTTAAGCCGGAGGTCCAGCCTGGGTGAAAAAATTTAAGTCAGCAGCTACAAATTCTGTAGCTGCTGAGTAATTATTTGGGCACTTACCTGTCCAGGGAGACCACAATGTCGGAACCTCAGCCGATCTTTGGATTGATTCCCGGGAGCTTGCCATTCCTGGTAAGGGAACCTGGCAGTCAAGCCTTTCTGGGTTCACAGCTGGTTCCCTACTGCGCATGCACGTAGAGCGCTGCACTTTGACCCGGTGGCAGGGGAAGGAGGAGGGGGCCAAACTTCTGGGAGATCGGGTAGTGGCCCCCTCTCCGAAAGTGGCAAAGGGGACCTGTCAAAAACAGGTCCCCGTTCCCCACTCCCCCCTGAAAGGTGCCAAATGTGGCACCGGAGATGGGGAGGAAGTGTATAAGCGGAAGTTCCACTTTTAGCTGGAACTCCGCTTTACAGAGGAACTATACCTAAACTGTGTACTGCAAAAGATTAGGTGATAATTCAGTAGCACTGATAACAAATTATACCGTGATCTATATATATATATATATATATATATATATATATATATATATATATATATTACACACCTAGTGATGCTGTGCTATATAATAAAGTCCATTTATAAATGTGCAAGGAAATCGATGGAAAATTAATTAGCATCAAATCATCCAATCTTCCACCACACCGACGTGCCCATGACTCGTCTCCCAATGAAATCGCACTCACCAACTCATGTTGCCTCCCACTCTCGTGTTTGGCAAAAGAGCAGATAGACCACACCTCTCACAGGACTCCAGTTACCTGTTCTCCAAATAAATGCTCCTACTCCAGGCTACCATACCATTGACTGCGATACCGCCCATGCCACGCCCTTCCAGGGCGTAGCTGGAAGGGCGTGAAATGGGCAGTATCGCAGTCAATGGTACGGTGGCCTGGAGTAGGAGCATTTATTTAATGAATGCAAGATTGTGTGTATGTGTGTGTATATATATATATATCAGTCATGCTCATAAGTTTACATACCCTGTCAGAATGTGATTTCTTGGCTTTCTTTCACTCATGCTTATTGTTTGGCTGAAGCCATTTATTATCAATCAACTGTGTTTACATAATCCTAAAAGAAACTACCCAAATGACTTTGATCAAAAGTTTACATACCCTGGTGATTTTGTCCTGATAAAATGCACACAAGTTGACGCAGAGGGGTTTGAATGGCTATTAAAGGTAACCATCCTCACCTGTAAACTGTTTGCTTGTAATTAGTGTGTGAGTTTCTGGACTCCTGACATTCCCTTGCATCTTTCATCCAGTGCTGCACTGAAGTTTCTGGATTCTGAGTCATGGGGAAAGCAAAAGAATTGTCAAAGGATCTGTGGGCAAAGATAGTTGAACTGTATAAAACAGGAAAGGGATATAAAAAGATATCCAAGGAATTGAGAATGGCAATCGGCAGTGTTCAAACGAATCAAGAAGTGGAAAATGTGTTCTGTTGAAACCAAACCATGGTCGGGTAGACCAACTAAAATTTCAGCCACAACTGCTAGGGACATTTGTTTGGGATGCAAAGAAAAACCCACAAATAACTTCAGGTGAAATACAGGACTCTCTGAAAACATGTGGTGTGGCTGTTTCAAGATGCACAATAAGGAGGCACTTGAAGAAAAATGGGCTGCATGGTCGAGTTGCCAGAAGAAAGACATTGCTACGCAAATGCCACTTACAATACGCCAAACAGCACAGAGACGAGCATCAAACCTTCTGGCACAAAGTAATTTGGAGTGATGAGACCAAAATTTTGCTTTTTGGCCACAACTATTTGGAGATGAGTCAACAAGGCCTATGATTTAAGGTACACCATTCCTACTGTGAAACGCAGAGATGGATCGCTGATGCTACAAAGGCACAGGAAATTTAATCAAAATTGTTGGCAAGATGAATACAGTATGTTATCAGAAAATACAGGAGGAACATTTGCATTCATTAGTCAGGAAGCTGCGCATGGGACGTACTTGGACATTCCAACATGACAAGGCCAACTCGACCTGTCATTGGCTACAGCAGAATAAAATGAAGGTTCTGGAGTGGCCATCTCAGTCTCCTGACCTTATCATTGAGCCACTCTGGGGAGATCTCAATCATGCAGTTCCTACAAGACAGATTTACAGGAACTGGAGGCTTTTGCCAAGAGGAATGGGCAGCTTTACCACCTGAGAAGATAGAGCCTCATCCACCAATAGCACAAAAGACTTCAAGCTGTCATTGATGTTAAACAGGGCAATACACGGTATTAAGAACTGGGGTATGTAAACTTTTGCTCAGGGTCATTTGTGTAGATTCTGTTGTCATTATGATGTAAAAGGAGTAAACACAGTTAATTGATAATAAATGTCTTCAGTTAAACAACCATAAGTGAAAAAAGTTTTTGTGTTATCATTCATATTCTCTGAAAATGGCCAAGAAATCATAAATTCTGTTTGGTATGTAAACTTATGAGCACAACTGTATATAATGTTATATAGGGGATGGACTCAGCAGTGCCTTTGTTTACCTTAAGGTAGCAGCATGTAACCCATGGTCTCGCAATCGATTCTGGTGTTTTGTGCTGTACTCCCAAGATACCATCAACTCAACTGAATTGAGTTTCTGGAAACTTAAGCTGGCCACAGATGGATCAAAAATCATCTGGTTCAGCAAGGACTGCCCATATTTTGATCCATGCATGTTTGTTATCACTCGAGAGAAGTCAATTTAATGATTGGCTTCTCGCAAACAGAAATGTTGGAAATGTTTCCTTCGACCAGTGCTGCAGCCTATTGGCTGCAGCACTGATCAGTGTGTTCTGACAGCAGCGCAGTCCCTGCTGTCAGAATTCAGTAGCTCAGCAGAAAGGATTTTATCCACCTTGAGCATGTGGATGGGGGAATCCATTCATTTTCTTTTCTAATCACCCTGCTGGCTTATAAAAATATATATATATATATATATATATATATATATATATATATATATATATATATATATATATATATATATATATAGCCATCCTTAAGGGAGAGAGAGAAAAATCGAATTCCACTGCTGGCAGGCAGGAGTGCTTGAATCGCAAGATTGACTATACAAAATGACAGGTCCTTTGGCATCTAAATTAATTTTATGTTTTTCAACTCCATATATAGCTTCTGATTTGTGGTTTTCAGTTTTAGGGAATTTATTTACCTTTTTAGCATGCCTGTGACCTAATAAATTTCACTTTTTTTTTTTTTTTTTTTTGTGTAATTTACTGTTACTGCTGGCCTAATTGAGTCCATACATTCCTATTAAGAACCCACCTGAGGGTGTAATATACAGAATTTATGTGCCCTTAGCCCTGCAGTGCATTGTACCTTGCCTCCTGTGCATAAGGACCTGTAAAATAGTACTAAAGTCTCTTCATTTTAACACTAACATTAGCATAAATTACTTTGTACTGTATCTTCAATGTTTTAATTTCCAACACACAAATTCAATTTTTGGCCTTTCTTCACCAGCAAATCTTTAGGCTGCCCATTTCTGACCTACTTCTGAATATGCTGGCTAACAGAGTATCTCTGGCTTCAGTACTTTAAATCACTGACCTGAAACAAGCATGCAGCTAATAAAGTCAGCATGGTAACTAGACAAATAAGGTTTTCAGAAGGAGAGATAATCGGTGGCAGCCTACATATTTCTCCTTTTCTACTGCCCTTTTTCTTATATTGCCTATTCGTAGTTAAACCTCCATTACCTGTAAGTTATATTTGAGATTTAATATCTCTCGCATATGATTTGGGTTAATTGGAGTTCTTTAACCATGAGTGAAAGCTTTAACACAATAACAAAATGTATTGGTATATAGTAAGGTTGCCTAAACTTAATACACAGAAATCTATTCTACAGGAAAAGGGTAAAAATCTCGGATTACATGAAGGAATACAGAGTATAATACTCAAAATCTTAATCTACAAAGCAGGACATAAGTCATAAGACAAACCTTTAGATACAAGTAGAAGGGAGATTTCCCATAGTTACCATGCGCACAAAGGTTCCTTTCTGGTGGCTGCTCTACCATAGAGCCTGTCTCCCCTCCCATCTAGTCTGTGTATATCATTACAGGCTGATGCCTCATTGGTTGGCATGGCTCTGATTGGTGGGCCTCCTTATTCCTGGGTAAGGATTGGCTACATCTCCAATCCCTATACTTTGCATAAGTCAGCCCCCTTTAATGCAAATCCTTAGCACCGACTATTTTGAGCAGGAGATTTAACTTGACCTTTCCTGGAAAGTTAGGTATTGATGCTGGGCTGGCCACCTTCATTGCATATCTAAACGAGGAATCTTTTGAAGTGAATATTTGTAGAACAAAGAGGTTTGGGTCCCATTGTTCAGATACACATGCTTAGGCACCAAATCATCTGTATAACAGGGCCTTCTGGGAAGCTATGTTATACACCTACATAGATACAAATCTAAATAAAATATATTCATAATTACAATTATTTTACAGCTATTAATGATGATTTTACATAGACTCATAAGGCAACACCTCTTTTCTGCCTTGCATTGTGTTTTAAAGAGGATGCGAACGCTACAAAGAAAAAAAAATTAAATGTCAACAGCTAATACTATAGCTGCTTACTTTTAAAAAAACACTTAATGTCCAGGGATTCATTGCTGTCCTCACCCTGGCCGGTTCTTCACCCAGTCTTCAGGTCTGCTGGCATGTTTACTGTAACTCTTTGCAGCTTTACACTGCACATGTGCGAGCTGCTCTGCACTTTCTGAATGGCCCTGCGGCCTTCTGATTCCTGTGACATGTCTCAGACGTCTGCAGGCAAGGGGAGGGGAGTTTGCAAACTTCTGCTCAGATTGCTTAGGTGATCTGAGCAGAAGGAGTGGGTACCAGATATCAGAACTTGGTACCTGCTTTCTAAAAAAAAAAAAATGTTTACTGTGCCAAATGTAGTAAAGAAGGGAGGGAAGGAGGACTTAAAGTGGAGTTTCTCTTTGGGATGAAGTTCAACTTTATTCATAGAAATGTTTTATTTATTTTTTCATCTCCCCAAAGGGCCATTCATACAGGCCGAGTATTGGGCAGCATCAGCCGGTTCAATAGAAACCCGGGTGTGTGAGTTTTGGCCATTGGTCCGACATGTTCTCTCGAAGGGGCATGACCGAAAAAGGTCTGCCAATTAGGGCTCTTGATGACCGGTGTGTTTGGGGGTGTGTCCCCCGGTCAGAACACAAGCTCTCAGTGAGGGAGATCGCCATCAGATTGTTGTTAACCGCTTCAACCCTGGAAAATTTTACCCCCTTCCTGACCAGAGCACTTTTTGTGATTCAGCACTGCGTTGCTTTAACTGACAATTGCGTGGTCGTGCGACGTTACACCCAAACCAAATTGACGCTCTTTTTTTTTTTTTTTTCCCACAAATAGCTTTCTTTTGGTGCTATTTGATCACCTCTGCGGTTTTTATTTTTTGCACTATAAACAAAAAAAAAAAAAGCGTCTATTTTGAAAAAATGCAAATTTTTTTTACTTTTTGCTATAATAAATATCCCCCAAAAATATATAAAACAATTTTTTTCCCTCAGTTTTGAGTTTAGACCGATATGTATCCAACGTATTTTTGGTAAAAAAAAAAATCACAATAAGCGTATATTGATTGGTTTGCGCAAAAGTTATAGCGTCTACAAAATGGGGGATAGTTTTATGGCATTTGTATTTTTTTCATTAGTAATGGCGGCAATCTGCGATTTTTATTATGACTATGACATAGCGGACACATCGGACACTTTTGACACTATTTTGGGACCATTGTCATTTATACAGCAGTCAGTACTATAAAAAAAAGCACAGATTACTGTGTAAATGACACTGGCAGGGAAGGGGTTAAATACTAAGGGGCGATCAAGGTGTTAAGTGTGTCCTAGGGAGTGAACTGGGGGGGGGGGGTGACAGGGAGCCATGATCTCTGTCATGTCAGTAGGCAGAACGGGGAAAGGCCTTGTTTACATCTTCTGTGGCTGCGTGACACGATCGCCGGCACGGTCACACTGTACACGGCGCTAGCCCTGCCAATTAAAGAGGACATACAGGTACGCCCATTTGCCCACTGCTGCCATTGTGCCGATGTTTATCCGCGTGCAGCAGTCTGCAAGTGGTTAAAGCGGCTCTAAATATTTTTTTTCATGTAGCCTGCTGGGTTGAACAAAGAAAAATTTCTAGTGTGTAGCAGCCTTAAATTCAAACTTTACCCAAAACAACTTGATAAAAAAAATGTTCTTTAGCAAGGAACATACATTCCACATTAATAATTATATTCTCAAAATGAGTGCGTGCTGTAAATTGCCTCCAACGTTGTTCCTGTTACTTCTTGCAGGAGGCAGCCATTTTGCTAAAGCCCAAAACCCCAGCAGTAAATCAAAATGTTACATTCCTCGAATTTTGGCAATGCAAACTGTCACATTTGATTGTGTCCTCAACCAAACTGTCAAACAATCAAATGGCTCGTTTCATAACTAATCACATGTGCAGCACCATGGCAGTTGCATTTCAAACAGAAGTTGTTTCTTTGGCTGTAAAGGACAGGAGGGTTGAATTCCGCTTTAAGGCTGTCAGCAGATCGGCCTCTACAAACTCAGCAGTGCCTAAAAATGGAGAGCAACTGAGCATGTGCGGAGCAGGGTGAGACTGTGTATTACTGGATTTTAAACAGTTTAGGTACTTATTTTTAATGTTTTACATAGCTACACCTGCAAAAGAGGCCAGCCTAAAGTGATCTAACAGGACTTAAATGGTTTGCAAAGGTAAATAACAAACATGTCTATACTTGCCTACTATGTGCAATGAAATCGCACAGAGCGGGTGGGAACCGCCTCTTTTCGGGTCCCCCGCCAGCGCTTGTGGCCCCCTCCTCTGCCCAAGTGGCTTCCCATGGGGCCACTCGTGCGTGCTTGCACCAAAGTCCCTCTGCTGCATCCATTATTATTTTATTCACACAAATATAGATTTCTTTTGGTGGTATTAAATCGCTCCTGTTTTTTTTTTTTGTTTTTTTTATTACTAAAAAAAAATTGACAATTTTGAAAAAAAATGTTTTTCTTAGTTTCTGTCAGTCAATTTTTTAACTGGCTGACCACCGCGGGAGCTAATCAGGAGGACTTTCCTGGATGGCTTGGGATGGTGGACATCGCTGGAGAGAGAGAAGGGGCTTGGGTAATTAGGGGGGTGCTGGGGAGGCTGCTACCCACAGAAGGTTTTTTTATCTTAATGCATAGAATGCATTAAGATAAAAGACCTTCTGCCTTTACAACCCCTTTTAAGGTAGACTTTACAACACCTTTAATTTTCTGCCTAAAGTTCCACTTTGTTACACGGTGTACTTCTGTGCAGGGCTAACTTGTTGTTATAGTGTAAATATTATGGCTTTAATAGAAAATGTTGCCCGCCTTTCTAGTATTGCTGTCTGCCCATCACACCAATCTGTTTTGTTTGCATAATAATACATTTGCATCTTGTACAGTTTTGCAGTATACTGACAAGGTCTCATGCTAATTGTAGCAGTTTGAGGTAGGCTTTTCTTGTCATGTTGTTATCTCTGTATCCCATGTTGCTAGTGCTACCAAAGCTGTGGCCTTTCGTTACAAATAGAGATTGATTGCCTTACTATATCTGTGACAAGGACAATAGTTCCTTCTATGTCATTTTTGGTTTGAGCATTCCAGTCTGACTGTATTGATTGCCTGTGCCTACCGGAATGCAGCTGTAATTGGAGGATATGAATTGTTGTCCTGCTAAGAAGGACATAGTAAGGACTGCAAATGGGTAAGGCATTTCTGTGTTTGCCCTGATCCTTGTGCATGATGCTGGACTTGTGCACAGGTGAATGCTTGGAAGCAGATGCTGGGTAAACTTGTATATGAGGAATGAAAAAGCTGTTGTGAAAGCCCTAGTTGTGAAAAAGGAATGATGTGTAACATTTGTCAGTGCAGGGAAACTTGAAGATCAGGAGATGGTTAGATTAATAAAATTAGGCACACTCAAAATCTTTTTTAATTCATGTTTAATTGTATGTATAACCTAAACCATTTTTTTTTGCTGTCTGTGGTTCCACTGAGAGATGCGTTCCTTTGGTTTCTGTTATGGTGAGGTGACAGAAAATTTAAAGGAAAGCTAGCTGAAATAAGGGACTTTCCTCTCTTGGATAACTCACTGGAACATTGATCCCCATTGGTTGACTTACCACTGGTGACAATGCAAAAAGCTTGGATTACCCCTCACTTTCTGTCTTGGTGACAGTGGTCACGATGACAAATAAAGACGACTCTCCCTAGCAGGGACACAGACCTCACTTAAAGGAGAAGTATGGCCAAAACTCTTTTTTAACCATACTTCTCTTCTGGGTCACAAGAGTGCACTTAGTTCTAAACGCCCAGATTCAGTCCACAGCAGGCTAAAGCCCGCTGTTGGCTGACATCACAGAGCCGGTTAAGGCTCTACAATATCAACAGGATTTTATTAGATGCCTGACTGGCAGAGCCAGCCTTTCTCACCCCCTCCACAGCCCAGCACCTCAGTGAGCACTGTAGGGGCAGAACAGCAAGCTGGCCACTGACGGTCACTGTTCTCTTCTCAAGCAACGCATGAATTTGTGGTGCAAACAAATGCTAATGCACCATCCACATAAGTTAAGCTCTACTCCCCTAGATAAATGTGAAGATTCACTTGTGTAGCATAGGTAGTTCATAAAATGTTCATAAGGAGTTTATAAAAATCCCCTAACAGTGTTGTACTTTAGTAGGCATCTCCACTTGAGACCGTAATGAATCTCTATTACAAAAAGGAACACAAGGGGGTGCCAGCTAAGTGCAACATCAATGGGTTTATGATGATTAAAAAGCCAAATGCAAACTCTTAGAGATTTAAAAATCAAAACTTATCTGCAGCCATGCCTCTATGGATGGGCAATTTGTGACAGCACACTGTGTGTTGTCAATGATGAAACCAAGTCCAATGTTCCAGGAAGTGAGGAGAGCCACTGTGGGAAAACAAAGCAGGATATGACACTACACTTAAAGCAGGCTGATTGCTATAGTAATGCATTTTGGAGCTCCTATTGGCTCCTTTCAGAAGTTTTTTTTTTTACCTTAATGTATAGATACACTCTGCGCCTCATGTTTGGATTCAGTACTGCAAGTTCATAAAGCCGGCTTGCCTTTTATCATCCTTGTATTAACCTAAAATGAAAATATGTATCAACTGTTGACATTTTTGTTCTTTTTATTTCAGGTGGAAGTGGAAGTGGAAGCAATGGACAAGGCTGGAAACTTCATTGGGTGGCTTCATGTGGATGGTGTGAATCTTTCGGTATCTCTGGTGGAACATGCTCTGTCAAAGGTCCACTTCACTGCAGAGCGCAGCAACTACTTTAAAACTCTCTCGTCTGCTGAAGAGGCTGCCAAACAATTGAAAGAAAAAGTAAGCAGTAGTTTTACTTTATTGCTATTGCAATAGCTTATTGCGTTTTTTTTTTTTTTTTTTTTTACCAAAAATATGTAGAAGAATATATATTAGCCTAATCTGATGAAGAAATTACATTTTTTTTCTTAAATTGGGGATATTTATTATAGCAAAAAGTAAAAATAAATAAATATATATAAATATATATTCGCTCTTTTTTTGTTTATAGCACAAAAAACAATCAAATACCACCAAAAGAAAGCTCTATTTGTGGGAAAATAGGATGCAAATTTTGTTTGGGTACAGCATTGCATGACCGGGCAATTGTCTGTTAACCACTTGCCGACCGCCCCCTGTATATATACGTCGGCAGAATGGCACGTACAGGCAGAATCACGTACCTGTACGTGCCATTCTTCCGGCGGGTGGGGGGTCCGATCGGACCCCCCCCGGCCGGCGGGGACGGTCGGGATCGCTTCAGGAGCGATCCGGGATGAGGGGACGGCCAGTGGTTTCTGGCCACCCCCTCGCGATCGCTCCTGGCGAATCAGATGCTTCCTCTGTCTGTGTCAATCAAAACACAGGCAGAGGAAGTGATGTCACGCTCGGTGCGCCGGTCTATGTGACCGGAACGCCGAGCTGTGAACGTCTAAAGGTTAGTGCACCAACAGTACACTGACACCAGTACACATAGGCACACAAAACACCCCCCTGTCACCCCCAGATCACCCCCCAGATCACCCCCTCCCCCCCCAGTCACAGTGTCACTAATTGCAGTGATCATTTTTTTACTGATCACTGCATTTAGTGTCAGTGTGACTGTAATAACTGTCAGTGCAGTTAGTTTTAGGTCCAAGGTAGCCCCCTACCCCCCCTAATAAAGGTTTAACCCCTTGATTGCCCCCCAGGTAACCCTTTCACCCCCTTTTGCCAGTGTCACTAAGCGATCGTTTTTCTGATCGCTGTATTAGTGTCACTGCTGTCGCTAGGTAACCATTTTTTTTTTTTAGGTAACCGCCATGTTTATATAGGTTCATAAATAGGTTTATAGGTCAGGTACCCCCATATTACAACCTAAATAAAGGTTTTAACCCCTTGATTGCCCCTAGAGTTAACCCTTTCACCAGTGATCACTGTATAACTGTCACTGGTGACGCTGGTTAGCCAGTTAGTTATTTCGTTATTTAGGTTCCCCGTCAGGTTTTTATATAGCGTCAGGTACCCCCATATATTACCTAATAAAGGTTTTAACCCCCTGATTGCCCCTAGTTAACCCTTTCACCCCCTTTTGCCAGTGTCACTAAGCGATCGTTTTTCTGATCGCTGCATTAGTGTCGCTAGGTAACCATTTTTTTTTTTTAGGTAACCGCCATGTTTATATAGGTTCATAAATAGGTTTATAGGTCAGGTACCCCCATATTACAACCTAAATAAAGGTTTTAACCCCCTGATTGCCCCTAGAGTTAACCCTTTCACCAGTGATCACTGTATAACTGTCACTGGTGACGCTGGTTAGCCAGTTAGTTATTTCGTTATTTAGGTTCCCCGTCAGGTTTTTATATAGCGTCAGGTACCCCCATATATTACCTAATAAAGGTTTTAACCCCCTGATTGCCCCTAGTTAACCCTTTCACCCCCTTTTGCCAGTGTCACTAAGCGATCGTTTTTCTGATCGCTGCATTAGTGTCGCTAGGTAACCAGTTTTTTTTTGTATTACTGTTACGGGTGACGCTGGTTAGTTAGCTTTATTTTTTATACTGTCAGGGCACCCGCCATTTATTACCCAATAACGGTTTAACCCCCTGATCGCCCGGCGGGTGATATCAATTAGGTTTTAGGGTCAAATAAGGTCTGCGTCGCCCCAGGTTAGTGCCAGTACCGCAAACACCCACGCGCAAAGCATACACCTCCCTTAGTGGCACAGTATCTGAACAGATCAATATCTGATCTGATCAGATCTATACTAGCGTCCCAGCAGTTTAGGGTTCCAAAAAAAAAAAAAAAAACGCATTGTTAGCGGGATCAGCCCAGATACCTGCTAGCACCTGCGTTTTCCCCCTCCGCCCAGCCCAGCCCACCCAAGTGCAGTATCGATCGATCACTGTCACTTACAAAACACTAAGCACACATAACTGCAGCGTTCGCAGAGTCAGGCCTGATCCCTGCGATCGCTAACATTTTTTTTGTGGTAGCGTTTTGATTCAGTCGCTTCAGTCAGGAGCTTTTTTACCTGTGAATCTCAAAAAAATAAAAAAAATAAAAATAGTTGTCGTTTTATTGTTCTCTCTCTCACTCTATTCTCTCTCTATTGTTGCTCTTTTTTTACTCCATTCTATTCTGCAATGTTTTATTATGTTTTATCATGTTTTATCATGCTTGCTTTTCAGGTATGTAATTTTGTTTACTGTGTTTTAGTGTTAAGCATTTTTTTGTTTTCAGGTGCGCCATTCAGTTGCAACGCGGATTTATTTATCTTGACAGCAACAGCGTTTGCTCCCACGATACATAAAGCCGCGACTCCAACGCTGTAGGAGGTGATTTCACCACCACAGTTAAAAAAAAGAGCATATATGCCGAAGCATGGGGGCAGCAGGGGGGGGGAGGAGCGATTGGCTCCTAATGCCACGTACATACGGTCGAAATTCCGACCGTGTGTACACGGCATAACTTTTGCGGGAGGATGCCCCCATGCATCGGCATATATAAATGGTGCATGTATGCCCATCATTAGAAGTGGGTGGATGAAGGGAGGTATTCTAATGGTGGGCATACCCACCAATCAATCTCTTTTTTTCGTTCAGCCAAGAGGCTGCATGAAAAAAAAAAGATTACAATATATGTCCAGTATGTTGCTGGACTTTGAATGGTTATACCAGAATGATGCCTGCAGGTTTAGGTATCATCTTGGTATCATTCTTTTCAGCCAGTGATCGGCTTTCATGTAAAAGCAATTCTAGCGGGTAATTAGCCTCTAGACTGCTTTTACAAGCAGTGGGAGGGAATGTCCCCCCTCCCGGATATAAACCGCGCCATTGGGAAATTGGGAAAGCATTTTATCACACCAATCTTGGTGTGGTCAGATGCTTTGAGGGCAGAGGAAAGATCTAGGGTCTAATAGACCCCAATTTTTTCAAAAAAAGAGTACCTGTCACTGCCTATTGCTATCATAGGGGATATTTACATTCCCTGAGATAACAATAAAAATCATAACAAAGAAAAAAAATGGAAGGAACAGTTTAAAAATAAAATAAAAAAGCTAAATAAATAAAAAAAAAACCAAAAAAAAAAAAAAAAAAGCACCCCTGCCCCCCTTCTCTTGCGCAAAGGCGTACACAAGCGTTGGTCTGGCGTCATATGTAAACAGCAATTGCACCATGCATGTGAGGTATCACCGCGAAGGTCAGATCGAGGGCAGTAATTTTAGCAGTAGACCTCCTCCGTGAATCTAATGTGGTATCATGTAAAGGCTTTTAAAGGCTTTTAAAAATGTATGTAGTTTGTCGCCACTGCGTGTTTGTGCGCAATTTTAAAGCATGTCGTGTTTGGTATCCATGTACTCGGCCTAAGATCATATTTTTTATTTCATCAAAAATTTGAGCAATATAGTGTGTTTTAGTGCATTAAAATAAAAAAAAGTGTATTTTTTCCACAAAAAATGCGTTTGAAAAATCGCTGCGCAAATACTGTGTGGAAAAAAAAAATGCAACACCCACCATTTTAATCTGTAGGGCCTTTGCTTTAACATTATATATAGTGTTTGGGGGTTCAACGTAATTTTCTTGCAAAAAAAAAAATATGTTTTCATGTAAACAAAAAGTGTTAGAAAGGGCTTTGTCTACAAGTGGTTAGAAGAGTGGGTGACGTGTGACATAGGCTTCTAAATGTTGTGCATAAAATGCCAGGACAGTTCAAACCCCCCCCAAATGACCCCATTTTGGAAAGTAGACACCCCAAGCTATTTGATGAGAGCAATGTTGAGCCCATTAAATATTTTTTTTTTTTGTCCCAAGAGATTGAATAATGAAAAAAAAAAAATATATATATTTTTTTTACAAAAAGTTGTCACTAAATGATATATTGCTCAAACATGTCATGGGCATATGTGGAAATACACCCCAAAATACATTCTGTTGCTTCTCCTGAGTACGGGGATACCACATGTGTGGGACTTTTTGGGAGCCTAGCTGCGTACGGAACCCCAAAAACCAATCACCGCCTTCAGGCTTTCTAAGGGTGTAATTTTTTTATTTCACTTCTCACTGCCAATCACAGTTTCGGAGGCCATGGAATGCCCAGATGGCATAAAACCCCCCAAAATGACCCCATTTTGGAAAGTAGACACCCCAAGCTATTTGCTGAGAGGTATGGTGAGTATTTTGCAGATCTCGCTTTTTGTCACAAAGTTTTGAAAATTGAAAAAAAAGAAAAAAAAAAAAAAATGTTTTTTTCTTTACTTTCTTCATTTTCAAAAACAAATGAGAGCTGTAAAATACTCACCATGCCTCTCAACAAATAGCTTGGGGTGTCTACTTTCCAAAATGGGGTCATTTGGGGGGGTTTTGTGCTATTTTGGCATTTTATGGCCTTCGAAACGGTGATAGGTAGTGAGGAGTGAAATCAAAAATTTGCACCCTTAGAAATCCTGAAGGCGGTGCTTGGGTTTCGGGGCCCCGTACGCGGCTAGGCTCCCAAAAAGTCCCACACATGTGGTATCCCCATACTCAGGAGAAGCAGCAAAATGTATTTTGGGGTGCAATTCCACATATAACTATGGCATGTGTGAGCAATATATCATTTAGTGACAACTTTTTGAAAAAAAAAAAAAATCTTTTTTATTTTTGTCTTTATTCAATCACTTGGGACTAAAAAAAAAAAATATTCAATGGGCTCAACATGCCTCTCAGCAAATAGCTTGGGGTGTCTACTTTCCAAAATGGGGTCATTTGGGGGGGTTTTGTACTTCTCTGCCATTTTGCAGAAATGAAATAGGCAGTCATAAATTAAAAGCGGTGTAAATGCCAGAAAATGTACTCTAGTTTGTAGACGCTATAACTTTTGCGCAAACCAATAAATATACGCTTATTGGCATTTTTTTTACTAAAGACATGTGGCTGAATACATTTTGGCCCAAATGTTTGACTAAAATTGAGTTTATTAGATTTTTTTTATAACAAAAAGTAGAAAATCTCTTTTTTTTTCAAAATTTTCGCTCTTTTTCCGTTTATATCGCAAAAAATAAAAATCACAGAGGCAATCAAATACCATCAAAAGAAAGCTCTATTTGTGGGAAGAAAAGGACGCAAATTTCGTTTGGTTACAAAATTGCATGACCGCGCAATTACCAGTTAAAGTAGTGCAGTGCGAAATTGAAAAAAGACCTCTGGTCCTTTGGCTGCCAAATGGTCCGGGGCTGAAGTGGTTAAATTGATGCAGTGCTGAATTGTAAAAAGTGCTCTGGTAAGAAAGGGGGTAAAAACTTCCGGGGCTGAAGTGGTTAAATACCCTGGATGCCCTCCTGTATATAGCTGCTGGCTGCTCTAGAGTGAGCCTATGCACCTTTTTTTTTTCTATCTGCTGCAAAAGAATCTTGCCTGGAAGAAGTGGTATTTTTATTTTCTGCTTATTGTATAAGTGAAGATGTGTGTCTTGTGTTTGTGTGACAGTGATCATACCACACAGTTGTAGCATTCTGTTATATCGCTAGGCATATGTACTTTGTATGGCTATGGGGCTTCTGTGCATTAATATGGAGTATGACAGGAGAGTGGAGATCCACAGTCACAATCTAATCTCAGCCAAGCTGCTCTTGTGCTGCTGGAAATCCCATTTCATACAAATGCCTGCTTAGAGCTCTAAACCTGGTTAAAAAGAATAAACTGTCCTTATGGGAGCAGCTGTGGATGCTGATTTAATACTCTAACACTACCCCCTTCCACCACCACCTCAAAAAAAATATAAAGATGACTCATTAAAAAACTGATGAAGATTTACGTTTTAACACTGAGTAAGAATAGAATATTGAATACTGTATCCTAAAAAAAGTTTAAAGCACTCACAATCGTGGAACTTTTATGTTACTGCTACACACCAGCTTTTGCTAAACTGCAATACAAAAAAATAAACAGTGGGCAGTATGCAAAACAAACACTGTCAAATGGAATAAAAAAACTCCACTCTTGCAGTACAATTCTGCAGTGTGTAACTGCCAATAGATGCACAAAGGTATGTGTGCATAGAATATACATACATGTGACTTCTCACTAAAGCAGCAGTACCATCTTCAAGACTCCCAGTGTTACCAATGCAGCAGTGACTAATATTTATATTTAACTTTAGAGTCCACAGAAAGTGAAGAACTATGGAGATCTTGGTGATCAAACAATGGAACTGAATGTGGTTACCTTCATTGGTCATTGAGACGTTTATGCTGGGGATCATTCAGAATCCCACTCCCTGCCAAACACCCCTAAAGGGAACACACTGTGTCCGGTGAGGAGTGCGGACCCAAACCCCCCCCAGCCTACTCCCCTCCAAGGGTGGTCTTCCGTTTACAGAGAAAATAATCCATGACTCCTGCGGTCATATCCTGTAGATTTTCTATACAAAAACCTGAGCTTATAGCCTGATTACCGTAGGTTTGAGGAGTAGCTCCGGAATTGTAACTAAGATTACCAAACCAGACTCGCATTAAGAGGACTCATCCGTATCACTATTGAACAAACTGGAAAAACCAGAAACAAAAAACAAACAAAAAAAACATAAGATAAAGGGATAGAAAAAGTAGGAAGGAGAAGGGGGGAAAGAGAGAAAAGAAGGTAGAGGAAAGTAAGCGTAGGTAAGGTGCCTTTCTACCTCATGTAGGTCCCTAAAATCGGGGTTACTACTTGTTGAAATTATGCCACTTTTTAACCACTTCAATACAGGGTACTTATACCCCCTTCCTGCCCAGACCAATTTTCAGCTTTCAGTGCTTTCACACTTTGAATGCCAATTACCAAGTCATGCAACACTGTACCCAAACAAAATTTTTAATTAGGGGACAACAACGATCCTAAAATGCGTACTTTTAGGTACTGGATTTGTAAGCGATCACTAACAACTTTGTGAACATCTCCAAGAGGATACAGCTATTGCCTGGGACTTTTCAAACTCCATTGGGCACTATCTTGGCATTGGACACAGACGGTCACGTGGTAAAGAGGCAATTTCATTGCCTCTTTACTGCGATCGATGATGGACTGTGTCAGGCTGAATAGCGTGCATGTGACCGGCTGTCATTAAATCTAGCCGGTCATGTGGTAAAGAGCCATTTTTATTGGCTCTTTACACTGATCTGAGATGGGCTGTGTCCCGAAGTACACACCTCATTCTCAATCGCCGCGCTGCAGGCATTGAGAGCGGGAGGACGTCCTATCAGGGCTGCCATCAGGAATTTTGGGGTGCCTTACACAGTTTTAAACCCGCCCACCTCCCTTCCCCTCCTCTTTCAGTCTCATCTACCCGACCCCATGTTCTTCTCCAGTCCCATCTCCTCCATCCCATGTCCTTATTCTCCTCTAGTCCCATCTCCTTCATCCTACCTCCTCCTCCAGTCCCATGTCCTCCCTCTCCTCCAGTCCCATCTCCTCCATACCATGTCTTCCCCCTCCTCCAGTCGCATCTCCTCCATCCCATGTCCTCCTCCAGTCCCATGTCCTCCATCCCATGTCCTCCAGTCCCATCTCCTCCATCCCATGTCGTCCTCCTGTCCCATCTCCTCCTCCTCCAGACCCATCTCCTCCTCCTCCAGACCCATCTCCTCCTCCTCCAGACCCATCTCCTCCTCCTCCAGACCCATCTCCTTTATCCTGGGACTCCAGTTCTGGTGGCAACTGCCTCCTAGGGGATTTCTCTCTCAATACCTGTTGTGTCTATGGGACCTCACAATTGGACACAGATGGTAAACAAGAGGATGTGGTTTTAACTCTTCCATAATTTTGCCAAAAAAAAAAAAAGTGCTTGCTTTATATATACTTTTATATACTATACATAACTAGAACATCTAATAGGGTTATGTCATTACATGAGATTTCCCATTCCGGTCTTGGTGTCACCAGAATAGGAAGTGGGGGAATCTCACTGTGGGGAAATGGCTTCCAATTGCCTTATAATGTCTATATTATTCATAATGTATAATATGGACATATAAGGCAACAATTGCAAGCCATTTCCCCACAGTGAGTTTCCCCCCACTTCCTGTTGTGGTGACACTAAGACAGGAAGTGAGGGGAAATCTCCTGCAATGACCTAACCCTGTTAGATGTTCTAGTAAACTAAAATCTATATAAAGCAAGCACTTTTTCCCCATTTTGGCCAAATTATAAAAGAGTTAAAACCCCTTTACCCCCCCCCCCCCCCCCCCCCCCCATCTGTGCCCCACTGGTTGCAGGAAAAAGATTTGCTTGATTCCCCCATCAACACAGACAGTGTTCACGGGGGGGGGGGGTGTATCCCTGTTGCAGAGCCATTGTATTCTCTTGGGGGGGGGGGGACTGTCAGACAGGACGACAGACTACTCATTGAAAGGAGCCTGAAAAACAATCTGCATGGATTGCTATTCAGAGCATTGGCTAGTTTAGTGAACTTGGACTAATAACAGTCCTTTTAACATGGTGACATAAGCTGACACCTATGCTGCACATGTGTAAAGTTACTTTCACTCTGCTAAAAGGACAGCAATAGGGCTGCCAATACAGTGATTGATATTAATAGAGGAGCACAGGCTGTACATGTCTTCTACCAGCTTCAGGGAAACACTTTTTTTTATTTTTTTATTTTTTTTTTATTATCACTCACCTCAATCTTTGCAGAGGAATTCTGTCCCTCCCACCAACACAGGAAGCATGAGGCTCTGCAGTGATGGACTGTGCAACCTGTGTAACTATTGGCTAAGGAGGCAGCATGAGGCAGAGCAGCCTGCCTCCTCAGCCAATGAGCAACTGAAAGGCTATTAAGTCCCTCCCTCATAACATCTCCTGAGTCCTAGCCTTGCCAGCTTACTGTGCTTGGCCTACGGTGCCTCTCCTGCACTATCAGGCCCGGTACGTGTGTATAGGCTGTACCCTCTGATGGCGGCCCTGCGTCCTATGATGTCCACCCGGGATGGGAAGGGGGTGTTCCTGCTGGCGTCGTAGTGCTATAGCCCAGTATGGAACTGGTTAAACAATGAAGCCAAACAAGCAGCGCACTCATTCCTTTATTTCTCGCCTTAACTATTACAACTCCTTTCTCATAGGCCTATCCCTCCTTCAGCCTATCACGAATGCTGCTGCCAGACTCATCTACCTTACCAACGCTTCAGAGTTTGCCACTCCTCTCTGCCAATCCCTCCACTGGCTTCCGACTGCCCAAAGAATAATATTCAAAATACCAACAATTTACAAAGCCATTCACAACTCTGCCCCAAACTACCAATCTTGTCTCAATATATCACCCAAACCAGCCTGTCGCCTCTTCCCAAGACCACCTTCTTTCTAGTTCTCATGCGCAAACTGTTGGCACTATATAAATCCTATATAATAATGCATACATTTATACTGTATATGATGCTATTGCAATTTTATCTTGATTTTTCTTAGTACAATATAAGTCTTAAAATGTGAACAAATGCTGTATACCATCCTCCTCCGCTGTACTTACCTCCATGGCTGCTGACCTTTCATTGCCCATGCAGCAATGCGGAGATTTGAAATCCCTACTCTTCTCCATTTTCTTTCTACAGCACTTCCAGGAGGGGATCACAGCAATTCTGACTGGTCAGCATTGGCATAAAGCATTGCTGTGCAGAGGTAAGAGACAAGGATTTTGGATCCTTGGACCACTGCACCAGCTATGTGGGCACTGACAGCGAGCATTCTGAAGTATGTACAGTGGGGAGGGGTTAGGATATTCACCTTCTTTCTTTTTCTTTTTCTTATCAGATTGCCAGATAGTCATAACTAGGGTGTCCTGGAGCAGTTGGGTTGCATGGTACTAAACTCGTGCACTCCCTTTCCTATGTAAACCCCATGTATTAATCGGTAGTTAATTACCTTATTTTTGAATACTGGAAATCAGCATTTTATCTCGGCCTTAAAGCAAATCAATCACATTTTAGAGTAGTTAACTTTTATGTTCTATTAAATGAGTTGACTCCAAGCCCCTTCCCCCAGTGATTGGGTTTTGTGTTGCTGGAGTCTTCTCATTGTGTTTCTGTCTGTACGTTTTATGAGCTGACTGTTCTGCCTCTCGTGATTAAAAATATTTGTCAGTTATTAATTTTCCTAGTGGATACTGATAGCCATTGTTCCGTTCTGTCAGGTTACTTGTTTACAATGCACAATAGCCATAGTAAGTTTCATTTTTTGACATAAACTATTTGTTTCCTAGAAAGAATGAGACAGTGGAAACCTGAATGCCCCAGATATTAAAATGTTCCTGTGAGTTGTGTGTAAATGATTAAGCTGACACTAGTTTGTGAATACCTTGTGGGCACATTCACACTAGGTGTGTTAAGTTTCACCCAGTGTAGTCCCAATGTGTGGACTAGGCAAACTGCCTTATGCCCCGTTTGTTCAGTTCATACCACTGAGTTGTGGTGGTGTGTGCTGAAACAAGGTGAATAAACAGAAATGGAATATTGTGACATTTAAACAAAAAAGGTAAGCTGCGTGATGCTTTGTAATCAGCAGTGATGTAAGTAACTGAGTTAAAATAAACTGAGTTACGTAACTCAGTTACTTTAGAGGGGAACTAGTAATCTAACTGATTACTTTTCCCCTCATGGTAACTCAGTTCCCATTACTTTGGCTTAGTTACTCCAATTACATCTACCGCCACTAGATGGCAGTAGTGTAATTCCGGTGTCCTGCCAAAAAAGTTCCCCCGCCGGATAAGGACCCCCTGTACTGCGCAGGCGCAGCTTCCGAAAATTGCCAAACCTAAACAGCTCTGAGTGAACGCTACACAGCGCAGGCGCAGTTAACATGTAATTGTACGAGGCGATGCCGCACGCTCATGATGCTCGTGCTACTCTGCAAGGGGCGTCTATCGTGTAAGTAAGGGGCGGGTCTAGTATTACTGTAACCAAGGGGCGCATTTATTATTATTGTTATATATCGAGCTCTGCCCATTAATTTAACATTCGCCCTCTTCTGTAGCCATCCGCCCCTTACACGATATAATAATAGACCCGCCCCTTGCTTACACGCTATAACAGATCTGCCCCTTGGTTAGAGTAATAATAGGGCAGCTCCTTGGTTACACGATATATAACAATAATAAATGCGCCCCTTGGTTACAGTAATACTAGACCCGCCCCTTAGTTACAAGTATAGAATATTTAAAAAAAAAAGTCAGTTACTTTGCTGAGTAACTAATTACTTTTCCAATGTAGTAACTGAGTTACTAACGCAATTACTTTTTGGGAGAAGTAATTTGTAACTTAACTAAATTACTTTTTTAAAGTAAGATGACCAACACTGGTAATCAGCTCATCGACACTGTGTACTACACAGCGATCATAAATGTTTTTTATGTTTTTGGTTTTTAATCTATGGGGGATGGGATGGTTGGGGTTTTTCTGTGACATCCAATGCTGTCTGCACATGTGCCACCAGTTCTGAGACTATACTGTCTGTAACAACAAGCACCACCATAACAATATTTTCTGTGCATAGCTGGCTATGCTGTTGTAGTAGAACATCTGACTTGCTCACAAAACAAATTTTTTTGCAAGTTGGAGACCATGGGTATAAAGATCTGTGTAACGCCATTTTTCAGATCCATCAACCTAGCTGTGACTATGAAAAGTGATGCTGCAGCTCACAACAAATCTACAGCCTCCGAAACGCAAACAGGCACTTGTATCTTTGCTTCCTACCCACGCATGTGCAGCCCATTTATTTTCACTTTTGCAGGATGCTGAGCTGCATGGATGCTGAGCTGAGAGCAAAGTCGGGAATTCTCATTCCTGATTTACTGGGACCACACATTCGAAGCTGGGTACAACCCGCTATTTGCAATAAACATTTGCTGTATGAAGCACTGCATTTTAATATATTAAGGGCACTGTAATACATAGGGGTGTTTTGGGGAAAAGTAAAGGTGAATGAACCCTTTAAAAAAAAAAAAAAAAAAATCATGGTTTCTTCTATTAAAGCAGTTTCATATTAATGCATGGGAGTTTACTTTAACTAAATCTCCTTATATTGTGTTTGTATTGCATCTTCTACAAATATACAACACAAGCACACTTAAAAGGTGGCAATGCCACATCAGAGGCTTTGGAAATAAAACAAGGGAAGTGGTGCAGGGAAAGACCGCTTGTGTTTGAACAATCTATATTTAGTGGGAGCTGAGAGGGAGTGACATGTATTGACAGGGGCAACGTGGAGTAGTTTGCATCACATTTGAACCTATGCTCTTTCAAAGCCAAATTGTAACAGAGATAACAATATTTGTAATAGTAGTGAAATATGTTCAAAAGCCCTTGTGAACACTTAGTAAATAGATAGCACCCACACATGCATTTCAAAGAATCATCCTCTGCTACAACCCTTCCTAATTCTGTCACTCAGTAGTGTGTAGAATAGTTGTTTATGCCCATAGGCAGGTGGTTCACTTATTCTAAACTGCTTGCTATGGACAAGGTGGTTTCTTTTAGGGCACTTTATTGCAATTGGTTCCCTCCGACTATTATACAAGATTTATATCGCACCAACAGATTGTGCAGCGCTTTTCAAAATAAAGGGAGACCGTACAATTACAATACATTTCCCTGCTTGTAAGAGTTTACAGTGTAAATGGAATAGCAGAATTTTCACTTTAACACTTGTATCAAAACATGGATTAATAAACAATGTTACATTGCCCACAGTGTATGCTGTTTACTGTATAAAAGCAAGTGCTTGTACCAGATTTGTCAATATAGTATGAGGTTGTTTTTTAATTCTGAAATGAAACGATTACAAATGATTCTGTACAAACTGGTATAGAGTCACTTGTGGGTCTTGCAGAGGAGATGGATCTAAGGCATAAGGCCAATGTGGTGCCTATATTTAAAAAGGATCAAAGTCTTTACCAAGTAACTATAGACCTGTAAGTTGTAGTTGGGAAGATACTGGAGAGTTTAATAAAAGACCACATAGAGATGAGTTCTTGCTAAAAAAAAAAAAAATATATTTAAGCAACAGCAGACAGCATGGATTTGTGAAAGACAGAAGTTGTGAAACAATTCTGATTTATTTTTGAGGTGGGAAGTCTAACCTTTTAACCACTTCAATACCAAGCACATTCGCCCCTTCCTGACCAGGACAATTTTCAGCTTTCAGCGCTGTCACCGTTTGAATGATAATTGCGCAGTCATGCAACACTTTACCCAAATTAAATTTTTATAATTTCCTTCCCACAAATAGAGCTTTATTTTGGTGGTATTTGATCACCTCTGGGGTTTTTATTTTTTGCTAAACACTTTTTTTTTAGTTTTTGTCATAAAATTTAGTTTTCTCCTTCACTGATGGGCAATGATGAGTTGGCATTGATAAGGTGGCACTGATATGTAGAATTGAAGGGCACTGATATTCAGCACTGATGGGCATCAATAGGCTGCACTGATATGCAGCACTGATGAGGTACTGACAGGTGTTACTGCTGGGCACTGATTGGCTCTTTTTATAGCATTGATTAATGTAGTAATGTCACTGGTCCCCAAAAAGTGTCACTTGGGGTCAGATTTGCCGACCACAATGTCGCAGTCCCACTGGAAATCGCAGATCGCCACTATTACCAGTAAAAACATTTAAAAAGTCCATAAATCTATCCCCTATTTTGTAGACGCTGAAACTTTTGTGCAAACCAATCAAAATATACGCTTATTGTGATTTTTATTTATTTTTTTTACCAAAAAATTTTGGTATACAATAAAGGATATAGGCCACCCTCCCTAATCCTGGCCATGCGCTATACGAAAAATCGTTCAAACACATTTTTGAAAAACGAACATTCCGCCGTGGGAGCCAACGATGGTGTCAGCATGTAATGACTGATAAATCGTTCAATGGACATAAATTAATCACATTTTTTTGTTCGTTTTTTCACATATACCTATTGCAAACAGTTTGGCTGAGAAACACATTAACCTTTCAATTTATCGTTTGTTCGGCAGAAAATTTCCATACTTGTCCTTAATTTTTTTGGCTCAAAAACATCCCAACCGAATTGTGCTCATTAACTAGCCGCAAAGCGAACAATCGCCAAATGACTGAATTGCGGGTGATTTTTCATATAGTGTATGGCCAACATAACTCTCCTTGTTTACTTTGCTACAAAACTGACAACTTGCTGACTGATGTAGGGTTGTGGGGGTGGTGCCCCAGGTACGAGCTTTTAACCACTTGCCTACCAGGCACGAACACCTCCTTCCTGACAAAGCCATTTTTCAGCTTTCAGCGCTGTCGCAATTTTTTTTTTAACAAATTTTTTCCTCAGTTTAGGCCGATACATATTCTTCTTCATATTTTTGGTAAAAAAAATCGCAATAAGCGTATATTGATTGGTTTGCGCAAAAGTTGTAGCGTCTATAAAATAGGGGATAGATTTATGACATTTTTTTTTTTTTACTAGTAATGGCGGCGATCTGCGATTTTTTTATCGTAATTGCGACATTGCGGCGGACATATCGGACACTTTTGACACATTTTTGGGACCATTCACATTTATGCAGCGATCCGTGCTATAAAAATGCATTGATTACTGTATAAATGTGACTGGCAGGGAAGGGGTTAACACTAGGGGGCGCTGCAGGGGTTAATATGTTCCCTATGTTAGTGATTCTAACTGTGGGGGGGAGGGGACTGACTGGGGGAGGGGACCGATCGGTGTCCCTATGGGACACGCCATCGGTCTCCTCTCAGGTGACAGGACGTGAATCTGTGTGTTTACATACACAGATCCACGTCCTGCTGAGTTACTGGGCAATCGCCGTGCCCGGCGGACATCGCGGGCCACCGGGCACGCGCATCGGGTCCCCAGCGACGCGGAGGGCACGCGCGCCCCCTAGTGGCAAAAATGTTAGCGCCTTCATATGACGGCGTCCCGCCACAAGAGCAGCGCTGCTCCGCCGTCAATTGACAGTGGGCGGTCGGCAAGAAGTTAAAGGAGTTGTAAAGTCTCATAGTTTTTCACCTTAATGCATTCTATGCATTAGGGTGAAAAAACCTTCTGTGCTGCAGCTGCCCCCCTTTTTCTTACCTGGACCCTATCGTTCCAGCGACAAGCACGAGTTCAGCAGCTCCAGCTGCTGTCTCGGGTCCTCCATTGGATAGATTGATAGCCGCATAAGCCATTAGCTCCCGCCGCTGCCAATGAAATCACGTGACACTGGAGCCAGGGGCGGGACTGAGTTCTGCTGTCTGTGTCAATGGGCACAGCAGCAGGACTCGGAGTGTGCCCGCACCGGTGCCTTCATAGAATGCTGCTTTCCATGGGGGCACTCGAAGGAGGAGGAGCCAGGAGTGCCGCCGGGGGACCCCAGAAAAGGAGGATCCTTTACAATAACTTTAACCCATGATGTATGAATAAGTTGCCTGTGTCCTGTACTGTACTCCAAGATATGTAATTTACTGGAAAGTCAAAACTCCTGTTTTCAAAATGGGGATTTCAGACCTTTTGCCTTTCTCCTGCATTTAAGGTAGAGTATTTCTAAATGGACATGTCTAGTATATCTTTTTTATAAGACACGTTGGAGCCATAGAATTTTCTGTATGCATACATTATAAGGAATATCCAGCACTAAAATAATGATGTCCCATGTTTCAGATGCATATAGCCTGCTGAGATCATGATTTAATAAAAGAAAACCATGGATCAAAAGTGTTCTATCCATGCAGCAGATATGAAAGAAGCATGGCAAGCTTGGCAGACAGATTTTAGCTACCGCTGTAGTGTTCAATGTTCTCTGTTGATTCTGTCATGAGGTTTCTGCCTTGTAACCTATTTAATTTCTCTAAGCTTTAAAAGTGTTATGAAAAATTACAGGCTCTGACAGAGGTCTTTTGGACTCCGCCATTAAAGCTGAACATGACATTCACAAAACACATTTTACTTTCTTTCTTGAAATGAACCTGGTATTATCGGTAATTTAAGAACAGAGCTTTTGGTGAAGGACTCTGCTTAGATTAAGGATTTTTCTGACATTTGAAACTTCACAAATGGTGCAGATGGGCTTTTTATTTGTTGTGATATTACTCTATTGCCCTTTAGAAAATCAGACTTTAAAGTGGTTCTAAAGCTTTAAGATTTTTCACCTTAATGCATTGTATGCACTAAGACTTTTTGTCTTACCTGAGCCCGATCCATCGATGTACACGAGCGCAGCAGCTCCAGATGCTGTCTCTATCCTCATTGGGCAGATTAATAGCAGTGGGAGCCATTGGCTCCCGCTGCTGTCAATCAAATCCAGTGACATGAGAGCAGGGGGGGAGGTGGGCAAGTCCTGCTGTCTGTGTCAATGGACACAGCAGCGGGACTCAGGGGTGAGCCTTCACTGGTGCCCCAGGGAAAGCAGCTTTCTGTGCGGGCACACGATGAAGAGGAGGGGCTTGGAGCGTCAGTGGGGGGACCCCAGAAAAAGCGTATTGGGACTTCTCTGTTCAAAGCTGTTGTGAAGAGTAGGCAAGTATGACACGTTTTGTTATTTTAATAAAAGGAAAAACCTAAAGGTTTAAAACCACTTTGAGGGCCCATTTACAGCCTACTTGTCAGCCTATTCATTTTGAAATGGGTTGTTTCAACTTGGTGCACACAAATATGTGGCCTCTCAGCGGCTGGGCCTTGGTGCCGAGCAGCTGCATATTTGCTTGTAATACTGGCAACAGTGCTGTGCCGAGAGCATGCTCCCGAAACAGTGACCAGCAGCTCACGGAAAACACCTGATCACTGCTTGCGAACAGGAGTTTTTAGAACATGTGAACACCTTGACATCCAATCACAGCGGTCACATGGCCATAAGCTCCACCCCCTGACATAGCAAACCCCTTAAATTGCCAGCGCCAAGGGGTTAACGAGGAACCTCCGTCTTTAGCATTTTTGCTCTGAATACTCAAGGCAAAACAATATACATTAAAACTCCACCGCAGGAGCACCACATCGCTTAAAGTGGAACTTTTTAGTCAGAAAATTAAGTCCAGCTAGATTCCCTTCAGGCTGGCCCCTTTTGCAGGTATAGAGCTATGTAAAACATTAAAAAAAGTGCCTATACTGTTTAAAATCCAGTAATATACAGACTTCACACATGCTCTGTTGCTTTTCATGTTCAGGCTCTGATGAATTTGTAGAGGCCGATCTGCTGACAGCCTCAAATCAGAATTAAGCCCTTCTATCCTTAGTCAAGGAAGCTGCTTCTGTTTGATCTCCAACTGCCATGGTGCGGCACGTGTGATCAGTTATGACACCAGCCACTCGATAGTTTAACAATTTGAGGAAAAAAGGAAATGTGATCGTTCTCAATCCCGGCATTCCAGGAATGTAACTTTTTTGATACTTTTAAAAATAATGGGATTAGTTCCGCTTTATGATATACTTCTGCTCAGGTGCTCTGGGCTTCAGCAAAATCGCAGCTTCCAGCAAGAAGAAACAGGAACAATGCTGGAGGCAATTTTCAGCACACACTAATTTTGGTAGCATAATTATTAATGTATGTTCCTTGCTAAAGAACATAATTTATCAAGTTGTTATGGGTAAAGTTCTGCTTTAAGTTCAGGAAATCTTATAATCGAGCAACTGACAGTGTCACAATTGTACCTATTAGTTTGCATGTACTGAGACTGCAAATCCAATACACTTCTCTCAACAGAGTAGTTAAGTAAATCCCTTCATATAGATGAGCTTGTTCTGGCACCCTAAACCCTAACTGACATTTAGTTTGCAAAGCTTTGTGAATCGCAAACAATTGCCACCCATACCGATGGCATGGAGCACTGATTTTCCCAAGCCTAAAATTATTTGTTGTTCTAAGAACCAGATATGTGTTGTAGTGGGATAGTCTTAAAGCGGTTCTGCACTGCTTTTTTTTTTTTTGGGGGGGAATATGGCAAAGCCATATAGCTAAATTGGGGGACTTACCTGTTCCATCTTCCATCTCGATCGCAGCCGGTTTTCCTCCGATAAAATTATTTATCTTCTTCTTTTCTGCTGGGGGCCATCTTGCCTGTGGGCATGTGAAACCCCACAGGCACTTTAGATGGCCCAGCATGCACCGCCGTTACTGCGCCGAGCTCGCGCGTGCGCAGTAACGGCAAAGTGCAGCTCACGTTCTCCGAAATCTCGCGAGATGTCGGCACATCTGCCGACATCTCGCGAGATTTCGGAAGATGTGTCCGAAATCTCGCGAGATTTCGAAAGATGCCCGCACAGACTCCTGGGATCAATGACACCAGATCCCAGGAGACAGTGCGGCGTGACGAGGATCCCCGCACAGACCCCGCCCACCCCCGAAGAGACAGAAGACAGGAAGTCATCGATTACAAGGTAAGTGAAAAAAAAAAAACACATTTCATTTAGTACTCTTTGCCTGATTTGGAAGGCAAAGAGATTTACTAAATGAAATGTGTGCAGAACCGCTTTAAGAGCAAATCAATAGCATATCATATGCAATGCAAACCTTAAAGTGGTTGTTAACTAAAAACACCCCCCCCCCCCCCAAAAAAAAAAAACATGCAAGACAAAGGCATAATGAGCTAGTATGCATTACATACTAGCTCATTATGAAATACTTGGCTTAGATCAAAGCTGTTACAGCGGTCCCCGCACACTGCTGTGACCGATGACGTGTCCTGGAGTTATTTCCAGGTTTGCAGGCTCCGGCGCTGTGATTGGCCGGAGCTGCGATGACATCACCTCCGCGCTTGTGCTTGAGATCTGCTAGTCATGGCACAGCTCCTGAATAAATGGCACAGGCAGTCTGTTTGTTCAGTGTGCATGTGCCGATGACATTCTATATACAGGGGGTCCCCGACTTATGAACGCCCGACCTACGAACAACCCCTACTTACGAACCGGGCGCTGCCGGGACCCTCTGCTGTTCTGCGCGGACATCGGCCATTCTGTGCATGCACGGCCAGACGGAGCCACGGAAAATTACGGAAAAGTCCGGAATTTGCGCAGAACGGCATTGAACGGACATCGGAAATGTCCGTAATTGCTGTTGCATGCGCGGCCGACTTACGAACATTTCCGATTTGCAAACAGGAGGAAAGTCCCTAACTGGTTCGTAACCCGGGGACCCCCGGTACAATTACTGATCAATATTAATGCAAAATATTTGGGGCACGGTATGAATGTTTGAATAAGTAAGGCACTAAATGTGTTCATACATGACAACCGGCACTACCAATAATTTTCCTGGTAGAATTCCATCAGTGAGTCAAACCGCTATCTAATTTATGTATTTTCAAGCCTTCTGGGATAAGTTGAGCATACTTTTTTAATAAATTGCACTCATTTTTGGAAATACTACCCTAGCTAGGCACCTTTATTTTTTATTTGAGCTCTATAAGATGTCTTTGGAGTTTTCCTATCCTGGAGGCGGTGGGTGGAGGAAAAAAATATTGATCTATGATCTGATAATGTGTATTACCTGGCCCTGGAAATTAGATAGGCAATGAATTTGGTAAGTGCATACCTACACATGGTTGTTGGCACAAGGGGGCTGCATGGTGAAGATTGCAATTTTTGCATTCACGCTTATGGCACTAATTTAAAATAAATGTATGTGAGTATATATGGTGGTTGTTTGATATATTACACTATCTAGTTCTTAAATTTTTTTTTTTTAGAGGAAAATTTTTATAGAGGATGTTTGAGTTGAAGAATTGAGGAGCACTGATTTGAATGAAGTAGTGAAATACTTCAATAGTTCAACCACTATTATATCAAGCTTTACATAATCCATTATTCCAGAAAGGGTCAAAACATAATTTTTTAAAAGAAGGTGGTAGAGACTTGCATAGAAACAGTTTTTTTTTTTTTTTTTTTTTTTTTTTTACTTAAAAGTTGAGGAACTGTAACACAAGCACTGGTTTATTTATACTCAGATTCACTGCACCAGGGGGACAATGATTTACAGAAGGTGGGGTATCTATAAAAGTAGCTGTTATTTTTCACCTGGGTGCTGAATATTTTTAAAATATTTTAGTTTTAAAGCTTGCTAAATCATAATTAAATCCTGTTAAGTGACAGAGGCCGAGAGACAGCCAGACCAATATGAAGGATCTACATTGAAATAAATGCCGGAAAACTGGTAAAATCATTTTGAAGATTGCTATTCAGCTACATGATGATTAATCTCCGCAGTTTGAAAATATTGTGAAGAATCATTGTCATTCATAATGTGCTGCCAGTACTATGTAGAATTACTTCTCATCTTATTTGTGATCTGAAGAACAAATAAATGAACTTGGGCTAATATTACTGCAATATTCAGAATGAGAAAATGTTGATGATAAAACAGTAAAGCGCTTTGATAAGTGTTTATAATTCAGTCACATTGGTGTTTCACTAGGAAATATATTGCATTTCTGATAGGATTTAGGAACTACGAAAATTAGGAAAATAAATCCCTATACAAGCAGAAAAGAGATGAATAAATCTTTCTCTACACATATGATTAAAACCTCATAAATCTAAGTCTTTCTCATTAGCCTTTCCCATGAAGTATTTTCAGTGGAGATATGATCTCTATACAAGGCAAACGTATGGAAAATGTACACGAGTTTCCTAAAGACATAGAAAACTGTCTATGGAGCAAGCATATCCCTGTAAATACAGCTTTCTGCTTTTTTTCAGGGAGGTTGTATATCCTATAGTGCAATATCCTACAAAACTAGTATGGCTGATTTTTTTTTATTTTTTATTTAAAGTAGATTATTTGTTATATTGTTTATATAACACCGAATTCTAACAGGTAAAATGGCATTGCTCGGCCATCTGTGCCTACCCCAACTACCAACATGATACCTGTAGTAGCTGGAAGATATTCAAAAACAGAGCAGCTCATGAGCATGGTAATGTGAATCATTGACAACCAATTTTTGGCAAGGGCATTTTATTGAAGTGTTGGAAATTAAAAGGATGGGAAAAGGTACATTCCTTCCCATCCATCCCAAGACACCCCAACAAAAATAAAGCAAAAAAATTCTTTATCGTACAAATGGCAAATAAGGTTATTGGATTTTTCATTTTAACACCTTTAATACCCGGCACTGACATAAATAGTAAAAATTTTGTCCATTAAGCTTGTAATGCACAGTCAGTGCTTAGCTAAAATGCCCACACATATTTTGGTTTCTACCATCGATATTTAGATGTCAGTATTTGCAGAGTCTTGTGGGTTTGTGAGTCTTTATTACTTCCCTAGGAAGGTGTTTGGGTGGTTAGAAATTCCTAATTTTTCTGACCACTGCTACAAACAAATGAGTCTGGTTAATTCAACATCTTTTTTTCTTCTATTACGGGTCTGAGAAATAAGAGTTTTAGTCTACTGGTTTAATTAATTATAAAAGGTGTTTTAAAGTGACCCTGTTGGCACAGGATCACTTGTGTTTAAAAGCATACCTGCTAAAAGAGCAGGAAATGTGCATTAAATTTAGTGCTCCCTGGCCACGTAGTTGACTAGGGAGAAGGGTTGCATAAGTGTTTCCATAGTGGTTCCTCCGGCTGGCTTGTGTTTCCAGAAGTGACTTATAAGTTGGCAGGATGAACCACTGTATCCTGCAGGTGAGCAGGTATTTCACACGACCAGAAATGTTGAATAGTTTTCAGCAGCTGGAGAGCAGAAAAGCATCAGAGTTTCAAGACGTGGACTGCAAGAAAGCTACAGTGGATATAAAAAGTCTACACGCCCCCTGTTAAGTTTCTGCGATGTAAAAAAGAGACAAAGATAAATCATTTCAGAACTTTTTTCACCTTTAATTTGACCTATAAACTGTACAACTAAATTGCACACCCTCCTATAACTGGGGATTGAGCTGTGTTCAGAATTAAGCATTACATTCAAACTCATGTTAAATAGTAGTCGGTACACACTGGCCATCATTTAAAGTGCCTCTGGATAACCCCAAATAAAGTTCAGCTTTTCTAGTAGGTCTTTCCTGACATTTTCTTAGTCACATCCTACAGAAAAAGACATGGTCCACAGAGATCATCCAAAGCATCAGAGGGAACTCATTGTTAAAAGGTATCAGTCAGGAGAAGGGTAGAAAACAATTTCCAAGGCATTAGATATACCATGGAACGCAGTGATAGACGCTCATCGTCAAGTGGAGAAAATATGGCACAACAAGTGACCTTACCAAGAGCTGGACGTCCCTTCTAAAATTGATGAAAAGACCAGAAGAATGAATGCTGCTGTCAGACTCAGGTTTATCTGGTTTTGACAGTTTGGCCCCCTCCTTCCCCCCACTCTCTTCTGGGACACATCACAAGCTCATCTTTAATTCTGAACTAATCTTTCCTATCCTTTTCAGCCAAGGAAGCTGCCATCTTAGCATCTGTTGTATTTGTAACTGCCATGATGCACATGTGATCAGTTATGACCCCAACCATTTGATGGTTTGACAGTTTGGTTGAAAGTATAAACCAATGTAACAGCATTCCAGGCATCCTACAAATATAACTGTTTTTTGAAACCGTTCAATCAATGGGTTTAGTTCTGTTTACACAACTGTGTAAAAAAAAAAAAAAAAATAGCATTTTCCAAAAACTTGTGGCAAAAAAAACTGAAGTCTTCAAAAGACTTGCCATGCCTCTTAGAAAATACCTTGGAGCTTTTGTTTTCCAAAACATGGTCATTTTATGAGGGTTTCCACTGACCTGGTGCTCCAGGGCCTCCAGAAATGTTGTAGGTAAGAAATTAGATCTATAATTTATGCCCCTAGAAAGTCAAAAGGTGCTCCTTGTATTTTGGGCCCCACTGTGTGACTAGGCTATGAAACATTCTCATGTGGTATCCCCATACCTGGGAGTAGCAGAATACGTTTGGGAGTGTCATTCTAAGTATGCCTATGATGTGTGTTAGAAATAGCTTATTGACAACTTGAGGGCTGGAGGTGAAGATTTAAATCTGGTTTATGATCAGGATTTTCAAGTGTGTTTTTTTTTTTTTTTTTTTTTTTTTTATAGCATTTTGGTATTGTGTCATTTGGGGTAATGCTAGAGAAAGTTTTTTTATTTAACCACTTCCATACCAGGCCTATTCTGGCACTCCTCTCCTACATGTAAAAATCATAATTTTTTTGCTTGAAAATTACTAGGAACCCCCAAACATTGTTACTTTTTTTTTTTTTTTTTTTTTTTTTTTTTAGCAGACACCCTAGGTCATTGCAACATTTTGTGTCACACAGTATTTGCATGACAATTTTTCACACGCGTTTTTTTTGGTGGAAAAAAAAAACGTTTTTATAAAATTTTAAGAAAATAACAAAACAGTAAATTTAGTCCATTGTATAATGTGCAAGATTATGTTATGCCGAGTAAATAGATACCCAATATGTCACGCTTTAAAATTGCAAACACTTGTGGAATGGCGCCAAGCTTTGGTACTTAAAAAATCTCCATAGGCAACACTTTAAATGTTTTTACAGGTTACCAGGTTAGTGTTAAAAGTTGTTGCTCTCGCTCTAACGCACGTGGCGATACCTCACATGTGTGGTTTGAATGGCGTTTACTTACGGGCGAGACTTGCGTGGGTGTAAGCTTCTGTGCGCGAGCACACAGGGATTTTTTCTTTTACTTTCTTTTTTTATCTTTTTTTTCTTTTTCTTTTTTTTTTACTTTCTCTTAAAAAATGTTTTCATATCACTTTTATTCCTGTTACAAGGAATGTAAACATCCCTTGTAATAGGAATGGTGCATGACAGGTCCTCTTTATGGATAGAGGTGGGGGTGGCGCCGGCGGCTCGAAACGTCACCTCCCTGAAATGACTTTGCCACCTCCCTATAATGAGCTTTTGCAGGTTGGGATGTCTGTCACAATGGTCGTACTGTATGTGCACAAATGAGAGGATGAATCCCCAAAATCATAATTAAAACCAACATAGAGGTTCTTGTCCTTCTCCTTGATATCTAAAACTAGAATAATGTTTTGGTTGCGTTTCCACTTCATACAGATCTGGATGAAGAGAATTATTAGTGTGACTGAACTAAATTTGATTTGAGCTGCAATTCTTGTCGTACTAAAAAAACAATTACATGGAAACCAGTAGATAAAAACAAAACATGAGGTAGAATTTGTTCATTTTCAGCAAATGTTATTTTTATGGTGGAGCTTTTTTGTGTAGGAATAGAAGTTTGTCATCCTTCCCTTTTCAGGTCTACCTGTGCCGAATAGATATACTGTCAGGTTCAGGGCGTATGCAGCGTATGCAGGTAGTGTGCTTTTCAAGGCCTAGTTTGTTTTCCTCTGCAGCTCTGTGAGTCTTTTTAGTGAGTTTCAGCAATATTCTACTGCTGACTCTGCATTTAGCTGCACTGTACACACAATCCAATGTACTTTCCAGCTCTCTGATTAATACATCGAATGGAAACTTGTGAGAGTATTGAGCTCCGTCTCAGCTTCTTATTCCCCTCACAAACCATCCGGATAGAACTTACCAGATGTCCTGCTGCGAGTATCTGATTGCAAAATGTTTGCTACCTAGCAAATGACCCACTGTGGTCTTAAAACAGATTTCAATTTCTTAACCCGGTCATTTCTGGGAAAGCCTCGTCCTAAACAGCCAAAATAATTTCTGCAAAACAATTAATATAAAAAACATACCGAATGCTTAAGATATTGCAAAAAGAAAATACTTTGCACAAGCCTTTACACGGGTTACATCAAATAATTGGAGGTGGTTGGGGGGTTTTACTGACAACACTTTTATGGCACGAAGAAAGATGGAACTTCTCACAATGGTTTTTATTGATGTTTCTGCTTAGATGTCCATTCATTTCCTGTAGGAGGATCACACGACACGACCTCCACCCTGTCCAACACAAACATTTTGGTTGGAGTTTTAATTGGCCTTTCCTCTTTCTCGTGTTTCAAAGTATTGTTGTTGGACACAAACCAGTCAGTTAGGGAACAGAATAGATGATAAAAAATGTACAATAAGACTAGATGGTAATATTCTCTCATAAACCCCAATAAGAGGCTAGTCCTCTTTCTCACAGAACTGCAACCCAAATGTGGATAGCACTTTTCTATTTTGAGTTGCCTTGGGCAAGTGCAGGGAGCCGGAGACAGATGCATGCTAGCAAAGCAGCGGTCTCCTTGCTAGCTACAGTGTCTGGTTGTACACCGAGGAGATGCGTCCTGTCCATGAACACAGCATTGCAGGATACCTGGGAAGACGTGACAAAGTACTTCATGTACTTCACATATATGCCGTGCTGAAGTTTGCATTAGTGCACAATAACCCCAGTAAACACAAATAGAAGATCTGTGAAACCAGATACATAAACCAATAAGGAGTCAATTGGTCCGATTGGTATATTCATTTATTTTTTCACACATCTGTTTGAAGAGTCTTCTATGAAGAGAGTATACTAATAGGAATAGACACCATATTGGGTTTTGTATATCTTGTCTCACAGACTTTCTATTTGTGTTCACTGGGGTTATTGAGCACTGATCTAAGCTTGAGCCAGCATATTTTTTGTGAGTATTGTTGCTTTTTTGCTCGTGTTAATAGGAGTGTGAGAATCGTTTATTTGTGATACTTTGCTACAACAGAAACTGAGTACTGTGTATAAAAAAAGGGAAAAAAAGATGCTTTCAAAATGCACTTTTTTTTTTTTTTATTGCTCTCTGTCCCTGTCAGTAGGATGTGAGACACAAACTTTCCCAACATGCACAGAGAAATGAAATCCTGACAAATGTTTTTCGTTTTCCTATGTTACACTACCAGAGGGTTTTAGCTGGAGCTTTAGACCACTTTCACACTGAGGCGCTTTTCAGGCGCTTTCACGCTAAAAACAGCGCCTAAAAAGCTCATGAAAACTTATTTCCATTAAAATCAATGAACGCTTTCACACTGGGGCAGTGTGCTGGCAGGGCTGTGAAAAACTCCCCTCCCCATTGAAATAAATGGAAAGCTCTTCAAAAGCGCTCAGTGTTTTTACTGGCAGTTTAGAAGACCCTCAGTGTGAAAGTGGCCTTACTCTAACTAAAGTCAAAAAGATATTGACAGCCGCAGATTGAGGAGCCAATAGGAAACTGTGTCCTAAAAGCACAGTCTTTTATTTAGCTGTGGCATCCAGGGGTTAGAGTTCACCTGAGCTTCACGCCAGGTATTATAACATTTTAGGTTTGAGAAGGTTTTTAATCAGGAGAGTCATATTTCTATTTTGAATTTAATTATTTGTGTTTTTAGGCATACATCATGCAACCTATGTAAGTTTATTAGAAATCCCTTTTTCAGCATGATGGACATGGTTTCCGTGTATGGCATCAGGAGATGGTCTGGATACATGAATCAAACTAAAGCTCCACATCTGATTGGCACAAAGTAGTAAAGGGTAATTGTACTTTTTGATGAGGTACACTTGTACATCTTAGCCCTTTTGACTGACAGCCTTGGTTTAGCCTATATTACAAACATAAAAATCAGCACAAAGGACATAACCTTTATTTAGTATGATGGTAACCACTTCCTCCATCCCCTCTAGATCCTGTATAGCAGTGGTCATCAACCCTGTCCTCAGGGCCCACTAATAGGCCAGGTTTGCAAGATAACTGAAATACATCACAGGTGATACCACTTGCTGCTCAGTGATTGCCGTATTCTAGTCTGCATCTCCCCAAGGTAATACATAAAACCTGGCCTGTTAGTGGGCCCTGAGGACAGGGTTGATGACCACTGCTGTATAGGATTGGAAAGACAATTTCTCCTAAACCAAGGAGAATCTGCACAAGTGGCACATCACAATGTAAGTTATGTCCCTTGTGCTGATTTTTATGTTTGCAATTTAGGCTAAACGTAGGCTTTAAACTAACACACTTCCAAGTGATTTGTTTACATACTTTAGTAAGACAGCTACAATCTGGATGCCTGCATTCTTTGAATGAAATCTTTCATCACTTGCCTTTATAGACTTTTGTATATGGTAGATTGGCATGAACACTGCTTTCTTTGTCTGATTCTTCACAGTGCAAGGCCCGCCAGTGGTTAAAATATATTAACATTGGGATAGGCTTGTGGTGGGGTCTTAGTTCAGGTCAGAAAGAACATTTACTGTGTAGGTTTTACACACAGCCTGTAATGTTGTCACATTGTGTTCATCAAAATGTGTGTTTGTGGACATTTCTTAATGTTACTTTATTGGTTTTACATACTTTTATACCATGCATTTTGTATTAGTTTTTAGGCTAATGGATGATGTTGATTTTCAATTTCACTTTTTCCTGCTGTGTTAGAAGTGTTTCCCCACAGAATCGATTAAGGTAGTAATACCACTGATGGTTTTCTAGCTTCTTATGTTGTAACAATACATACAAACACTTAACTGTATAGTCCCAGTATCCCTCTCTTCATCTGTATATTTATTTTTCACGCTGTATTGAGCACACACAATTGCAATGCCGACAATTACTGTACTTGCGAATTGACTGGGCAAGCATCAGTCATGCATTATATCAAAGTACCCTCATAAATATCCACTAAATAGGTACACGCTAATCCAACTCTAGATAATAATCTTGATCTATGAGAACATAGCCAGGCATTAACCATAGAAGGAAATACACGAAAGCTCTTGCAATGGATTACAGTGTGTATACACGGTCGTGGGATCACGGTGCAGTGCATAGAGTCTGTCATGTTGGCTGCTTGAGTTTTAAAAACATTGTTCTGTGTAATATTGGAAAGTCTGTGGCATAATGTATTAATTTATCTTGTTTGCATTTTTCATCGACATGCCATATCAGCATCTCATGGCTTAAAAGATGTACAGTTTAGAGGGAATGTATTGATATTTTTTCTTTTTAGATTTATTTTTTTCACTGCGTACACGTGTGTGTGTGTGTGTGTGTGTGTGTGTGTGTGTGTGTGTGTGTGTGTGTGTTATGACACTGATAATCTCTAGTTTTGCAGTGATTTGTAAGGAATTTGGGTACAAACACATATGAAAAAGTAAAAATATTTTTTAGTTTTTTTTTTTTTTATTTCTAAAAAGATGTTGGTTACAAAAAATAAAGTGTGCAAAACATATGTGATTTATCACGCACCTTTTGCTTTTTGAACCTCCTAGGAATGTCAGATGTCTGTGTCCCCAACTGTGTGCTTTTGGTTCTTTCCTCTGGCCCCTTGTCAGTACAGGGCACATCAGTGATAAAGAGGTTGGAAGATGGAACCACAGCACGTGGCGCGGGGACACAGGCATCTAACATTTTTGGACGTGTTATAGTGAGAAGACTGACAGATGCTGTAGTACTGACTGGGAAGGTAGAAGACACTTGGCACCAAAGAGCTAATTTGCAAACACTAAAGTGGTATTCCAACATGCACCAGCTAGGGTCTTTTTAAGTCTGTCTCTGCTGCAGACTCAAATGGGGGGATTTGAGTGGACTTATGTAGAACGCCATGGCATGGCTAGAAAGCATCTGAAGGGGTTGCACAAAAGGTTTTGATAATAGATTGGGTTGATCAGGACTCTGTGCAGGCCAGTCAAGTTTCTCCACCCCAAACCCATTCATCCATGTCTTTATGTACCTTGCTTTGTGCATTGGTCCAAATCATTTGAAGGGGGAATTATGGTATTGGGGTGGTTTGTCAGGGGTTGGGCTTTGCCCCTTAGTGCCAGTGAAGGTAAATCTTAAGGCGTCGACAAACCATGAAATTTTGGACAATTTTATGCTCCCCACTTTGTGGGAATAGTTTGGGGTGGGCCCCTTCCTGTTCCAAAATAACTGTACACAAGCCACGTCCATAAAGGCATGGATGAGCAAGTCTGGGGTGAAAGAACTTTACTGGCCTGCAGAGTCCTGACCTCAACCCGATAAAACCCCTTTGGGGTGAATTAGAGTGGAGACAGCGAATCTGACTTTCTTGTCCACATCAGTGCCTGACCTCACAGATGTGCTTCTTGAAGAAAGGTCAAACATTGTGGACAGCCTTCCCAGAAGAGTTAAAGCTGTTATAGCTGCAATGGGTGAGCCAACTCAATATTAAACCCTACGGACTAAGACTGGGATGCCATTAAAGGTCATGTAAAGGCAGGTGTCCCAATACTTACAATTTGGTAATATGGTGTAGGTGAGTTTTTAGGAAGTCTGGTTTAGTACGCACCATAATTGCAACGTAAAGAAGCCATTTGAGCATGTTATCAGCATCACCAATTAAAGGAATTTACACATGTATAACATTAATATAACACCTCTCTAGTAATAAGCTTCCACGGGTTTTATCCTTTTTAATTGCTACAAGCACAGAAAATACCTCCTTGATCTGACAGAAATCTAGTGTGATCTTAAATTATTTTTGGGCTGACAACACAGTGCCTTTTTTATATTGAAATCTGAAGCAGTGTTAGCACTGTCTGCTGGACCACAGACCTCCACCTATCCCTGCCCCTGTATGTTCCTCTCCACATGTGTACATTGTTTTCATTCCTTGTAAAACAATGCTGCTGCGTCTTCTTCTATGTGCCTGTCCACACTGTGTAGGGCAAAGGTTCACTGGAGGTGTAGTTCTGGTGGTATACCTACATCAATAGTAACAGCTCCCAGCAGCTGCCCTGTAAGAATTATAGAAGCCTAGTGATGGGAATATGTGTTGTTTTCACTACAGGAACAAAATGAAAATGTGCTGGGGGGGGGGGGGGGGGGGGGGAGAGAGGGTAGATTAAACTTGTTTACCCCGAGCATGCCACAGCCTTCCAGTATACCTCTGCCAACACACATTTGAAATAATTCTTTCACTGGTTTTATTTGGAAAATCTGAAATGATTTCTGTTTTAGGTGTGTAAATTTGTAGTTCCCCTTAAAGATGAATAACGTTATACAATACTTAATACTGAAAAAATTATAGAGCTGTAATACATTAAAGTTCCAGTGTGATGTGTATTCAGCATTAAATTTTTCAGACTTAAAGCAATGCTATTTGAAGATTTTGGTTAGATATTGGCAATATTAAAAAAAAAAAAAAAAAAAATATATATATATATATATATATATATATATATATATATATATATATATATATATATATATATATATATATATATATATATATATATATATATATATATACATACATACATACATACATACATACATACATACATACATACATATATATATATATATATATATATATATATATATATATATATATATATATATATATATATATATATACATACATACATACATACATACATACATACATACATACATACATTTTTTTTCAGTGCAGGATGGTAGTGAAGAATGTTCTTCTGCCTGATATAAATGCACAATACCAGTATTTTCACAATTGTCTCTTTATCTCTTCAATTATAGATGGCAGGTGCTATTGATGCAGGTTGATGTCTCTGCTTCTTGTGACAAGAGACAGACGTGACACATTAGCATACGTCTCATCAATTCCCATGGCGTGCTATGTTTTCACTCGTTATGTTAATGATGATGTTTGGTGGGGCACAAGGATCTCCATTCAGCTTCTACCAGTTCTATAATTTAATGCCTATTTTGTGATGATCACTTTTCCTGCCTATTCTCGTAATCCCCCATTCACCCAAGGGGCTTGAAATCATTATTTAAATTCTCCTTATATTAATTAAATTAAACTCTGCTTTGCCACCTCAGGGGTAGTACACTTCATCTACAATTTTCTCATCCAGGCATGGATATCTGAAAATAATTTCTGATGGATGCTGGAGGATCCTTTTCAAAATGAGGGTCCCGCCATAACACAATTTGATTTAATTAAGCATGTTTTTGCAGCAATTTTATAATTTAATGTGTACTGTTTTTTAAGAACAAGTGCTCATTACATGTGTATTAACTGCTGCAAGTCTTGCTTTGGTATTGATCGAATTAAATGTTCAATTTAGTTCTTGATTATTTTAGAATGGTTCCTTACAGTGGATTTTTTTTATTGTATCTTCCCATTACCTCAAATGTAAATTATATGTTGTATTTGTTTCTGCTTTTACATTGTTAGTTGATACATGTCACATCAGCTATATGTAGCCCTAAAGAACATAATCTTTGTCTTTGAGTGTAGGGTTAAAGTGACATAATGTAGATACTTTGTCTGCAATGCCAAGTTTCAACAGTGCCAGGGCTGTAATAAGATAAACTTGTGGGAAAAGCAATGAGCCAATTGCATGAGCCGGAAATGACATTTCGGGAACATTCTTTATGCAGTAAGCGGGAAAAGACATTTTAGTTTCTAAAAGGTCATACCTGGCTGAAGATTGAAACTGAAAGGTAATTTTAAATAACAAAATGTTTTCATTTTAAAATAAAATGGTGTCTTCCATTAAGTCTGAATCCCTTCCCCACCAAATAGCATATTCAGTTGAATACTGGGCACTATGACCTCTCTGCAGCGTGTAGGGTTGAGCAAATCAGGCTTTGTTTGATTCATAGAAATACAGAAAGGTGTGCCAGACCATAAACATAATTTTAATGGTTCACCGAAAAAAATCATATAAAACAGCCAATGTTTTTCTAGAACACAAAAATGTTGGTTCTGCTGCATTTTATTTCTAGCATATAGCGATGCACATGGAAGAAGTTGGAGTAAAATAACCACAGCATTGGTGTCAGTGGCAGTAATAGTAACCCCCAGCTTTGGTGTCGAGTTCAAAAACAACCTTCCATCATTAGTGTCAGTGGATGCAAAAATAACCTTCCATCATTGGTGTCAGTGGATGAGGTAACAAGTGCTATTAATCTCCCCCAGTAGCAGTGAAATGTACCCCCAACCCCCCAGATCCGTGGTCAGTGAATAGTGTTTCACTTGTTTTTGAGTTCTCCCCTGGTAAAGCACCCAGCTTAGTCTGCCATTTTGAGTGCCTGGAAATCTAATGGAATTTACAAGAAGTCTTAAATGGGTTTCTTTTTAGGGCACTGTAGTTTATAAGCCTCACTTACCTCTCTGACATTCTTTTGCCAGTCTGGCTTAGCGTTGCAGACTCCAGCCTTAAAGATTCTTTTCAATAGGTTGGAAAATTTCCCCAAGAAAGACATGTAAAAAAAAAAAAAGGAATACAGGTTGCATGGGCATTGCAAAAAAAAAAAACCGTCAGGGAGATTATTATATACATTTCACCCACCACCGTGCCCTATCATTACAATTTCTCAAGCCTTTTATGTGGATTGATGCAGTAGAAGCCATCCGTTTGTGTGCGGTTTCTTCAGGTGGCTTCCAGCTATAAAGCGGTGCGGTCCCTCTGCATTGTTCCCAAGCTCTACTTTTAACGGGATCTCTGGATCACATCAGAGAAAGACTAAAGAAAATCCATTCCGCAATCTCTTCTGCCCAGAACAAAAAAGGAAGTGAGAACACTGGTGTCAGTGGTCATTCTCTGTGTGATACAGCCAGAGAAGCATGTAACTGAGCAGATCTCCGCTTGAATACATGGTTTGGAGAACAGGGGAGACTATGGTTTCTACTTGACCCCCAGTGTCTCTATAAAGCCGGGATATGCAATTAGCGGACCTCCAGCTGTTGCAAAACTACAAGTCCCATCATGCCTCTGCCTCTGGGTGTCATGCTTGTGGCTTTCGGAGTCTTGCTATGCTTCATGGGAATTGTAGTTCTGCAACAGCTGGAGGTCCGCTAATTGCATATCCCTGCTATAAAGGATACTTGTTACCTTCTCAATACTATCACATACTATCACATGGGGGTTTATAATAGCAATAAAGTTAAGAGAAGTATGTTTTTTGTTCATACTTGCCTCGGTGGATGGAGCATCAGATCGATGCAGTAACTAACATCGCTGATGGCTCGGTTTTCACAGATCCCCCAGAGGAGAGCTGCTGACTGTCAGTTAACGTCTCTCTCCTCGCTTCTCCACACACATTGGAGCCCTGAGCTGTGGAGGAGCGGGAAGAGGCCATCTCAGCGGCTCGCTAAAACTACCATCAATCATTGAAGTCATGATGACGCACTGCCTCGACTGACGACAGTGATGTCGGGGAGCGGACTTCAGAAAACGGGTCGCAGGAGTGCAAAACTAATTGCACTCCTGTGATCCAGAGGAGAAGCCCAGCCTAAAAATCTCAGGCTGGACTTAAAATAAATTATAATACGATGCATTACAAGCGCAAGCCCAGGATGCATGTGTATGTAAACCAAGATGGCACCATGCATGTGAGGTATCGCTGCAAAGGTCAGGGTGAGACCAATAATTCTAGCACCAGAGCTCACAGTTAAGTCTAAACTGATAAGCTACAGTGCATCTGGAAAGTATTCACTGCTCTTCACTTTTTCCACATTTTGTTATGTTACAGCCTTATTCCAAAATGGATTAAATTAGTTATTTTCCTCACAATTCTACAAAACAATACCCCATAATGGCCACATGTAAGAAGTTTGTTTGAGATCTTTTCAAATTTATTAAAAAAGCAAAAAAAAATCACATGTACGTAACTATTCACAGCCTTTGCTCAATACTCTGTTGAAGCACCTTTGGCACCAGCTACAGCCTCGATCCTTTTGAGTATGATGCCACAAGCTTTGCACACCTATTTTTGGGCAGTTTCTTCTGTTCTATGCAGAACCTCTCAAGCTCCTACAGACTCGATAGGGAAGCGTCGGTTCACAGCCATATTCTGATCTCTCCAGAGATGTTTAATCGTGTTCAAGTCTGGGCTCTGGCTGGGTCACTCGAGGATATTCACAGAGTTGTCCCGTAGCCACTCCTTTGTTATCTTGGCTGTGTGCTTAGGGTCGTTGTCCTGTTAGAAGATGAACTTTTGCCCCAGTCTGAGGACCAGAGTGGTCTGGAGCAGCTTTTCATCAAGGATGTTTCTGTACATTGCTGCAGTCATCTTTCCCTTGATCCTGACTAGTCTCCCAGTACCTGCTGCTGAAAAACATTCCCACAGCATGATGCTGCCACCACCATGCTTCAATGTAGGGATGGTATTGGCCAATTGATGAGCGGTGCCTGGTTTCCTCCAGACATGACGCTTGCCATTCAGGCCAAAGAATTTAATCTTTGTTTCATCAGACCAGAGAATTTTCTTTCTCATAGTCAGAGTCCTTCAGGTGCCTTTTGGCAAATTCCAGGCAGGCTTTCTGACTTTTACTGAGTAACTTCCATCTGGCCACTCTTGTGGAGTGCTGTAGAGATGGCTGTTCTTCTGGAAGGTTCTCCTCTCTCCACATAGAAATGCTTGAGGTTTGTCAGAGTAACCATCAGGTTTTTGGTCACCTCCTTGACTAAGGCACTTCTCCCCCAATCACTCAGTTTGGCCAGGTGGTTCCAAACTACATCCATTTACGGATGATGGAGGCCACTGTGCTCCTTGGGACCTTCAATGCTGCAGAATATTTTCTGTACCCTTCCCCAGATCTGTGCCTAGATACAATCCTGTCTCTGAGGTCTACAGAACATTCCTTTTGGACTTCATGGCTTGGTTTGTGCGCTGATATGCACTGTTGACTGTGGGACCTTGTATAGAAAGGTGTGTGCCTTAACAAATCATGTCCAATCAATTGAATTTACCACAGGTAAACTCCAACCAAGTTGTAGAAACATCTCAAGGATGATTAGTGGAAACAGAATGCACCTTTGCTCAATTTTAAGTGTCATGGCAAAGGCACTTATGTTCATGTGATTTTTTAATGTTGTCATTATGGGGTACTGTTTGTAGAATTTTTAAGGAAAATCATGTATTTAATCCATTTTGGAATAAGGCTGTAACATAACAAAATGTGGAAAAGGTGAAGCGCTGTGAATACTTTTCAGATGCACTGTATAAGGGCTTTTAAATTGTCAGCTATGGAGATTTTTGGGTACAGTTTTTTTTATTTTTTGGGGGGGCATATCACGGGCGCACACAATTGTGTGACTTGACATGTTTAGTGCTTCTTTACTCAACACAGCCCCCTTTTTTAAATTTTTACCAAAAACTGGGTATTGTCTTTGTGTGCACTAAAATTTATTTTATTTATTTTTTTCTAAAAATATGCCTTTGATAAACAGTTACTCAAATATTGCGTGTCATGAAAAAAAACATTGTTTTACAGGTTCTTTACTTTCAGAAAATATATAATGTTCTGGAGGTTTTAAGTAATTATGTAGACAAAAATGGGTGCTGAAGTGATAATGCTGATTATTAAGCCTTGTCTCTTTCCATACAAAACAAAGGGAGATTCTATATTGTGTTAATGCATGTTCTGTACCTTTTGAGTATAAGCCATGCTGTACTCTTATTACTACTGTTTTTAACATTCTAAATATAGAAAATTTGTATTTCTGAACATGTTTCTGCCTTAGCCTAATACATTTTCATTTCTGAAGCACTGCTGAACGCTTAAAAAATGGTAATGTAATTGTCATTATTTTTCGCTAACATGCTATCCTGTAGGAATTGTCATAAATATTTATTGCAGTAAATTGCAGTGAATGACACTACATCTAGCAATGTGTAATCTACAAAAAAAATCAAAGCTCGTCTTGAGAGAGATTCTTGCATGTTTTAGTAGTGTAAGCTTCCCAGTATCTAAATGAGCAAATTTGGGAAAAATGTACCACGTGAAATCATCTTGTAATCAGAGCTACTACCTTAAGATTACTGAGAAAGTAAAATGCTGTATTTAAATGTACTCAAATGGTGAGTCATGTCATTTTCCCTTTGAAATCATTAACACTGCTTTGTTAGCCTGAAACTGAATTGTGGCTTAATTTGTGTCTCCTAACCAGTACAAATGAACCAATATCGCTTGATGTGAAATACAGATAAAGGGGATTAACCTTGATAAGTGTATATGTTAGCCCAATTACTACTCAACTGGAGTTACTGTAGGTGAGAGCAAGTGTAAATGATACAAATAACTAATGACATGGTGAAAGAACATGTCAACATAGTTGATAGGTGAACACTGAGAACGAAAAGAGGACGTGGCTCATATTTGCATTTTGTTGACTAATGGCTGTAGCAATGCAAGTTGATAAAACTGCCCTGTAATTTCTCTGTATGATGCATGTATAGGGAGAATATTATTTTCCCCCTCGGTTATATAATTGGCACCTATTGTATTAACGTCACAGCTCAGTAAATATAAAAGGGGTCCAAAAAATAAAGCAAAAAAAAAAGTACACTGATGAACATTCTACGGTGTAGTTAAGTTTACTTCTAAAGGGCTACCACAGGGATGCAGCAGCAAAATTACACAAAACCCTGTACAGTCTGATCTAAAATTGTTTCTCTGTTAACTTCCCACACCTGCTCCTGGCTCTCTCCTCTTCTCTGTTTCTGTCACTACTTGTCATCAGTTGCTAAGGACAGGTCGAGTGGCCCACACAGCTTTCTGCGTTGCCAACAGAAATCCTAACAGAAGCAGAGAGCTGGAGGAGGTGTGGGCTGTGCTCTCTCCCTCCTCTCTGTACTCACTCTTCTCCAGACTGTCCCAGCAGCAATTGTGGGTGGGGGTAGTAATCAAACACCATAATCTAAGAAATCTATGTCATCTCTTTTATTTAGATTTAGTGGGATGGGAAGTTTTGTGCTGGGAGGGATTTGGCGGGGGGGGGGGGCTGTGGTACTTGTGCCTGGTGTGAACAAACCCTAAAATGTTTGTAAGGAAGTGCGGTAATGCGCTGCCCTTGGCAGATGCATGCAGGTGCCATTAATTCTTCTTGGCACCCTCAACATTTGGAACCACAGTTCTCCATATGATTACCCTCTATAGACAGGGTTTCCATAACATGAACTGCCCCTTTGCTCCAAAAGTGTTCTGTGTATATGCAATGTGCCTTATGTCAGCCCTAGAGAGTAATGGCGCAGAGGTAAATTGCTTGAACAACCCCATAATCTACATTATACTAGATTGCTTTGTCATTTTATTTCTGTACTATGTTTGCTCCTGCAAATCTGTGCACAGTTGAAAAAAAAAATATATATATATATATATTTTTTTTTTCATTGTCTCAAAAAGTGGAGTATCTCACATTACTTGTATACCCCAAGTATATATTTTCTTATAATAAGGCATGTGTTACAGTTGTGCTGGATATAACTCTGCAGGGGGTCCTGACTGTGAAGAACTATACCTGTAGCCACACTCCGTTTTGATAGAGGACAGCATATGCTGCAGACAGATGGGCCTCACTCCACAAATTCTGTACGTCTTCATTCGAGCCAGTGTTAAATATAGATGTGGCAAAACCATAAAGATAGAAAATCTCCCCAAATAACACAGGGGAGACAGACGTGGGGGCGTATGCTACCTAACCATTGTCCCAAATACTACGAGAGCATGTCTGAAAATGTTACTACAAAAGTATATGTCATAAATACTGAATCAATACTGTCGTATAGCTTATAGTAATAGAGTCCATGTGATCATCCATCTTAATCCTTTAAACTATTGATGATCTTAGTCCAGACTATGGGCAGCATAGTGACAGTTTTCCAGCACCTGTATTATGTTTTAGCATACATTTTATTATTTGTCTAGAATTTTACCTACCTTTTTTGACTGAATACATTTAGTCTAGCAAGTTAATGTGGTACCCTAGTTATAAATTCTGCAGTCTATTAATTACCCTATGCTTACTTTACTGTGCTGCTTTTATAGCACTGCTCAATCATCCCTTTCTGCTGTAGTGCAAATTAACAAATTCCTCCTAACAGTGTGAGACAAGACGTTTTGAATGTAAAATATCTCGTTATAAAGTAAAATGTATAGACTGTCAGCCAAGTCGGAAATGTGGACACAAATGGGCACTGATTTATTTCCTGCTTAAGCTGCCAAGTTGTTCTATGTACCCACTATCCTTTGGATGGGTGCTTCCCTTCCTCTTGCTTCAGAGCTAACTGTGGTACTGGCGCACTGCTCTATAATTGCACTTTTTGTGTTAGTGTTGTTTTGTTCCATCACTCTGGCTTCCGTATGCTAATATTAGGTTAGTATATCTGTAAATACTATGATTTTCCTGTTCTAAAGCATTTTCCTTAGATTCCAGTTAACAGTCTCAGTTTGTGCTATAGTTTTGTTAGAGCAAACACTCAGACCTTCATTTAAAATGTAAAAGAATGATAGATGAAGCCATTTGTAATGACCGTTGTATTACAGCTGTAAATTGGCAGTTCTGGAGGATATATGAACAGTAATGCTTGTTTTGTTGCAAAGGGCGGGTGTATCCATTGGTGTAAGATTGTCCGAACTGTGCCTGCATCAGGCTTCACTTACCCATAACCGACTGCCACCCATTGGATATAGAGTTCATTGAACCAAAAAAGTAGTGGTCTATGTGTGCACATGCACTTAGACCAAGGGTTTCCAGACTCTAAAGCTCATTTACCCCACCCTGAAGTTTCAGGTTGTTCAATGACCCCCAAACATTTTTTTTATGTTAAAACAATTTAATAAATGAAACTCTGGGAGATATTGGTATTGTAAACCCGGCCAGCTCCATTGCATTTCTGGGTGCTGAGAGCAGCAGCTAATGCCAGTGACAGGGTTCCAGTCACTCCACACTCCCTCCTCACTCCATATCCATTTACAAAAACAAAAAACGTTATTTTTATTTTTACTTACAGATTGGGGGGCAAGAAAATGTGCATCTCTGCCACTCCGCTCTTGTGCGCCAGTCATAGAACACCTTGTATTCTGTGAAAAAATAAAACACAAGGCTTTTTGTAAAAAAAAGACATGGAATGAGGATGGGGGCATGGTTTACTGGAGTCCTTCACTGCTGTGGAAAAATCTCAGTGATGTTGGATTGCAATTGGGTATGATTTTACTACTAAACAGTGGCACTGCAATACCTAGGATACCTATTATTTTCATGCCCCAGAAAGACGTCCCATGAGACAAAATGTGCATAGGGCGGAGTGTGGTGCTGTTGTCAGTACACCCATTGGGGAAAGCAGAGCCTTTTCTGTGTTATGCTGCATGAAGCTTTGTGGGTACAGCTATTTCTTACAATTATGTGAAGTTTTGTTCTGTGTTTCCTCTTGAATATTATTAAGCTTTGATGACTGATATTGGCATCTTGAAAGGGGAAATAGTCAGATGCAGCCATCCATCTGGATCAAAGCGCTGTATGACCTCCGTGAATGTGGGTTCTATTGCTCTGGTAAGCAGTTGTGTGCAGGCTGAGGAGCACTGGATGTATTATTTTGCACTGACAGCACACACACCTGAAGCATGTTTTTTTACACATGGGTAAGCTTTGTTTTATTACTGATGAATATTGAGCACAGTGATTCATATTGATTGGATTTTACAATGTGTTTGATAGAGTAGATTGTTGAACATTATCTAGGATTTTTTGTTTCTGTTTATAATTTAACCACTTAAGCCGGAAGGATTTACCCCCTTCCTGACCAAGCCCTTTTTTGCGATACGGCACTGTGTCACTTTAACTGACAATTGCACGTGCAACGTTGTACCCAAACAAAATTCTTTTGGTGGTACTTGGTCACCTCTGCGGTTTTTATTTTTTGCACTATAAACAAAAAAGCGACAATTTTTAACAAAAAGCAATATTTTTAACTTTTTGCTATAATATCCCCCAAAAAAATATAAAAAAATAAATGTATTCCACAGTTTAGGCCAATATGTATTCCTCTACATATTGTTTGTAAAAAAAATCGCAATAAGCTTATATGGATTGGTTTGCACAAAAGTTATTGCATCTACAAAATAGGGGATAGATTTATGGCATTTTTATAAATTTTTTATTAATGGTAGCGATCTGCAATTTTTATCATGACTGCGACATTGCAGCGCACAGATCGGACACTTTTGACACTATTTTGGGACCATTGGCACGTATACAGCGATCAGTGCTATAAAAATGCACTGATTACTATGTAAATGTCACTGGCAGGGAAGGGATTAAACACTAGGGGGTGATCAAGGGGTTAATTGTGTTCCCTCAGCATGTTCTAACTGTAGGGGGTGTGGGCTCACTAGAACATTACATAGCTCAATGGGAGCAGTAGATCCTGTCATGTTGCTGGGCAGAACAGGGAAATGCCTTGTTTACGTAGGCATCTCCCCGTTCTGCCTCTCCATGCCAGGATCACGTGCCACTGGCGGACATCGAGTCCGCGGGACCTACGGCGCGATGGGGGCGTGCCCATTAGCCGCGGATGACTCATCAACGTACGTGTACGTTGTTTTGCGCACCCGTGCCACGTTGCCGTCATATATTGGCATCGGCCTGCAAGTGGTTAAAGACCGTGCAACATATGTTTTTTTTTTTTTTTTTCTGATACCTCGTATTACATTAACATTTTTGCCTAGAGTTGGGCTCTAAACACTAGTACTACAAATAAAAGATAATCCTGTAAATATAGTCAATACTTCCTCTTTCACAGCAATATGTTCTTTGACATTACTGCTTTTAATGTGTTTACAATTACTGGCTCTCCAACAGTTTGAGGTGGCTGCACTCACTGACTCTCCAGTAGTGCTTGGGATGGAGGAGAGTATGCTTTGTACAAAAAAGGCCTTCACAAACATTCCAAGCACAGTGGTTAACTAATCTGGAGGCAACATACAGCTGATGGAGATCTCAAGGCCACTCTTGTTGGCGAATGACCATTCAATCCTCTCTTGCTCCTGGCCAGTTCACATTCAGGACTGGGGACTGTAGTGAGGTATTACAGAGACCATAAAGGAACTTTGACCTTCTATCATTTGACTTGCCTATTTACTTCCAGACAGCTATATTGGCCTCCCTTTGTGTTCGGCTTGTGGAAGGTGGGCACAAACAGACTCTTTATGCAGCCATTATACCAAATGTATTTTATCGTAAGAAAATTTACTTTTATAGTTTTGTGGTCGATATGATTCAAAATGGCATGGAAAGTCTAGGCTCTTATTCATCAACCAAGCACAAAATGTTGTTTTTTGCGCCTTTTGTCCACAGATGTTGAGCCTGGGCTGAACCTCTGTGTGATACAAAACTTCTGTTAACTATAGAAGCGAGCAAGGGCCCAAGTAACCGTGAACCACTGATTTTACCAGGGTAAAACAAGATGGCTGCTTAACTGCCCCCATCCCCCCCACATATTTGCTTTCCCTTTACTTTACTGTATTGTTATGAGTGAAAATAATTAGCCTTTACTTAGTGTGTGTGTCACTCCCCCCCCCCCCCCCAAAAAAGAGTGCTTGGTTAATGGCCTTTCAGGCACTCAGCGCTGTCTCGAGGAGGTGGAGAGAGATTTTTTTTTTTTAATTTTTGCTTTGTGTAAGCTCAAAGTCACTACCGGGAGTGGTAGGGAGTAAAAAGGAAGGTGTGTGTGCAGCAGCCAGGAACGCAGCAGTTGTGAACATGCTCCTTTGCCCTGTATGGGGCATAGTTGACACAAGTTTAACTGATTGTACACACGCATTGATTTCCATAGGATAAAGCACCCCTCCAGCAATTGATTTTCAGAAGAAATGCCCTGTAAATGAAAACTTAAGTGTGTTAATTCATTTATTTTCACATCCTGTTACCTTGTCTTCACCTCAACACAGGCTGAGGTGGGGTTAACCCACATGTCCCGGTGACATCACTTTAGCTGTTTTTCGGGCCTAAACCGGACTATGCAGTGCACAATGAATGCAGGGGTCAGGACTATGTGGTGCGCAATGAGTACAAGGGACAGGGCTATGTGATACTCTGATCCCTAGAGACTTCTGATACTCTACACAGCGCACAATAGGAGCAGGTTTTAGAGCTACCTGCTGCATAAGTACAGAGGTCAAGACTACATGATGCACAGAGTGCAGGGGGCGGGACTATGCAGAGCACTTCTCCCTTGGGACATCTAATGCAAAATGAGAGCAGGGGTCAGAACTCCATACCGTACAATAAGTGCAGGGGTCAGGACTATGCAACACATAGAGCACAGGGATCCAGACTACATGATACACAGAGTGCAAGGGGTCAGGACTACACAACGCAGTAAGGTTAATGAAATCTGACACAGGTGAACGTTCAGGTAGTTCTTAGTACCACCACTTTAAGAACAGGTTTCTATGGCACAGAGGTACGCCAGTGCTCAGTGAGCCATACCTGCTAAATGTGACAGCTTGCTGTACAGATCGCTAGCCCCAGCTTGAAAGCTAAATGTAAACAAAGGGGCTTGAGATGCTGGTGGTGTCATTACCCAGATTTGGCAATGCCCATTTTGGCAAAAAACTCAATTCACTAGGTGGATGGAGCCTGTTGGGGAACAGAGTAGTTGCCCATCAGGTCCACCTTAATTTTTGGCACAGGGCAGTGGGAGGATTTGAAAGCCACTATTGGACTAAATCATGTCTATGGATCCATCCACTCTTCTACTTTGTCAGTCAACAGCAAGGTGGACCTGATGGGGAACCATCTTCTCTGTTCCCCATCAGGCTCCATCCACTGTGCTACAAAACTTCTTGGGCATGTGCCTTTCATTATGAGTAGCCAGGGAGGGAACATACAGTGCATCTTGAAAGTATTCACTATGCTTCACGTTTTCCACATTTTATGTTAGTCTTATTCCTCCAAAATGTCATTAAAAAAAAGTCATTATTTTCCTCAAAATCCTACAAACAATATCCCGTAATTACAACATGAAAGAAGTTTGTTTGAAATCTCTGCACATATATTAAAAAGAAAAAAATCAGATGTACAGAAGTAGTCACTGCCTTTGCTCAATACTTTGAAGCAATTTTGGCACCAATTACAGCCTCAAGTCTTTTTGTGTATGATGCTACAAGCTTGACACGCCTATTTTTGGGCAGTTTCTCCCATTCTTTTTGCAGGATCTCTCAAGCTCCATCAGGTTGAATGGGGAGCATGGATGCACAGCCATTTTCAGATCTCTCCTGAGGTGTTTAATCGGGTTCAAGTCTTGGCCACTCAAGGACATTCAGAGTTGTCCCGTAGCCACTCCTTTGTTATCTTTGCTGTGTACTTAGGGTCGTTCCCCTTTTAGAAGATGAGCCTTCGCCCCAGTCTGAGGTCCAGAGCGCTCCGGAGCAGGTTTTCATCAAAGATGTCTCTGTACAGTGCTGCATTAATCTTTCCCTTGATTAGTCTCTCAGTTTCTGCTGCTGAAAAACATCCCCACAGCATGATGCTGCCACCACAATGCTTCACTGTAGTGATGGTATTGGCCAGGTGATGAACGGTGCCTAGTTTTCTCCAGACATGACTCTTGTCATTCAGGTCAAAGTTCAATCTTTGTTTAATCAGACCAGAGAATTTTGTTTCTCATAGTCTGAATCCTTCAGGTGCCTTTTGGAAAACTCCAGGTGGAATTTCATGTGCCTTTTACAGAAGAGTGTCTACCGTCTAGCCACTCTACCATACAGGCCTGATTGGTGGAGTGCTACAGAGATGGCTGTTCTTCTAGAAGGTTCTCCCCTCTCCACAAAGAAATGCTGGAGCTCTGTCAGAGTGACCATCAGGTTTTTAGTCACCTCCTTGACTAAGGCACTTCTCCCCCAATCGCTCAGTTTGGCCGGGCGGTCCACTCTAGGAAGAGTCCTGGTGGTTCCAAACTTTTTCCATTTACGGATGATGGAGGCCACTGTGCTCATTGGGACCTTTAATACTGCAGACATTTTTTTTTTTGTACCCTTCCCCAGATCTGTGCCTTTATACAATTTTGTCTCGGAGGTCTACAAGGCAATTACCTGGTCCTTATGGCTTGTTTTATGCTCTGACATGCACTGTTAATGTGGGACCTTATATAGACAGATGTGTGCCTTTCCAAATGATGTCCAATCAACTGAATTTACCACAGGTGGACTCCAAGTTGTAGAAACTTCCCTAGGATAATCAATAGAAACAGGATGCAACTGAGCAACATTTTGAGTATCATGGCAAAGACTGTGAATACTTATTTACATGTGAGTTTTTTGTTTTTTATTTTTAATACATTTGCAAAAATTTCAAATAAATTTAATCCATTTTGGAATAAGGCTGTAACATGGCAAAATGTGGAAAAAGTGAAGCGCTGTGACTACTTTCTGGATGCACTGTACAGTGATGGGCCCTGACAGGTTCATGTACCTGTCTGACATGCACATAAATTGGGCGCAAGTACCGACAATTATGGTGCAGCAAACTGATGGGACTAAAGAGCCTCTATGACACCCTTTATGAATTCCCCCAATTTTGTTCTGTACTACCCTAGGCTCTGCAGGCAATGCAAGGCACGTTCTCCAAAACTCCTCCTGAGCTTTGTGATAAATTTTTGTCAGGCAGGAAGAAGCGTCTGCAGCTGTCTAAGAGCTCAAATTGAAAGGAAAAAATGCTACAGCCTCAGGAACAAAGGGTATTCAGGAACAGATGTAGAGGGCATGTACACAGGGTTAGTGATGTCTATGGTTGTACATGTTGGCACTGAAAGTAGTATAAATGCATCAGAATTAGAGGGTGTATGTACACAATAATGTGAAAATCAGTATTATAAGGCTTAGCGCTCATTCACACAGGCCTTGTTGGGTAGCGCTGTCCAATGCAGTCTCAGTGCATAGACAAGGCAATTTGCGTCCTGCTTTTTTCAGTTCAAACCAACACACTGGGGGTTATTTACTAAAGGCAAAACCACTTTACACTACAAGTACACTGTAGGTGCAGTCGCTTTAGATCTTAGGGGAGGATCTAAAATGAGGGGAAGCTCTGCTGATTTTATCATCCAATCATGTACAGGCAAACATGCATTTTTTTTCCTTGCATGTCCCCTCAGATCTACAGTGACTGCACTTGTAGTGCAGAGTGGATTTGCCTTTAGTAAATAAACCCCACAGTGTTGGTTTGTGCAAACCAACACACTGCATTGGTTTGCACTATTAAAAGGACAGGTGGCTTTTTTTCCGCCCACATTCGACTTGGTGTATCATTTTGTTGTATGTGTAAATGGAGTATGTATATGAATGGATCAGTGTGTTTGGATTAATTAAACTGATATTTTATTTTGTGTATTAATTGTTTTTGTTGTTTTATATAAAACTAAAAGAAAATGGAAAAGGCTCAGAGTACATTTCCTGCTTTGCATTTTCTGGTCTGTGCTCATTCTTCCCATGTCTTCATGCATTGCCAAGCTGTGTCCACTAATCCTGCATAGTAATACACCATGACATGCCTTCATGCCAAGCGAATCCTAGTCAAGGCAGACCAGTCTGTAATTAATTACATCACATTATTTTCATGTTGCCTCCCGTCACAGTGAGTTTGATCAGATTTTCTTTTTTGGGCCTTCTCCTAGAACGGACCCCATCTGCTAAAACTTGCAGAACAAAAGTTGTGGGATTATGTCACTGGAGAGATTAAATGCTGAAGAACTGTACCTTCCTTAACTATCCATGCCTGCCAAACACTCAACCACTGTATTCCATTAATAATACAAGCCTGGAACACTTCCAGCTGGATAATCCAACATAATCAATGATCAATTAACTTAAAATGCCTGCCTGCCTGGTCATATTAGGAGAAGGCTAGCCTAGTGTAGCTGCATTATTAACCCTCCAGTGTCAGTGCTATGTTGTAAAGGTAAAATGTGTATGAATGAAAATATGAATATGTGGTATATAACGTAGTAGTGTAATATTTTAATGCAAGTGAATAATATAGGAAAAAAATTGTTAGCATCCTTGTGTAACGTAAGTAAATGGTGTATAACGCTGTGAATTCCTGTGCTAAACAAGTGATTATAAAAATAGTGATAAGAATACAATTAAATATAAGTGATTACAGCATTCAAGGTTGCTGCTCTCAAAGTGCATGTGCCTTTTAAAAAATGTGAACAAGATAAGAGCGCTACCATATACTGTACTAATGCATCACCAAATAAATCATAAAAACTCATATCAAATATAAAATAACAATATATAGTACATAAATTCCAGTGAACAAATATATATAAAGTTCATGTAAATCCAAGGAGGTTTTTCCAGTTCAACTTAATCGGATGTGCAGTATAAAGTGCCAAGTCAAACATCAGTGCAAAAAATTGATTTTTAATACAGCTTACCTGTAAAATCATTTTCTTGGAGTACATCACGGGATACAGAGCACCATAGTAATAACTATCTGGGTTATAAGCTACCTCTAGGTGATTGGACACGTGCAACCAATAGTAAGAAAGTTTCCTCCATATAACCCCTCCCATATAGGAAGTACCTCAGTTTTTGTAGCAAGCAGTGAAGATCCCAGAAAAGAGGGGAGGGACATCTGTGTCCCGTGATGTACTCCATGAAAAGTATTTTACAGGTAAGCTGTATTAAAAATCTATTTTTCTTTATCATACATCATGGGACACAGAGCACTATAGTAATAACTATCTGGGATGTAGTAAAGCAATGCCCCTGAGGGGAGGGAACACAGTATTCCTAAGCCCACTTCTGGACAAAGGACCAACAATGCTGCTTGCAGCACGCTGTGGCCAAATATGGCCTCCTTTTGAGATCTAACATCCACTTGATAAAATCCAGTGAATAAATGAACTGAAGACCAAGCGGCCGCTTGCAAACCTGAGCCATAGACGCCTGATGGTGCACTGCCCAAGACGCACTAACCCCTCTGGTGAAATGTGCCTTTAAATCACAACGCGGAACCTTGTGTTGTAACACATATGCCTGGATAATGACCTGGCAAATCCATCTAGCAATAGATAAACTTGTCGCAGTCTGTCCTTTCTTAGGACCATCTGACAGGACAAAAAAGGAATCAGTCTTCCGAAACAGGGCTGACGACCTTAAATAAATTCTGATCACAAGACCTAGTGAGTGCAGCAACTTCTCCGTAGTCCTAGGATTCGGGGAAAAAAAGAGGGCAAAATGATATCTTGATTCAAATGAAAATTGGAAACTACTTTAGGCAAAAAAAAAACAGACGGAGGCACATGACCACCCTGTCCTGATGTAAAAACCAAAAATGGTTCTGTGCAAGAAAGAGCAGCCAACTCTGACACCCTTCTTGCTGAGGACATAGCAAACCAGGAAAACCAATTTCCTTGTTGACAGAACCAAAGGAATATGCCTGATAGTTCTGCAGACGCAACCCTTTGAACCTAATAAAACCAGATTCAGATCCCAGGGACATAAGGGATCAAACGCGTCACCCCTTTAACAAAGGTTTGCACTAATGAATGAGATGCAGTTGGTCTCTGAAGAAAACCAACAAGGCCGAGATCTGCCCCTTTATTGTACTTAGTGCTAGTTTAACTGCACCCCTGTTTGTAGGACGGAGATAAAACCTTCCAATTGCATATCAGCGAGGGTGTCATTTTCTGGCCTTTTTACCAGGAAATGTATGACCTCCAGACTCTATAGTAAATACCTGTAGAGACAGGCTTTCTAGCATTTATCAGGGTAGACCAGGCCGAGCCCGAAATACCCTGATCTTTCAAGATTATGGTTTCAACATCCCAACTGTCAAATTTAGTGACTGTAAAGTAGGATGGAATATGGGTCCTTGAGACTGCAGGTCCGGACGGCATGGAAGGAACCATGGATCCTTCACGGCCAATTACACAATCTCTGTGTACCAAGCCCTCCTGGACAAAGCCGGAGCCACCAGGATTGCTGGCTTTTGTTCCTCTATCTAGCGCAGCAGCCGGTGGCAGCACTTGAACTGGAGGAAAGGCATACATCAGGGAATACTGCATGACCTCTGGTGCCACCCTGGTGGTTGATTTATAAATGCCTGCAAAGACATTCCCAGATTGATCCTACAACAGGTTTGTCCTATAATCCAGAGCAAGTCAAACTGGACAAAAAAAATACCATCTATTGGACAGTATTTTTCCCCTCTGGAGTTCCACCGAACTGTAGCCAGCCTTAAGTCAACTTGGAGAGACTGGCCTCAGTGGTTATCTTCCAGATTTCTGAAAAGGAAGAATATCAAGCACCACTCTTTGCTCTGCAAAACCCCGGAAACAGAGCGTTCCTGCAAAGCAGTGCCTGGATCCTCAAGTTCCTGACAGGGAATGAACCTCTACCAAGACCTGGAGTAGGGCTGTATGTAGAGAGGTACAGAGTATTGAGGTGTCTTCAGCAAGCCCAGCACTGAGGCTAGAAGCTTTCCACTGCAATTCCATAAATCCTTGATGAGCCTGGAAACAACCCGCCACATAAAACCTACCTCTTGCAGAGAGGTCATCACTGAACCGTCTAACCCAGGGTTATGCAATTAGCGGACCTCCAGCTGTTAAGAAGTACAAATACCATGAGGCATAGCGAGACTCTGACAGCCACAAGCATGACACCCAGAAGCAGAGGCATGATGGGGCTTGTAGTTTTGCAACAGCTGGAGGTCCGCTAATTGCATATCCCTGGTCTAACCTATCTGAAAACAGAAGGATGTTCAGCGAGTTGAGATCTTAAGATAGATCTCATGTTCCTACTTGACTTTGGAACTGCCACAATTTAATTGTCTCACAATAATGAGCCCATAACAAGAGCAAATGTAAGGCAAAGATTGATGACTCTGTGACAGACCCCCACGCAAGAGGTGTCCTTAACCTACCAGGTTTCTGCCGGCAAAAGATGTCACAAACCACCTCAGAGACTGCCCTAAGTCTTACTGGCCTGAGATGCTCTCAAAAAACCCAGCTGCCTCAGATGCTTCCCTCAGTGGGGAATAGCTTGCAGCATCTGGTATTCCAGGGTAGTCTCCCATCTGTATCCTAACCAGGCTTGATCCTGCTTAGGCTTTAATCAACCGAAATCAGGCATGAACAAGGTTATATGGCCGCAGTCTGACGAAAAAGAATACGCCAGGACATACTGCAATGCCAAACACCACAGTGGCTCAGATGCACCAGAACTCACTGTTCATCAGGGGATGCGAATACCTGTCAGATCACTGAACCTGAGAGCGGTGCTCCTGCTTCCCCTGGCTGCCTCTCTTTTTTGGAACCGTTTAACTGGTATAACGGGTATCCTAATAAACAGTCCTCGGAGGATGTAGGCCTAGTCCTGGAGAAAACCAGTACATATGTATACAGCAAAATGTAATAAACATATGTATGCAGTACACATGAAGACATGCCAGCATGTGTTTAAGCAATATTCTTCTAAAGAAGCATGTGTTCATGCAAATATGCATTTGGGCAAAATATGAAAGTGTGCGTTGTAAACACGCATTCATGCAACACGTGCCCATCGAAACAGGCATTCTCGCAATAAGCAAGCATGCATTTATGAAACTTGCTTATGCTAGATGCATCTATGTAGACATGTATAAACATGCAACTATATGCATCCATGTATTTTTATGTGCGGTCATGTATCTTATATGAACAAGCATTTCTATGCGATAAAGAATTTCTATGCGATACAGCAGCTTTATGCGAACAAGCAGCTCTAAGTGATCAAGTATACTTATGCAATCATGATATGTACATGTCTAAACACGCCTCTTTATGCAACTATGCATCTTTATGTGATCATGAATAATCGGTGTCCATTTAGATAAACATGTCCAAACCTGCATCTTTATGCAAACATTAATAACCATGCAAATCTATGCGATTATGCATTGTATGCAACCATGAACATGCATCTCCATGTAAACATGTAAATTCTTATACATTTCTGCAAACACGAATAAACCTGCATCTTTGTGCATTCATGCATGCTTAAGCGACCATGCATTCTGTGCAACCATGCATCACTATGCGATTATGCATTCTATGCTTGAACATGTATCTCCATGCAAACATGTCAATTCTTTTACATTTCTGCAAACACGAACATGCATTTTTGTGCATCCATGCATGCTTAAGCAACCATGCATACTTGTGCAACCATGATCGTGTATCTGTATGCAAACATGTATAACCATGTATATTTATGCAAAACATGAAAAAGAAGATGGATCTTTGTGCGTTTTAGCAACTGTGCATCTTTGGCAACCGTGCGTCTTAGCAGGCTTGCAAGCACCTGCTTAACTGCAGCTGGGCCCATACTAGACCTGCAGGTTTTTAGACAAGTACATATGCACTATATGGAAATACAAACTCCTTAATGCATCCATGAAAGAAAAATAAGGTGAAAACCGCGCTATTTTTGTTCATCAAACATTGGGATTCCCACCGCTAGTGTGTACTATGCTGTGGTTCCCCCACAAACTCTGAATCCCAAAAGTGCAGGTGCTAGCCTACTATTTAAATGCCGTGTTCGAATGAAATTAAATTAGATAAAGTCAAAAAACAAAAAAACAAAAAATCAAAAAATATATCAGGTGCTCAGTGCTAGTTCTGTGCCTTGATCAGCTGATTCAAAGTGCTTTGTGCGTATGGGTATCATAGGTCACTATCCCGTGATATTAGGCGTGATCTGTGTTAATTGCGAAGTTTAATGCTTCTACTAATATTATCAAGTTCATTCCATCAGTAGCCCATCTTCACTGCCCAACATGATGATACAATAAAATAAATATCTGTTACATGTGACCTAGGTTTTTCAATAACATGATCCCATCAATTTTTCAATGTGAAAACAAATTTTACAATATTAAAACAAAAGACAGAACAAAAATAGAGTCCGTGACAACACCGCTTGTGCTTGGTTAAACTTTAAATTTTCATTGTGCAGATTTCTTGCTTAGTGACCGTCACCACCTATGAAATGGATCACTTACCAAACCTTGGTAAGTGTGAAGCCTGCGGTTACTTTAGGATAACCAATCCTATCTATGGCCTCCCTCTTTCTCTCACTTCCTGGTGCAGATGTTATACGGATAGACTCCACAGCAGGTGTCCCCAGAGAATGAAATAATAAACAAGGGGCTTCTAATGGTGAAGTACGTTTTACAAAGGATTTTATTAGAAGTAAAATATCATAAAAGACTCACATGGTCCAGTGCCGTAGCTGGCACTAAGCATATCCAGCCTTGTGTTTAAAATCCGGTTCCTATTTGGTTGGCGTGCGTCCTGAACTCCCTTCCTGGTGTGAGGTCCCTCTCCCGGAAGTGATGCAATCGCGTATGATTACCCAGCAGCCTCTACGCGTTTCGCAAAGGTTTTTGCGTCATCAGGAATCTAATTTCATTCGAACACGGCATTTAAATAGTAGGCTAGCACCTGCACTTTTGGGATTCAGAGTTTGTGGGGGAACCACAGCATAGTACACACTAGCGGTGGGAATCCCAATGTTTGAACAAAAATAGCGCGGTTTTCACCTTATTTTTCTTTCATTTTGAATAGTCACCTATGGGTGATTATATTGCATAAAACTGCAGCTCACTATAGGATTTTATTTTATTACATTGTTGTAACACACCAACCAGCGCCGGTACCCCACGATTTTACTGTTTAATGCATCCATGCTCACGTTTTCCCAAACGTGTATATTTAAACATGCATTTAAGCAGTAAGTTTGCAAGCATGTATACTACGCTGTACCTGCTTATAGAGCAGTTAATACTAACCTAGCTAGTGAACTGCTAACCATCCAGGAGTGTTTTAACTTTCAGTTGTACAGTCTCCCCAGATAAGCAGTAAATATGCAGCATAAAATCAAGACTTGTCTTCACATAGTTTTCCCATAGTAAGTACTTTGAGGCTGCTGCTATGTCTCCAGAGGCCTATTGCCTGTTTGCCGCATGGCTGGCCTTCCACCTCCTGCCTATAGAAAAATAGGCCATACTGAGCGCCTGCACCCTCTAGTGGCTGTAGGATAAACCACAGTCCACATGAGTAAGAGTACATAGCTGATTTAACGGCACGCTGCTCCCAGTGGCCACCGGGAGAACAGACAGTCAGATTTCACTGCTGCAGGACTCTGAACATAACAGGAGTCCAATATTCACCCATCATGGCGAGCTTTGCCATAAAAGACCTTCAGAGACTGGGTCCCCCTTAATCTGGGTTTCCGCTCCCCTGGACCTGTGAAGCACTCTGCAGGAAAGCACCTTGGTCAGAACTAACACTGCACAGGTTTCCATTAATGCAGGGTCCAGTGCCATAAGGCTGCATTACAGGCAAAACCTCAAGGAATCTTCTCTCCTTCCCATGAGGCTCGGGTACCATCCATTTTAGCTTTCATGTCATTCGAATGGATCCGATTATAACGCCCTTTCACTGGGACATTGAGTGTTGAAGCGCTTCAAACAGCCATGACCATCACCTTCAAGACACTGGCAAAAAAACTGAGGTACTTCCCATATGGGAGGGGTTATATGGAGGAAACGTTTACTATTGGTTGCCAATGTCCAATCACCTAGAGGTAGCGTATAACCCAGATAGTTGCTACTATGCTTTGTGTCCCGTGATGTACGATAAAGAAATTCGTACTACCCTCTGTGTGCCCTCACTCACCAGAGATCCAGGACTCCCAAAACAGAAGTCAGATGCGCTTTGAGAGGGTGGCCGGGTTTAGTAGTCCCACTGGCTGTGTCACTGCGGCTTGCCTTGTCCTCACTGAGCCATCAGAAATCCCAGAATCCCATTGAGAAGTGTGCAAACATTATGAGGACTGCTGGGCTCTGTGGTCCCACAGGCTGTAACTCCAGCTGCAAAAGATGTTGAACCTCCAGGGATGGGTACAAATGGCAAAAGAAGCTATATAGCTTAATTCTGTATATTGTATAAAATCATAAATTCCAGATAATCCACTCGTATTAAAACATTAAAAACAATGTAAAACGAAGTGGCTGGCCGGAAAAGGCAGCCACCACCCGTGGTCACCTGACCGGTTTCGTCCCGCCTATGGATCGTTTTCAAAGCAGATCAGCATTGGCAGCCACCATGTTTCTCCTAGGAAACGATTACTTTGGGTGCAAAGTTCAGATAAGTTGTGCAGACAAAAACGGCAGTCTTTTTTTGAGTTTTTTGTGATTTGTGAGGCATGATACAATTTAAAACCCGTTTTTAAGTGCAGTGTTGACATGTACAAATCTACCTTTGTCACCTTTAATGAGTTGTCTGATATATGTACTTTTATGTTTGTTTATTTTGTAGACACACACTTCAGTATTTTTAGGGTTAGTATGCACAGGCATTCTGCACTTTCATACTTCACTTGCCCAGAGTTTTTGTTTCTGGGTTTACTTTTAATGGAGAAATTAGAATTCGATACTAAGCAGTTCAGCATACTCTGTTGTCTTTTGTCTAGGAATAACTAGGAAGGTCTGGTTTTAGTGACATGAGCTTTCTCTGCATTGTTAATTAATCTTAAAAGCAGTGCTGGCTGAACTCCACAGGAGGATGAACAGAACTCTGAGATTACCTGTACTTCCTGTGTTTTCTATATTAAATGATAATGATGGCGCTTGCATATAAATAGGAAAGGAGAAATAGCCATTCAAATTTGGCAGTTATGCCAACTTTTACCTAACAGGCTCCTGATGTCAAACAGTTGTAGAGATTATGTACATCCAAAATTTATGGCAACTAAATGACCACTTTGAAAGCACAATTCGCTTCCTAAATAGCCTAGTCTGTAATTATTTTTAGGTTTGACTGTTTGATTTTCAATTTATTCAGCCACTTAACACCCTAGTTGATGCTACTAATTGTTTAAAAAAATCCATTCCCAACCAGAGCATCACAAAAACATAAGGTATGGTGATTAATTCTCTCCTTCAGATCAGCTACCTTCTCGTTTATCAATTTGTGCTGTTAATTACATCCCATGAACAATCTGAGTGAAATAAATTGATGGGTCTAAAGTCCCATATGGTTCAGATTTTTCTTCTGGAACAGTCGCCATGTTTCAAAAAGGTGGAAGTTACTAGTGCACCTACATTGTTGCAGAATCTCCTAATATTAAGTGTGGACTGAGTTTTGGCTAGGGTACATGCAAACAAATTGTGGCTGCTGTTTTTTTTATTAGTTATACGATTGCTGCCCTAGGTTTTTTAGTAGAGAGACTCCAGTTTCATGCTGCCTCCTGTCCTTGTTTCATTCTCGCCATCTACTTATTTCTTTGCCATCTTCATTTTCTCTTCGCCATAATTTTCTCTGCATCATCCCCGCATACATACCCACTTCTCTCTCCATCATTTCTGCTTTCCTCGCTCCCTCCCTTTCTCTTTGTTGTGCCAGTTTGTGTAGCTGCTCGATGAAACTCCAGCTTCTCCGTCTTAAATCAACTCCCACAGACAATAAATCCTACAGGCTGAATTGTATGATAGGAGTTAGAAATGACTGGTTGCATTTAAGATGTAATATTGCAAATTGGCTGCATTAGCAGATGTTCAGTTGCTTCTACTAGAAGGTTTTAAGATCAGAATCTCTCTGTGTGTAATAGCCGTATGTTCTAAGAGCAAAGTACGTAGAGACATTACCCAGCCAGAAACCTCCACTTTATTTTCCATTAAAGCCACAATCCACTAGATTTTGCTTTCATGAGCTTGGTCCTTCACTGTTGTAGGAGAGTGTACGTGTCTGCAATTTAACTCTTTTGTACAGCTCTCACATATGAGCTTTATAAGGAATAATATAAAAACTATTTGGTTGAATAAACAGTATCATGTATCTGATGACAATTTCACCCCAAACCTGCCAAAGTGCATACTGTTGACCACAACAACCATTTTAAGTATGGTGTCAGGCTAATTTTTCTAATAGAGCAAAACCATAAATGTGTTGCAAGCAGGCCCTTAGACATGCATATTAGCAAAGAAACAGTTTAGAACAAAGATGCTTAGATACCAAGACAAGAGCTTGAAAGAATTCAGGGGCTCTTCATTAGTCACCTGCATGTGAGACTATCCATTTAATGATATGACTATAGTTCTGCTCTGTAACAGACTATTGTGTATTTGGTTTCTTGGGGAAAATGACTACCTAATAGTGTGAATGACATCCGTTGACGTTTGCAGTAAGTATATACTTAATAATGTATGGGCATAAAGTAACATGAAAGGGTCGTGAGGCTTGTCATTGACTAAATTAAAAAGAAAACAGTGGTACTAATTTTATTTAAAAATATATAGTAATGTCTTAATAGTGTTACTATTAAGAGAGCGATTGCATTTAAAGTGAAAGCTAGTCAAGCAACTAATACAAAGGCGACATGTTATGTTTTACCTGTCACAATATTTGTAGTAATTTCTAACCAATCGTGTCAGTCAGGGAGGAGACGCAACATTTCACAGCCAGTAGTTTTCCAGTATCACTTAAGTAAAAATAACTACAACATGTAGCACTGTCACCTAATGCATGAAGGAATAAATATCAATCAAAATGTAAATAAAAAATCCATGTAAATGAATACATTTTAAAAAACACCAATACATGATCATGCATAAATATTCAATAAAATGTGCCAAAAATAAATTTATCAAAGTCCACCACGCAATTAAGTGTCTGTATATTCAGAAAAAAAGTAAAAATATTCAATAATGTGAAGTGAAAGTTGAAAGTGTGCTGCCCATATACCATTTTTTAGTTAAAACCAGGCTAACACTCGCATAGGAAAAAACTGTATACAGAGTTTCACGAAGCCTCAATCAATCACCCTGGCGGGCACGATGGAGTGCTGTATCACTTGTCTCGTTCCAGCCTACTGCATTATATAATGCATGAGAATCACTGTTGTAGCCATCCTTTAAAAGACCTAAAGACCCCCCACTCCAGTTTATAGTACATGATAAAATATTATTTGTTTGGAGATTGTATTTTTTCTTGTGCTCCTGTTTCCGTTCAAAAGCAAACTAGTAGTTTAAAGAGTACCTGGACAGTGGAAACTGTCCCGAAAATCATCCAGTAGAAGGCAAAGGGCCAGTCACCAGTATTACATGCGGTCTCCCTTCAGCTGATCTTTTTTCCTTTACTGACTTTCTATACCTTGTTGTGACTGTAGCTGTGGAGGTAGCTGTCCTTGTAGAGACATGGCTTTGCTTCTCCATTTCAGAGGTGCCCCTCGAGGACTGGTAATCTGATGACCACTGAGAGAATATTCAAGAAGCAGCAGGAGAGGTGCAGGAAGCATAGATCCACATAATGGCTTATGCGAAGAAATCCTTTTACTGCAAGTCAATGGATATAGGTTTTTCAGCAAGAACAGTAGCGACATAACTCCTGAGAATAGCCGCCAAAGCCTAAAGCTTGCAATACACAGCTGAAATGTCATCTTATTCCTGCTGAATCGACTGGAATTCAAGATGTGGGCAACCATGTTGACACCACCCAGCCTGACTAAAATAGATTGAAAAATCATCACCTGAACAGTGACTGGATCCACTTAGATGCACTCACGGTTCGGGTACTTGGCAGCTGATGAATACAATAGATGGCAGGAGTGATTTTTTTCATCCAGGCTGTTTTCTGTGGATAAAAAATAGATCAGAGTTCTGCTTTAGGAAAGTGATACATAGATATGCGACGCCAAGACTACCGTGGCCCCAATTTGTTGGAATATGCATATACGTGCATGTCCACGACATATGTAGTTTGCTATTGTTGGTCAAACTGTGACTTGGAACTTAAATAAATTCATTGTTTTAACTCCTAGCCGCATTTTTCCATAATATTTTCTAAAGAAGGATTTCAACGGTTTCTATTCTTAACCCTTTTCTAGCTGTTATAAATATAGGCTGTAAAGGGACTTGCTTTGGAGATTGACACATTTTGCTGACATATGCTCTTTGCTGCATAGAGGATTGCTAAACTGGATAATGTATTGAATGATCCACTAGAGATTGTACTGCAGAAACTATATTTAAATCAATGGTGTTACTGTATATCCACTTTGCTTGTTATCTGATAATAACCCTGAAGATAATGCTTGGCAGCTGGGCTCGCTCCTCTAGTGGCGAGATGGTGTACATAGTCACTAATGCTTCACCAGAGTAATTAGCATCTCTGTCCGTTCCCATCCATCACTCTGCCTCCTCTCCACCTGCTGGGGACTCTGTGTCATTTTCAAGTTATTTTTGTTGAGGTTACAGAGGACGCTTTTGACAAGGAGAGGCTGTACCAGACAACGTGCTTGTTGATGGACACTTTGTTTTTCCTGAACTGGGACTATAGCATGCCATAGAACTCCACAGCAAATACGTCTACTGCAATTATACAGTCCTAAATAGACTTGTCAGATGTATATGATTACATCCGTAATTGCCAAATTGCTCCAGCTAATAAACATATTGTTGCTTTATTCTTCCCATTAACAGCTTCCCATAGTATAACATTTGTGTTATAACAATATAACCCTTATCAGGCAGTACTTTTGGAAATCAGTTACAGTAAGCTAAATGATGAGGCAGCAAAATGGTAATAAATTTGTTTTCTGTGAGAAAAAGCATAGCTCATATTTGTATATTCTCTGGCAATGCCTTTTCTGCAAACTAGCTTTGTGGGGAAATTACAGTGATGTCATTTTCATGCACGTCCAGCTATTTGCTAATACAAATCCTGGTGTTTTTTCTTCCCGAACAGCTACTCCATCTCTGCTTCCATATACCATGCATCTCAGTGCTTATAGGGAAGCGTAAAGTAGCTCTGGTTTTAACAAGTGTTTTTTTTTTTTTTTGTAAGTTACACCATACATTTTTCAAAGCCTCATTTGGGCTTCAAGATCTCACCTTGTCATTTTAAACTGGGCATGGCAGCGCACATGACAATTGAGTAAAGCATAGAGGATACTAAAAGAGAATTTCCCACATGGGGTCTTAACTCTTTATCCATGTGTTGTAGCTTCCTCATTGGACACTACCTGGCTAATGACATTTTATCCGATATTCCCAACTTTAAAAAACCATGTTATCAGTTTGAAATGTGAGCAGCGTGAAGCATCTGTGGTATTGGGAACAAATCATTGCGACCAGCTTTTAAGGAACATAAATTCTGTATTGTAAACCGCTGATCTTGGATGACTCCGTCACCTAAAAGTAGTTTCTGTGTCTGGAGTCAGTGGTCTTTCTCTTCTTCACATCCATAAGAGGCCTTTATCACAGAGATGTTCACACTACACTGACCAGAAGAATGTTCTTAGATCTTTTGGAGTTGGCTTAAAATCCGTGGGTACTACAGTGGGGATGTATATGTGGTGTGTGAAGGGAATTGTTTACCCCCAGCATCTAGTTTAAGGTGTCAGTATGACCATGAAATGCATTTAGGAAAGTCAGTACAGTCAACTAAGCTATGTATTTTACTTCTCACATTAGTTTGTCTAGATCCTTTTTTTGCGAGTTCAACACTAACCATGTTTTAGCTTTTAAGTAATTTTAATATTGTGTTTTTTTTTTGTTTTTTTTTTCAGATCTGGTCGAAGTTCGAGGAAAAACCAGTAGAAGAAGTAGTGACTGTGGTGGAGGAAAAAGAAAGAAATGCCAATTACAAGCCTGTCTTAGTAACAGAGATTACAGATGAGTTACACTTCTATGTACAGGATGTAGAAACAGGTAAGTGTCTCTCACCCTTTAGAATTGTTTCTCTGCCTTTCTTTCCAGATCCCTGCAATGCTATAAGACAATCCTCAGTAAACTTTTTCTGTGCCATCGTTTTCTTACTATGCCAGTTTATAGGCACATAAATTCTATCCATCCTGTACTTGGCTGGGTGCAAAATTCATTAAACTCATTAGGCGAACTTTGGGTGCAGTATTAGTGTAATACATAACTGTGACACACGGGTAGAAAGAAATCCAGGAAAGGTCATAGCTGTTGCTGCCAACAAAATGTTAATATTAATGAAAAGGACAATTGTACATTAAAATTCCCAGTTCTATTTCTGTAAGGACAGAGTACTTATTTCATTTTTTCCACTATAGTAAATCAAAGCCCATATGATAGGAAGATGTGTTCAGGTCCAGTATATAGCAAGTGTCTTTTGTTATAAAATATGTATATAACCTGAATAAAATATGCAGTATTAAAGCTTAATTTATGAGGCTGGTGAAGTGTTGAGCCCAAATCAATAAGATGGGAGGTTATTTTAATTCTGTATATGTTTGTATCATCCATTGGATTCATTATTTTTTTTTATTATGTCTTATTCACTGTTGGTGGTGCATGAAAGAGGAATGTACTATGCTACACATCTAGTGTTCCTGCCCTCTGAACTCGCTCTTCTGCAGACAAATATTTACTAAATATGAACAGGTGCATCTGAGAAACACTGGAAATTATCGTCCTCTCCCTGCACCCAGGATCAATTTCATGCTCCAATAAAGGCCTCTCCTCCACACCCTTCTAAAAGAATAGGTCATTAAAACCATCCATCTGCAGCAAATGGAGTAACTGAGTCCCATTATGACAAATTTGACTTGTGTATTCACTTGGAGTATCTGGATCAGCTAAATCCTATCGGAACCCTTTTGTAACCTTGCTCTCAGTGGCTACCCCACCTTCCTCTTTAATCCCTCTGTTCTATCTGCCAGCAAATCTTCCTTTTGATCTGTTATTTTTGTTCTTATCCCCCACCAGACCCCTTTCACATTACATAGGTTAATTTGAATATACCGTATATACTCGAGTATAAGCCGAGTTTTTCAGCACATTTTTTGTGCTGAAAGTGCCCCCCTCGGCTTATACTCGAGTCAAGCATTTTTCTGCAGCAGAAAATTAAATTTTCCGACCCGACTTTGGGGCCCCCGCATCTCGGGGCCACTTGGTGCTAAGAACCCCAGTCTAGTGGAATCAGCACTACAACATATCCAAATTTGGGGTTCCTAGCACCAAGTGTCCCCGAGATACGGGGCCCCAAAGTCAGTTCGGAAAATGTCATTGCCACAGAAAAGGTCTTGACATTTTCCGACCCAACTTTGGGGCCCCATATATCGGGGCCACTTGGTGCTAGCAACCCCAAATTTTGTGTGCCAACCCAATGGGGTTCCTAGCACCAAGTGGCCCTGAGATACAGGGCCCCGAAATTCGGTCAACTGTGTCCAACTGCAGCAATTTAATTTCGGGACCCTTTGGGTCCAGAGACCCCAAATGGCTGCAGCTAGGGGGCATCTAGGAACCCTTAACTACCAAGTTTGAAGTTTGGGGGACCTATGGCTGCAAATGGGCACAGTGAGGCATGCAAATGGGCACAGTGAGGCTGCAAATGGGCATTGTTGACCCTCTTTTCCACTTACAGTAGCTGCGCATTTCTCACCCTAGGCTTATGCTCGAGTCAATAAGTTTTCCCAGTTTTTTGTGGTAAAATTAGGTGCCTCGGCTTATATTCGGGTCGGCTTATACTTGAGTATATACGGTATACCCCCATCTACACATACCCAGGTCAACCCTATGTACTGTATCCCACTGGGACCAACTTACAGCACAGGTCCCTTTTTTCTATTAACATGGTTGACAATGTCTTCTCTCAGTGATCCTGTATTCATTTGTCCAGTTCATACTTGTGGTGAGCTTGAATGCCCTGTCCTGTTTATGTACTCTGTTCGTACTGAAAACATTCAATACACTTTTACTTAAAAAACTAAATAAAAAGTCTCAACAAATAGAAGTACCACTTAACGTTTGTGTATTTTTTTCCCCATAGAAAATGGGCATTTAGCGGTTATACATTTTTTTTCTCGTGAAGCACTATTTTATCACCAATCGAATTGCCTCCCTTTTTCTCACTCAGTAGACAACTAATTGAAACTTATGATTTCCAGCCTGAAGCTAGTGGTATTCTAAGGCAGTATCAGAGACCCCTTCAACATTGTGAATTCAGCTTTGCATTCAAATAAAATCTCACAAGTCACAAGAGGTATCTTCACCTGTTCTGTGCGGAAATTCTTTTTTCCTTTTTTTCATTTTAATTTTACAAAAGTAAATAAAGCACAGTGATGAGAATGCTGCATTTATGTTTCTTTTGTAAATCGGGTATTTTTTTGTTCTATATTGGTTGTTGTTCTTGGAATAGGGTGCATAACCAATCCTGCTTCAATACTGCCCTGAACTGGTAAGATAATCCATAGTTTCCTATACTAAAGTTTAAATTATTTACATAAATGTGACATTTTGTTATGAATATATGCTTGTTTTTGTTGACCTTCTTTTAAACCAGTAATACTTTTCACGGGTAGTATAAAGGTGCATGCATTTGAAACATAGGATTGTAATGGGTTATCTGCAGCTCCTGTTTTTTGACAGAGATGGGAAGAAACGTTTTCAGCTCAGAGAACTGGGGCATTGAAAATATAGAATCTGCTGGGGTTTTCTTACTGTATGTGTGTTCATGTTTCAAGTCTCAGTTGCATATTTTGAGGATATTAGGTACAGGGGTTGGGCCCTCCTCTCTGTCTTAACTGGACCTCTGCAAGTTCAATCTGATTTTTTATCACCCTGATGAAAAAAAGCTCACTAACACTTTTATCTTGATCTGGGCTTCATGTATGAAAAGTATTCTTAATTTCCATGGCAAGCAGTAGCCTGTCATTTCCCATTTGCATGTTAGAAAATGCTGTAGGCCTGTTTTTAAAACAGTGACTGAAATAAAAGCTCCTTGTTTTGGTCCCATGGCATCCAGTAAGATTCAAATATAGTGCAAAATCACAGATGGAGAAAAAGGTTTGCAGTGCCCCTAGGCAACCATTCAGATTCAGCCAATAATCTAATTGAATACACTTTGATAAATTAGGCCCTGTGTTTTCCAGCTTGAACATACTGTTTTTACATGCAGTGCAAGCATATAGGCAATGTGAGAGAATTCATCAAAACTATAGCAGACAGAATCTGGAGAAGCTGTGCATGGTAACCAATTGGCTTCTTGCTTTCATTTTCAAAGCTTAATCAAACTTAAATAGAAGCTGATTGGTCATGCACAGCCACTCCAGCTTCTGTCTGCTCGAGTTTTGATAAATTCTCCCCAGTGTGATTTATGGAGGAAAACGAGGTAACCCGGTTTATCCATTTAGTTATTGCACTCTGCATGCAGGTTTGTCCTGCTGGTTAAACAACATCCCTACTGGGACACTTTTGTTGGCTGAACAGATTGCACCCAATCAAATGCGGGGGGGGGGGGGGTGATTGGAAAGAGAACTAGTAATGGCTGGGCCTTTTTGGAAATATAAGCACAGTTGATGCTGTTCATTATTTCCTAAAGTTTAAGTGGCCTTGCTTTTCAACTGACTAGGCCAACATCAGGCATTTTGTAGTGCCAAGGATAGTGTGCAGTGGATCTATAGTATGTCCCGTGAAGCTTCTTACTGGTCATGTAACACACATGGTCTGTTTTAATAAATAAAAAGCTTGGCTTCAAAGAGAACCCGTTACAACTACGCTAAACCTATACAAAAATAAATGTATTTAGTCTTCAGATGTTTGAACTCTGCTGATAATGCATGATTTACATTCTGGCTGGCTGCTGGTCTGTTTTATGTGATAACGCTATGCGTACTCTCACTGTGTCTTCAGGTAACCTCCCACTTCTAAAGCTTGGCCATACATGTACATATTGCACATGCAGTTACAAGTAATTGCAAGAAACTATGAGTTTGATCGGCCACCAGATCTTGGTCATT